>CM073591.1:81840531-82535531 GCA_037074705.1 Zhengitettix transpicula | reverse complement strand
AGGAATGGATAGAGTAGAGGGAATGAAGTATTAGGAGCTTCCATTTAAGGAATAAATACAATATTAGGAGAATCCATTATATATATATATATATATACATATATATATTGGCAATATTAGAGAGGAGGTGACACTGTCAAAAATAATTTCAATATTGGTATGGAAAGGAAAGAGAGATAGCTTGTGGTTTACCTGAAGGTGAAGTTCGGTGTAGCCACAAGGAACCAAAGGAAGTTCTTCAAATTTTCGAAGGCTCTCAGCCTCCTCCTTCAGGAAGGATTGTTACACCATGCCCAGTCAACTGCTGAAGAACTTCCTTCAGATTACTGTGGCTACACCATACTTCAATTTCAGGAAACCACAATCTATCTCTTTCCTTTCCATACCAATTATCACAATTATTTTTGATGATGTCATATACTTACTAATATTATTTGTGTGTGTGAAAAGAAAAAGTCAGAATATAGAAAAAAAATTGTTATAAAAGGTAAGGTGAACAAGAAAGGAAATAATTGTAGTACACATTACATGCATGTTTTATCATCATATAATTTTGTTGATTTAGTCATCTGTATTTGTTAAATATAGTTCAGATACTTAACATTGTGTTTCCACTTCAATAATTCCTTGTACACATATTCAACTTACTTCACTTTTGGATCAAGTACAGACACAACTCGACATGCATCAGTAAGTTGCTTATTAGGGGCAGAGTGTTTAGCATTTGGACCAGAGAATGCTTCACGAAAATCTGTACTGATCTGTAGAGCTAATTCATAGCGGATCTTGTTGACCTGTAATTAAAAATTTCTCATTAGAGAGCGTAAGTTTGTACATTTTTATACCACAGTCTTATCAATCTATTACAATAGTATATGAATACCTGGTCTGCTAGCTGCCTAATTTGAGGAATATCAATATAATTGTCAAAATGTTTCATAACTTCTAGAATAGCTTGAAGTGGAAGTTCTATTTCTCCATATTGCCTCTTCTGTGTGAGGACCCTATAATTTTTTTATATAGAAAACATTTGTTTTAAAAAGAATCAACACAGAATCAAAAATAGCCAGTACATTTCATACTTACTGTAAACTTTCAATTCCACCTACTAACATATGTAAATGATTTAGGGTTGTAATGGCAGAAGTGAGATTCTTTTTAGCACAATCCAACTGCTTAATATCTCTAGTAATTTCTTTTACCATTTCTTCAGATTGTTCAGCTTTAGTCTTGATGTCTTTTATATGAATAAATAGTTGTCTAATAACTCGTTGTGCTTCTTCTAAAGCTATGCGCCCATCCTTGTAAGACAAATTTAAGACTTAAATGAGTTTTTATGGAAACAAACTATAATATTCCATTACAATTCAATTATAAACTAGAAACAGTCACTCTGATTTAAATTATTTTGACACAATACCAACAAATTCAAACATATGTCGTCTCCCTTTCCTATTAATAAATCAATATATATATAATTGGAAACACCTTAAAAGATGGATTCCACAACATTTGAAGGGATTTTTTTTTTTTTGGTAAGGGAAATGTTTGGTCTCTGGAATAGTCTCAAAACTAGTCATGTATGTGCAAGAGAGATCACAGAGCTACCAGTTATAGAGGTGTTGCATAAGGTTAAAGCCAAGGCCATGAGATTACTGAAATGTCTTGTTGCCAATTAAATTGCTAAGTTTTTTGACATTTCCTTGTGCACAAGTTATCTGGCACTAAAAAGAATTTTTCTACAAGATGAACAAGCATACATTACATCATCACAACATGGGAGAGGTCACTTATATTACATTATGTCGCCACATTGTGGGACATAAAGCATCCTATATACATATATATTGTAACATGATAAAGGGTGTCCATTTCTGAATTTTTATTGTAATGTATTATTAAGATTTTCTTTTTCAGTTTGTACCATAATCATTGGACAAGCATACAGTTGTAATTGTTGGTATGTTTTGGACACATTCTTTGTCTGGAGCTTAGGGATTACAAACTTTATTCTTTCAGGCCACAGGTTATCATTGAGAATCATGTCTGAAAGAATAAAATGGTTTGAGAAATATTAAGTTGATAATTTCTTCAATAAATTATATGGTGCCCTAATCATAAATGAACTTCAAGAGGAGTGGGCATATTTTATTGTCAGGATGTAAGCTTTGTCATTTTTGTGATTGTATGTATGTGGCATTATGAGTGGTCACATTCCATTGAAAGGAATGCTATGTTGTTTTGTATTGTTTTGAGTTAATTGAGAATGCCTGTGGTGCATTTAAGTAGTGCAGCAGTCGATATAATCCCATGTCAAAACCATGTGTTCTCTATGTACAAGACATGTAGACTGTAGAATGCGTAAATCAATCCTAATGGAATCAATTGTATTTATGTAGTATGTAATCCCTCTACTCTGTGGCATATAACGAGAATTTCTCAATAATTCTTTTATATTTCCACATTGGATTGCAGCCTTGTAGAATAATTAGATAACAAAGTTAAGGTATAAAAATAGATAGTGTAGAAATTCTAGAGAATGAATGTGTTTGCAGGAGGAACTTAAATATTTTGTTATATGGTGAATTTATAGGGCCAATTTTAGAGAAAAAATCTACCTGTCCCACATTTGTTTGTCCTCGAACGACAGAACGAATTTCGTCGTCGATTGTTCTTATTTTGAATTCCATTTTGCTTATTACTTCATCTATATTAGAAAGAGATTGCTCTGTTGGAAATAGCGTGTTGATGTAGTCCACAGCATTGAAATCAGCATGGTCCAAAGGATCATTGCTAGGCAGAACCTAAAAAAAATATTTAATAAATTACAGAAGTCTTCATACAGAAATTCATACTTTAAGTGTCTGTCACACCTGTTCAATTGCATGTTGCACTTCCGGAGGGAAATTAATTAAAACTTCTACAATTTCGTCTTCTTGTACTTCGTCTTCTTCCATGGTAGCCATTTTTTGGCTAAATTAAAATGTCATTTTTCATTGTATCAATATTTTTAAAATACTGATTGACTGCAGTACTTCTGCTACGTCCTAACGCACATTTATCCGTCAGGTGGTCATCAGTGCCTCAAACTCTACAAAGGAGAATTACATTAATTATATTCCCTTACCAGTACAACTTTCATGCCGTATTGATTGCAGCATTTGCTGTTATAAAAAATACAAATCTAATACCTTTCCAATTTTTATATCAGGCTTTGACCCTATTTACATGTTTGTTAAAAGAAGCAGAATAAAGTATTTGTCTGTCAAACGTTAATGGCACTGGAAAAATAAAGACAAGTGCATAACGATAAACAATACGTCATCTCCAATTTATTTTCACGATATAGTGACGGTAGAAGTATTAGGTGGTATGTGGTTAAAACAGTGATCGAAGTAAATATGTATAACTGTGGTACATTATCATTAATTGAGAATGATGGTAAGCGATAGGTTTCAATAATTGTTTTACTTTAATGTATCAATAAATAAAATTATACAAACTCCTTAAGTGATGATTACTATGTAATTAGAATTTTTCCCATCACCGATAAGGCCTAACTGCATTAAGTTGAACATTCACTTATCCTGACACTAACTGGGCTTTTACAATATAGGGCATCATATGCAACATTACCTAACTTGCTTTTAGAGTATTGAAGCATTTGGTATATGGGTTGACACTCCAAGGTGTTGATATACCATGATATGTTGCTTGTTTTCACCTTCAACTGGGTTGGAAGGAACATTGTCTTGTAAATATTTATTCTTTATTTATATTGATTGTTTGTTGGCTAGCTTACTACCATTTAAATATAAATCTTGAGATTATTCCAACAAATCATTGTGTAGGCAGAAGACGTTGATTTGGTTTTTAATATATGATATTCAAGATCTGCAAATTTTACTGTTTCTTATTTATAGAAGCAAATAACCCACGAACGATACTTTTAATTCAGCCAGTTATTTCAAGCATATTTAGTTAATAAATCAATGTCTTGACCAATAAAATGAAATTATAAAGATGTAAATATAAATAATCAAATTGATTATGTATATGAATTTGATTTAGTGAATAATAAAGATAGCCAATTCAGACAAAAATGGTAATATAAATACCACACAACATTTCTGGCATCCTTGTCCCTTTTGTCAGGTGCTAAGAAGAGCCTAGTGAAACACAACTGCACTTGGATTTGATTTAGTTTGACTGTATTTATTATGTATTTCATACTATACCCGTAACCATGTTTGTTTGCATGAAACCTGTAAATACTAATGTATTTGGTTCATACAAGCTTGTCTCTAAATATTTACTGTCTGTAGGACTATGATTATTTTTGCTGTAAACTTGACTTGCTAGTGTTTTGGCAAACCTCTGCTTTTGTTAGATCATTATTTATTCACTATTGAAACTCGTGTGAAGCATAACATTTATATTATTTGTTTTAGAATTTTACCAACAATTTTTTGAGAATGTTTCAAATCGAGAGGGAGATTCTTATATAACCCAAGGATTAACTGTAGCAGAACAACTAAAAAAGTTGGCTGAGGGTAAGTTTAAACTTTATTTTCTGATACTTCAAATTTTTTCTTATTTCATATTATTAAATATTAATCAAATATTTGTTTTCCTTTATATTATTAATTTTTGATGTAGAACTTTTAATTTGAAAAATTTGGCAGAATGATTGTAGTTCAAATCTGTCATTTACGATTGGTTATTTTCTGTGTATAGGATATAATTTATTATCTTTAAATTGGGAAATGTATTTTCAGGTATTGGAATACTGGAAAAAGAATTACATCAACAGGTGCTAAGTAATTTGGAAGAACTTCTTTCCCAGGCTACATTGGTTGAAAAATTGGAAAATGTTCTAACAACTATGCTGCCACATGTTCAGGTATTAATATCAAACTATAAATAATTAGAATTAAATTAAATCATTATGGCTAGAAACATTCTATTGGAAAAGTATAAGAAACATTTGACTTTTACACAGATTTATTGTCACCTCATAAATACTGGTATAAAAAATTCAAATAAAATTGTGACAAAGACCTGATACAAAATGATGCCAAAATTCTTGTTTGCAAAATAATTACAGTATCACTGTAGTTCTGGTGCATTCTTGGTTCATTCAAAGTGTTCTGTGAATTTCATTTTAAAATGTTTTAAAACAAAATATGTAATTTAGGTTATAACTGATTTATCGAGTAATAGAGATTTTTACCTAACTAGTGATTTTTTTGAGCATATTGTAAATTAAAGGAAGCGTTTCTGTATCAGGAGTGGCCAAATTAAAATTTGCCTGAACATGTGTAGAAAATATAATTCAGTGTGTCTGAGTACATAAAGATTGTTTTCAACAAATAACATCCTTCTGAAGAGAAAATTTCAACTTTTAACCTGAATCAATCTGTTACTTTCTTTGGAATTCACTTGAGTTCATGATGTTAAGTAATTTATAAAACTTTGTTTTAAGAAAAGTTCTCAGATCATCATTTATTATTTTATTAAATGTAAATTGTCTTAGTAGACTAATAGGAAGTTAGATAAATGTTCTCTATGATCATTTACAAATATCATGTGAACATTCAATTTGTAGTTGTTATCACAAAAGAAATCAAAAAATTTGAACATCTTCAGACAAATATGTTTTTTTTTTAAGTTTTTCTCTTATAATTTTATATCCTTGTCTTTTCATTTGTTTCACTGGATTTTTTGCTCTTTCTAGGGTGTGCTTTCATCAGTTGAAAGATTGAGAGCTCAAGTTTTAGGACCTTTTGAATTGTTGGAGAGACAAACTCAAGTTTTGTCACGACTTCATGCAACATCTGACACTTTACGTCATGCTGCTCGCACTCAACATTTGGTACGACGATTAGAAACACAAGTGTTGGCAGGAGAAATAAATAAGGCTGCTCATAGTTTAAATGAGATATGTATGTAAAATTGTATGATAATGATGTTATTACTCCAAAGTTTATTTATTTAAAATTATTTTCTTTTGATTAATGTTTTATCTATATTGTACTTTGTGTTCACTAAACACAATCACATTACTCTTTCCTTAATTATTTTTACATGTGTTCCACTCTTCAATTTGAAATTATATCTCAATTGATTGGGAAATAATTCATTACTTGACTTTTTACCATCAATCAAGTCATTTGCAAATAAACAGTAGTTGCATGTATACTACCCCTTATTTATTCAGATTTAATCCCCATGTTTATTTCAACTTATGTCATTTATAATGGTATATATTTAGACACTGTCAAATGCCTGGGGTCAAAAATAAAACATGTCATGTTGATTACATTGTCCAATCTACAGCCCATTTGTGGAAATAACTTGTTTATCAACAAAGGGAGCATAAAATTGACAAATAAGTGTCAAACTGATTTGTATTCGTATTTAAACATTTTTAATTATGATACGCAAAAAAAAAAAGTGTTTGTAGGTGCTAGCTTCAGGATATCAAAGATAAAATGGGTAAGAAAAATGTATTCATCATCATGATTTAGCTAAAAGAAGATATTGTAAAATGAAGAAAGCACTCCTGTATGAGTAACTGCTAAATCACATGTTTTCCTGATCATGTGTTGAATATTACGACAATCTTTAAATGAATTTTTTTGTTAATTCAAACTATAAGTACATTTTCAGAGTTAAAGGGTGTGCTTCAAAAGTACTTTTTTTTTCATGGAAATATAAATTAATATTTGCTGTTGGAAAAACAATATATATATAAATTTTTTAAATTTTTAGTTAAGTTTTGAGAATAATAAAGTGATAGACTACCAACCTAATTTCACTAACAACAATACTCACAAATAATCTTAATAATAATGATATTGAATAAAAATTAACCTACATAATGAACTATTGATATAAAATTGAATAGATATAGTTACTTAATGCTTATACAAACTACTATACTACACTAGAGAAACTATATTGGATTCATTACACATATGTACTCAATGACATTTCATTGATAATTATAGTTAGGTCAGTCTATAGACAATTAATTCTCTTTGGTGCTTTAAAAAGTGTGACGAGATTTCAAATATGAAATTGAAAATACTAGTTTCAAATTGGAGCATGAGAGAATTTAATCAACATTGCCACATAGTCAATAATGAATGTCAACAAACCCTTACTGCACCTGTGTGTACAAAAATATCACATGAACTTGATTCATCAGTGCAAGAAATAACTTCAAGGTCAAATCAGCTCCAATTATAAAAGCATTATAGTAGATAAGTGAACATTAAAATGTTTGAACATGGTTCAAATGAATTTTCATCTCTCAATACATTATATTAGACAGTTTAATTATAGTGTGTCTACATTTTATTATATTGTGTGATAGTTTCAATAACTGATTGATTGGATTTTAGCTCAGTTAGCCGAGGATGCTGATTTATCTGGTCTTGAATTATTGGAAGCTGACCAAAAACTAATTCAGACATACAGAGCTGATGTTGAACGGAAAGCTCATTCTACACTTTTACAAGGACTTGCATCTTCAAACAGTGCTCAGGTTTGTATGTTGTTTAGAAATGTGTTGCTATGTTGATATAAATTTTAATGTAATGTGTACTGTATATATATATATATATGTATGATTTAATAATATGAAAGCCACACGTTGGTGAAGCCAAAATGTAGTGATTAATGAATGACAATTTAATAATGAAACAGTGGCCACAATTTTGCATTAATTAAACTTTAAATGGAATTATAACAAATTAGAAATCGATTAAACTGACCAAACAAATAATTTATTCAATGCTCACAAATTTGAAATTTACAGATAAATATTCAACAACTTTTTAACTCTTAATCTCAGGGTTTTGATCTGTGCCTTTTAAATAAAGAATATTATTACTTGTTTTAAATCAATCCAACTTCTGTCCCAATGCGGACTTGTGAATTTATTACAAAACAATATTTTTAATAGTCAACCAAAAAAATATACGAAATCTGACGACTATCTTTATGCTAACCTGTACAATGAATGAAATTTCAATTAGACTTACAGTTTTGTTGGTAGCTGGGCAATCAATTTCTACCTGGTTCTGGAACACTTTCACACCCACTTTAATTTAACAACAGGCCTTATTTTTCACAGAATTTAACACTGCACTTGATAATTTGTCAAATTCGCTGTGACTCGAATGCTGCTCTGCTCCACAACAATTTCACCTATGCAATCCTGGTCCAACTTCTTCACACTGATTTTTATAAAGTTCAATCTGGACAATCTGCCATGTCTAAGAATACCTTAGGCCTCGATTATTGAACATTCTTGTGTTTATTGAGTGTTCGCTGAAGTCCTTTGCCAACTAACAACTTCTACCTCTGTCTCCGTCTGCCATGTCTAAGAATACCTTAGGCCTCGATTATTGAACATTCTTGTGTTTATTGAGTGTTCGCCGATAACAGTTCGAGTTCAACAGTTCTCTTAATTATTTATTATCAATTGCCCTTTTAATTACCACAATATATAAAGCATTAAAGGTCAAATTAATTAGTTCATTTGGATAGGAATGAAAGACAGTGTAGCTGACTTACCTTAATTTAAGAGTTGGTCCACTCAGGCTGTGCCAAATTTTCAAGGACCTGGACCCCCACATCAGGATAGTAGGTCTGAATTGGGGTGAGTATAGTGGGAAGATATTTTTTTATATGTGTAGGTCATATGCGGCATTGTGTTAAGTTTTTGTAGTCCAGGAAAGTAGATGGTGGTTAGCTGTGGTATTGCAAGGGTGAGTTTGGATAGTTGGACAATTAATAGGGCACTAGGGTACTTTCTATTTATGAAAGCAGTGAGAATATGATTGGTGTAGTTGGCCTTACTATTCTAAATAGGCTAATGAAAGATTTTCTGAGGGCTAAATTGTATAAGAGGGAGTGTTTGATTCAGGAAGACAACTGGTAAAGTGAAGTTCTTGTTATTAGCATGGATTGATGTGATCAAGTTAGAACTGAGGCATAGATCAACATCAGGGAAGGTGATGCTGGTGGAGTAGTAATTCCAACTTAATGGCAATTTGGTATTTCATTTTTGCAGAAAATTGGAAGAGCTTCTGGTTCATGGTATGAAAATGTCATCTATGAACTAAAACTAGGTTAGGCTGTTTCAGTGGAGAGGAATTTAGGTGTTGTGTTTCCAGTTGTTCCATGTTCCATGAACAGGTTGGCATAGGATGGCACCATCCAACTTAGCCACTGGATCTCAAATTAAGTTATTCTTGTCCATGTTAATTATACAATGTCCCATCATCCTTAGTTGCCTAAAGTTTTAATTGACTCAATAAAATTCATTTTGATGTTAAACTTTCTTTTACAATATGTTTTATATGATTGATAAAATTTTGGAAATTGTGCCAACAGAATAAATCAGCACTCATACTTGTGATTGATTTACCATGAAAGAATATTGGTGATAATGTATATGGGTAAGGCTGAGAAAATTTGAAAGCACCCTTATATAGAACTGAAAGACAGCTCTAGTTTATCGCCATAGCTGTTTTAAGTTTAAATGTTGAATAACCCATGTCTAGAACCTATAAATAAATAAAAAATAAAAGTGCTGATCTGCTAAATATTGAAACTAGTTCTAGTTCTGTTGTGGAATGAAAATGTTAGTAACATAAAAAAACCTGCTTAATTTGCCTCATTGATAAGGGACCACCGTAAAAATGTTAAAGGTTGTGTTGATGGAGTAATTCTGTTGAAACTAATGCTTGGGCATTTGAATAATATATTAAGAACCATTTGAATTGTCATACCTCATACACTTTTTAAAAAAATTAATATGTTCTACGTTTTTATTTGTGTAAATTGTTGTAGGGAAATATTTTTTAATGTTCACTCTTCATAGAAAAATGACTTACTTTCATTATGACGCTGAATTTAAACTAAATATAAAATTATTACTTGTTTTTATTTACATATAATTTTACAGGTTGGCACAGCTGTTCAAGTTTTTCATAATCTGGGAAATCTTCCATCTATAATTACAAAATTGGTTTCTGCATCTGAAGACAGAGTGACAGCTGCAATTCAGCAGGCTTTAGATGTACAAATGTTGACAAACACTAATACTTCAGGCTCATCTCGTAATAGAGGTGCAGAGTTTCTTTTTCATTTAATACTTGAAATGTATGGTTTTATAATTGCTCTATATATACCATATTCCTATGTAGTTTATGCAATAATATAATGGATTTCATATGGGGTATTAGATAAGTTAGTGCCTTTTAATAGCTTAAAAAATGTAAACAAACCATTCTTAGGTGGTCCTGGTCGAGCAGCTGTGCCTTCTCTTGGTAACAATCCTGCATTTAGAACACGGTTATGGGCATCTCTAGAACAGCTTTTTGAAGGTCCAATTTTTACAGAATGTTGCAAGGTAAATATGTGTGTATGTTTAATTGTCTTACTTGTTAATGTGTGTTCGAGATCAGATTGTTTGTATAATTATGTCATACTTTCAACATTTCTGTTGCCACGTAAACAGTTATAAACTTTGTTAAGTTTAAAATGTCATTGCCTGTCTTGTACAAGTGAAGAATAAATTGGCTACATAAGAATTCTCCAACTTTTTTCTCATGTAAGTCACAATAATTATCACATTTTTATTATTTCACAGTCAGAAAAAATGTTTTGCCAGGAAATGACATAGAGATAGAAATTATAGTTTATATAAATATTTAATATGTTTTGGCAACAGATAGTGGCTTACCTAGAATACTTGATAGATAATAATTAGAGGAATTTTGAAAGAAGTTATTTTCTTCAGGAAATAAGCTACAGAATATCTTTCTCATTTTCATGAAAGATAGCCAATTCAGACAAAAAGATATTATAAATAAATACCACACAACATTTCTGGGATCCTTGTCCCTTTTGTCAGGTGGGAAGAAGAGCCAAGACTGGTCAGTTGACAACTTTTGAGTGTTGTGAACTGACCTGTGCAGTTGTGATTCTCTATGCTCTTCTTACCACCTGACGAAAGGGACAAGGATCCCAGAAACGTTGTGTGGTATTTATTTATATTACTTTTTTGTCTGAATTGCCTATCTTTAGTATTCATTAATTTCAATAAGACATAAATCTGTTCATTTTTTTCTCATTTTCACTTTTACATGGCACCAAAAACAATTACTCCATGCAATGCTACAAGTTTCCAAGATGTGAATATTGTATTTGCTTTTCTATAAATTGTTTAGCTGTCAAATTACTGGCAGTTTATATCTGAAATACAATTCCTTAGATTCAACCACATATATCTGTCAAGCACCACAATATGAAATTTCAGTCCCAAGACTGTTGAGTCATCAATGTTAGCTGGACCTAATTCAGATGGTACTACTTTTCTCCAAATCACTACACTTCTTGCAGTGTTTGACACTATATGATTTAGCAATGTCTTACACATCTCCAATTACATTGTCAAAATTTTACAATAGTCAAGTATTTACTATATCCTGAATCTTATTATATTTCCCCCTGTTATGTACTGTTTGAATCACATACCTTTTTTGTGGGGACTATTATTATTAATCTTCTTTATGTTTTTTACATTATTATTATTATTATTTATTCCCTACAGACTTCACATTTATGAACAAATAATTTAATCTTAGAATTAAGTCCAAAAATCATAAAATTCATAAATACTGGAAATAGTAATGGCTCAAAGTAAATTCTGTTATATCCTTTTAAGTTATGAGGTTACTGTAAGTTTCAATGTTCCATTTCTCTTTCTTTCAAACTGATAAACTATGGTGATAAACTATGCCAAATACCCTCTATATTTCACATTCACACTACTATCTTCATAAATCTGTTGGAGATATCTTGGTAACTGTTACTGATTCATAAAGCAATTGTGTTATCCTTCTTTATTTCTATCACAGTGGCAATTATATTTATATCTAGATAGAACTTCTTCAACGAGTCATGTCAAGAAGATCAAGGGATGCTCTTCCAACCTCAATGTACTTGGAAGTTTTGCCAGCTGAGCATCAACCATTGGTTTCAAATTTTTGGCAAAAAATAATCCAAATCCTGGGTAAACAGCTCATTGATTCATCAAAAGGTAATTAATTGATAATCCAAGAAACTGTATTCTCTACATTTACATATCCCATTTCACATTTTACTAAATAGATCAAGAATTGCTCAAATGAATTGGCATCCTAGACCTTTATTTTTTTGTTTCAGCATCATATTTTTTAAAACAAGCACTGGAAGGAGAATATCCCAAGTTTCTTCGTCTGTATTTAGACCTTTGTAAAAAGTTACAACTCAATCAAAGTAGCATGGAACATAGTGAAAATGGAATCATACTGAGAGAGAATATATCACCTATCATGACTCATGTATTTTCTGTTAAGTAAGGAATTAATATTTTTATTCTAATTAAATCATGAATTATGCATTGAGAATAATATTTTGTATTTCATATTTTCTCATAAAATTGATTTTGTCAAAACATAAGTACATTTATAATTAAAGTTTTTAGTACCAGAGAAATACAGTTCAAAATAGAAAGTGCAGCTTTGAGATTAATTGCAGTGAAACACATTTGAAACATCAATTTTGTATCATATTACCTATGTGTAAACATGAGAAACTTTATTAATTTTCTACTCTGGGAAAGTCTTCAATTATACATGCAGCACATATTTTTATTCAAAATTGCTGTTATAGTGTTTTTATACCTCATAAATTATTGTTTAAAATTAATTTGTACGTGGATAGTAGAAATTTTGAGAATATTGAGCAGGGAAGAGCTTCTTAAAATTATAGTGGCAACTAAGAATTTGAAATCTTCAGTTACTTTCAGTATTTAGGATGCCTGATATGCATTTTACTAGTAAGGTTATTTATTAAATGTGTTTGTATAATTGGTTTTATGAGAAATATTTACATAAATTTTTTATCATACGTATTCCTTTTCAGCCGTCAAATTGTGATACCATTTGAAAATGCATACCTTTCTCAATCTCTTTCACGCCTTCTTGATCCAGTTAACATTATGTTCAGTGGTGATACTGTGCCACCTCATGAAGAAGTTGATTCCCTTGTTAGAACTATTACAAGGTATGTTATTATAAATTAAATGTTTTGATAGTTATATTTACTTGAGAATATTAGAGTATCTTTTTAAATTATCAGTTTTAATTGACTTTAAAATTCTGCACAGCTTGGGACTGCAAAATATTTATAATCTCAAATAATCTGCCTGGCTTATTTTGATGAATGTCCTGAATGTTACATTATTAATTTGCCAGTATTTAATTACGGAAACAGCCTACAGTCAAATAATTATGGCCTACTCCACTAAAAAATATCTTTCAAGGAGAGTTCCTTTCTTATGCTGAAATAAAATTGTTTGTAAATTCCATTGCCTGATTTCTAAAAGAAAATAGGAATGGTGAAGTGGGATAAAAGATGCAGGTCAATAAGGAACAGAGGAAGGAGTGATAGACTGTTGTTTTGAAAAGTAAACAAATCTTCTTCAGGGATTAAGAACCATCAGTTCATAATAAACATATGTGAATCTGCAACCATTACAAACAGATACTTATTTGAAATCATGAGGTGCATGGGGCAATGATCTGGGATTGGGACAGAAAACAAGTGACTGCAGATGTCAGGTATGATAACTGATAGATTTACCTTAGCAAGGATTTGTTGTAACAAATGAATGAGAGATTATTCCAATCCCTGTAGTATTCATAAAACTTTAACTGAAGATTTAATTGTAGACATTTGGATAGAAGATGCTTTTTGTGGTATTTGTATAGATCATTTTTGTGGTTGATAATTTTTATTTGGGAACATTCACATACTTGTAACAGTTTAAGATAGATTGGCTCATACCAAAGGCATAACTTGGATTTGAAATTTAATGACAATGATGGAGTAAATAATTAAATAAATCCATCTACCAACAATTATAATCTATCCCTAAAATAAAAATACATTCTGCTGCCTTGGTTCTAAATTTTACACGTGAATATAGGGAGATTAATAATTTTTTTTAATAAACATGATACTTTTATGACTGAAGGCCATCTGTTTATTTACATCAAAATGTGTTATATTTTAATAAATTTGCAGTTATATTACATAAGTAATGTTCTAGTCATTCCAATTATAATTTTTTTGAATAAGAACAGTTTTGCCTCTTTAAAATAAATAAATTTATTATCTACAGTGAATTAAGTGTCTCACTTGTAGATGAGACCTTGAGCAATACAATTGCTCGTAACATAAGCAAGACTGTTCGACTGATCTGTTTAAAATGTGAACAAATGCTGGTGACAAGTGGAGAAGCAACTCAAGTAATTGGTAAGTTTAGTTGAGAAATAATTTAATTAATTTTGAAACTATTTTGATTAAATATTAATTTTTTCTTATTAACAGTATTTTCAACAACTAAAAAATATGTGGTGCATAAGTACATGATTTTAGCAAAATAAATTCTGGTTTTGAACTTTGTTGACAATTGTGTTGAAGTTTTAAATATTGTATCAGGTCTTCGTTCCATTGAATAGAAGAAATTATGTAAAAAGTGAAAAAGAAAAAATCTTACATTTCAAACAGTAAAAAATTATGTTTATTTATAGGAAAAATAGTTTTAAAATCAGAACTGGGTACACAAGTCTGAACACTCCTTAATGAAATAAACCTACTAAATTCAGGTATCGAGCCTTTGAGTCTGACCTGAATTCTTAAGAGAATTTTTACCTAATTACAATAAATAAACAATGAAAAGAATAGAAGAAATTAATTAAATTTAGATAGAAGAAAGTGCTAAACATCATATCAAAATTATTTTAAAAGTCAAGATCTTGTATTAAAGATTTTGAAAAAAAGGAACTACTACAAAGAGATCGAAAAGTCACATACATCAAAATAAATGTGTGTGAAAATAGTATTTTTTTACAATTATTTTTATTAACCACCACAATATAACATCACTGGTATTAACACAACAATGTAGGGGCCATTAAAATGTGTACTGGTCACTGATGTCTGTATATTGTGGAGGTAACAGCTTTGTAAACATGTTTTCCCAACAGCAACAAGTATTATTTTGCCAGTCGTTAGTATTGATTTGTTGTAGACCAATTTCGTGTGAAATATCCAGATGTAACCATGCCTAACAATTCATTCATACGGTAACCAGATTAAATTGAACATATGTTATAAAAATGTGTGTGACTTTTTGATCAATTTGTATAAATAAACTAAACTAAGCATGACTTTTATGGAGATAAATTATTTAAAAAATCTTGAATAGCACAACCTCTTTGATAAATACTTACATCTAAACACATATCTGACTCAATTGTATGTATTTTAATCATAATTGATGCTAGATTTTATTTTTACCAACTATTTCGAATGTGTATGTTATTCATATGTGGAATCATTATTAAATTGTGATTTAGATCATAAAGCATACATCAGAATGTATTCCTGTACTTAAAACAAGTACAATGATCAGGTCATTGAATTCCATCTGCAGATATAAAATTATTTGAGCAATTTAGTAATCTATAATGTTTTTATAAACTTTTTTTTTAGACTAGTATTTTTATATTTTATTCTTTTATGTATGAAGCCATTGAATAGCGAAATAAGAGTGTATGTCAATTTAAAATTGCCTTTATGGTATAGTTCTGAGGTAAAAAATTTAATTATTCAGAAAATAATGACTCATAAAAATGAAAGAGATTATATAAAACATTATCAAAAAAAATAAGAAACTGAAAATTCAATCAGACTTATTAAATATTTTTAAAAACATCAATAGTTCCAGTAATAGCCTTCCATATATTGTGTAGCATAATTGAAAAAAAATTAATGTTTGCATATTCTTAATGCATTTGTTGGTTATTTAATATCCATTTACAGACAAATTGATATTATTATTAACATGTCAGAAAATTATCATGAGATATCACCTCTTTTCATTAATGATATTGACATGTCAATTAATGATATATTATCGATAAAAATCAATGAACTAAATATTCATAGTAGTAGGATAGAAAGATCTCAACTGGAACTGAATCCAACTGATTCACTAAGTGACCCACTAAGTGCGCCGCCACTCTAACCACTGATCTATCCTTGTCAACTCCCAGTTACATGTGATTTTTGTCTGTCAATTGAATAGACCTGAACACAGGATCACCTACAATTAAAGTGAGCCCAAATTTAACTGAGGTTCTTGTTTCTGCTGAGAATTTTCTACACTAAACCATTAATTAAGTTTCATAGCCTTTAGAGCTGAATTTTGATTGAAATCTTTTATTCTGTTCTGGAATTAAATCATTGATCCTATGATCAATTTCTGCTCAATATCTATTCTTCATCGAAGTCATTAAATTAGGCTATGAATAATGTGACTCAGGAAATTTTAGGTGAGCCTGCTTCAGCTCTATATAATGAATGGAGAAGGCTCGTATCTGATAGGGAGTTGACCAGGTTAGCTCAGATGGTAGATCACATATGAGTGATTTATACTTATAACCAGATTTATGAATTATACTGCATTTCTTCTGAAAAATTATAACATTAAATTTTTAAAATATATAAAATTGTTATATAGTTATAACATAGGAAGTTTTTTATATTTAGGACCATGTACTCCAGGGCAACTCTTAAATATTCAATTGGCAAACCTGTTACATTATCTGTCTGGACAAGTGGCAAGAGTTACAGCCAACATGCGAATTAGTCTACCACCGGAATCTGCCAATATTGTAAATGATGCATTGGGTCACATCAAATCTCTCACTCAAACAGCTGTTGCTCCACTTCTGAGTTCCATTGTTGATGCTGTAGAAGCTATTATTCTTACAATGCACAATGAAGATTATTCAGCGTAAGCACTCATTTAAAATATTTTTTTGCAGCTTGTTCCAGGCTCTCCATTTTTGCTACACATTACAAAATTATAATTTTTAATGTAATGTCAATTGTATAATCATTATTAATATTAAATTTTGATTATTTTAACCAGATGTGACAAATGGTACCACAATTGCAATGAAATATGCATTTTTGTTCAATTTGAAATACTTTTTGTTTCATCAATGATCAGCAAATTAAAATTTCAATTTATAAGTATTTACTCCCTCTCTAAACCTAGATAAAATCTATTTATAAATAAATGTAACATTTGATTTTGTGAGTTGCTGAGATAAACATTAGAAAATCCTACAACTCAAATTACATATTAAGGTGAATCATAAATTTAATTGAATGTAATTAGTGGGTTTAAAAGCTAATTAAATAGAAAAATGAAACTTAAGCAATTAAAACATTGTAATTACTCTTTGTGTTTCATTCTCTTTGATAGAATTTGACTGTTAAAAAATTAAATGTGTTACACGAACATAAATGAAAGTAACATATTTTGTAGTTAGTTATATAATGTATGTCTGAAAATGTTAATGGATTTTTTCTAGTTTGTAACCAAATTTATTTTTGATACATTAATTAGTCAATGGTAGATATTATATTTTGTTTCTCTATTTTTCTGAACATTAAATATTCCTTAAATATAGTAAAAATATGTATACTGATAATTTTATCTTAGGGCTGCGTTACCCAGTTCAAGAAAAAATGAAGTTAGCTGTTCCTTATATATGAAGGAATTGCAGAGTTTCATTTCACGAGCTGTGACAACATACCTGGCTCCTTTTCAGAATCAGGAACTTATCGCTAAGTGGTATGTAATGGTGTACACAGCATGGAATTTGGTTTTGGGGACACACTTCTTCAATTGATAAAAATTAAAGTTGATTGATTTACTTCCATTGGCATTTCCTATTTTTAATACTGTTTGATTTAATTTTTTTCCAGTGCTCTTCCTGTTGCAGCTAGATGTTTAGAACTGTTTGCCAGACATGTCTGCATTATTAGACCTCTTGGAGAGGGTGGACGTCAAAAAATATCTGCTGACTTTAATCAAGTTTGTAACATATTTAATAATTTAAATTTAATACTGTTATTACACATGCAAAATTAAACCAACTTACTTGTAAATCATCTCCCTTTGTCAGTGTGAAAGCTGTAACATATGTTAATAATTATATTTATTTGACTTTGATATAATTGTAAATAAAATTTATCTCTTTCATTCACTCAGACTAAATGTTTTTCCTTAACTAGCTTAGACTAACTTGTTCTTTCTACTTCATTAACTTATTCATTCACAAACTACCAGTAACTGCTTCAGATTTTCATGTTTTCCAGTCAGGTTCGATCCCCAAAAATAGTGACCACCACCATCTGGTCACTCATAATTTATAGCCCAACATCTGCCATCCTCTGGTCCTCAAATTCCTTAGCCATGCAAACTGCAGACAGCCAATTTGTTGATGAAACTAAAAGCATCCCATCAATAATATTGAATTAACAGTTACTCCATTACAGTGTTGGTCATCCCCTGGCAGCCATCTGTTTCAGAGTATCAGGTACATGAGTATAGTTGGTGGAGCCATGGTGTTGTCAAAATAATGATAGTATGAAGTGTTCTCAGGATTCCAACTGGGTGTCACCATTATTTTACCACAATGTTTCGATAGCTCTCACTGCCATCTTTTTCAGGTGAAGAAGATTGGGGTGACAGTTATCGAAATGTTGTGACAAAATAGCGGCGACACCTGGTTGGAATCCCGAGAACACTTTATACAATAGTTACACCAGGAAAACCTACATTCTCTATTAAAATAATGATAATTTTTATTTTATGTGTACTTAATCAGGTGATTGTACGTCCATGTGATTGCTTCCTTATTGTCTTGGAAAAACTTTTGCCAGTGTTAATTTATGTTTTTATCTACATTCCGGATGAAGGAGGCCAAAAGCTTCTGTTTATTTAATTTATGACTGACAAATTACAATTGTCTATTTTAGACCTGAATAAAGGGCATTTTATTTGAACATATCCATTTACTTTTCCAGATAGAAGTTGCTGTGAGCCCACTCTGCCGGCCATTATCAGATGTTGGAAAAACATACCGTTTGATTCGCTCATTAAAACCCATGTTTTCAATGACATTTGAAGAAATTTCTGCCAGTCCATCTCTTGGGCATGTTGTGCCATATAGTTTTGCTCTGCTTTCTTTATTTGCTCATGGGCCTCCTGAACTTTCTTCACCTCATCAGGTACATTACAGAAAATGCTTGTCATCTTATAAAATTGTAATCAAATTAGAAACAGAGAACCATCTGTATTTTAACAATTTGTAAAAATTTTGGTATGTATTCAATGTAAGTTCTTTAGACTTTTATCTGCATACAAAGAAATATATATAAATACTTACCTTATATTTTAATAAGTTGCCAAACATTTGTTCAATGTGACTAGTGTATACATTATTTGTAACACATTAATTCTGAAATCATTTGATGTACAGAACAAGACTGAATTATTTTTTTACAATTAGAAATGGAATTGAAGATGAGAATGATGCTTGTGCTCTCAGATTCATTCTTGTGGCCCAGACCCAGAACACTTTTAGTAAAATAAAGCAAAACAAATAACTGAAAGAGGATATAGATTACCACTTAGCATGATAACTTGAAAACAAGAACCCCGACTGGAAACTTCAGGTCAGGCAGGCATCAAAGCTGGACCCATTGGGATGACCCACCAATCTCGACGGTGCTCCTGGTTCCATACTGATTAGGTACCACAGACTAAAATCTGGGAATCTGTCCCTCTTGATACTGCAGCATCCCCCTTCCTCTCTCTCTCAAGATTGCAATATAAGAATGGAATAAACTTTCCTCTCTACCACACGTGTATTTATATTTGTGTATTTATATTTGTCGCAGGATCTTTTTAAAAAATGTGGAGGAATTCATGAGATGCATTCATCCTCCCAACTGTGGTGGCAAAACTCTCTTTTAGATTCCAACAAAAACATTGTTCTTTGAGCCAGTATAAGAAATCAGGCTATTGACAATGAAGCTTCGTCAAGTAACTAGCCATGACCAAAAATTAGGTGTCCTGCCTTTGGGAAATGGTAGTGACCCACCAGTCTGAAGAATTCAGCTACCCTAGCAAAATTTCTAAATAATTTTCGAGCTTGTAACTGATGCATTGCAAATCTGACACACATTCTTCTTTATTTTCAGAATGCAAATTGGTCGGTCAGCCGTTTCTCACAATGGCTTGATGTTCACCCATCAGAGCGTGAGCAATTGGAACTTATGGGAGGTGCACTACAACGCTACCAACAAAAAGTACGGCAGAAAGGCCAAGCACAATTCCATTCTGTGTATCCTGCTATGCTGACACTTCTTGAAGCAGGACTTAAATTTGCTTCTCACTCTTCAAACTGATAATCTGTGATACAACAACTATGCTTTTTGTTTATTTTTAAATATAGTACTTCATTGTTAAAATGTCATAAAATTAAAAAAGTATTTAGAAAAAAAAAGCAGCTTTAAATTTCCATAACTAGCCAAAATTTAGATAACCTACCTATAAGTTAATTATACTTTAAATCATTCATGTGAACAGTATTATTTTAATAACACAGAAATTAAAAATTTTCATGTATCCAGTTCTTGTAAGAATGTTGGCCTTCACAAGGAAATACTTGCAACTAGAAATGTTTCGTAACTATAGTTTTTATTTTAAAATCCTTATCCATACTATTTAATTACTTGATATACAGAAAGGTTGATAATGATATGTATTACAACAAGGATAATAGAAAATGAAATTTTTACAGTTTGCTAACTTGTAATGATGAAGCAACCATTTCTTCTGAAATATCTTCTATACAGTTGCAACCTGCAAAAATGAAAATATTGTTAACTCTTATACTACAAACCCGAAATAAATTTTTGAGGCAGAAAGTGGCATTCTGCGGCAATTATGAGAACTCCAGATAGTGTAAATGTTACGATACCTGACAAAGCAAGTGTATGATCAAATTCGGTCTTCAAAATGTCAAGAATATTCCTGACACCTTCCATCCCTCCACAGGCAAGTCCCCACAACACTGGTCGCCAAATAAATACCATTTTTGCCCCCAAGGCAAGAGCCTTGAATATATCAGTTCCTTGTTGAATGCCTCCATCCAAATAAATTTCACAACAGTTGTTTACAGCCTTTACTATTTCTTGTAAAACTTCAATCTGAAATTAACAACTGAATCATAATATGAGCACCTTTCATTGATTTTTCATTGAAGTGATAATGAATAACTGGAATAATATATTATGTAATGAAATGTCTATTAATCTATTAAAACATATTTTGCAGAAAAAATATATTTACAAAGTACAATTAGTTTACCAAATATCCATCTGAAGTACAAATATAATTGCAGTTTATTTTTGTGTGACAAAAACATTTGGAAGTTGTCAAGAAAAATTGGACAATATAGGGTTTTACTGTATAGTATAGCTTATTAACTGTGGTAAGGTCTCTACTGAAACTCCTTGATGAGAATTTTAATTTATTATTAATTATAGATTTACACATTTATCTATTTTTGTTACAAATATTTCACCTTTCAGTGATATGCAAAGTGCGCACGTTTAATTTCTCATCTGGGGTGGAATCCGAACTAACTAAAATTTAATAGCAATTGAAATCTTGTTTAAAAAAATTTGTAAAAGAAGCTAATCATGGGATTTGCTCACGCAGATGTTCCTCCAGTGAATAGCAGGCAGCGTCACTTCTCTTCCTCCAGGTATCCCGGAATCTCCTTCCGTCCCGTTACTTTTCCAAAAACTTCCTCCTTTGCCATCCTCTCAGCGACTCCCCTCTCATCCGACTGACCATCCCTTCAGCTTCTTCCCGCCGCGTCAAGACAAAAATAACGGTGTCTTCAGCTACCTGGCATATTTTTGTTTACGCGAGCAAATTCTTTTCTGTTGGTGCGCACTTTCTATATGCTGAAAAGCCAAATCATGAAAAAGGGTACGATCACACCACATAACCAAGGTTTACTTGGAATTTTTTATTCCATATGACTTTTATGAGAGTATTTGTTTTGGAACAAAAATGTTTTTTAAGCAAATGTGAAATATAATTCCAAAATTTTGTTCACTTTATTGAAATGCTTGAAGTAGGCTTATGAATTTTTAATATTTGTGAATATTTTTTGTATGTTTTGTTATTTAAATTTCATTTTGCAGTCAGAAAATGCTCGTACACCAAAATTAATTCCATACCATTACACAAACTACAAATTATATTTGATTGTCTCAACAAACCAAATTATTAAAATGGAAACTTCTGGAAATAAATATTTCTGGAGTTTATTTATAAATATTAATTGATTTAGCAAACTAAAAGACATATCAATTTTCATAATTAAATATATTTTAAGTAGTGTGGTGACTCATTTTCCCACAAATAAAAAAAGTATATATAGATTTTACTTTCTCTGGCAAGCAAAAGGAATTACTAGTTATATTTTGTCAAAGCACACAGAAAGGTGCATATTCAAGGTGCATTTTCAAAGTTATAGTAAGGCCTGCCTGTGGCATTATAATTGAAGGGCACATTTTTCCCAGACAATCTTTTGTTGTAAACCGTGGGTTTCTTGCAGATGTTGTCAATTAAACATAGGCTACCTGCTAAGCTAAGTCTGGCTTAAGTGTGCCTGGAGTGAGGTCGCTCTTTGCAACCAACTACAAAATTTGTTTATGTATATAAAAAAAAATCATCATTCATCACCAAATTATTTGAAGACCAGACGGCAAGGGAGTGGCTAGATCCAGTTCCAGCAGCTGACAACACCAAACCAACAAGCACTCATTCCATACAAGCAGCAGACAACGCTAACCCAACGAACACCATGTCCATACAATTTCCGAAGGGTTAGCAAGGAACGAGAGTATTTCCGCCAGTCATTCAGCAAGAACAAGCATTTCTCCATTAATTGACTCATGAAAACTATTATCATATTTCAAATTTTTGGTTTCTTTACATTCCGGCCACATTTCCCTTCAGAGTAGCCATAGATGCTAGCTATATTCTTTTTGCTTTCCTGAGTAAGGTCAACCAATGTGTAAATAAAATTCTTGTTAAATATATTACAAAAATAAATTAAATTAAAATAAAATTTTTGTTAAATCATTAAATCCCCCAGTAATTCAATATTGGTAAATAATGACACCACAGTAGAGGGTAACTTTTTGTAGTCTCTTGCCATTCTTCGTGTCTCAATCTTAATATCTGCTTTTACAGTAAAAGTTTTTGACAATTTTCCTTATTAACATTTACGTTTACTAATTTTAATTGTAATGTTTTTTCATCTCACAGAAGCTGGTACTCCGTCCAACTGTCGAGCTCCATGATTAGATACTTGAATACCATTTATTCCTAACTCTGCAGCAATTAGTGCATCTTCTGGAGTTAAGATCCCTTTAAGTATTATTGGTAAATTTGTTTTGCTGAAAATAATTAGGTTTCAAATTAATACAGAAGCAATAAATTATTTTGCTTAAAACATTAAAGTAGTTACAGAAGTTTCAATTAATCTAAGTGAAGCATCTTCTCACTGTTAAACATACATGATATAACACATATATGCTTTAAATGTTTCTGCCTCCTAAACTGGTCAAGGCACGGAGAAGGGAATGCTGCGTCCCCACAGCAAACTCCTCTCCCGCTATAGGAAGGGCGTGGAACAAGTACCCAATGCCCGACCTACCTGATGCAGGTTTTTCTATGGTTTTCCCTGCATTACTTTTAGGCGAATGCCGGGTAGGATCCTTAAAATATAGCCCGGGGGCCCTAGTTAACCCTTGGCTACCTTCCTCTACCCTTCTGCATCCCCCCTTCAAATTCCTTCCTATGCTATTAAAAAAAAATTAATAATAATAATCTTCACAATGGTAAACTGCAGATTGATCACCCAGATTCATTCCCAATATATTTGGCTATTTTACAGCGGCAGGGTGTGCTTTATTAAAATAGTTCTATTCTTAAAAGAGATTGTTACATATTGGCACCGTGGCATTAATTGGAGAGGGAAGGGAGGAAATCTGTTTCCCTCAAGAAAGATAAAATAATTTGATACAAAAATCCTCGTAACACAATTTTACATTCACTAGACAAATGTACTTTGTCGAATCAATTTGCTGCTAGCTTGGAATAGGGTACTTCTGCCAAACAGCATTTGTGAAAAAAATAATGTCACCTTATTAATGATAAACTTGATAATTTATTATATTAACCAGTCATTATAATTATTTATGTTACACACAATATAAGCCAAGTCACTTTACCTTCTAAGCCATTTGACATCATCCCAAGTAAGAGTGGGATCAAAAATATTTTTTACATAATCATTTATTCCTGACCCTTCCTTAGATATTCCAACATTAGGGGCATGTTTCCCAACAAAATTTTTCAAACTGAAATCCAAGAAAATATAATGTATTTTATCAAGTTTTGAAGTATGTGTGTATATTTAAAGCAAGTAAGGATAATGTGACATTCTCAAATTAATTAATACATCTGGACAGGAAACATGGATAGAGAGTGGCTCATATACCTTAAATCAATAGTTGTGTTGCCAGGCTAGGTATCAATGAACTTATCAAATTTTCCAGGGCCTAAGACCCCTTTCCTCAGGAGTGCAGATCAGCCACATAGTAACATCTACGGTAGGGTGCCAGGTGCAGAAGGTTTTGTGGGAGTTAACAGAAGCAGCAGAGGAAACATGAGGGGTGATCAGAAAATAAAGCTACAAAGCCTGCAGTGAAACTTGTACATTTTAGTACATACAGTACGTTGTTTGTAAAGATAGTCTCTATATTGGTTTAGGTGCTTGTTGCTTCGTGGGATGAGTTTGAATATTCCCTCCTGGTAAAAATCCTGTCCTTGCAAGCTCAGTAACATCTCCTCTCTTATTTATGTTCATCCTTGCAACTTCTGCGGTTTACATTCTTTGCTTCAGGGCTGTGGTATTTACTGCCATGCTCTCAAGGAAATATCAATTATGCTTTGACAGAAGCCTCATCTTAAAATTCCGGAGGTCTCCCACAGCCAACAATTTCACACACCTCTCAGCTGTTTTCCTCCTGCCACGCTTGTCCTGCTGACCAAACCTGTATACGCTGCTCATTCTCGGTGTAGCAATAAACCAAGGAAGGGTCCACGCTGCAAATCACTCTGAATATTACTTTCACAATATTTTTCAGATATAAATATTTGTAGCCTGTAACATACGTGCTACACCATGTCCGTGACAAAGGTGGTGGAGCATGACAATTTCACTATTATTTTGAGGTTAAGGTGCTGCCTTGGAGTGAGGTTGTTTTGGAAGGGAGTTAAGTTTGAATGATGGAATTATATGGGGTAGTAGAATGTGGTGAAGATTTGAAGCAGCTGGATATAATAAAGTTTCAGAAATGGTAGTTTGGAATATTCTTCAAAATTTAGAAAGTCAAGGAGCTGGTTTTAGTAGTTCTGAATTAAGTGAGAGGTTTTTAGTAAACTGTAGCTTTAACTGGACTGTTTCACAGAATTTTAAGGTGAAATGAATAAGTCTAAAGGTAAGAATGGGAAATAAAGTAAGGGCCTTATCCAGAACTGAAATCTCGTCTTCAGTGTAAGTTTACTATGCTACTGGCAGGGGGTCTACTGGGTTTGGCGAAGTTGGGATTCCAGTAAGGTTGGTTTGGAAAGTTGATTCTTGAACGTTCATATATGGCCTAGAGTGGAATTGTGCGAAATCATGTTATGTTAAAACGTTCTCGGTTTTCCACCCGGGTCAACCAGCGATTATTGCTCTACGTTACGAAGATGACGACAAGGCAGATGGACGTAGAAACGTCGCGTAATAATCGTTTGACCCGGGTGGAAACCTGAGAACGTTTTCTTCAGCAGATAATTCGAGAAAGCCTTCGATCTTTGATCATGTTATGTTTTTGAGGATAGTGGGGTGTTTTTATGAAAATGGAGAAACGTGATGGGATTTCTTTTCCAATTCGTGAAACATTTTTTATGCGTAAGTGGATAAGAAATGCATATTCATCGTGTATGTTAAAGGGATTGGTTTAATATGCTATAGATTTACATCGCTTGGAGTGAATACGCTGGTCAGGAAATTTCACGGTCAAGCCATGGGAAAAGTCTAGCCTGCGAACAGCAGTTGTGCAATGCAACAAGGTCATGTATTGGGGATTTGAACCATTTTAAAAGTTCAAAAGCTGAGTTCGTCGATGGGAATGCCAAGGATAAAGCAGCTGGGAAAGAAGTGAGGGGAGTATAATACAGGAAAGAAATATTGTTTCTGTCCACACGAATTATTATGACAGTGTCACATCATCGTATATATATATATATATATATGCACAACCTACACTAATTAGGCCTACCATAAATGTGGAGGCAGCTTGAAGTTGTTACGTATATCAGCATAACGAATTCCAAATAGTGGAGCGTCAACTGTTAACACAATAGCTTTATATCCAGCTCTTTCCGCCCTTTCTATTAAGTTGATAGTTATACTTCTGCGAAATTCAAGTTTTATTCTAAATAAAAGTAATGTTAATAATTATTAAGTACTAGTATTATTTGCTTTCTTCACTTGCCGTTCTTTATATACATATAACTGGAGCCACTTTACTGTAGATGGAGCAGCTTCTGCCACTTCTTCAATGCTGCATGTTGACAAGGTGCTATGAGTAAATACTGTACCCGCTAAACCAGCAGCTAAGGGCACAAAGAAATATTTATTTTGTACCCACTAAACCAGCAGCAAAAGGCACAAGGAAGTATTTATTTGTATTTTAAATTATCTAACCGATAACCATTTGTTAAGCTGTATATTCAAACATTTTTACCTTTCACTTATATGACGTCATTAATTCAACGTCTTTAATGCGATTGCATCTTATTTATATATTACTGTGAGTATTATTATTTACGTTTCACACTAATTCATGTTTAGTTTATATTCTGTAACAATAAATTAGGCCTAGCGATAAACTGATTTAATCATAGCAATAATTGCTCACCTCTTGCTGATGCACATTCTCCCTCTGGATCTGCCATGCAGTGCATTGCTGTGGGTGCGATACCAAATGGTACTTGCACCTTAGTGCCAAGCACCACAGTAGATTGATCTCTTCTGGCCACACATCTCAAAACTCGAGGACGGATATGAAACCTGCGACAAAGATAACGTATTTGATCAACGGCAGTATAAAAATAGATAAAGAATCTACAAAATGCAATCATATCGTTCCTAAAACATTTATTTACTGGGGAGAAAATTCCCAGTCGTACAGAGAATATATAGCAGAGGACCTTGAAGCTTCTAATTTTGGAGAAAGAAATTATACAGAGCGAAGTTAGCAGAGGTGCCGAGATTCTCGGTAAAAACGCATTTGGCGGATCTTAATCACCGAGAAATCGAAACTGAACAATATAACCAAAGAATCTGGGATCTCGCTAAATCTCTTCGCAGATCCAGGAACGGTTGCCAGCCAACCCATGGGCAAATTCGCATAGACCTAGTATATGAAGCAGAAAAGAAGGCATCAATAATTGTAAATACTTTCAAACGCTACTTAGTAGATCGTACTTTGGATGGTCACGATATACTTGAAAATTTCTTTCGACGATGATGAGGACCCCAGAGAAACTCCAAGGGCTAGCTAGAGTGACGTGCTTAAAAAACTTAATCCCTTCAAGGCACAAACATTTAACTGAAATATTCCATGTTTCTTAATTGTTTGCGATTCTTGACGGCGGTACAGAACACAGCAACAATGTAGCCAAGTATTGTTTCCTTTGTCGGAAGAAGAAATGCGCGCTCAAAATTGAGAGACGGTAGTTCAGTTGGCTGGAAGGTTTGGTCAAGTACAGGTCGTATTAAAATAGACGAGATATTCTTTTAAAAAGTAAAGGTAAGTAGAAGCAGTGAGCAGTCAGACACGACATAAATTGGTCGAGTTGAAATAGACAAGACAATTTCAAATATTCAAAGGAAATTTGCAGAGAAACATCGAGAATTACCAATCAACAGCTTTGATTGGTCCATGAACAGTTTGCTCAAGACGAAATATTCACTTGAGCAGAACTACGAAACCTGCTAAAGACAAAAGTTTTTGGTGCTCATAGCCGAGCAAAAGTAAATCGAGAGAGAGAGAAGAAAGGAAGATTATCCTGGTTCCTGATTTTTGATCTAAAAATATTAAATTTAGAATTGTGAGTTTAAAAGAAGTGCAAAAACCCGTCATAGTGCTTCGTAAATCAAAGGTATCCCGGAATGCGGGGCAGCCGTGAGTACAATTTACAATCAACCGATAGAGATCCCGATGCATGCCTGATTAAAAGATAGACGTCAGATTTCGTTCCCTCCTTTTAATAAAATTTGTTAATTAGAATCCATCTTTTTAGTTTAATTTCGCTGACAAGTAAATTTCGTCATTGTTAATTGATGAGTAAATCTTTTCTCTTTTAAATTGGAATTTGTGTTTAAGTTGCGAAAAAAAATTATATATATTGTAGTAATTGGTAATTAAGACATTGTGCTAATTGGAAAGTTGGATTGTAGAGGACTCATTATTATTAGTGAATATAGAGTGGACGCCGCAACAAGGCGGCAAGGCAAAGAATGTATTGTTGTCGATTGACTAAGAATTTTACGCGCTCAAAATGGACGAGACGAGGAAGTCAGTCGGGCATAGAACAGCGAGGTGTAAAGACCAGAAAATTCATATTATAAAAGGTTTTGCAGTCGGGAAGGAGAGAGTGAAACTAATGTTGTAATCGGTGGCCGAGCATAAATTCAACCTGCTGGCCATAGGCAAACCAAGGAAGTACATTTTCCAACTAAAGTCACGAGATCTGCAAATCCAGGTTGCAGCAAAGCATTGAGAATCTACCAATTTGTGTTAGACCAACTAACAAAACTACGCCAATTAGAATTTGTTGACATTTAGAGTCTGTGAGTACTAGAATCAGTGATATCCCCAAATTTTGTGCACGAAAACCTAAAATGAGACCTGGGCGGCCGTAAGTAGAAAAACTTTAAAATCATATTGTAAACCACTTTTAAAAGATAAAAGTCAGATCGTTCTTTAAATTTTAATTATTTAATTATCGATAAAATGAGATCGTTAAATATGATGAAATTTAGAACTGTTTAAATTTAATCTGTAGTATTATTTCTTCCACAACAAATTTCGTCTATGTTTCAGACGCATTAACTTCCATAAAAAGGTAAATGTAATTTTGATTGTACAAATTCACCCATTTATCAAACCCAGTTTAAGACCCTGAGATCCCAAATATTATTGTGTATTTAAAATTGTTAATAAATTTGTTTAATTGTTTTCCCTTAATAATCTTTTTATATTAAAAGACGCCATTATTTTAATAATTACAATATATATATATATATATATATATATATATATATATATGCATATGGTAGCGTATGTGTCATGCTGTACACTTAATTTTGTAAATAACTAGCTGGGTGCCAGGTGTTGCCCGAGTTGTCACAATTAAACTCAGCGACGTCCATAACCCCGGATTTCACTCCAAACGCCCCTCAACCCTAAACGTTGACTTACTGTTAGTGTTCTGTATACCGACACTCCAATACGGCCATAGTAAGGCTGATCGCGTTCTATCGGTTCACATTCGTTGTAGCGCAACATCGTATCATATTCTAGCCTTTTTCAGTGATACGTGATGTACTCGAAATAGCTGATGATGATTTTGCGAGTTTAACATTTCACTTAAAACCAGATAGGGAAACACGTAGAATGTATTTTTAAACGTCAAAAGTACAAACTTAGGAGAGTCGCACAAAATATGAGTTGGTCCATGGGTTGTTCATCACTACTATAGAATAAGTGGAAAAAATAAAAATGAAAAACTATCAAAGCTTCTGTTTTACTGTCTCTTGTAATCATCAAATTACGCTGCCTCATAAGTTTAAGTACGAACCGCCAGTCTGGGAAAATATTTAACGTCGATTAAATGTCTTACGAAAAGATTGTAAATCCAATAATCTAGTAATTGTATTCTAGTGTGAACACCACAGTTACATCTATTTGATTATAAAAGTCGGCATCTGCAATCAAATGTGTGATAACTTACAATTTAAAGGCTTCTTTATTCCTTCTGAGCGAGTACTCTTCTCCTGCCCCGCTTTTGTAGTAACCTAACGCATTTCTTGGTAAAATATCGAGGGCCTGTTTCTCGTAATCCGCCAAGCATACTAAGTTCTGTTTGCTGCACATGACTACACTACGGGCTTGTAACATCTGTCTGATATCTGAAAACCCCTGGATAAGGTCAGAGTTAACATCAAAGCTGATAAATGTGACGCGGCTTGGCATAAACAACTCATTCCTAAAAAACCTGAATGATTCAAAATGAAAAAAAAAATAACAAACTGAACAATATTAGTTAAATACTCCCACAAAAGTTGAGCTTATTTTAAATTAGTATTACAACGGAGAATTAAGAAATGCTTCTCGGGTTTCCACCCATGTAATCTCAGTAAACAGCTACATTTTAAAGGCTCGCACTGCCATATTGGAAGATTACCGGAGTGGAAATCCTAGAAACATTTATATCAAAGATATCGGCAGATTGGTATGAAAATCATTTTTGTCGTTACCTCCAACTTATTATACGTCAGTCTCGAAAACTACTTGAGTACAGATGAACACTATGAAAGGCAGAATTGAACTGCTGATATACCTTTTTTTTTTAGATCGACAAGCTACACTAGGGTTATCCGCTTTGATGGCTCTCCCCTTTAGTAGCCTAGGAAGGGATGGAACAGGTGGAGCAAGGTAGCCAAAGGCTGACTACGACCCACGGGCTGTACTTTAAGGATCCTACCCGGCATTCGCCTAAAGTGATGCAGGGAAAATCCTACAGAAACGTGCACCAGGTAGGTTGGGTATTTGGTCCTTGTCCCATGCCCTTCCGATAACGAGAGCTAGGTCTGCTGTGGGGACGCAGCATTGCAAACTCCATGCCTCGGTCGAATGGTCCAGTAGGATCAGCGAACAAGTCTTACCGTATGCGCAACGTTTGCACCGCGGAAAAATAAAGGAGGTAGTTGTTGAGCTTTGCAGATAGGGCAATAGTGTGAAATGGAATACCGCACATGTGCATTTCTCATTCCAGCGGGATATTCTGCGATGAGTTGAGCACAGAGATAGTCAGCAGGCTTCATTAGCGGAAACGAGTAAATGCACGGCGGTTGTTTAAAGAATTTGAAATCAAAGCAGAAATTCATACTCCTAAAACAAAATTGTTATAAAAGTTCTTAAAATTAAATAAAAATCAATTGTGGTGTGATCGTACCTATCATAATTTGGCTTAACACCAGCATATAGAAAGTGCGCACCAACGGAAAATAATTTGCTCGCGTAAACAATACACCAGGTAGCGGAAGGGACTGTAATTTTGTCTTGACGCGGCGGGTAGAATCTGAGTGAATGGTCAGCTCAGATGTTAAGTGGACAGTCGCTCAGAGGACGGAGTATCGCAAAAAAAAAAACGGGACGGACGGAGAGGGGAGTTGGCGGCTTATAGACCCTGGAGAACAACCAAGCGGGACGGAAAGATACCCCATGCCCAGAGAGCTCTGGCGGAGGCTTTCTTTGGGGATGCCTTCACATCTCTCTGGTTTTTTTGAACTAAGGTTCCAACATGACGAGGCACCTCGGCCTGTTTTGAGAGGTGTATGTTCCGGGATCGCAGACCTTGGGCATACGGTAAGAGTTGTCCGCTATTCTTATTGGAATAGTCGTCCAGCTACCTCCTAAACTGGTTGAGACACGGAGAAGGGAATGCTGCGTCCCCACAGCAAACTCCTCTCCCGCTTTCGGAAGGGCGTGGGACAAGTACCAAATGCCCGACCTACCTGATGCAGGTTTTCTCTGCATCACTTTTAGGCGAATTGCCGGGTAGGATACTTAAACCATAGCTCGGGGGCCCTAGTTAACCCTTGGCTGCCTTCCTCTACCCTACCGCATCCCCCCTTTCAAATCCCTTCCTACGCTATTAAAGGGGAGTTGCCACAACGTGGATTACCCTCATGTAGCCTGTTACCCTAACACACACACACAAAGCGGGACCCCGACAACCAACTGGCGACGGCGGTTCCTGGATACCTGAAGAAGTGACGCTGCTCGCTTTTTTCCGGAGGCCACCAGCACATATGCGTGAGCAAATCCCACGATTAGCTTTCTTTTACAGTTTTTTAAAATAGATAACAATTGCCGTATCAATTGAGTTTGTTCGATTTCCACCCCGAGATGTTAAAAATAAATGTGCGCATATGACTGGTTGAAAGGCGCAATATCTAGCATAAAATAAGATAAATGTACAAAATTAATATTAATAAATAAAAATTTCACATCAATGGAAACAATAAGTCTCGATAGTAGACCTTAATCTTCATAAATTTATTTATGTTGTAGCACATATACACCATCCGCCATAGGTAATTACCCAACGACATCTTTCGTCATCCCATTAAAAAGATCTAAATTTTAAAATCACATTATAAATGTTTTCAGAACACAAAGAATTCAGAGCGGCAATATAAAAATGTTATATGGCATGTACAATCAATTCGTACCACAAATGAAACAGCAGAAATGAGACCATTGATAATGTCTAACCTAACATTGATGTGTCAAACTATATCTCGGACAGAATAACAACAACCTACGGACCTAAAACAGATGAGTCGATGATTAATGCCTAAAATGAATGTTAAAAAATGGAAATAGATACAGGTGTACCATATGTGAAATGAAATCAGACAAAAAGTTATTGCAAATTTGAAAGACTCATGCGTAAACAGTCAAATTTAAGTCAATTCAGAATATATATTTGGGTTGTAAAAAATTATATGTTTATAATAACTTTGGAAAAGTTCTTAATTGCTATACTGATGCTGTAGCAATTAAAACATAACTCTTGTCTCGATGCATATTGGAAAGATGTTAAACAATAACATAAAAAGACATAAAAGGACATTTTTATACAAACTTTTAATCATTTTTATACATATTACAAATATAATAACAATCATCTATATTGTTTCTTAAATTTGTGCACTCTTTTCTTGGGTACACCTAGTTGGCTTGGTGATGCTTTCTCAACCTTCAGCTGTCCAATAGAAGGATGTGCTTCTGAATTAACAGTCTCCATACCATTTCCAGAACTACTTGCTTCACCTTCCACTATCACAGGTTGTAACAGAGGACAACCAGAAAATCTTCGCTCGACTGCTCATAATTTTTTTGTAAAAAACAATTATGCAAAATTAAGGTCAGAATTACAAATTAAAATTCAGAATAATATCTATTTTATTTCCATACTATATGTATTAGGGATGATGTGATGTCAAATTCATTAAATTTAATTAAGTCATTTGGATAGAGATGAGGGACAGAGAGCAGCTGACTTATCTAAAATTAACAGTTGGTGTAGTCATGCTGGAAATAAATAATTTGTAAAATGTTCAAGGGTTGGAGCCTCTGAAAATTTGTAGGACTTCCTAGTCCTGAGTGGCAACAGAGAGCTTCAATTTCAGTTAAGCCTTTCTTTCTTTTCCATACTAAGAATATAATTAATCTGAAATTGAGGGCATGTTAGGATGAACATAGTTAAAATTTTAATCTCCTATACAAGGGTTGTTTGATAAGTCTGGTAAAAATATAATAGTATATATATATATACTTTACCGACTTTCCTATTTCCTGTTCTTAATTCTTCCTTTATCCTCTAGATCGGTAGCCAGGTGAGCTAACGGAGGTATAGCTCGGTTGGTGAACGATCTATCTGGACTTCCCATTTCCAACTGCGGGATTGCTACATGTTCACAGTGGTGGAGTGTTACATGATGGCAGTTTGGGATGTTACATGGTGGCAGCACGTTGAGATTTTAGGCTAGTAGGTGTTACGCAACATTGGTCAGTCGAAGCGAGTTGAATTGTCTTTAACACTGTGAGAGTGGCCAATTCACAGTTGTGACGGACGTTCGACTGCGCGTGGTGTTGAGCGACGCACAGGGGCATTCAGACTACGATGATTAGCTAGACCTGGTAGCTATTGAGTTGGAGCAAGAAATGCAGTCGGGATTGCTGTTTTAGGTCAAAGAAGTGTTAACGCGGAGCCTTAAACAGCTGGGCATCTCGTCGCACTGACGTACAGACGACACCACCGGTCAGCAGATTCCAGAGCTACGAGACTCAGGGAATTCTTCTAGTACTTCACAGCGGCGGGCGAGGTCACAACGCGGAAACGTTAATCCACTTCTGAAAGCAGTCAGCGGCAATTCTTCCCTGGCGTACCCTACATCTTCAATCTTCAAACGGTGAGTCAGTTCCTTATTGAGAGGGGTTTTGTCTCATATGTCGAAAGGCACTAGAGGCCAAGTAAAAGCTTCGAAGGGCAAAATTGAACAGGGTATTCAGACAGACGATAACATGTCACGAGAGCCTCCTATTATAGACGATTCCCAACCTGACGTACTTGATGACGACCTATATTTGTCAGTTGCAGAAGCTGCTAAGTTAATTACGGTAACCTTCGACGGGACACCTAGCTTATTGCGAAATTTTATAGAATGCGTAGAACTTGCTCTGGGTGCAGTCAAGCCGGCAAAACAGGGGTTAATTTTAAAATTTGTTGAATCAAAAGTAATTGGAAAGGCAAAGGAAAAAATATTGGCGCGACCACACGGAAATTGGTCGGAAATAAAGGCTTCTTTAGAGGATAGTTATTTGACAAAAAAGACTCTTGCACATTATATATCGATTCTTTGCCAGTTGAAACAAAATTCAGAAGAAACTGTATAAGACTTAATGGGCCGTTTGGAATATTTAGGTATCGCGATGAGAAGAGAAGTAAGGGCGAAATTAAGGGCGTCAGAACGACGGGATGGACTTTGTGAAGATATATACGTGCGGGGCGGAATAGAGTTGGTAGATGAACTGTTAAAAGCGACCTTTATCTCTGGTCTTAGGGACCAAATGGTGAAGTATTTGGTAAAATCGAAAAATGATGACGTCAGTTTAGCGCAGCTTTGTGAAATTGCAGGGTCGGAGGAAGTAGAAATCGCAGCTATGAAAATTGGAGGGGCATCGCAACCAAGGAGATATGAAAGGCAACCTATGGGACATCCGTCTACTAGTGATTGAGACCGGGCTAGGGTAAAAATAGAAGCAAACCGAGAAAGAGAGTCTCCGAAATGTTATGGGTGTGGAAAGGTAGGACATATAGTTAGAGATTGTAGAGCAGTGATCAGATGTACCAAGTGTAATAGATATGGCCATTTGGCTAATACATGTGGAATTGCAAAAAACTTGAATTAGACGCTGAGGGTTCAGGTGCCTTTAGCGTTAGCAGAATCGCGAATACCAACGAATTAAGTGTACAGAGTCGTGTAAGCGATAAATTATTAAGCTCGTGCCCCGCCTCCCAAAATGAGAAAAATCCGCGGTGTGTTAGGGTGTGTCCTACGGAAGATCGACTTTCCGTACAGTGCGCACAATTTGGTGCGGTAAAGCGACAACGTAAGGTGACGCACGCCTTTGCGACGGACATGGCAGGAGTTCATGTGAAGCATAAATTTAAAAAGTACGCTAGGAACGTAGCTGATCAGATACCGAGAATTCAGAGAATGGGCCTTGAATCGTATATGTCAACTGATGTCGCGGCTTCTAGCGAATCAGATGGGCAAAAACGTCTTGGCGCCAAAATGATAGGGGATGTATGCGGTTTTGACGTGACGCGGCAGCGGGCGTTTCCAGAGGTGCTCGATTCCCATAGAGAGGACGAGGCACGGGACGCTGCATTACATGGCAGGAGTTCATGTAATAAGGGGAGTGATCTTGGGGGCGAGAGGGCGTTCCCAGAGGTGCTCGATTCCCATAGAGAGGACGAGGCAAGGAACGCTACATTCCATGGCAGGAGTTCATGTAATAAGGGGAGTGATCATAGGGGCGAGAGGGCGTTTCCGGAGGTGCACGATTCCCACAGAGAGGACGAAGCACGGAACGACATATTATTGAAAGAAAAGGGGGAGTGTTCTTGGGGGCGATATTGCGTAGTATTGAGCTCAAGACTCTTAAAAAATGGGCAAGGGTTGGCATTAGTGGACACAGGGTCCATTCCCAACCTAGTGAGTATTAATTCCCTTTCAGGTCTAGAGGGATTACAAGAAAGTAAGGTGAAAATTGAAGGTATAACAGGAAGCAGTCTGGTAGTTTATGGCTCCATTAAGATGAAAATAGATAATGGGAATACAAATATAGATCACGTGTTTTATGTAGTGCAGGAGTTACCAGGAAAATTGAATTTAATCTTAGGTCAGGAATTTTTGACAGCATGTAATTTTGTGTTAACCTGTGACAATGTAGAACCACCGTATAGCGAGACGATTATTGAACGGAAAACGGAGGAAAGAGGGGTGAGATTAATCGAAAATCAGTTGTTACAGCCAGGACTCCGGTGTGCTTGTTGTTTGGTTGAGTGTCGAGATAAGGTTTTTAAATGTCTAGTGGTAAACACAACACCTTACCCCATACTAGTCAATACTAACCCAGATTTAGTAAAACCTCCCACTAATTTGAAGCAACTTCCAATTGAAAATTCCAAGTTGTTTACGGAGAAAAGGCGGAATTTATTATTGTCTAAATTGCGTGTTAACGGCGAAGGAAAGGCCTCGGAGGAAATAGTGAAATTATGTTTAGAATTTATGGACATTTTCCACCTCCCTGGGGACAAATTGAGTACTACAACCGCAGCCGTACATCATATTCCCACTCCAAATGTTGTTAGAACTATTACTTTAAAAAACTACCGAATTCCAGAATCTTTGAAACAGGAAGTTAAAGATCAAGTAGACCAGATGTTGGAAGATAACATAATTGTTGAAAGTAAATCCGAATGGAATTTTCCTGTGTTGTTAGTGCCTAAGAAAACTACAGATCCTTCTCAAAAAAGGAAGTGGCGTATGTGTATTGATTTCCGAAAACTTAATGAAATTACTCCAGGGGATTCTTTTCCAATGCCTAACATTGAGGAAATTCTCAATGACATGGGCAAAGCTAAGTACTTTTCAGCCCTAGATTGCGCATCTGGGTATTTGCAAATTCCTATAGTTGAGGAAGATCGATGCAAAACAGCATTCTCCACCCCTAACAACCATTACCATTTTAGGACAATGCCGTTTGGACTTAAATCGGCGCCCGCCAAATTCCAGAGAGCAATGAATAATATCTTGCGATCCGCTTTGGGTAGTCGATGTTGGGTGTATCTAGATGATTGTATTATCGCTGCGGAGTCACTGGAAATCCATAACCGAAAACTAAGGGAAGTATTTAGACAATTTCGACAGTTTAACTTGAAATTGCAGCCAGAGAAATGTATGTTCTTATCCAAACAACTAGACTTTCTGGGCCACGTGGTAAGCGAAGAGGGGTTGTCACCCTGTGTAGCAAAGATCGAAGCTGTCAAACGTTACCCAACGCCTACATGTATACGTGATATCAAGGCATTTTTGGGGTTAACCGGGTACTATAGGCGTTTCGTATCGAATTTCAGTTCAATTGCTAAGCCTCTAACTTTGTTGCTAAAACAGAAAACTATATGGAATTGGGGACCCCTACAGGAAGATAGTTTTCAAGAAGCATTAACTAACGCACCATTACTGCAACGTCCTGTTTTTACCGAACCGTTTCTTTTAGAATGTGATGCGTCAGAATTTGGCATTGGTGCTATCTTAAGTCAAGGTAAATTAGGCGAAGATCTACCCATTGGTTACGCGAGTCGAACTCTAAATCCTCATGAAATCAAGTATAGTGTTACCGACAAAGAACTACTGGCAGTTTTATGGGGAATCACACATTTTAGAAATTATTTGTATGGACATAAATTTACGGTTGTCACAGATCATCGAGCGTTGGTATGGCTATATAATTGCAAGGATCCAACTACTCGCTTGTGGCGATGGCGAATCAAATTACTGGAATACGATTTCGAAGTGGTACACCGACCGGAAACTAAACACGTCAATGCAGATGCGTTGAGTAGACATCCTGTCATCTGTTATGCTGACAAATGTGACATAACAGAAAAAGAAAAGTCTGAAATACTGAAACAAGCTCATATAAATCCGATCGGGGGGCATCAGGGAATCAATCGGACACTTGCCAGGGTTAATTTGTACAAGCAATGGCCAAATATGGCTAAAGATATTTCAGATTACATTTCAAGTTGTAGAGAATGTCAGCTCTTTAAAAGCTCCAATCAACAAACTAAGCAACAACTTCAGGTTACTGATACTCCAGATCATCTTTGGGACAAAGTCGAACTCGACATATTTGGTCCCTTGAATACTACTGAATCCGGTTACAAATATGTACTGACATTGCAAGACGTTCTCTCAAAATATTTAATCGCAATACTTCTTATTAACCAAACCGCGGAGTCGGTCGCAGAAGCATTTGTAAACAGAGTTATTTTATTATATGGCATTCCTTCGATAGTTTTGACAGATCAAGGTACTGATTTTATGAGCGAAGTTTTTAAACAATTATGTAAACTGCTTAGGATACAGAAATTGAATAGCACTGCATATCATCCGCAAACAATCGGTTCGCTCGAAAGGAGTCATTCCAGTTTAGCAAACTACTTAAGAATCTACGCGGACCCATTGAAACATGACTGGGATCAGTGGTTACCATTTGCGGTTTTTGTCTACAATACGACACCCCATTCTACAACTACACGTGCCCTCTTATCATAACGTCTCTTCAGCATAGTGGACCTATGAGGGCGCAAGAACGCTGATGCAGTTAAAGACATCTCTTTAGATATAGTGAGTAACGATACGCACAACAACAACATAAATCTTCACCCCTTCCGCCTAGGCAGCCGTGAAAACGCTGCGTCTAATGAAGTCAACATTTTATGTGCCTTATGCAGACATGCACACGGCAGCAGAAATCATTCTCTCTGTAAGAGTTCTCATTGGAGACTTAAAATCATCAGGGAGGGGGAAAGGAGTCTTCGAATTGTTCAGAGCTTCTTGGGAACGACAGTCGTGATCCAACCTCCAGACGGGTTGGTGGCTCCTGGTGCTATCCGCCAGTTTGTCTTACTTTATTTTATTTCTAACTATTAAATCTCTTTATTCTTCATCAACTCTTATTTGACTGAAGTGCAGCGAAACACCAACCACTACGCCTAGGTTCAATTAGTTGAACCCGAACCCTCACGTTACCGACTTTCCTATTTCCTGTTCTTAATTCTTCCTTTATCCTCTAGATCGGTAGCCAGGTGAGCTAACGGAGGTATAGCTCGGTTGGTGAACGATCTATCTGGACTTCCCATTTCCAACTGCGGGAATGCTACATGTTCACAGTGGTGGAGTGTTACATGATGACAGTTTGGGATGTTACAAAACTAAATTTTTGATAATAAATGCCAAAATTCTGTCAAATTATGGGGAACAATTGAAATATAAATTGGCAGAGCATGCTTGGGGACTTTTCCCACCACTTTACTTTTTAAAATTTTGTTATACTGATCACAGAATCACTTTCTTCAAAATGTAAGCTCAAAGAAACTATACACATAAAATCATCTAGCATAATTTCTCAACCTAGTCTATTTTTTATGACTTCTGGATTTATATTATTAGAAGAAAATGGAGCCTTCCCTTTAACTCAAGACAAGCAAGCCCAATTCCAACATATCTCACAAGGCCCAAAAAGCCAATTCAACCTGAACTCTGTGTATTTAAGGATGTACCAAAAAATAAAATACATATTTGGCATATAACAAATAATATAAATTTCGGTGGACTTACAAATTTTGATAATTCTCTACTGTGTTTGAAATACACAATTTAAACAAGACCAACCAGTAAAATGGGTTACAATGGAAACAATTTAGAATTTAAAATTTTAACACTATATAAATTAAAGAATTACAAAAGCTAAGAGTCAAAAACATGTTCAAACTATTAATGTCATTGTATATTGATAGCCATTTTATATTATCTAATATATAATATTTAACTCAAATGCTTTCTTCATCCAAAATTAATACATTTCACCAATCTATTTTATGAATCTTTAAGTAAATATTTCTTGACAAAACAGAATAATTTTGATATTACTATTTATAGTGTTTCATTTAACCTTGTTTTTAATGAGCACATAGTTAAGTGGCACTACAATCAATACCATTAATTTTGTAAATTACATTGTGTTCATCTAAAATGTAATTTTTTTTCTTTATAATTTTTTACTATGTATAAATAGTTAGATTTTAAAATGATTCTGACACCATACTTTTCTAACAGTCCAAATAATTTGTGTTGTAAACAAGCAATGTAAGGTAAAACTACATTTTTATTATTTTTTTAATCTGTAAATTTTTACTGATATATTCAATCTGACCTTAATATACTTATTTATAAATTGAAGGAGAAATGAATTTGGTAAAAGAATATTCTTGACTTTAATTAAATTATGTTTATGGTTCTTAATATGAGATAATTTACTTAACTAAAAACCATAGATTTCTTTTGGAAAAAGAGTATAGTAGGACATGTAATTGGTTATTAATTTATTATTACCGACAGTCATCAAAATGTCTAAAATAATCTAATGGGTTTATTACATTCAATTTCAGAAGTAAACATAAATTATTATGGTAAATATTAAAGATACGGAGTAAATAATTCAGTTTAGTTTTGGAAATAATGACCAAATTTCATCAACATATCTAAAATAAGTCCAAATTGGGAATTCACAAAGCTAAATCTCTAATTACTATGATGTATGATGAAGTATTTTCTGTAGGGAAACCATTGATTTGATGATAAATTACGTAAACATGAAATAAGTACAATTCAATATCAGATTAAGTAATCTTTAAGTATTTCAGGTAGAGAGATACTTTTTAATTCTGAAAAAATGTTATCCCCAACTTTGTTTGAAACTTTGTGTAATTATTTTAATGGATAATGTATTGAAAATAGATACCACATCTAAAGAAATTAAAATATGATCTTGTGGGACTATGATGATATTTAAATCATTAATTAATTAAAAGGAATTTTTAACAGAATAATGTGTATCATAATTTAAACCTTTTTTAAAAATGTTATACAAAAAAGCTGAAATTTAATGGAGAGGATTATTAATAGAAGCAACAATTAATCTAAAAGATAAAATAGGTTTTGTATTTTAGGAATAGCATAAGCTCTTGCTAAATTGGAAGTAGTTAAGAACAAGAATGAAATCTATTAATGATTATTTTTTAATCTTTTAATTTATCAATAACTGAATTAGCAATTTCAATGGTATTACAAAGTTTATATAAGGAAATGTCAAATAGTATGGTGTTCACAGGATTTATGTAGCCACAGTTTCACTACCTTTATTAGCATTTTTGAAACCGATATCCTGATTACTTCTTAAAAAAAACTGTGACAACTATATATTTTTTAATTGGTTTATGAAGATATTGTCTTTAGTGTGTAAATATTTGTTTGACTCCTTGTAACATACGAGTGATTTTGGTTCTAATATTATTTTGTTCATCTATGGGGAAATTTGAATTTTAGGTTCAAAATATTGGTATTTGTAGTGTAAAACATAATGCACTTTTCATTAAATAACTTTTTCTGACTTCCAGAGGTTGTTGCTTATTTATAAGTTTTGTTATTTTCTGAGAGTTTCAGCAATTTTATTCAAGGTATCACTTCCATTCAAGTTTAGTAAACTGGTGGAATGGGTACAAAATAAATTTACAAAATAGGTTCTGTTGATAATTTATTATATTAAACATTCAATTCAATTTCATAATGTTAATGGAGACATGATGAAATTTTAGCATCTGGATCTGACAGAACAAAGTTTTGGTACAATCTCACTACATTTAGCATTTAGTTTTAAGTGAGCATACTTATCACCTCTTGTTTCCCCTATGTTAATTATAGCTATTGGTTTCCCAAGTTCCGATGCTCGTAAAATAATTCTGAATCCTGAAAATACTGACAAAGATGAACCCAAAACTAAAAGAGAATCACTGTTGTCCAACTGACTGTTGACCCTTGCCACTCTATCTTTAGGAACATTGTCTCCGAAGAAAACAATATCTGGCTTCAGTATACCAGCACATTTTGGGCAATCAGGAATAACAAAGTTTTCAACGTCAGCCTGAAAAAAAGGTTATTAATTTACTATATTAAATATTGGTACAGCACTCTTACTTCTATGCATATGCTTTGTGGTAAACATTTTGCATGTACTTCCACACAACTTGAAACAATTTCTTTGTTCAAAATTCACCATAGCAAAAGACTTAATATATTTACAAATCAAGAAAATTATAGACTCAATGAAAAATAAGGAACCCACATGGCTGTGTCAGGAGTAAACATTAAGTAATATGCACCAAAAATTAAAGTCTATAAATATAGTCATATGATTGAAATCCATGTCAGACCTTTGAAACAACAAAAGGCATTTAATAATATTGCTACATATTCATAGAAATAATTGCAGACTATCCCTAGAAGTGAAGTACATTATGTATAATAAAATGCAAACACTTAAGTTTATAAATTGATGAAAATTTAACATCAAATGAATAACATGGTGACTAACATTATATGATGTGTTATTACTTAACATTCAAGGTTTAAAGTATAATGAAAATGGTGTTGGTGTAGTTGGATGGTCATTAATAATAATGTTTTCCATAGAGGATAGTAGAGATAAAGCTAGTGGGAAACTGAATGGGAAATTAATAGAACAATTGTATTAACACATCAAATTAAAAATATTGAGAGAAGGCAAATTTTCACCCTTATAAATCAACGGTAAAAGGTTTGTTAAAGTTTCTAGATAATTTGCAGTCTCTCAAGAAATAATCTCTCGGCAACATTAATAACCAATTCCTTCTTATTCTACGATGATATAATTTACCCATAAATTTAAAGCATCCTAGAGAGAAATACACACATCCTTATTTAGAGCAGAATGTAAGGTGCAGTTTTTGATTCTATTTAGAGTTTAATTAGACCTATGATTTTTTCTACTGGCTTAATCCATGACAATAGCATAATTATTCACAAAAAATAAGATATGAGTGATAATTTGGTTTGTATCCTTACAAAACTATCTGTAATATGAATCATGTAGGATAACCTTGTATTAAATCCAGATTCAATGTATTCAAAATAAAATTACATACTCTCTGTCATAGATAATTGAAACAAATATGTTGTTAAAATAAAGTTTCCCAAACTTCATAAATTGAACAAATGGTATTTAAAATAATTGGGACAATGGTCATCGTGAACTTACTTGCGGAAGATCAACATCACCATCAGGCCTTATCATTGTTTCTGTGCGTTGCATGCTTGGGTTCAAATCATATAATATATTTTGAAATATCTGTCTGTGCACCCTGTAATTGCAACTAAGACATATAACTTGATATGCAGATCCATGTAGTTCAATAACACTTTGACTTCCTGCCTTGGCATGAAGTCCATCAACATTTTGGGTAACAATACAACCTATTCTTTTCCATATCACTTCCAAATCTCTTAAAGCAAAATGAGTATCATTGGGCAAAATTGATGAAAATCTTGGCCATCCAATATAATTTCTAGCCCAATATCTTTTACGTGTTGCTTGACTATTTAAAAATTCTTGAAACTGAACAGGTCTGTTTGTGCTTCGAGCATATAAACCAACACCTTCTGACCGATAATCTGGAATACCACTTTCAGTGGATATTCCAGCACCAGTCAATACAAATGTGTTGGAACAATTTTCCATAAACTTTGTAACCAGTTCAATATCAATAAGTGAAACAGGTTTGTGATGTGGAACAAACTGTACAGAACCATATCTATTTACATGATAAGTAACTGTTTTTTTAATATAGAAAAGAGGAAAAGTTTTACAATTACAACCCAACATGTTTACAAAATAAAAGAATTAGTTCGGTAATAGAATTGAAATTTAGTTTAAAAAAAAAAAAAAATTAGTCAAATTTTTAAAGCCTAAACAGTAAGAGTTGAAAAACACACTTCACACACAGTCAAATATCGAACACTATGTATTAGTTAACTTCTGCGGCATCTTTGCGTTGTTGAATCATTTCACGAAGATTGTTTTCGCTGTCTTTAAGATTGCGCTCCAAATAACTTTTGTTGTTTTCCAATGTTTTTATTTTTTGTGCATAACTTTCATGCTTCTTGTCAAGTGCTTTCCGAACCTCGTCAACATTAGTAAGAACAAACATTCGTCCAACACCTTGATACATTTTAATACCTGGTGACATGCTACTTAATTCTTTTTCAGTTAATTGAGTATAACGCATGCCCTGTTTTAAAACTTCTATGCGTGAATCTGCTTCTTTTAACTGTTGTGTTGTGTCTAGCATTTTTTGCTGAAGTTCCTTAAAGGCTTTCTTCAGTTCCAAATCAACCGTCTTCGACATTTTTCACTGAACTATTTGTCAGACGTTCTTGTCCTTTAAAGGAGAGTACGGTTAGCTGCTTTCAAATGAAAAATTACAAGATCAAAGAAACAAACGAATGATAAACAAATGCAAAGATACTCATGTTCAAACCTTTGACAATAATAGTTTTGTGTGTAGAATATCTTCTCTCGGTTAAATTGGACAAGAAATTATTACTTATGTTGTAATGTAAAATATTCTATATTTCAGAATAAATTAACTCAAATTCCAGGAATGACTATATTTTTTAACCCCCACTACATCTGTTTAAATCTTAAACTATGTACTGGTTCAAATTTAGTTGAAAACTAACCGCATATAATATAGATTGACACGTGCTCAGTTCATAGCTACTGAGTATTGGACTTTTTCTGATGTGAGCCGTAACTTGGAAGCTAATAAATAACGAAAACCAGGTACCATTTAAAAAAAAACTAAAACGGTTATTTTTGAGGAAGATTCCAGATCATATACGTTCTCACTAAGTTTGTTCCATCGTGAATAATGAAACCTTCAATTGACTGTTCATTTTTGTGTGGAGCTGCTGTTGGGCTTGGTGCTTCATGCTTATTCATTCGCCTTTTGAGTAAGAGAAATAGTCTCGCACGTGAAAATGAGGATTCGGTAAGGAACTTTAGTAATATCAATAACTTTTGAGCTGTTTTCGTGAGTGAGAAATATAATTTTTGTTTAACTCAATTTTTTGCACTCTGCTGTTCATAAAAACTTTTCATTGGATTTGCCTTAAAGTATTAATTCTAAATCAAGTTTTTCTTAAAAACAGATAAATAACTTCTATCAACAGGTAGCAAATTCAAAAATAAACCTGCTTTATGCAGCCTAAGAAATCATTTTTGGCTTAAAAATTTGCCAGTATAACCTGGTGAACTCATTTAGACTGCCCTGCTCATAATAATGAATATTTAAAATTATTTTGCATGAGGCATGGAATTTAATATTTCCATTAAAAATTAAATTATCATGGGTTATAATGATTAGTATTAATATACTTATTAAATAAAATAATATATATATATATATATAACACTAAAGGAAAATGTGACCAGGTCAAATTAAATAGCACATTTAGAGAGACAGCAATGCCGACTTACCTGAAATCAGTAGTTGGTCCAGTCTGGTTGCAGTGAGTGAATACTACAAATTTTCGAGGACCTGAGCCCCCTTTGTCTGAACTGCATGCCAGCCGGGTGCAAATTGACGAATTAAACTAAGGTGCACCAGCCGTTAGACAGCAAGAATTGACACCAAACAACACATTCTCTCTCTCACGGAAAGTTCACAATAATGGAAAAATAACATAAAAATACAAACACACATATATGCAAACACATTAGAATGGAAGGTACAAAAATAAAGAAAAGGAATGGAAGTAAAAAAGTAAAAGAATGAGAATCGGGAAAAGACTGAACAGATCATTATAGTAGTAATCATTATAACAATTATAATATTATGTTGATATAAGATAATTTGAACATTCCCACTTTGACCACTATAACAATATTAGAGTATGTTGAGTCCTGGACTTTGCATAGACTGTAAGATATGCTGGTAGAAGAGTTTCCAAAGATGAATTTCAGAATCTGATGAGTAAGCCTTTAAGGAGGGTCATGTGTAGTATTGGTCAAAATTGTTATAAACTTCACCATGCAGTTCAGACTTCTGATGAAGGGCTCAGGCCCTCGAAAAAATATATATTCCGGCATCAAATGCTCTGTTTGTAGCAATAAAAAAACTTTCAAAACTTTTATTTTATCACTATTATTACCTATAACTACTTAAAACATACTATTTTATGTTAATAGGGCTGTCGGGAGACATTGGATGGATCTGAATTGGTAAGTAATGTCCTTACCTCAATTAAATTCTAATTTCTACTCAATTCTTTTCTATTAAGACCCTTCCCAAAGTAGATATCTCATGCCCTATCCACTTTCTAAATATCTTAAACCTCTGTTCAAAATAAAAAATAAGACCATCCATACCACAACCATCTTTTGTTAACTACGAAAACTCGACTCCAATTGCCACCTGGTCTACACAGGGCATAAAAAAAATGTCTTTCCTACAATACTCCCTACCTACAGAAGGGTTGCCTTCAGACATCCTCCAAACTTCCACAACCCATACTGCAATCCTCCTAAATCCTTCACAAGCAGCCACCTACAAAATCTAAGAACACACTATCTGTCTCTCCTTCCAATCATTGCTTTGACTGCAAACAATAAATGGAATTAAATCTGAAATTTGACGGTATGAAATAATTATACTATGTTTACAAAGTAGTTACCAAATTTAAAATGAACTTTACATATGATTAGTCTTGAATTTCACTTGCACAGAATTTACAATACCAAATATTTTCAACATATATAGAACTGTTAATTTGAACAAATTGGTTATTTTATTTTAAATCCACTTTCACTACACATAGTTAAATTCTTTAGGGTGTCATACTGCTGAGTTATGCTCATGGGATGTTTATCAGTGTGTAATGTTCTACAATGAAAACCATTGTATAATAGTGAACAAACTATACCTACATCACAGGATGATTCATCTCTAACCACCAATCGTTCTTAAGTTCAAAATATCTTGTGAAATTTTAAGTAAGTCCTAGTAGGACTTTGGACAACTTTGCCCTACAGATATTTCCTTTTCAAATGATGAGCAGACCAATACATTCCATTACTTTACTTTTACAATAACTTCCATACCACTTTAGTTTCTATAAACCATAATACTGTCCGACTATGGACAACATTGTTCTTCATTAGAGTGTCTCTGCCCTCTGACAAACTCTACTCTCCAACATCCAACAAACTGCTCTCTCCAATCTCCACAGATGAACAGCTACATTTTTACTTCTTTAAACTCATCCTTTCTCCAGTCATACTAGCAGCACTATCTAGTGGTGAAAACTAAAAACACACTAATCAGGACAGGCCAATCTATTTCAGCCAGTCACATTTGACAATTAACACTGTTGCCAGGCCAACATGAACAAAAAAGCATCTGGGAACACTAATTTTCGCATTCCTAAAGGAGGAGGCTGAGAGCCTCCTAGAATTTGAAGAACTTCCTTTGGTTCCATGTGGCTACACCATACTGCAATTTCAGGTAAGCCACAAGCTCTTTCCTTTCCATACCAATATCACAATTATTTTTGACAATATGTTTACATATATATATATATATATATATATATATATATATATATATATATATACACACACAATATTAGGAGAATCCATTAAGGTACTAATTCACATTCAAACTTGGATAGTGAGGAAGGATAGAAATAAATAGGAGAAATAGGAGGATTGCGTTTTATGTGAATTCATATGCTCGGGCGAAGAATTACGCACATAGAAAAGCATATGTTCAAAGCAGAGAGAAGGATGGAAGAAGAAGGAAAGACTGAAAATATTTGACCCAACACATAAAGCGCAATCCTCCTATTTCTCCTATCCTTCCTCACTATCCAAGTTTGAATATATATATATATATATATATATATATATATATATATATATATATATAAACATATTAGTAAGAATATGACATATCCAAAATAATTAAAGGAATTGGTATGGACAGTAAAGAAAGTAGTAGGTGGTTTACCAAAAACTGAGATCGCTGTCACGATGCAGAACAGGATGAAGTCCTTCAAATTTTCAAATAGAGTTGTATATATCCCTTTTAATAATACTTTCCCAACCAAATTGGTCCTCAGAATTGGAATTTGAAGTAGTTATTAATGGAGTGATTGTGACTTAAGCCTGAAATAGCATGTGTCTCAAATATGTTGCCTATGTGGTTTATAAATATGTCTTTTTAATGTTAAAGTACAGTTTAAGTCTTTCATTTTAAACTAATTGTATAGTAACTTTGTTGACATGTATGGTTATGTGTAACATTACATGAAATATTTTCTCTGTTTTTCAATTAACTGAATCATATAATTTCATCTATGTTCTGAATATTTAATATAAAAGCAAAACAAGTAGCTGTGATGTGTTTCTTTCTGTAAGGATATTCACAACACTGACTATTTTTAGTAATATGTAAATAATATTTTTAGGATTTTTCTGATGACTGGAATGCTGATACAAAGATGGTTTTAGTTGTAAGAAATGATTTAAAAATGGGGAAAGGAAAAGTTGCTGCTCAAGTAAGTTTGAATTAATACTTTAATCAAACACATTTGAATAATTTAAATCATTTAACTTTTTTATTACAATAGGGTCTCATTTAATTTATGACATTTGCATAAACCTTTCAACATATATTTCACAGATTCTATACCAAGAAATAGATAAATAATTATTGAATCATAATTAAATTTGTATCCACTGGATTGCGTTTATATTAATTGTATTCTTTCTTCCATAGTGCTCACATGCGGCAGTTACAGCCTACTGCAAAGCAGCAAAGTACAACCCATTATTACTGCAATCATGGAAAAGAAATGGGCAGCCAAAAGTAGTTGTGAAAACTGAAAACCAAGCTAGTTTATTGACATTGCAACAACACGCAATAAAATTAGGTGTAATCCACAGTGTTATAAAAGATGCTGGACGGACCCAAGTTGCTCCTGGTTCAATTACAGTTATGGCTGTGGGTCCAGGTCCCAAGGATAAAATTGATTTAGTTACTGGATCATTAAAGCTTTATTAGAGAACAGCAATAAAATTAATTATTTATAAATTTAGCCTCCTTCATAAGGAGAAAATTAGATATATATTCCCCACCACCAATTTTCTGATTTCCCTCTCACAGTTTGTCCTCACCAGAAATTACTTTTCCTTTCAAGACAACATTTACCATCAAATAAGTGGCACAACTACGGATGGCCGCCTCCTACACCAACCTGTTCATGGGACACCTAGAACAGGCCCATCTAAATTTCTCCACATTAAAACTTCTGGCCTGGTTCAGGTTCATAGATAACATCTTCATGCTATGGACCCACAGACCAGACTCCCTATCCAAATTTCTCCACACCTTGAACTCCAAACACCCTGTAAAGTTCACTTGGAACCAGTCACTTTCCTACATGTTGACGTACACCTGAGTTCTGACACGCTCAACACATCTGTCCCACAAACACACTCCAATATCTGTACTTCACAAGTTGCCACCCATGCCACACAAAACGCTTCATCCCATACAGTCTAGCCCTCAGGGGAGCACACATTAGCTCCACCTCGATTAGTCTGTCATCTTACACCAACCATCCATCAATACAAACTATCCCAGAAACCTCCTCCAAAAACAGACAGCCCTATCAAATCTCCAAATACCCACACCCACTCTGGACCAAAACAAGAAAAGTAGTCCACCCCTCATAACAACATACTTCCCTGGACTATGAAAAATCAATTCAATTTTCTGCCTAGCTTACACTGGACTGCAATCCAAACCTGACCTAAAAACCATACTCTCACCTCTCCAAGGGTTGCCTTCAAATGCCCACCTAACTCCGCAATTTACTTTGTTCACCCATGCCAGGTTGCAAACCTTGTGGTAGGAACAGATGTCTGCCCTATCTTACAGCCCACCACAACCTTTCAGAACCACACAAAAACATACAAAATCAAATAAAACATCACCTGCCTCTTCTCCCACACCATCTACCACATTAACTGTAGACTCTGCCAAACAAAAAGACCCTTCCCTGAACAAATAGCCAACCAGTGCAGCACTGTCAAACATTCCAAAATTCAATTCCTAGTAGCTGCTCACGCCCAAAGCCACAATATAAACAATTTCGCCCAATGCTTCTCACTCGCCATCCTTAAAGCTCTACCCTCCAAATTCATCAGAGGCATAATTCCATCTGTGGGAACTCTACTTCCAAAATGTCTTACAGTCCAGGCAAAGCCCTGGACTCGACATCCTTTAAATAGTGCCCTTCCTACCTGCCATCCACACTTTCATGAGACCATGTGAGTATGTATGAGCATGCTTATGTATGTTTATGTGGACATATGTATGTGTTGAGAAATAAAGTTAGTGGCCTGGTGGGGTGTTAGTTGTTTATGGGCTACTAGCTGTGCGGCAGTCAAAAGTCTGCAGCTGGCACACGGAATGGTGTAACACTCTTGAAGGAGGAGGCTGAGAGCCTCTGAAAATTTGGCTAAACCGTACTTTACTTTCAGGTAAGCCACAACCTATCTCTCTTTCCTTTCTATATCAATATTGCAATATTTTTGATAATGTCATACCCTTACTAATATCATAACATATTTAGATAGGAAAGAGAGAGAGTGAATCAACAGTTGGTAGAGTCGGATATAGTGAAAAAAATGTTCAAACCTTCTCTGACAATGGGGATGCAGGCTCTAAAAAATTTTCACTCCTCAGCCCAACTGTTAAAAATTAATTAAGTCATCTGTATAGGAAAGAGGCATAGAGGGCAGTGGACTTACCTTCATTTGATGTGTGTCATGCCAGGCTAGGAAGCAATGACATGTCAATGTCGTGTGCTGGATTTGGTGGTTACTGAGGAATTAATTGAAATTAATTTATTGTGTGCAGTAATGTCTTCATTTGGTAACACCTACAAAATTATTGCAGCTAAATGGTAATATTAATCTTAATTCTTTATGAACTAATCTTCTGTTAATCCTATCTTTGGCATTTTACTCTTAGCAGTCTATTTTTATTTTTTTCACTAGTAAGTTCATGCAATGTAGCATTTAAAGTATTTCCTTCACAAAATGTAGCTAAGTGAGCAAGTTGTACTATTTTGTGCAAACAATTTATGGTTGCTTTAAGATCAATGAGATGACCTTCAACATCAGACTTTTTGCAAGTGGTTTTAATTCCTTTTCGTTTACATATTAGTTGATGCATATTCCAACAGGCCTTGATTACCTGAAAGATATATAAATATAGTTGATTAATTTTGATCATTATTTATGTAAACAATATTTTGAGCTAAGACAATTTATTATATTTTTAAGATGCTAATGTGTTAATTTGAGTCTATAAAGTTTTGTAAGCAAAAGTTTTTTGATGGACTATCACATAATACCTTCCATCATCGTCATGCCAGTAATTTTGTTTATGAAAACTGGTTTCAGGACACTGCCCAAACTAAGTTAAGATAAATATTTATTTTAAAGGAAGAAAGTTACTTTGAGAAGTGAGATAATTTAAAATAGTGTGGCTTCAATTTAAGAAGTATTAGACAGGACGAGTCCATTAAAACCTTAAAATTGTATGGATCAAATAAAAAAAGCAACTTAAAGGGTGGGGTTGGAATTTCAGAAACATTCATAAATGGTCCATATGAGTGTCAAATAAAACATTTTTGGGGACACTGAATTTAATAGTGTTATTCTAGAATTTTTAAATTTTAATTCCAAAAGCACAGGAGGTGGTGGAACAGTCTTATATAAAAAAAAATATGCAAAAAAGAACGAGGTTGGTGTTCATTCTGGTCATAAAAGTTGCTGAGTTTAATTCTCTCATTAACCATGGTGGTTATAAAATTTTATGTTCCTTGTCATGGAGGTGGTTGACAAAATGTTACCTTGAATCATTACCTGCTGTAATTTTTATTTTCTTAGGGTACCAGTTATATTTTGGTCTCTATGTAGTTAAGGGTTGTATTTTTTAAAACCTTTTAAAGTACTTTGAGTATTTTCAGACTTTATTAAGTTGGAAAGTATTTTTCAATTTTAAGACTGTGTGATTTTTTTAAACACACTTATTTTATGTAATACAAGAATTCCCAAATTGTTAAAGTATCATCCTGGTTTATTTGAAGTTATCTGCTGAGGGGTTAGGTCAGGGAGGGGAACATCAATGGGTTTGTTCCAAACTGATGCTAATGATACTGGTTAAATTAAATGTTTACCAAGAGGTTGGTGACAAAACAATTCCTTCTCTGGGATAATTTAAATAAATACCTGGGCACTTGGCTAATATATATATCATGTAAGGGTAATGTAAAATTGCTAAATTAATTAACTCATTTGGATAAGAAAGAGGATAGAATCTATAAATTTCCCTCGGTATTCCAACTACGCCAAAAAGACAAGTGTATACCTGTCCCAATTCAACCATTGACAGTGTTGCATTATTTTCAATTCTTGATACAGTGCTTTCCCAATGGAAAGCTTTTAATTTAGCTTGATGGTGTTTGTGTTGAAGATTTGCCAATTCATTGTTTAATCCCATTATGGCATGATCTTTCTCCTATAAAACAAACCAAACAAATATTATTTATTATTTTAATGATTTTTCAATTCCTTTCCCTTCTATCTCCATTATACATACATATATTTAAAATGAAAAATTTACGTGTTTTGAAAATTAATAAGAAAGATGCCAAATACAAACGAAAGAAGTGATGATATAAATATCACACAACATTTCTGGAATACTTGTTCCTTTCTTCAGGTGCTAAGAAAACTAAAAATTACTAAAAGCACAACTGCACTCAAAAGCTTTTTAGTTTTGTTAGTACCTGAAGAATGGAACAGGGCTTCCAGAAACGTCATGCGGTATTTATACCACCACTTCTTTTTCCTGTATTTGACTATCTTATTATTCATACATATATTTCTTCATCAGTTTGATTTATATCTGAATATTCTTGCTTGCAATATGGTGGCAGTGTTTATAGTGTGATTAAAATGAGATCGTCCATGGCTGTTATTTCCTGTGAAGGGTGTGACCTTGAATCAACCAATTGGAACACTCAAAATGGCACCTGGCCTAGCCGAGTAGTGTTGCTAAACATGATTAGAAGTAGCCAGTTTTATGGATGTGTGTAGTGTGATCTCCCCTGGACTTGGCATTCTGGTTCATCCAGGGAGCAGCATCCCAAATGAACCAGCGACATCAAGTCCAGCCGCCCACCCAGAGTGTTGCTGAACAATCAGTTTTCAGTGAGCTGTATACAAAGTGTAAAGTGTATTTACAACCATATGTATGTGTATCAGTGCCTACACACGCAAACACCAAGTGCCATATAATTGTAATCACACCATAATAATTTCTGATGGCACGACAAATGTTAATTTAAGTGGTTTATTTGGGATAGATCTAGAATTACTAGCATAAACTATCATAATATATTACGTCATTGTTGACATGTTCTCAATAGAGACAATTTTCTGTCTGAAATGAGAGAATTTCTATGCACTCATCATCTCTATATAGTAATTGACAATTGGTAGGTGTAGATTGTTATTCCAAGAACCAATAAGTCTGTTGAAATAATTTGCATTTTGCAACAACCTGATGAGGATATGTAGGATATTTGCCAACAGATTTGTCATTAATGATTACATTCACTTAGGTCGACATGTATAAAAAGCAATACAAATTTGTATTTCTAAAAATTTATAAAAACAATTTTAAATATTACAACATTTATATACTTTGGTCATGACACTGTGGAAATTGTTTATCAAATAAAAATGTGACATACCTCAAACTTTTCTTCATAAAAATACTAATTTTAAGCAAGACTTCATAAATACAAAAGAAGAATTTATTGTTTTGCCTTATTTATGAATCAGAAATTGAATACTAAGTATTCGTAAGTTACTCTAGTTTAGAAAAAACTAAAGCTGACTGATGAAAAATTATCTATATGTATTTTTCACATAATTATTCTGGAAATAATTACATATCTATAGAAGTTTCTGTTTTAGTGTTGTTATTTCTGTCACAGTCTTCAAACCTTTATAACTCACAATATGGGGATATACTGTTGCAGATGGATTTCTGCTGGACAATTCCATCAAGGAGGGTATATTTTTGTGCATGTGCAGAACAACGTATATTGAAGGTGCTTTTAAGTTTGTCATATGGTTTGTGGTTTTTATCACGTAATTTTATCTGTTATTTGGCTCTTTATTTATCTAATTAGTATGAAGGTGGTTATGTCTGTCTCTACCAACTAATATTAATTGTTGTTATTGGAACCTTTTCCTCAAGTTTGTTTATATAAATTCACATCCTTTATGAGAAGTGAGAGTTTTTGTAATATTGGAGGAGCAAGAAGCAGTAGTCTGGATGTCAGAAAGATGCAAAAAGTGAACCTAACTACAGGAGCAGTGTGATTGCAGCAGTATATATGCACACTTCAGAAAAATGTGACAAGGTCAAATTAAATAACAATTTTTCAAGGATCTGCAACCCCTTTCATCAGGAAAGAAGGCACAACTTTACAAATCCAAACTAAGGAGCACCAGCCATTAGATAGCAAGCAACAAAGCTAACAACTCTGTCTCGAAATGAGAATATAATACGTCTGTATTATATATAATAATTAGATGAAATAGCCAAATACGGACAAAATAAAGTGGTGATATAAATACCAGATGTTTCTGGGATCCTTGACCCTTTTTATTAGAAAAAGCACTAGCGCTAGGAGTGACAACTTCACAATTACAGTTAAAAAACTCAAAGATTTGTTTTATGCAGGTACTTAAGATACCAAGAATTAAATTTGATAAGTAGCCTAAAGTGCTGCCATAAAAATTCAATTTTGTAAGTCAATTATGAAATAGAATAATGTTTGAAATGAAAAAGAATAAAGAATATAAAAGTGAAAGACTACATGTATATTGGTGATCAGACTCACTTCAGTTATTTGAATCATGATGTCCCTCTCTGTTTGCAAAGCTTCAATGTCATTAATTTGTTTATGTGCCAGATCAAGTTTGGCAACAATAAGAGCCTCATATCTTTTAATAACATCATTTATAGTTTGGAATTTAGAAAATTTAACAACATTTCTCAAATACTCCTGTAAAAAATAGTTTACAAACAAAATTAGTTTTGAAAAATAACTTATTTGTATATTTTGAAATGTCAAGTTTAATAGAAATGATTCATATTTATTTGTCTGTTATCAAACTTTAGTTACTGATAATAGACATTAATTTGAACATGACAAAATTGAAATTTATTTAGTGATTCAAGAGAAGAATTAAGTTAGTTCAACTAAGAAACACTTCAATTTTAAACATATCCTGTTTATTATTGATATAATAAAAGACTAAACAACTCTGTAAAGTAGATAGCCAGAAATGAATTACTACCTCATATATTTTATATTTATCAACACATGTCTCTAGGTTTATGGCAATGTTTTCCAAATGGTTAATTTTCTCCATTGAAATATTTATCTCTTCTTCATAATTCACAATATTAGTTTCCTCCTGTATTATGCCTTTCTCTGAACGATCTCGTTTTTCTGCATTTTCCTGAAAAATGGGCATTTATTTTAAGAAGAGAAAGTTACATTAATTGCAACCTTTGCATAATACACATGTAACAATAGTAATCACTCCACATTGTTAGCCACAAACATCGACAAAGATTGAATCACAGCAACGATTCAATTTATGACTATAAATTTTGAAACATTTGTAGGAACAAACTTTAGTAACCCATTAATAATGGTAAGTCAAAACATACCTCAGCTTAATCATTACAAAAAAGAACTGCTTATCAACATAATTTAATTATGTCTGTATTAGTATCTATGAAACATTTAGGAAAAACAAAATTTAATAATGTACCTGAATGAATGTATCAAAGTGAATTAATGATTGTTTCAGTTGTGAAGATTTATTTCTCAAACTGTCCCACTTTTCCAATAATTGTTTCTTATTATATTGATGCACTGCTGTGCTGTGCTTTAATTTGTAATGCATAGCAGTAAATTCTCGCCGTGCTTCTACTAAATTTAAGGCAGGTGTCAAACGAGCCACGTCCCATTCTGGCCTCTTTCTAAAGAAAACAATGTGCACGTGTTATAAATATGGGTACTGTTAAGATAGAAATACTAGACTTTTGTCCATAAATAAGATTAAGTTTCTTACTTAATAAGTTTTTCATTAGATCTGGATATAAAATATTCTGCAACTGCCTTTTCTGGTACATAAATCGGTAATATTTCATGTAATGCCTCGAGTTTGAAGTTACTGGGCATAATTTCTAGCAAATTATTAATACTAGTGTTGAGTATTTGGTAACCATGGTTTCTTGGTGGTACAGTCAATATTAGGAATCAAATAAGAAGCCTCTAACAATACTCGTAGTCACTGGAAGCTCCTGATTTTTTAAGTTATGTGCTACATCATCCCAAACAATTTTACGACGATAACAATGTTAAATTATAATATAACAGCGATAGTGTTACCAGTATTCTGTGGCAAATGACCCGACCCGTAATACGCTACATTTCTAATTTCGACTACATAGTTTCCAGTAGTGTCTGGTTTTAAAAAGCAGAATAATTTAGCACCAAGCTGACACGCATTTTTAACACTAAAGAATTTTCCTTCCTAGATGTTTTAAATAAAGCTAATTTTTGGGTGGTAGTATTGTAGGACCATGCGATAGATTTGTTCATGACGCAAGAATTCAAACCTTAAATATTTTGTCTTTAAAATAAACTTGTGATTATTCAAAAACTATTAGGCAAAATGTACGAATACTGTTTACGTTCTGAAAATATAAACTAATTTAAAATAAGATTTTTAATAACTGAATGGTTGAAATTTAATTTCGTTTCTTATAATGTTCCCTTACTGTACTGTGTAGACCGGCGGGGCGGCAGTTTGTTTAGATTTTCGGGAGGGTGGAGGAAGGTACTGCACATGCGCACTCCTCATTACAGAGTGAGATCCTGTGCTGTAGAAGTTTGAGCACAGATAGCATTAGCAGAAGAATCTACATGTAAGGAAGGTAGTTTAATGTCTTCGAAATCGAAGCAGAAATTCAATGAGTCAAACACACAAATACAGAGGGGCTCAAAAAAATGTATCCACTGGTTAACCGTCCATAACTTGCAAACTAATTGACGGAGTTGTCTCATTTTTGGTGAAAGTGTAGCTCTTCAAGTCCAACTTAAAGATATCACTGTAGGTGTTCGAAATGGTCACCATTAACATCCACTCACAAACGATGTCGCCGAACTGCAGCACGAACTACTGACTGCAACGTGTTCAGTTGGATATTTGCACATTAAAGTACGATGGCTTTTGTCGATAAACGACGTCCTTTAGTGTTTCCCACAGGTAAAAGTCCAGAGGGAACGTGGTGGCTACCCTACAGCACCTCTACGGCCTATCCATCTTCCTGGTAGATTTTCGTCGAGATAAGCCCTAACACGATTGTGGTAGTGGGCTGGGGCACCATCTTGTTGAAAGTAAAATCTTTCGTCTCCATACAAGTCTTGGATGGCAGGTAAAACAGATGTTTGAAGCTTCTGAAGGTACAACTCACCGGTAACTGTACCGTCAAAGAAGAATGGCCCCGGTAAGACAGCCCACACCACACATTTACTCCCGGCTTTGTCTACATGGACGTTTCGATTTTCGGCGGCCCAGTAGATGCAATTGTGGCGATTTACTGTACCATTGAGTTTGAACTGTGCCTCATCAGACCACACTATCATCTCCGCAAGCTCTTCATCGTTGCGCACCATGTTATTAAACCACTCGCTGTACTCCATCTGAATCGTCCTCGTTCATTGCGTGTACCAATCTTGGGATGTAGCACTTCCACTTTGCTGAACACTTGAGCGACTTACTCCAGTTTCACGGACACACAGACTTCTGTGGTGAGCGGGTCAATTGTAACACAAGATGGGACTTGTTACTGTTACGTGTTGTCCAGATCGTTGTTTGTGTACATCTTTAACACAGCATTCGGCTTCAAATTTGTCTCGAATGCGACGAATCGTTAAACGTGTCGGTGGCTCTGTTTGATACACATTTCGCCATTGCCGTTGAACCTCATTAATGTTTTCGTACTTAAAATACCACTTTAAAACAGACTTCCTTTCGTCAAATGTAAGCCTTACGCCAGCCATGTTTACTCGAGTAACAGGGTACAACTAACAATAAAACATTAACTACCTGGCGACTGTACTCTGACAAAAAAAACGCAATGCAACGTTTGTGTGGCGATTGGCGGAACTACAAACTATTACACTACCAAAAATGAGACAACTTCGTCAATAAGTTTGCAAGTTATGGACTGTTAACCAGTGGATACATTTTTTTGGGCCCCTCTGTATTCTTAAAATTAAGAAAAATCATTCTTCCTAAATTTAATTATGTGATGTAGCACATACGCACAAGCCGCCACTGCTCGTAGTACAACTAAGCGCCAAATGACGGACTTCCCATTAATACCCAATCGCAAGTTTGTTTCGAACCGATATCAGTCGTTTTCTAGGTCTAATTACTGTATTTTGATTCGAATAAATTCGATAAATCATGAAACAACTCGGTGCGTTAACTCTTCATTCTGAAAGTAAGGAAGATATTGCTTTTATTTTCCTTAGTGTGTTCGTTTAATCAACACTATACGAGTGCTAAGGATTCTAACAAAAATAAAAATACTATATTCTTGATTCGTTAAAATTAAAGTGAGTATCGTTTATGAAGTTTTAAGCAGCGTTTCCGAATGTGCATTCCTATTGAGTAAACGAAAGAAAGAGATGATTTTAGAACTAGGTTAGTCCTCGAAGTACACGATTTAATTCATTGGTTGCAGATAATTTACCATCGAGCCATTTATTCAAGTTCGGAAAGAGAAAAAAAATCCTTTAACTCATTGATTTTAGCCATCGCTATGGGCAGAGCCTTCTTTTTAGAAGGCCAGGGTCGGAGCACTTGATATATATATATATATATATATATATATTGTAGTAATTAGTAATTAATCCATTGTTATAATTGCAAAGTAAAGGACTCATTATTAGAGAATATAAAGCAGACACCGCGACAAAGCGGGCGGCGAGTCAATAGAACCATTGTTGAGATATACGCAGTCAAAATTCTACGAGACGAACAGACACAGTCGGACGGCGAGCAGCCTGGCAGACAGATAGGTCTAGCCGGAAAGGTTACAAGTTAAATTGAGTAAGAAAGTTTTGGACTGTAAAATCCATTGTACAGCTACAAGCAGTAACCTAATAAATTGTAACAATCCATCTAACCATTAATCCGGAAGGAGTTGCAGTTTCCAGTTTCCAGCTGAGAGAACATCAAGTTTCGACAAGTGTTTTGTAACCAATTTAAATTCAGTGATATCCCCAAAAACGTGTGCACAGAAAACCCCAAAATTGAAACCTGGTCGGCCGTAAGTAAAAGAACTCTAAATTTATTTGTAAACCATTTCATTAAGATACGTCAGATCGTTCTTCAATTAATTTCTTTTCTTCAATTATTTCTTTTCTTTAATTGTTTTGTTAGATAATTTAAATTCAATTCACCCATTTATCAAACCCAGTAAAGACCCTGAGATTTTAAATATTATTGTGTAATTTTATATTGAATTGAAAACTGTAATAAATTTTGATTAATTGTTTCCCTTAACATTCTTTTTAATTATTTAAACGCCTTTTTAATCTGTTTATTACAATATATATATTGTAATAATTAAATAAGATGGGCTTTTAAATGAAAAATTATAGACTTTAAAACAAACAAAATTTATTTATCAATTCTTGAAGCATTATACAATTTAATATTATAAAAATATCTCTTTCTCTCATGGGTCTTTACTGGGTTTGATAACGGACAGAACACTTAAATAATCAAAGAACCCAACATTTATCTTTAAATGAAACAGAAATATTTATTCGTCCAGACATCGACGAAACTTATGAACGAACTTATTCTACAGATAGATTCTAAATTTAAAAGAGTTTATTTTATTAACACAAAGAAGAGAACGATATCTGACTGTATCTTTTAATTCCGTTTACACATATTAATACCATAAATTTCAACTTACGATTACTCAGGAACATTTAGCTCGTTCATTACACACACACTTTATAGACTGGACGTTTACACACTGACTCTAACACATATTATTGGTTCGACGATAGCTGATTCTCCATACTCGGTGAAGGACATCTTACTTGCTCGTGGTGAAACTACTCGACGCTGGATGCTGTGTCCTGGTCTCCTACCATCGAAGACAGTGGTCAAATTTTGATATTACTACAGATTGAACTTCTGCATACAAAAATGTTTATCGTTGACATAAATTTGCTATTTCTCTCGCAGGCTGCATTCTTTCTCCATACTGGGTGCTCACAGCTCCCCCTCCGCTCTGACACTCACCTCCAAGCTCCACGCTCAACTAACTCCACTCCTCGACTAACTTCCAAAATCTTATCTTCTCTTTATATATATGACCGTCCCTTCTCTCTTCTTTTGTCCCCAAAACTACGTTGCAACTGCTCGTTGACAGTTTCTCCATTACTGAGATTTACATTCTGCAGCTGCTGTTCCTTAGCTAGCAATATATCTAGCCGCTCTGTCTTGTCACATCGAGACAGGACCCGTAATTACTTTGCACTTGTATCCTCATCCCCCCCCCGCATTCACACGTGTGTGTTTTTACCAACTACACCCTCCATTATCCTAAGTCAACACGCCACTGTCCAGGCCATTAATCAGAACAATGCCTGCCTTAACAGATTTATCTTGCGACAGGCCACCCGCGCATGTGCCTTGCCCTGACTCCTTCATACTGATCCTAAGTACACATTGCCACTTCCTGTGACGGCCAAGACCATTAATCCGAAACAATGCATTCCCTCAATGCATTACAATATATATATATATATATATAGAGAGAGAGAGAGAGAGAGAGAGATGGAGAGATAATAAAAACGTGGCCTATGTGCCACGACATGGCAACAAAATGTAAAAAAAAAAAAGAATTCTCGTTCCGACGATATAGCCTCACAGTTCGGCTACCAGCTCAATCCTCTCGATGCACAATTGTTCTAAGGGCGCCAGACAATTTTTTAATTACCAAAACTTGAGTTCAACACAAAAACATTTATTAACTTCGAGACATGAGATATTTACAGAGTTCTCAGGATGTGGCATCCATTGACGTGACACTTCCTAACCGGGAATGTATTAATCTCGCTGGCAAGTTGTTTTTCGATTCTATCGTCGCCGGAGACTGAGTTACCCGCGAGCGTTGCTTCAGGCTTTTAGCAAACATTAATGTTTGGAATCTGCAGATATTTCTGATATGAAATCATTATGTTTCGTAGCACTTTATACCGTTTGTATACACTTTATGTTTGCGTCGCAGCCCCAAAGCCTGAATACATTAGATATTTGATTATAAATCAAAAGGTTTGTTGGATATTGAATGTTCGGAGTCTCTTCCAATTAGCCAATAGTATTTCTAGAGACATGCCTTTCTATTTAACGTTGTTCTCAAAGGGCACAGTGGTGTAGCGTGGAGAGGACATTGGGGACGACCTCCCGGGTGGTACTTTTTGGAGGCGCCAGAATTTCTGTAAATTTTGAATTAAAATACCTAGATACGGGCGGCGGATTTGGCTTCCGCCCTAGGCGTCTGAAACCCATGCTACGCAACTGAGCGGTACCATTTGTAGTACCGGCGAGTCTTATGATGGTTTATTTGTAAAGTCGATACGACTAAATTTCTGCTCGTATATTTATTTTCCCTTGTTGGTCCAGTCAACTACTGCTTTTTTGGTGCTAATAGTCTCCTATTCGACAAACTTGGGCCTTTCTCTGCTGCAAGTATCGCGGTGTCATCTTTTTTGTGTATGTTTAGGAAATAACTGTCTTTTTAGTTTCAAGTTATCAACTTACTGCTACAATGATTAATAAAATGAGTTTGTCTAATTCATAATACATTGTTCATTTTCTACATTCTACATTATCATGTCGACTGACTCGATTTACAGCAACATGCAGATGGTACCACTTATGCAGTAATATATATTTACATATGGGCAATAATAATGAATGCTACTCTTATTAAAGATATATATTCTGGCTATTGAGACAACATATAAATAAACAGCAGCCTATTTGTAGTAGAAAAAATATATTTTTAAATGGAAAATTAAACTACGTTTCGTCGCTAATTTTGCGGCCTCTTCAGGTTGAAGTTTAACAAAATTTTGAAAGTTAGGTCAGTCTCCCTTGACTGCCGTGGCTGAAAAATATGTTGCTCTTATACCTGAAAAGAAGCATGAAAATTACGCCTGCGGATTTGATCTGTGTGTTGGAAAGATGTTTTCTATATTAATCATGTTAGTAGGTTTGACATGTGTCGATAGAAATACATTATCCTACGCAAATTAACTGCTAAATTATGACATTTTTTATTATTAATCGCAGTTGCTTATCAATGCTTCTATCGATTTTATGCTTGAACGCAATATAGTCGATCACATGTTTAAACTAAGATCTTTGACTACTTGTCATCTGGTATTTATAAATACTGAGACAGCGTCTTTGTGTAGAAGGAATCATAAATAATGTATAGTAATTTTCATCCTGAACCTGATTATCCTGCTGCATTAGCTCGTCTGTCTCAGTTAACTGCCGATGAGCTTAAAGAACTGTTGAACGATGATAATAAATTCGAAGAAATAATCAAGGATGTTAAACAAGTGAGGGATTTTTATTTAATCATAATCAGTACTCATTTCAGACGTTTTAATTGATATTTATTTTTACAGTTTAAAGATTTGGAAACAGAAAAGGAGATGTTAATAGTAAGCAATAGATCTCTAGCAGAGTTCAATTTATCACAAGAACCTGAATTGGAAGAAAGAAAGCGCCAATTACTGGAGTCTAGTGAAAGAGGAGAAAAATTGTGCCAGAATGTTGAGAAAATATACTCTGAATTGAGTAAGCGCTATTATATTATAGTATAGCGTTAATTGTATACTCACTGTGCCATCAACTAATTATGATATATTTTATTCTTACTTTGCTTTTAGTAAAATCTTGACTCTTTACGATGTGTATACCTTCTAATATAGCCATGGTAATAATTTTATTTTGAAAGTATAGTTCAAGGGCTATGTGTATAAAATGTGATACAAGTGTTTCTCTGACAGAATTATCTGTATTTATTTATTTATTAATTCCAACATTACTTTGTTGAATTAATTGTAGTGGTTCAGACATTTCCAAATTAAGTTGAGAATTACTTTTTGCCATGTCTTCATTAAGTTTGTCATTGTATTAATAATTATATATTATCCAATTTAGACTTTATTACATCATAAAATATTTTGTGGGCTGTAACAGAATTTAGTTAAACTTTCTTCACCTTTTCTTCTGCCTGTTCAGATTGCTAAGTGTCACAATCCAGTATTTAACTTCCTTCCATGATTCTGTGATCATTGTAGAAAAAGCTAGAGCTGACTACAGTTGAATATGAGTATTTATTTACTGATGAAACTCTTTGTTTCCACTTCTATGCTGTAATGGCAATTTTTTGTTTTCACTGGTTCTTCTGGTTGAAGTAAGTAACTCTTGAATTAACAGTTCTGTAACACAAATCTAATTTGAATAATTCTTGCCATGTTCTTCAAGAATATAAAGGTCTTTTTTAATTTAATAAGAAGTCTCAAATATGTCCACTTATTTTTCCATATTCTCAATATTTATTCTAAAATTTATCAGCATACCTTTTCCTATCAAGTTTATCATGCCACTGATATGCATTATTTGTGGATACTTCTGTTACAGACAATATTTTACAAGTCTGCTAAGCAAGAGAATTTTGCTTCTTCAGTTGCAGTTCAAGAGTTTCTTTAAGCATTGCTTAGAGTCATGTAATTCTTCTTGTTTCTTTTAACCCTTTCTCCCAAATGGTTCCAGTGGGAACCATTAGCTCTTTTGGCTTTTGAAGATCATAGTAGACAGTGAATGATTCCAGTTGGCATCATATCTGTTCTTTGCTGATATATTGCAGCAGTTTCTTTTTTGGTTCAGGGAGGTTGAGTTAGATGTGAAATAATCTGGCTATTGTTAATTCTTTGGATGTGAATTCTTTTTAATGTATTTTATTTGGTTGCCATTGTAGTTTCCTTGAATTTTTTATAGTGTTCCAGGATTCTTTTCTGTTGGTGTGATGGGCCAGTCCTGCAATTTTATTGAGTCATGTATTTCTACTACTATTTTTTTTCTTTATCTTTTATATTTCACACTCATTTTTTTATATTGGACTTTGTTATAATTCAAATGAAATTATAATACTTTGTTTTAAAATACAATCTTCTTCTTATTCTACTAAATAAAATAGACTGTTTGTGTGTTTGTTTCACATACAAATCTATGCCTGTGGAGAAAATTTGACCAAATTTCATACACACGTTCCTTTCAAACGGGAAACAAGCACTATGGCGGTAAGACTTGTTTATCACCCCCAGAGACTGGGTAGAAATTTCCAAACATGTTAAACGGTCAATATTTGCTTAAAATAAATATTTTTTGGGGTCAATGAGGTTGATAGTATTTCTCCCAATGTTGTTTGTGCATAATTTCAACCCCTTTCGGTACGGGAGGGGAGCACCCGTAGGGATGGAGTTGAAAGGGCGTTCCATAAGTATAACGCAAAAACAACTGAGATGGAGTAAAATCTGAGGTTATGGAAGTCACAGAGTTTGATTATGACTCCCCAGCTAGAAATAAGATAAAATAGCTAATTGACAGACAAAATGTAGTGATAATTTAAATGCCACACAATGTTTCTGGAAACTTTGTTAGTTTAATCAGGTGATTAAAAACATAACAGCCAGGAATGACACAACCACACAATCCAGTTGACAAACTCAAAAACTTTTTATAGGTAGTAATATATTCTATATGGCTAACTTTAAGGAAGCATTACCTTGACAGCTACTGCTTCAAGTTTGGTATTGAGTGGAACTTTTCTTTTGCTGTATCATCATTAGTGACAATTGCTGCATAGTTGATATTGGGGTCTGTTTTCTAGTAAAAATTGAATCCTTTCATTTTGCCTTTGTTTTCTTAGAAATTTGTTTTCTGTAAAAATATAAATGTAGGTTAATGTTTTACCTCAAAGAATTGTAGGTTATGTAGTCTGGGGTAGAAACTATTTAGGTTCAGTCAGTTGTCATTTCCATGTATTGCTTGTCGAACATTTCTGTTTCAGGGTTGCTGGACAGAATTTGGCTAAATGGTCATCTTCTTTACAGTTGTAGCAAGTTATTGTAGTTAAGGCGAAGAGTATACAATACAATGTGTCTTCGAATGGAAGCAATGTTGTTCCAGGTAGTTTATTTAGGTCTTCTGGGTTGATGTGGACTTGTTATTTATAACTTGGTACATGGGCGAGACTGGTTTCTTGAAGGCCTGCTTTAAGGAAAGAGATTTTGTAGTTTATTTAATTTCTCTTTTGTGTAGTTCTTTTTCTATGATTTGATGTGGAATGATGGGACAGATGTTCGAAACTATGATACTTTTATATCTATTTAAATGAGTGACTTAACTCCCTGTTGGTGACTGTTTATTATGATTGGCTTGAAGTTAGTGGAGAATTTGTCACCTTCAACTTTACTTGATTGGATGACACGTATTCCATTGTTAGATATATTAGAAATAAATCACACATTTTGTGGTCCAGTAAATTAGGCAACTGTGCTGGATGTAAATCTTGATGGTTAGGCTATCCTTATCTTCAATTATTGAATTTTCTTTGGACAGGAAAAGTTCATCTGTGAGATATAATTTTTGGGATCACAGTATTGTTCACTAATTATTGCAATGCACTATTTGTATTAATAATTTGACACTTTTAGTATTGAAATGAGGCACAGTTAACTATTCCACAATGACTGGTTACACGGGCAACTGGAGTTGTTGCTGATAAATATTAATTACACAAACCACAACACTTTACATTAAAAATTTCATGAGTCTATATACAAGTCTTAATTGAATTATATTTTATCTTGGGTGTATATATTATGTATCAAGTAGCACCTTTTTATACCGACAGAGTATATTAATTGAAAAAGAGCACATCATTAAATGTTAATGTGTATTATATACAGTAATTGTAGTAATATGAACTTTTTTGTAATATTAATTATTTTTTACTTTCTTTAGAACAAAATGCTAACAATGAAAGTCCAGACACTGCATTAGCATTGTTACAAAGTGCCGCAGCAGAAACTGAACAGGAGTCTGATGTGAGTTTAGCTCTGATAAAGGTGTTAATTAATTACCAATATAATCTTATTTACATATTTTAACAAGAAATAAAATAATTTTAGAGTTACCGTTAAAGAGTGAATATTTTTCCAATGTAATTTGTGAAGAGCTCTCACCGTCACTTGGAAGCATTTATTCTGATAGCCGTTTACTATTGTACCCAAGTTTCAGTATAAAGTTTTCAAATTAATTTTTTAATTTTACATGTTGCACAAGCATTTTTGAACTACTATTACACTTTTTATAGAACTTTGTAAATGTCTAATAATCAACTTTTTTATTTCTAATAATAATTTCTTTTTTTTTTTGTTTTCAGGCAATTGTTGAAAAATTTCTAAACAGAGAAATTGAAGTTGATGAATTTCTAGAACAATTTACTAACAAAAGAAAGTTAATGCACTTGCGTCATGTGAAAGCAGACAAAATGGAAGAGCTTATATCAAAAGGACAAGCCACCTACCAAAATGTAGTAACCAACCCAGCATTACAGAGTTCTAGTTACTTTCCTCTACCACCTGTTAGTGCATCTACTCCATATCCTGTAGGACCATGGCAGATGCCAATGCTACATAATGTTTGGTGATCTGGTTATATATGTAAATTTTTAACAATTTTTTCAAAATCATTACCATATTGGAATGATGATTTTTTAATTATGTTACCATTAAAGTAATTAAATAAATTCATTCTATTTTCTGTTGAATTATGTATATAATTTGTGTGGAAAGGGATAGTCGGTGGCTTATCTGAAACTGAAGCTCGATTCTGCCTCTTGGAACAAAAGGATTTTCTACAAATGTTTAGAGGCTCTCTGTCCCCTTCTTCAGGAAAGAGAATTACACTCCATGTATATATATATATATATATATATATATATAATTGCAATATATCTCTTTCCTTTCCATACCAATATCGCAATTATTTTTGACAATATCATATCCTTACTAATATTATATATATATTGTAATAATCAAAAATATTTACAAATTTATTTAATTAGATTTTAAATTAAAATAAATCCCATGTTGGACCACAAATTTGTAATAAACAAAATAAATGATTAATTTTAAATGAAAACAAGATTTTAAAATATAACAAATTTTTATCTCAGTTGAAATTTTACAAGTTGATATTGTTGTTCCACAGCTTAATTTTCAGGGCCGCCTATCGGGCCTCCAATCTGGATAGTTACAAAATGAAAATTTAAATCTGACATGCAAAATATTCCTGACTTATATAATTATTATTTTAAATGAAATGATTGAAATTCGAAATCTGACGATAATTATATTTACACTAGAAGGTTTACAATTAATAAAATCCATTTTTGTCTACTTTACCCTTATCTGTTTATCTGGCTCGAGCTCACTTGATTTTTTTAACATCACAAGAAGGCCATATTTCACTGAATTTAAAGAATGTTTTAGTTTACATACACAAATCACTTTCTGCTCCTAACTGTTGATAACATTGCTTGAACAATCACCGTTGATAGCTTTGTTCTCTAAAACTTTGATAATTGCATGGACATGGTAATAGATTAAATATATATTCCAAACTGTTGACTTGTAATTCCAAAAACCATGAGACTTTTAATACAATGTTTCTCTGCTTCCTAATCACACTTGCTCAATCATGGTACCAGGAACTCTGAATATGGACTATATATAACACACTTTCCGCCATCCTGGTCCAAACAACTCTGATTTCTTAAGTTCTGTACATCTCTGTGCTGCTGTAGGCAACAGTGCAACTCTAGCAAGCAAACATTATATGCTCCATATTCTTGTAAACAATCCTTAAGCTGTAACGAAATGGCCTCATATTTACACCCCCGATAATGAAAATCTTAAAATTTTGTTGATTAAATAATTACATATATATATATATATGCTTTTCTATGTGCATAATTCTTCGCCCGAGCATATGAATTCACATAAAGCGCAATCCTCCTATTTATTTCTATCCTTCCACACTATCCAAGTTTGAATGTGACTTTGTCACCAAATTAGTTCCAATTCCTTAATGGATTCTCCTAATATATATGTATATATATAAATAATGCTATAATGAAATGGCCTCATATTTACGCCACCGATAATGAAAATCGTAAAATTTTGTTGATTAACATATTATTACATATTCGTAATTACACACACACACACATAAATAGCAATTAAGGATAATGTGTTTGCCTGAATATGAAAGTGAAATAGGCATAGCATACCTATGAATCAATATCGGTCGTGATGGACAAATTACGTAGTTAAACTTTATTGAATTGCAGTTTGGTAAGCTAACATCTTCTGACCAAGGAGTCACACCTATAAGGTTTTGAATAGTTTGCCAACTGTCCTCAATTTTGAGTAATCAATTAGCTCAAAACTGTCTCCTCTTAATATAAATTATTTGACAATTTCATATAATCCTTTCTGTCTATAAATATATTTGGTTCGGAGCCTAGGGGCTCCAACTTTCAGTTTAAAGTAAGTTAGCTTCACTTTTTCCCATCCAATTGAATTGTATATATATATATATATATGCTGGCCGGTGCACAGAATGGTGTAACACTCCTTCCTGAAGGAGGAGGCTGAGAGCCTCCAAGAATTTGAAGAACTTCCTTTGGTTCCATATGGCTACTTCGTATTTCATTTTCCTATCTCTTATTGTTTATGACAATGTCATATTCTTACTAATATTATATATATAATTAGGTTAGGAAATTGAAATATTTTATACCTTATTTGGTTTTTAAAAATGCATTGTAGGGAGTTGAAAAATTTCTTCTATGTATATTTTATTTATTTTTATAAGGAATGTGAGTGTTGAGTAAGAGTAAAGCAGTGTTAGTAAATGTAAAGGTTTTCTACATTGTATATAATTTAAATCTGTATAAAAATAATAGTTTAACCATTTTAAATCTTCAAATTTTTTAATAAACCTGTGGCCTACACATCGTCTTAAATATACCCATTTTGAGAAGTGGATTGATTTTTGATGATGATTGTTAAATTCATTTTTATATTACAACTGTAACTTTTTATTGAGGCTTGTTCTGTTATTTATGGATGTAAATTCATTGTAATCCTCAATATACTAATTTTGTATCTCACTAGATCGGTCAATTGTTTTGTATTCATAAAAAAGATAGAAATGTGACATTCAAAAAAATTGATGTTGAAATTGTTTCACAATACAATTTACAATCTCTTGGTGTTCTACTCCTTCATCAGGACAGATTTCACTCTAATTTTTGTTGACTAACTGCACACTGTTGCATTAAAACTTGAGTGGGACTGCCTGTTGGCCACAAAAACTTTCTTACTAATGTGGATAATATTGGCAATAATTATCTGAAAAGTAAATCTCTTTATTTGGTTCCATTCTATCTTGTAATAAGCTTGCTAGTTGAGGCAATAATAGTACAGCATAAATATATTCACAAAAAAAACATATGATCCTAATTGGAGTAATGTGCATTATATCTAATATTTGAATATCTGTCCAACTCAAAAGTACATGTTTCAGAATAGCAAGTACACTTAAAGCTAATCAATAACATTGTTTTCGAATAGTCACTTATATGGGGTTAATACAATTAGCCATTTTTACCTAAGGTATCTGCTAAAATTTATTTGAAGTCATGATTACTCCAATTCCTGTATTCCAAATAGTCATTGAAGTATGAGGATTTTGTGGTACAGCTCATTATTGTAGAAAATGATAACATTTAATTTAATAGTATATTAGAGTGTGCGACGTTCTTTCTAGTACTTAGTTGTTTCGTCTAACTTTATTTATTGTTCACAAAGATCAAGATCATTCCAAAACAGTTTTAACCCTCATCATTTAGAATTAATAGGGTTATTTTTAATGTTTTAATATTTCAAGCATTGTGTAACTAAGTATCCTATTTCCTTGAATGAAAACTAATTAAATTAATCAATTTGATCTACACCTTATCACACAGTGCAGTTGTTAATGGAAAATTTGGATTTTTGTTCAGATTGTTTTTTATAATTGCAAAGAGTCAAATTGGAAATAACATAAATATATTGTGACAAAAGTGTTGCAGTGAGACACTATAGATATCTGCTACAATCATTAGAAGAAATTGGGACATTTGTAAGCAAAAATAACTAGTTTGAAGGTGTAGTTGTAGCTTAGAAATATCTATATAACTAGAAAAGTCTTGATCTTGTGAGTGCAACAGTTTTTGTCTAACAGTTGTGGAATTTGATTTCATGTCTAATAATACAATTGCCACTAATTACACTACCTTTTGTACACAATCTTAATATGTTATAGCTCTTTTTACTATCACTTAATCTAAGTCCAATGCTTAACTACATTCCCCTTCTATTATACATTTAAATGACCTATTCCTGTAATTTTATAATTACATTTATGGTATATATATGCCCAATCTTGAAACTACGGCCTGTATATATACTTGGCAAAGCATATGCTGGGATATTATGAATGGTACAATTTAAATTATCACAGAATTTATAATTTATGTACATGCAAGAAACAACTTATGGCTTACTTAATTCATTTACTTATATTTCTAAATATTTAATATTTTACAGATCAGACCAGCTGACCAATATTTGCACAACAAATTCACATAAGTACATATCATTGTAATATACTCAAATGAAATTACTGAATTAATTTATCAGGATTTATCTTCTTTTTGGGAGCTGCAGGTGTATCCAAGTCGTTCTTTGTTTTAAAAAATGCGAAACAAACTACAGTTACTGCAATCATACTGTACACAACCAACTCAGACTTCATTGCGTCACTTGAAAAAGTATTCACTTTAAGATTGCTCTCTTTCTTAGATCTATATCGCTTAGTTTTTTCAAATGTTTCTTCATAATGGGCTCTGGTCCATTCGTCGAAGTTGTAAGCATCCGATTTTCCTGTAGGTACTGGCGGCCTTGATCTATGCTCTCGAGATTTATAAAACTTATTTTCTTGTACTGTTTCGGTTTTATGCTCTGTTCCAGATGTATGAAGTAACCCTTTGTCGTATAACTTTCTTAATTTAAGATTTCCCAGAACTTCATATGCTGTTGTTATATCACGGAACTTGTTTGCTGCTTCATCACTTCCCTCGTTTCTATCTGGATGGTATATCATAGACAGCTTGTAATAAGCGTTTTTTATTTCAGTGTGTGTTGCTTTCGGTGTCACACCTAACGAATCGTAATGAGAGTTATTAATTAAAGTCGTTAGTGAGAAGTGACGCAATCTTTCATTTAATAAAACTTGTTTGATACATGAATACATAATATATTTCAAGTATCTGTCCTCAAATTTTTACTTTAAGGGAATATGTTATTTCTCATTTCATAAAAATTGAGCAGACACCATTTATGCTCGAAAACAAAGACTCTAACTGTCTAATATACTTCACTTCTCAACCTATATCTGATATAAGCTTAACAAATCGGTCTTTTTAACGATTTTTGTATAAAAATAGCCGAATTATTTCGTAACCCCACAAAACCACGTTTAAGTATAGATGTAGCATTTAATTTCATTTTGCGGTTGAGAGCTAACATTTCTCCATACAATACTTAGTCGGATTATCAATTATATTCTAGAAATTTATTTTTATCGGGTTTAAGGTTTATTTCGTTTACTTAATGAAGTCTATTTTCCAACCTTCAGATCTATATTTTATTTGATTAAATTTAAAAATACAACTATAGGTATGTCAAATCTTCAAGGCGGTGCTCGGTCACACGTGGTTTTGTGTACTGACAAACATTTACTGAAATTAGTGCACTCGTTTTGAGTTAAGATAGTAAGGGACAGGAATTAGATCTAGCCTAATGATTCTATAAGAGAGTATAATCAACATGTCAAGACCAGAACATTTAGCCCCTCCTGACGTGGTGAGATGTTTTAGTCATTCTATTACGTTAAGTTCTTTATAATGTGATATTGCTCTAATGCTGAGATATTTTACGTCATTTTGAGAGTGCGCTTATTAGCACTACTAAGTCATATTGTAGTAATTGCAGTTACCATCATTGTTTTGAATGGCATTGACCACATATTTCTTACTTTTATTCAGATAATTTTTATTTATATTACCTAGGTAATTGAATTTGTACATTTTCATATTGTAGCACTGTATATTGAAAGTCGTGTTACTATCGGCTTTATAAATATTAATATGAAATAATTGAAAAGGTAAAACTAACTAATGCCCCACCTTACTCTCCTTTCATGTGATTTTGGATGTTACATTTATCCAAATAATCTAGAAGCCTGTAGGATTTAATATGAAAGTATAAACTCACAAGTAGTTTCTCACTTCATTCTTATAGGGTAAAAATTAATCTGCAGGAGAGATCTTTCTATCTTGTAGAACTTTAAAATGATTATGGATTCTTGGGTATAGTTTAGCTTAGTTGATTTGATTTCCAAATGTAATTTCCAATTTTAATTATTTGCCCCAAGTGTGAAAACCTGCATCATAATTTACTTTAAAGTAAATTCAGTACTTTATAACCATTAATTTGATCAATTTACCTTATTTCAATTATTACTACTAGTTGTAGATATTTAACCTTAAAATCCTGTGTACATAAATTAATTTTCAAAATAATATAATAATAATAATGTTTATTTTTCCATGAATTGTAATAATACAATGTTAGAAATGTTTAGTGAAGATAGTGTTTTCAATGTGTCTTAGAATATTCATTTCTTCATGTATGTTAAGTTTCATGTTAATAGGCCATATCTAAAACCGAATTTGGGTGTTGTAAAGGGAAGCCATTTCAATACCGTAGCTCATATGTGGATAAATGCATAGTATACCTTGATGAATTAGAGTTTGTGGAACTGTGAAAGATTGTGGTATAATTACTTTGACTTTAGCATTTGAACTCAATAGGGGGTTTTGGCACAGATTGTTTGAATTCCAAGGTATCACTATACATATAGTCCTAATATTAAGGACTATGGAATAGAATGTTACATTAATATTATTCAATTATTTATCTCTCTCTGTTTCAGTTTTATAATGAAGAAGAAGCAAGGAAATACTCTCAAAAGTAAGGAAATATATAGAAATGTTATGTTTAATTTTTTACTTAAAGTTCTTGCTGATTAAATTATATACATATTTATTTCCTCGAATTGTGACCTGAAATCAGACTGCTGGTCTTTTGGAGATAAAATCTGTAATTTTTCAAATTTTTGTTCATGTATATAGCCAATATTAATGTCTACCATATGGAATGTCATGTGTGATGTCACTACTTACATCTCATCATACTTAAAAACAATTGGAGTGCTTCTGGTTTTACTTTTGGGGCTGTTACCCTTATTGCACTGGAAGAATTGGTTTATAGAAAATCTTGTTTCTAGTTCCAGAATGATTGACATCCAGACTCAGATGTCTGAGCGTGCAGTAGAGCTTCTTGCCTTGCCAGATGACCAGTCCTGTCTTCTCTTAGACCTTGGATGTGGGTCTGGTTTAAGTGGTGGCGTACTGGAAGATTTGGGTCACATGTGGATTGGTATAGATATATCTAAAGCTATGCTAGGTATTGGTTTATTCTGACCTAACTTTTAACTTATTCCACGTTAAATGAATGCTTCACGTCATTGTTGTCATCTTTTCATCCCTGAATTTGTCCTTTGTTTCTGCTACCAATCCCAGCATCCTTAACCTGAGGCTTTGGGATTATTAAATAGTAAATGGATGTGGAAAGCAACCATCCTGATAAGTATAAGGAATAATTGAAATTTTTTCACATTTATGTTATATAATAGGATTCACACATATCCTTTTATTATATCAGTGTTATGTCTACCTGCCTGCAATTCTTTTACTGTTTAAAATTTATTTAAATTTCTGCTGTATGTATTAATAGCATACATTGCAGGCTATGTTAAGAACCGTACACAATGTTGTAATTATTATAAAATGGGCTGTGACCCTATAATATTTGTCCTCGAAAATTTCAAATTATATTTTCTGATCAACCCAACTGGTCCAACTATTGATTTCAGGGTATGGAAAGCAAAGACAGATAGGTTGTGGCTTACCTGAAAGTGAAGTGCGATATAGCCATTGGGAACCGAAGGTTGTTCTTCGGGAAAGAATGTTACACAATTCTGTGCACCAGCAGTCCGCAGCCGGCTGGTGTATGGAATGGTATAACAGTCCTTCCTGAAGAAGGAGGCTGAGAACCTCTGAAAATTTGAAGAACAACCTACGGTTCCCTATGGCTACACCGTACTTTACTTTCAGGAAAGCCACAACTTACATCTCTTTCCTTTCCATACTAATATCGCAATTATTTTTGACAATGTTATATCCCTACTAATATTATATTACAGAAGATATATATATTGGTATGGAAAGGATAGAGAGATAGGTTGTGGCTTACCTGAAAGTGAAGTGCGGTGTCGCCATGAGGAACTGAAGGTTGTTCTTCAAATTTCCTCAGGAAGGAGTGTTACACCATTCCGTGCACCGGCCGGCTGCGGACTGCGCAGCCGGCCGGTGCACGGAATGGTGTAACACTCCTTCCTGAAGAAATTTGAAGAACAACCTTCAGTTCCTCATGGCGACACCGCACTTCACTTTCAGGTAAGCCACAACCTATCTCTCTATCCTTTCCATACCAATATTTTTGACAATGTCACATTCTTACTATTACTATATATATATATATATATATATATATATATATATTGGTATGGAAAGGATAGAGAGATAGGTTGTGGCTTACCTGAAAGTGAAGTACGGTGTCGCCATGAGGAACTGAAGGTTGTTCTTCAAATTTTCGGAGGCTCTCAGCCTCCTTCTTCAGGAAGGAGTGTTACACCATTCCGTGCACCGGCCGGCTGCGGACTATATATATATTTATTCCTCTGAAAATTTGAAGAACAACCTTCAGTTTCTTATGGTGACACTGCACTTCACTTTCAGGTAAGCCACAACTTATCTCTCGTTCCTTTCCATACCAATATTGCAATTATATATATATATATATATATGATCTGATTTACATTGCCTGGCTAGGTAATGATGAATTTATCTCATTTTTAAGTATGTAAACCCCTTTAGTCAGACAGAACAGGACTTCATGTTGTGAGAACTATTTTTCCTGTGTGATGTTCATTTGGGCCATTAGCTCATTGCTCCACTTTCCTAGATGTATCATTCAGTCTGCTCAGTTAAAAATATACAGAAGAGGGCCTTTCTCCTTTCTCAGAAGGTATATTAAATTATGCTTATGCTAATCATTGTTACTCTGAATAGCTTGCTGCCAATTATGGAGCACATTTTATGTTCAATAAATTTTGTGTTTTTAAAGACATTCATAAATTTTACGTATCTGTAATATGTACAATTTTAGAATATTAATTTTAACAGATGTTGCTCAAGAACGTGAAGTTGAAGGAGATTTATTGCTTGGAGATTTGGGCCATGGTGTTCCATTTCGTGCAGGTTCATTTGATGGTGCAGTTAGTGTGAGTGCACTTCAGTGGCTCTGCAATGCTGATAAAACTAGCCAAAATCCTGTTAAACGCTTGTACAAATTTTTTAGTTCTTTGTTTGCAAGCCTGGTGAGTAAACTTTGTTCATTAATACTTTTATTGTTGACGTAGTATAATTTATTACCATAATTGTGAAACTTTGAATTTCTAGGATAGCATTAAGTCTAAGTTATTTATATGAAGTAAATATTTAATCAGAAATTTATATCTATGGAAAAATATTTAAATACTACTCTGTACAACTTTGTGTGCATAGTTATGAAATTTAAAATAAATAAAATGCTTATTGATTGAAAATAAAGTGAAACACTTGTTAAAATTTTCATTAGTTGTGGCATAATTTTCGAGTCAATATATTTTTATTTTGTTTGTAAAGTGAAATGAGAGAAGATTCCATTTATTTCAAACCATCCCTTTAACAAGAATGCTGTAGAAACTCGTCATAAATTCAGTTGTGTTTTTAGTTTGTATTTTGGAGTGTAAGTAACCACTTTCACAACTTGCATTGAGTTTATGGACTGTACTAGGTTTTAAAATATTAGCTATATTATTTGACTGTGTATGCATACCTTCACTCTGTGTAACACGATTCCAGTATTGCATACTTTCATTGACAGAATAGAATTTTTCTTACGTTTTCTAAACAAAGGCTATTTACTTATATATAGTAAAATTTTACTAATTATGAACATTTATTTGTGTGACCCCTTTAGTTTCTGGTTAGCTACTGAAGTGAAAAATTTCATACTACAGGAAAATTATTATTTACAATGACTGAATTCGACGTTAAAGTTTATTTCTGCTGTTGATTGTTTTAATTTTTTTTATTATTATTTTAGAGTAGGGCAGCTAGAGCAGTTTTCCAATTTTATCCAGAGAATAGTGACCAGATTGAATTAGTGACAAGTCAAGCTATGAAGGCTGGTTTCTTTGGAGGTCTAGTTGTGGATTATCCAAACAGCACAAAAGCAAAAAAGTTCTTTCTTGTTCTTATGACAGGTGGATTCATGCCCTTACCAAAAGCTTTAGGAACCAATGAAGATTGCAATGGTATACCGTATGCAAGTAAACGGTAGGTATACTTTGTGTGAATTTTTATATGCTTTTCAATTTTTGACGTATGTCATACTCGATAGATTCTACGAGCCAAGTAAATATTTTTGTTTTTTAAGATTTTTGTTTTTTTAAATTCGATTTTGTGGTCAAGCATACCAAGATAGTCACTTTGCCAGAAGATAACAGAGCAAGTCATTGAAATTTTCGCTGTGTGTTCAATTCTACTTGGCTAGATAACCCTGAGAACAAATAATACACAGAGAAAAACTTCAAACTATGGCATTGACCACCATTGAAACATTGCCTAAACCCTCTGACCAAGTTGGAAACCCTATACTTATATATAACGTCATTTCTTTATGGAGGTTTGTTGGAAATTGAAATTCCTCTCTGTCTAATTGACAATAACAATAATGAGTAGTATGAAATGTCCTTTATGTTTGAGAAACTGTGAATATACAGCACATTTATTACTTAACTAGCTGGGTGCCCGGCGTTGCCCGAGATGTCATTTATCTATAACCATCCATAAGACTCCAATTTTGGTTACTTTTGCGCTATTTTTATGTAAAGCTCCTCGAACCCTATCCCTAAATGTGTTCACCTCCCCGCCCATGCCGAAGGGGGATGAAGTCATTGACTAAATATATCGCCAGTTTTTACATGTTAGAAGATGACCACCCCCACAAATATGCGATAATGAAAAACAATGTATTCCACGCAAAAATCGGCCGATTACATTGTCTGAAAATTTATTCCCCCGCCCAACACCTCCCAAACCCGTCGCGTTTCCCAGGTTGTCACAATTAGATTCAGCGACATTCATAGTCTCTGAATTGATTCGAATCTCGATTGTTTTTGCGGGATTTTATTTAACGTACCTCCACCCCACCCCTAAGCTTGCTCCCCTCACAGGGGTTAAATTATACACAAACAACATCGGTATAAATACTTTCAAAGTAATTAACCCCAGGAAATAATTATCGACCGTTTAACATGTTTGAAATTTTTCACCCCCGACCACTCCCGCTTCGGGGACTTAAACGGTCAAGTTTAATGTCATAATTAAAATCAGTGACAATCCCGATAGTTTCTGGTTTCTTTTTATGTAATGCTACTTCACGCCCACCCTTAAGGGTGCACCCTTATGAGTCCGAAAGGGGTTGAAATTATTCACAGAGAACATGTAGGGAAATTTTATTAATCTAATTCATCCCGAAATATATTTAATCGACGCAAAAAACAGCCGGTCAACTCATCCCAACCCAGCCGATACCCGCGCGTTGTCCAGATTGTCATAAATAAATTCAGGGACATCCATTACCTTCGATTTAACTCGAATCTCGGTTGTTTTCCCGTTATTTTTAAGGAAATTAATTAAACTCAGTGACAATCCCGACAGTTTCTGGTTTCTTTTTATGTAATGCTACTTCACGCCCATCCTTAAATGTACACCCTTATGAGTCCGAAAGGGGTTGAAATTATACACAGAGAACATGTAGGGAAATTTTATTAATGTAATTCATCCCGAAATATATTTAATCGACGCAAAACACAGCCGGTCAACTCATCCCAACCCAGCCGATACCCGCGCGTTGTCCAGATTGTCATAAATAAATTCAGGGACATCCATTACCTTCGATTTGACTCGAATCTCGGTTGTTTTCCCGTTGTTTTCAAGGAAATCCCCTCCAGCCCCACCCCTATCATGCCTACAAACAACATCGGTAGAAATACTATCAACGTCAATGGTCCCGGCATTTATTTATTCCACGCTAATATCGATGATTTAATATGTTAGAAAATTTCCATCCCATCCACTCCCGCCTCTCGGGGCTAAATGGGAAATTTGATGCTATAATTGAACTGGACAACATCCATAACCTTGGATTTTACTCCAATCTCGGTTGTATTCGCGTTATTTTATTGCAGCTTTCCTCCACCCAACACCTAAAAATGCTCTACTGATAATCCCGACCCGCTTCTGGGGATGGTAGACGCGTCTCACCCCAACAGTCGGTAGAAACACTATCAATATCTGTGACCCCTAAAAATATTTATCCGACTGAAATATCGACTGTTTTAGCATGTTTAAATATTTCAACCCCCGTCCGCCCCCGATTCTGGAGGTGGTAGACGCGTCTCACCCCGACAGTGTTTGTTTCCTGGTCGCAAAGAACACGTGTACGAAATTTGGTGAAATTTGATCCACCGGTATAGATTTGTATTCTCCACCCCAAACGCTAGGGGTGCTCTTTCCCCAGGGTGTAGAGGTTGAAAATTATATTCAGATATCATCAGTGGAAACACTATAAATATCTTTGACCCCTAAACATATTTGTCCGACTGAAATATAGACTGTTTTAGCATGTTTAAATATTTCCACCCCCGTCCACCCCCGTCCACCCCCGCTTCTGGGGGTGGTAGACGCGTCTCACCCCGACAGTGTTTGTTTCCTGGTCGCAAAGAACACGTGTACGAAATTTGGTGAAATTTTCTCCAGCGGTGTAGATTTGTATAACGAACATACAAATATACAAACATACAAATATACAAACATACAAACATACATACATACATACACTCATTTTTATTTACAAAATTAAACGTCGTTATTAATGGAAACAACATCGGTTAAAATAGTATGAACAACACCACCCCTTAATCTGCTACTTTCCCGTGGTGGAAAGGGTTGAATTTTTACTCATATCACATCGGTAGACACACTATAAATCTAGTTTACCCATAAACACATAACATTTTGGCAGTTTTAGAATAATAGACAATTCTCACCCCCAGCCCTAACCAAGCTCACCAGTAATGTCTCAAGGGATTTATCTTTATAACAACATCTGTTGAAATACTATTCACGTATTTCTCCTCCAAGAACGCGCAAGAACTGACTATTTATCTTCCCTTCCAACACCCACCCTTTCGGGTTAAATCAGCAATTAAAAATATTTATCCGAAGTAAACTCACTGACATCCATAACCTTCGATTTGACTCCAAACTCGGTTGTATTCGCGTTATTTTTCTGTAAAGCAACTCCACCCCAAACCCTAAGGGTGCCCTTTTCCCAGGGCGTAGGAGATGAATATTATATTCAGATAACATCGGTAGAAACACAATCAATATCTTTGACCCCGAAAATATTTATCCAAATCTAATACCTGCAGTTTCAGCATGTTTAAGTATTTCAACCCCCGTCCACCCCCGCTTCTAGGGTTGGTAGACGCGTCTCACCCCGACAGTGTTGTTTTCCTGGTCGCAAAGAACCCGTGTACGAAATGTGGTGAAATTTGCTCTACCGGTGTAGATTTGTATAACTAACATACAAATATAAAAAAAAAAACATAAGATATAAAAGCTTTTTAAAAGAGTATAAAAAGCAATGGTTCTGAAACACTTTTATTTTTGACTAAACGTCGTTATTAATGGAAACAACATCGATTAAAATAGTATGAACAACACCACCCCTAAATCTGCTACTTTCCCGTGGTGGAAAGGGTTGAATTTTTACTCATATCACATCGGTAGAAACACTATCAATCTAGTTTACCCATAAACACATAATATTTTGGCAGTTTTAGAATAATAGACAATTCTCACCCCCAGCCCTAAGCAAGCTCACCACTAATGTCTAAAGGGATTTATATTTTCAACCCACCCCTAAATCTGCTACTTTCCCGTGGTGGAAAGGGTTGAATTTTTACTCATATCACATCGGTAGAAACACTATCAATCTAGTTTACCCATAAACACATAATATTTTGGCAGTTTTAGAATAATAGACAATTCTCACCCCCAGCCCTAAGCAAGCTCACCACTAATGTCTAAAGGGATTTATATTTTCAACAACACCCGTTGAAATAGTATTCACGTAATTCTCCTCCAAGAACGCGCAAGAACTGACTATTTATCTTCCCTTCCAACCCCCACCCTTTCGGGTTAAATGGGCAATTAAAAATATTTATCCGAAGTAAACTCACTGACATCCATAACCTTCGATTTGACTCCAAACTCGGTTGTATTCGCGTTATTTTTCTGTAAAGCAACTCCACCCCAAACCCTAAGGGTGTCCTTTTCCCAGGGCGTAGGAGATGAATATTATATTCAGATAACATCGGTAGAAACACAATCAATATCTTTGACCCCGAAAATATTTATCCAAATCTAATACCTGCTGTTTTAGCATGTTTAAGTATTTCAACCCCCGTCCACCCCCGCTTCTGGGGTTGGTAGACGCGTCTCACCCCGACGGTGTTTGTTTCCTGGTCGTAAAGAACACGTGTACGAAATTTGGTGAAATTTGCTCCAGCGGTGTATATTTGTACTCTCCACCCCAAACGCTAGGGGTGCTCTTTCCCCAGGGTGTAGAGGTTGAAAATTATATTCAGATATCATTAGTGGAAAGACTATAAATACCTTTGACCCCTAACAATATTTATCCGACTGAAATATCGACTGTTTTAGCATGTTCAAATATTTCCACCCCCGTCCACCCCCGCTTCTGGGGGTGGTAGGCGCGTCTCACCCCGACAGTGTTGTTTTCCTGGTCGCAAAGAACACGTGTACGAAATTTGGTGAAATTTGATCCACCGGTATAGATTTGTATTCTCCACCCCAAACTCTAAGGGTGCCCTTTTCCCAGGGTGTAGGGGATGAAAATTATATTCAGAAAACATCGGTAGAAACACCATCAATATCTTGGACCCCTAAAAATTATTATCCGACTAAAATATCGGCTTTTTTAGCATGTTTAAATATTTCAACCCCCGTGCACCCCCGCTTCTGGGGGTGGTAGACATGTCTCACCCCGACAGTGTTTGTTTCCTGGTCGTAAAGAACACGTGTACGAAATTTGGTGAAATTTGCTCTAACGGTGTAGATTTGTATAACGAACATACAAATATACAAACATACAAACATACAAACATACAAACAAACAAACAAACAAACAAACATACAAACAAACATACAAACATACATACACTCTTTTTTATTTATAAGATTTACAGTATAAAACCAGGTAAATAAAACTTTACCAACAACCAGTAGTTAGATTGTCTTAGGCACATAATGTGAATTGTGCTCAACAGTCCGCTATTCCTATTGGAATAGTCGGCCAGCTGCCTCCTAAACTGGCCAAGGCATGGCGAGGGGTAAGCTGTGACCCCCACAGCAAACCCCTCTCCCGCCATCGGAAGGGCGTGGGATGAGTACCAAATGCCCGACGTACCAGATGCAGGTTTTTATAGGGTTTGTCCTGCATTACTTTTAGGTGAATGCTGGGAGGATCCTTAAACTATAGCCCGGGGGCCCTAGTTAACCCTTGGCTACCTTCCGCATCCCCCCTTTCAAATCCCTTTCCTATGCTATAAGAGGGGAGTTGCCACTATGTGGATTACCCTATACATAGCCTGTCTATGCCAAAAAAAACTTTCAAATATATTAATTAATACTAGCCGAAATTAAATGATTAAAATTTTTTTTCCTTTTCATCAAGTGATTCAAAAGAGCAAGAACTGCAAATACGACACAACACAAACCTTTTGAGTTTGTCATGTGGTTTGTGGTGTGTCATTCTTGCATTTTTTTGAAGCAACAAGGATTGCAGGAATTCTGTGTGGTATTTATTGAATAACTTACAATTTTGTCCATGAAATGGCTACCGCTTTGTCAAATTAGTATACTTTTAACTAATGTTTTATATCTCTTATGTACGAAGTTATTATTTTTAACATTACAAATACATTCAATGTGATTTAATACTGAAAAACAAATGTAATCAATTTTTATATATTGTTCAGATTTTATGTATAATGATTTCAGAGAGCATTTAAAGAAAGTAAGAGGACAGTCTATAAAGAAAAGTAGGGATTGGATTTTAGAGAAGAAGGAAAGGAGGAGAAGACAGGGGAAGCAAACAAAAATTGACACAAAGTACACAGGTCGGAAAAGAAGTGGAAGATTTTGAAAATTAATATTTTGAGTCTTTGTAAATAGTAAGCTGTATGTGAAAATTGGTTTTTATGAGAAACACACAGTTTTTGTAAAATATATATTAATAAAGATATATCTTTGAACAATTTTTTCATTATTCTTCAAAATTATCGATTTTTCAGTATGTTTTATGAAAAGTCTTTCTTCAATGTGTAACACCTTTTTTGTTGGTAGTTTATAATTATTAATTTTAAATTATAATTTATATGGATGTGGCATTGAATAACAACAAACATTAGATTCAGTTATATATTACAATTATATATCTCAATTTCAGGCACCACCAGCAAGCCAGTAACTTTCCATGAAAAATTCCTCTCTCACACTAATCTGTATCCTACCATCTCCAATCATCATCTGTCCTTAGTGGTATAACTCACGCCACATAATACCTCAATATGTACATTCAACGACGGCTTATGTCTCTTTGCTTCGACTCCATCAATTTCCCGTTTATGTGATAAAAACACTTCTACTTGTAATAATTACAATTATACATACATAAAATAACATTTAATAGCCCTGTATTTTATCACTACAAATGGTTTTCTTAAATCACTGAACGAAGAAAACAGAAAAACCAATTGTGCCTACTTGATGTGTTAATAGAGCTTAGCAATCTATGTGCATATTTCATGAACATTAAATTCATATATGAAGAGTGAGTTCTGTTTTGTATTTAGCTTAAATGTAGTATTTCTTCACATGATTCATTTGCAGAATGTTACACCCAGACTGGGTCAGGCATGTAACATATGGGGTAATATTAAACTTGGAAAGCATTTTTAAGGTAAATTTATAAACCAAATGCATGTGTTCTGCATTGTTCTTTCTCAATGTTTCAAAAAACCATTGGAAATGTTAGGTATTGTTTATAACTTATATTCCACCATATTCAAGCAGTATATGATACCCACCACCTGGAAGGGGCAGGATGGAAGCTTCTCAGAAGAACCTCCTAGAAGAGCCTTGTTTCCTCCTACACCTTCCCACATGCTGCAACTGCGGGAAGTCCTTTGCGTTCAGAGTGCTATTGTTAATGGAATTCGTCCCACAACCACGAATAGTCATGGTTCGGGGGTGTTTTCGCAGCCTCTTCCAAGCATGAAATCTGAAAGCACTGAGATCGTTCGTCACATATGTGGGATTGAAAGCAATGCAATCAGTTTAAGGAGTAAACGCCATGTGGTCTTCCCAGGGTCTCGCCTCATTAAAATATCACTAAATTGACCGTTATTTGTGTGGAATCCGAGATTATGGAAGTCCCCGAGTTTAATTGACATTCAGCATGATGCCCGAGCTGTAATTCTGTCCGCGTGGTTGGAAAGGAAAAACAATGCTCCGCGTACAATCTTTATACATACAGGGAATTTTATCAAATTTTGTACATATGTTACTTACGATACGAAACCAACACTATCAGTAAAACACCCCTATTACATATAGATGTGGGTGGGAATTTTAATTAATTCTAAATTACTGAGTATTTTTGCTTCTAAAAGTACCATGATATTTTTTCTCTTTTAAGGTTCCATAATATTTTTTACTCTTTTAAGGTACCCCGACTATTTTAGACTGTTTTGGGTTACCGGCAATATTTTTCACGTTCTTGCGACATGGCCGCCGTAGGCCGCTTCTACGCCCTCGTGTTAAATGGACAATGCTGTCCCCTCCTGTTTTTCCTGACATGGCTTGTAAAAATTTATTTTTGTTTGGTTACTTGGGGAAGTGTATAAAAAGTGAAACAACTTTTATAGTCAAATAATTTATTGTCATTACTATATTTATAACGCAGAATTTTCAAAATGAATTATTATTATAAAGCGTATAATTAACTAGCTGAGTGCCCTGGTATTTATTTAAATGAACCCGGAATAGTAATTGTTTCGAGACTAACTTCTTGGTAAACATTTCATTTAATCAGCATCAATAGCGTCAGTGTTTGGAATATTTACCCATTTACATTCCCCGACCTAACCTAGTCATCTAACTACAAATAAACCAGGATGATGACTGACGGGATTCGAAAACCCTCATACTACAATAAATAAAAATGTATAAATAATAACGACGAATCAAAACAGTAATAAATACTCGCTGACTTCATAAAGTGTAGAAATACTCCCGGTATCTTAAAGAAATACAATCTTTAACTAAATAGAGACCAAAATATAGCTCGAACCCTAAGAAAATAGAAAATAACCCGGTAACTTACGAGGGTCAAAACTACTCTGGGTAACCTTTTGTCAATCACGTCCACCTCAACGCGGAGGAACATAAAATATCAATTATCACCATGGTTAATGCAAGAATTAAATTCTGCGACTTCTATAACCAAGGAATCGACTGCATTACTTTTTATGTAAAACTCTTCAACCACCAATATGGGTACTAGCCTCCCTTGACTTTGGGAATTGAAATTGGACACTTGAGTTTTCTATAATGACACTATCAAATTAAGGGACACCGAAACCTTTTATTCGACGCTAATAATGGCTGTTTATGAATGTTTTTAAATTCCACCCCCACCTCTTGAGGTGGTAGGTGTGTCTAACCCCTTAGTGTTTGTTACTGGATCGTAAGTAACTTGTGCATAAAGTTTGGCATAAATTGTTCTACCCACTTAATATTGTAAACGGAAATGTGTAAATATCTGAATTAAACTCAGTGACTTCCATAAACCCGGATTCAACACCAGTCTCCGTTGTTTACTCATTACAATAATGTACCGGCCTTTAACCCACATCCTTCCCCACCCCCACACGTAGGGGCTGAACTACAATTTAACTGACATAGTGAATGTCAGAATTAAACTTATTGAATTCTGTAACCCTGGATTTGACACCAATCTGGATTGCTCTCCCTTATTGGTTCTTTAAGAGGTTGAAATTATACACTAAAAACATCTGGATAGAAAGTATTCACGTTTCAAATTTTCATCACAATCGGATGAACGATTTAGGAGTGCATAGGGGGGGGGGGGGACACAGACATTCATTTTTATATGTATAAAGACGATAAGGTATAAGTATGAATTGTAATTCTTCTACCTACTTTTTTGTTAAAATCAAGAACATTTCAATTTGAGTATTTTGTACTTAGTTTATTAATGAGTTTTTTTTATTTTAAGGCTTAAATTAAAACTTACATACACTTACACAAATTGAACTTTTTTTGCTTTTATATTTGCGAAATCTGTTTTTTTTTTGGTCTAGTATCCAAACTAATATTTCAGATTCTATCGAAATAAAATTACTCAGTTTTTGCTGATATATTGTAATATACCATGATGTGAACAGAAGGCGCTGTCTAGCCCTCTATGTGTCAACCCTAAAACCACAGTGAAAACACACACTCTAGTGTGGGATCTCGCTGTGTTAACAGGTTACTCTACACTTAGCAATAAACCATATACATATATTTCATGGCTACTCAATTCACCTCAAGACACCACAAAACTGGTGACGAGGAACTGGAGAGAATTAGCAGCAATCTACTGGCAAGTTTTTAACAGAACTTTAATATTACTACAGAACTTTCATTAGTGCATTGTTATTGTCATTGTCGTAGCCATGTCTGCGTTTGGCAACGTTGGAGAGGTTGGAGAGGTTGAAGACTGGGATTCATACATTTTTTTAGGGCAACAGGCTACATGAGGGTGATCCACATTGGGCAAGTCCCCTTTAATAGCATAGGAAGGGATTAGAAAGGGGGGATGCGGAAGGGTAGAGGAAGGTAGCCAAGGGTTACTAGGGCCCCCGGGCTATGATTTAAGGATCCTACCCGGCATTCGCCTAAAGAAATGCAGGGAAAACCCTAGAAAAACCTGCATCAGGTAGGTCGGGCATTGGGTACTTGTCCCACGCCCTTCCGATAGCGGGAGAGGAGTTTGCTGTGGGGACGCAGCATTCCCTTCTCCATGCCTCGACCAGTTTAGGAGGCATCTGGCCGACTATTCCAATGGGAATAGCGAACAACTCTTACCGTATGCCCAAGGTCTGCGACCCCGGAACATACACCTCTCAGAACAGGCCGAGGTGCCTCGGCTTGTGGGAACCTTAGTTCAAAACGGATAGGAAAAGGCATCCCCAAAGGTAGCCCCTTCGTATCTCTCCTAAAAGGTTCTGCCTGCGAGAGAAAATCCCTCGCAGGTTACCTGCGAGAGAATTTTCTCGCAGGCTTTGTTCTTCTGCCAAGGATTCATACATTTTTTTTAGGGCAACAGGGTATAATACATGAGGTATAATAGGGTATAATACATGAGGGTGATCCACATTGGGCAACTCCCCTTTAATAGCACAGGAAGGGATTTGAAAGGGGGGATGCGGAAGGGTAGAGGAAGGTAGCCATTTTTTAAGGGCAACAGGCTACTTGAGGGTAATCCAGATAGGGCAACTCCCCTTTAATAGCATAGGACGGGATTAGAAAGGGGGGATGCGGAAGGGTAGAGGAAGGTAGCCAAGGGTTACTAGGGCCCCCGGGCTATATTTTAAGGATCCTACCTTGCATTCGCCTAAAGAAATGCAGGGAAAACCCTAGAAAAACCTGCATCAGGTAGATCGGGCATTGGGTACTTGTCCCACGCCCTTCCGATAGCGGGAGAGGAGTTTGCTGTGGGGACGCAGCTTACCCCTCGCCATGCCTTGGCCTGTTTAGGAGGCAGCTGGCCGACTATTCCAATAGGAATAGCGGACAACTCTTGCCGTATGTCCAAGGTCTGCGACCCCGGAACATACACCTCTCAAAACAGACCGAGGTGCCTCGGCATGTGGGAACCTTAGTTCAAAAAAAACCAGAGAGATGTGAGAGCATCCCCAAAGGTAGCCCTCGCCAGAGCTCTCTGGGAAGGTTCACCTGCGAGAAATCCTCTCGCAGGCTTCTTTACCGTATGCAATTTTTTTTTTTTTTTTTTTGGGCAACTCCCCTTTAATAGCATAGGAAGGGACTTGAAAGGGGGGGATGCGGAAGGGTAGAGGAAGGTAGCCAAGGGTTACTAGGGCCCCCGGGCTATGGTTTAAGGATCCTACCCGGCATTCGCCTAAAGAAATGCAGGAAAAACCCTAGAAAAACCTGCATCGGGTAGGTCGGGCATTTGGTACTTCTCCCACGCCCTTCCGGTGACGGGAGAGGAGTTTGCTGTGGGGACGCAGCTTACCCCTCGCCATGCCTTGGCCTGTTTAGGAGGCAGCTGGCCGACTATTCCAATAGGAATAGCGGACAACTCTTGCCGTATGCCCAAGGTCTGCGACCCCGGAACATACACCTCTCAAAACAGACCAAGGTGCCTCGGCATGTGGGAACCTTAGTTCAAAAAACCAGAGAGATGTGAGAGCATCCCCAAAGGTAGCCCCCGCCAGAGCTCTCTGGGAAGGTTCACCTGCGAGAAATCCTCTCGCAGGCTTACTTTTTTTTACCGTATGCAAAAACGGTTGGGTTCTTTTATTATTGTCAATCAAAAAAGCCTGCGAGAGGATTTCTCGCAGGTGAACCTTCCCAGAGAGCTCTGGCGGGGGCTACCTTTGGGGATGCTCTCACATCTCTCTGGTTGGGCATTATGACAAAATATGTCAAGTCAAGCGCAAGCAGTACACTACTCAACAAACATCTGATAGAACAAATCGGAATAACAATCCTCAGAAGCAAAAAGTTCGGTATGCAGGAGTTCATACTTCGGAAGAATTGCCATTATACACGTTGGAACGAAATAAACAAAATCCTATAGTCATTCCTATCGATATTGAAGGAATTAAAATTTCAGCCGAGCTTGATACTGGATCAGAAGTTTTTGCGATTTCTGAAGAATTATATCGAAAATTCTTTAAGCACTTGCAACTTCAGTCAACTGCTGAATGGCTTAAACCATATGGAAGTCCTGCAATACAGCCAAAGGGAACACTATCGGCGAAAATCACCTACAATTGTAAGACGAGCTTACACAAAATATATGTTATATATGGGATTTCAATGTTGATCTTCATCATATAAAAGTCTCCAACATACCAATTCAAATCTGGAGCAAGTCTTAAAAAAAATATTCTGCACTCTTTAATCCAAGTTTGGGAAGATTTAATAAGTACTGTGTACAACTGAGAATAGCAAGTGACGCTCAGCCTGTATATATGCGCCCAAGGTCGGTACCATTTGCTCTTCGTGATAAAATTGAGGTTGAACTGGGAAGACTCTGTGCTGAAGGCATCCTAAAACCCGTACAAGATAACGAATCGGTTGATTGGGCAACACCAATAGTTCCGACTAAGAACAAGGATGGATCTGTTAGAATCTGTGGGGATTTTAAGGTCACGATCAACCCCCATCTTCTACCGCATCATCACCCTCACACTACCAATGAGGAAATCTTCCATAAAATTGCAAATGGTGAAAAGTATACCATACTTGATCAACCATCTGCATACTTCCAGTTGGAGTTGGATGAACAGTCACAGGCCTTAACTGTCGTCCTATGTACGCACAAGGGCAACTTTCGTTTGAAACGTCTACCACAGGGTGTAACACCAGCTTCATCAATCTTCCAGTCAGTCATTGATAATTTAATTGGAGATCTTCGTGGTTTCGCTTCCATGCAGGATGACATCATTGTTACTGGAAGAAATGATTCTGAACATTTGGCCAATCTGGATGAAGTTCTTCGACGTCTTCAAGAGGCCGGTCTTCGCCTTAATAGATTTAAATCCAAGTTTATGCAACAGTCAGTTGAATTTCTTGGTCACACGATCAGTAAGGAAGGTGTTGGTCCTACCAAGGATAAATTAGATGCAATTATTTATGCACCTCCTCCGAGTGATTTGAGAGGACTTCGTTCATTTCTTGGGTTACTTAACTACTATAGTAACTTTTACCAAATCTGTCTCAAGAGTTAGCGCCAATGCATCAACTTCTTCGAGATGGAGTAAAGTGGAAATGGTCAAGAGCATGTCAAAAATCATTTGACAAGGCAAAGGTCATGCTACAATCAGCCAATCTACTTGCTCACTATGATCATAATGTTCGTATATAGGTCTTCTGTGACGCTTCAAGCCATGGAATTGGTGCAATATTGGTACACCGATACTCTGACAAATCGACACGTCCAATATCGTTTGCTTCACGCACACTCACTCAGTCTGAATCAAACTATGCTCAGATAGATAAAGAAGCATTAGCGCTCAAATTTGGTGTGCTTAAATTTCACTAGTATTTGTATGGACGTAGATTTATTTTGTGGACAGACCACAAGCCGCTGGTCTCCATCTTCAATCCACGTAAACCTACACCAAGCACTATCGCACCACGGATGCAGAGGTGGTCATTAGTATTATCTGCTTATGATTTTGATATAAAATTCTTACCAACGAAATACATTGTGTAGCTGATCTCCTGTCACGTTTGTCACTATCTATACCGCCAGAAACTGAGAATATACCTGATGAAGTGACTTGTATGCTGCTACATCATCTAGAACAAACATATATTTCCCATAAAAGTGTCGCAGAATACACACGGAGAGATCCGACCCTTTCAGCAGTCATGAAATACATCAAAATGGGTTGGCCGAGATCTTCTAAAGATTTGGATGAGCCACTTAAGCCATATCATCGTCGTTCTTCAGAACTTACGACTGATTTAAGTTGTATTCTCTGAGGAAGTAGAGTAGTTATTCCGCCTCAACTGAGACCTGACATTTTACATGATCTCCATGAAGGACATTTGGGTATAGTCAAAATGAAATCACTTGCACGCAACCATCTCTGGTGGCCAGGCCTTGATGGATCTATTGAGGATTTAGTAAAGTCATGTACATCATGTGCAGGCACTTGGGAAGAAGCACCTAAGGCTGCGATTCATCCATGGGATTATCCAGAACGTCCTTGGCAAAGGATACATGCCGATTTTGCTGGACCACTGAATGGAGTCATGTATCTTATTGTTATTGATGTTTATTCTAAATGGCCGGAAGTTATTCCAATGCGACAGACTACGTCTGCAGCAACAATTGATGCCTTTAGAAAACTTCATATCCAGCATGGTCTGCCAGTTGTGTTAGTCACTGATAATGGAGCACAAATCATGTCAGCTGAATTTGCCAATTTCACCAAGATGAACTTTATTCAGCATAAATTTTTTACACCTCGGCATCCAGCTACTAACGGTGCTGCTGAAAATCTTGTTGGAACATTTAAACGTTCGCTCCAGGCATCTTTGACATCGGGTATGAATGCCGAAAATGCAAGAATGATTTTTCTTAGTAAATATCGTACAACGCCACATGTGACCACTGGACAAACACCAGAAAAACTATTTCTTGGCAGAGAGCTTCGAACTCGTTTAGACTTGTTACGCCCTGATCCTCGAGCAAGAGTTATGTCTAAGCAGAGCAAGCAAGTTGAAGCTCGTGGTGGTCTAATTCGAGAACATCAAGTTGGAGAAGCTGTGTGGATCAGAGATTATCGACCCAATCATAAGTGGATTCCTGGTGTGATTGCAAAACCAACAGGCACACACACTTACGAGGTCCAGACCGAAGAAGGATTCACCTGGCGACGTCACATTGAACAGCTACGTAGCCGTACTGACAGTGATACTCATCAACCCCGTTCTAGTCCTCTTGTTTCAGATCCTGTTCCATCTGACAGTTCAACAATACATGCAGATAAACAGGTGGTTCCAAACATAGAGACCGTGATAGTGACTGGATCACCAACTACTGATGTTGGACAGCAGATCACCACAACAGGCAACAAACCAGTGCTAAATGCAGAACAACCCCGCAGATCAACTCGACAACATCGTGCACCTAATAGACTCAATCTTTTTTTTAGGACAACTGGCTACATGAGGGTGATCCACATTGGGCAACTCCACTTTAATAGCATAGGAAGGCTTCTCCCCCTTAGAAAGGGGGGATGCGGAAGGGTAGAGGAAGGTAGCCAAGGGTTACTAGGGCTCCCGGGCTATGGTTTAAGGATCCTACCCGGCATTCGCCTAAAGAAATGCAGGGAAAACCCTAGAAAAACCTGCATCGGGTAGGTCGGGCATTAGGTACTTGTCCCACGCCCTTCCGATAGAGGGAGAAGAGTTTGCTGTGGGGACGCAGCATTCCCTTCTCCGTGCCTCGACCAGTTTAGGAGGCAGCTGGCCGACTATTCCAATGGGAATAGCGAACAACTCTTACCGTATGCCCAAGTTCTGAATCTATAGTTCCTATGTATTATCTGTACTTGATTTAAAAATTCAAGGGGGAGCGATTGTAATATATCATGATGTGAATAGAAGGCGCTGTCTAGCCCTCTAGTGTGGGATCTCGCTGTGTTAACATGTTACTCTACACTTAGCAATAAACCATATACATATATTTCATGGCTACTCAATTCACCTCAAGACACCACATATATGTCGAATAATTCTTTATAATTTTTAACTTAGCAATCGATATTTCTTGAAATGCAACTGTAACTGGTTAGAGTAGGTTATTCTTAATGCCATTCATTTTTATAATGTTTCATCTATTCTTCTTTGGGGTAACTAAATATTATTCTACTGAATAAGCCACTTACGTCTACTATAATATTTAAGTCTTAAAATCCAATTTTTGAGGAAGCTATGTCTGATCTAGGAATATATATCTTTTAAAGTCTACTATGTGGGCCCAATATAACATCATCGCGCTGTTTTGGCTTAAATTGTGTCAGTTTTTTTCTAGGAAGAAGTGTAGTTATTGGTGGGTAGTCTGCTTCAGCATTTAGTTTGTGATATTCGTGCGATAATTTGTGAACTTATCGATAATATTATAAAGCAAATTTAAGCATACTTGATTCATTTTACTTAAATAATTAATTTCGTTTTAAATTTCGAACCACACTACATCAGAGTGAGTAAACTTATACTTTTGAACCTTTAAACGGAGCGAAATGCGCTTTGTGAGTTGTGGCAAATTCACACTCGGGCTTATTTTCAGATATTTCCAACAAAGCATCAAATATTCTTTTTTTCTGTGTGATATCGTAACGGTTTGATTGCGTCAATTCTGCTGGACCATCGCGTAGCACTCATAGCTTTTAATTTTAAATTTGGAAAATATTTGCTAATGATCGACGACCATTTTGTAGACGATGAAAAGGAACTTAAAATTCTTGAATTGTGTAAAATAAATTGATAGTTTCGTGCGGAATATTTGCTGCATCATTGACTAGCAAATTTAGAGTGTGATCTGAGCATGGAACGAGAAATACACGATTATTGATTTTTAATTCTTTTCTGCAACCCATTGTGGTTCCCGCGGCTCCTAGACGTTCAATATTATTGGCAATATATTGCACAATAATTGACATTCCACAATAATATTGTCCGACTGTAGATAATATTGAAAGATTGCACAATATATTGAGTAAGCAAATAAGAGTTAGATATTTATTGCACAATATTGGCTCAATTCTGTCGTCCCAGAAATATATTGTGCAATATTATTGAAGATAATATTGATCGTCTAGGGACGAACCATAATTTTGCCGCAAAATTTTTGGATGTATAGGTTTAATTTTGAAAATCAATTTAAAACAAAAATGAATAAATCCTCACTAGGTGAACTATTAATTGGACAAAGACCAATTCACTGTTCACATTACATTTATTTAATTTCATTTGGATTCATTTTTAATAGATGTCGCTGCTATGGTCATAATAAAGGAAAACGTAGGTGCAAATGATGAAAATGAGTTGGATGACGAGATTGCTATGTTTGCCGCCCCCTGAATGTGCCGCCCGCGTGCGATGCACGCCCACTCCCAGCGGCCATGGTACCGAAGGTAACAGAAGTAATTTTGTCCGTCTTAGGCTAAAGGGAATACTTCTGATTCTCTTCTTCTAATGACACGTATACGATACCGGGAGTATTTTTGACTCTTTTAGGGTATTTTTGTCTCCCTTAAGGTACAGGGGTTATTTTTCACTCTCTTGGGGTATTGGGAGTATTTCTGACTTCTTTAAGGTACCTGGAGTATATTTGATTCTGTCAGGGTACGGGGATTCTTTTTAAATCTCCTAACGTAATGGAAATATTTTTGTCTTTCTTAATGTATCGTGAGTATATTTGACTCTGTTAGCATACCCGTTTTTAACTCCGTTAAAGAACCGAAAGAAAATTTGGCTGTCTTAGGCTACCGGTATTATGAATATTTTTGACTCTCTTATGGAATGGCAAATAATTTTTATTCTTTTAACGTACCGGGAGTATCAAAGCCGCTCTCTCTCCACATGCAAACTGTATCTAAACAATCACTTTTCTCCGTTCGGAAAGATGGCTTATTATGACCTATTGTCAGGCAAACCACAAACAAATATTTAACAGTAATATAAACTAATAAACAAATGCACTTGAGTCAGGAAATTGTTTATTGACAAAAAATTTAAGAATAAAGATTATAAATTTTTGAATAAAAAATTTTCTGACTCAAGCCAGTTTTTTTATTTATTTAAATATTTAACAGCTCCACATTACTCTAATCCATAGCAGCAGTCGTTGACGAACATTCTACGGGCTGATGTTTACTGTGGTTATATTTCCCATTGAAAGTTTTCGCTGTCAATGTAGGATGAAAGGAATATAAATTAAAGAATTGGCTTTAAAAATTTGTGTTGACAATATTTCGAAACAATTCTATGTGAATTTAATCCTTGATTTTTCTTCACTACTCATAAATTACTTGATCTGTATTGGTAGAATCATCAGGTTCTCTGAATCCAATATTAGGTTAATTGACAATGTACTATCCAAGAATGAGACATTTCCTCCTCACATATAACTTCTTTGTGAAGTAAATCCATTATTCATTAATAAACCACAGGGCGTGTTTAATTGCTTCTGGAAGAAGTAAGGACTACCTAGTTTGGTAACACGCACGGACAGTAAATCGCAGGACAGCTATAACGTTGATTTGAGGTGATCCCAGAACACAGACCCATAAAAAAAATGATTACAAAATTGAAATCGTATGCACGAATCTGGAAATGAGGTTTATTTCGCAGAGTCTTAACAATGTAACTGGCTTCCTTACATCACGAGGATAAAATGGAAATAGTGCAGTTCGTGTCCTACCAAATTAAATCTTGGAAATCGCCCGTTACTGTTCGCACACCCTGTTTCGAAGCACGAAGTACTTCATTAGGCTCTGTAATTACACAGATCTAGATCCGGCCCTCCTTGGAAACAACCTCTTGCATTCGCAAAAACGTAATACAGCGTAGTATAATTAATATAGCTAGATAAGATACTGGGATGGATTTAATTTGAAACTTAATGTGTTCTTTCGAAATCCGGGCCGTTATCTCCCTCACCGTGAAACAATATCCGAGCAGGTTTAGTATTGCCTTCCGCCATTACCTCAGTTAATTATAATCGACGCTAATGAAATGAGCAATAATAAATTACTCATGAGGAGCAAATATCGACGTATCCATCTTCCTACTTGAAATTGTTTCATGTTGCATGCATACAAAGGCACCTTTCGCTATATCTCACCATCGCATTTAATCATTTCATTGCTTCTTTTCTTCAACAATCCGTCCCGTCGCTGCTTCAATTGGTTTTATTGTTTCTGCTAAGACACTTGAAATAAAAATCTGGAAAGTGAAACCCCTTGGAAAATTGTTTAAAATATTGAAATGTATTCATTTATTTCATATAAGATAAATTAGCTAAATACAGACCAAAGAAGGGATGATATAAATAAATTCCACACAACGTTTCTGGAAACATTGTTCCTTTCTTTAGGTGTCAAGAAAAACACAAGAGCCAAGAGCGACGCAACCGCACGAAAGGTTCAAGGTTTCCAGAAACGTTGTGTGGAATTTATATCATCACTTCTTTTGTCTGTTTTTGGCTAAATTACCTTATTATTAATTTTCACAATAGACGTGTTATATTTTAATTTTAATTTATTTTACAATAAAATGATGGTCTTCCTATCTTTGACTCATGCTTTTAAGCGCCGTTAAATATTGCTTGTTTTTTTTTAAAAAAAAAAAGTAGCTGCAGGCGGTTGGTGATGTTATATTAAAGATTTGAAGGTACCCTTCCGCATTTCCCCGGGAAACATACCTGTGGGAGCTATTATTTGCTCTCGCTGTCAGAACCTTTCTGGAGAGAAGGAAGCCTTCTTCTTTCTCTGCTTTTGAACTAAGGTTCCCACAAGCCGAGGCACCTCGGCCTGTTTTGAGAGTGGTTTGTTTTGGGTCGCAGAACTTGGGCATACGGTAAGAGTTGTTCGATGTTCCCATTGGAACAGTCAGCCAACTACCTCCTAAACTGGACGAGGCACGGAGAAGGGAATGCTGCGTCCCCACAGCAAACCTCTCTCCGCGCCATCGGAAGGACCCGACCTACCTGATGCAGGTTTTCTAGGGTTTGTCCTGCTTCACTTTTAGGCGAATGCCGCGTATGATCCTTAAACCATATCCCAGGAACTCTAGTTAACCCTTGGTTACCTTCCTCTACCCTTCCGCATTCCCCCTTTCAAATCCCTTCCTATGCTAAAGGGGAGTTCCATCACGTGGCTTACCTCATGGAAACTGTTGCTAAAAAAAAGAGGTGAGCAAGATAATGGGTACAACTTTAAGAAAGGTGAATGAAGGCCAGCCCTTGCGCCACAGTTAAAATTTACGGAAATTAACCGGCCCGGAGAGAAATTCTAAATATTCCAAGACTTATGTTTCTAAATTTTGTCCTCAACCATACACTGATACGAAGATTATAACGGAGGAATGTTGGCAAATGCTCGATAGCTATAAGAGATTGGAAAACGTACTCCCGGCATTCAAAGAAAGTAGACTCAAAATTATTTATATTATATTTTGACTATAATGTCGGAGTAGGTTTTTAAATAGTTGTTATTGGACTTGGAGAAGTCAATAAATCAGTTCTAACATTCTCAGTTTCGTTTCAATAAATTTTAAAGGATTTAGATTTATTTATTGATTTAATTAATCCTCTACAAAGAAGTAGGATAAGTCAAAGAATCATTGAATACATAGATAACAAACACAATAATTAAGAAGGCCTACATAATATGAAAATGAGCAACTACGACATCACATACACACAAATATCAAAACAACGCATATGCACATATAAAAAACACATATACAAGAAAATACAAAATATTAAATACGCAAATTCTAAATAAAATAATACAATTGAAAGTGAGAATACAAATTATAATAGAAAAATGCAGAAGGATTTGTGTGTAAACAAAAAAAGGGAAAAATATTGTTACATAAGTCTAAATACTTTAAAAATATCCAAGTAAAGTTTTAATATAATATTTTACTATTATTATTCACAGAAGTACTACGACAAATTCATTGTTTTGACTAATTTCACAACAGTTACTTTGACGACAGAATAGTAACGAGTTCACGTTAGGTGAAATAAGAGAGAAAGAGGATAAATTAAAATTCTTAAATTATAAGTTAGACCTTAATACTGGTAGTACTTTTGTAGGGAACTCTAGACCAAATCAACTTTTACAGACCGATTAACAAATTCATTATCTGAGTAGTACACAAAAAATATTCTTACGTTATTTGCAGTTTTTATGTGTCAGTAGTCTATTAAATAACTTTATATCAGAGTAATGAACATTAGATAATGATAGAGATAAACCGATGGTTGTCAGTTCTGTGACACAAGCGACTTCTAATTTCATATTCTTTAGTCGAAAACAGATTTTCCATTACGTTTAACAAACTTTAAATCTTCTATTGGCATTTAGCAAATTCTAAAGAATGAAGGTTAGGGTATATTTCTTACTTCATTTGAGCGATAAGATTATATAATAAGAAAACTAAACTACAACTTGCAATCTAACTGTATATTGTATTCTTATAAACAGTAATTTAAAGTTATTTTCTAATTGTAAAAATTTGTGGACAGTTATGAAGCGATCACTCCGTTTTCAGTTTCACAAATTAAACTTAAAGTACGACACTTTTTGATAAATACTTCTAACAATATGAAATTCAGCTTAGGATACCAAATCATTTCGTGGTTGATTTTCTGTTCTCGAACCAGAGCTAAAAGCCGATATAAATAATATGTGCAATAACGTTAGTTATACTTTGTAATGGTAATGGATGATGATTTTGTTTGTGTTTTAGGAATCAAATCACTTCGTGAGTAGTTTTAGGAAATCTAGCCTAAAGTAAACGTAAAATCGGGTCCTCGTCATTACAGTCGCACAGAGTTGGACGAGATGTTATGGCAGTCGAAGTCAAAATGAGGACGAGTAATCTTTATTGTACAAGTTTTGGTTGACAACAGATTGCTAACGAGTGCGATTTCATCTAATTGACTTACACACACATGCAAAAATTAAAGCATATATTTCTTCCTAAACTAATCAGCAAGTTTTAGTCTGAAAAGGTCGTTCACACGAACACCCGGATTTCGATTATACTGATCATACAAAGAATAGATGAAGCAGAAATAATGTTTTAGACGACAATTCTATGCAGAGTTCGTCGGAAGATGTGGCGAATTGGATCATGATGAAGACTTCTAAGTAGTAGAATTTCCTACTTCACATATAATTTTTTTTTTCAGAAACAGTGTCTATCGTGCAATCAAGACTTGCTTGACGTTCAGCAAGAGAATAGGCTTCATGGTAATTTTCCTGGTGTAAAGCTTTAAAATGCGGAACGATTCTACTTCATGCTGATAGAGTATGCACTGGTTATGGAATTCCAAGTCAGCCGATAGAAGCGGCTGAATTTTCCCACGACTTGGTACTCTCGTGTCTCGAGTAAAACAATACATATGAGTCTGAGACGAACTTTATTAGAAATAGTTCAGGTGACGATTAATTTAAATTGAGATCGATTATACTTTCGCGATGGCTGTACTGATACTATCAATATAGACCTGCTTTATACTTCGGACTTGTGTAGCGATTAGAAGTTCTTAAACGTACAATGACACCGACTTAAACAGAAGAGAGGCTCTTGACCTGAACGGGATCCAACCCGAGACCTTGGGAGCAGAAACTCGTGCCCCGACCTCCGTTCAGCGCGCCCGGGTTTCTCATATGTAATAATTTGCTTAAGAAACGCAACAAAAGGAAAACGCGCGTCGTGCGTTACGGAAATGATAATAAATTGTACGGTTTGTCGGTGGGGAATTCATTAATGTCGGTGGTTCGGCCTTCCCAGGCCGGCACCGGCACCGGCACTACCGGTGGCCCATCTGCCCCACGAGATCACGTAGTCGCGTTCCATTAGCCTTCTCCGCACGATAACAACAGGAAATTATCCACATGAAACACTGGCCATTTATTAAAAAGACCAAAAGATTATATATAATATGAAACGTAGCCAACGTCCAAATAAAACTGAGGAACAGCGAGAACGGGGATAGTGAAAAAAGAAGGCAGTGTGACGAAGGAGAGGGGAGTCCGTGGTGGGGGAGGAAAACACTGCTGGAAAGGGAAATAAAAGCAAGAGGCCAGTAACTACTGCAGATGACTGCAATTATATGAGCTAGCCCATATTCTGTAAAAAGCCGATGCCATCTCGTGATTGGAATGTCGGATTATTGGTGTTGTTTTGCTTGTGGGTGTAGGCGACTCTTTCCGTTAACAGCCGCACGTACGCCAGAGCTATTACTTTTATACATTATAAGCAATAAACGTAATAAGTTGGAAGTAACGGTGGAGAGGGAGACAGTGGCCGCTGCGTGTTGATCCGTGCCGAGACAGAGTCCGACAGACCATCATCAAACGTCTGTCTCGACGCGGAAGGAGAGGTGAAGTGATTGTGATTTTGTGGCGTGTCATCGAGCGTACGCTTGCAGAATACTTGGAAAGCTATGCTCATTACTCAAATACTTTTCTAATGTTGAGGCATCAAGAATTCGTTGATCGCACGATGACTGGCAGAAACACTTGGTTTCCATGAGTGGATAGTTGTAAAGAAATGAATCTTTTTATAGCCTCATAGGCTTCTGCTGTGCTACACTTCGAACCCTAAACCAGTGTAAAAAGCGACTGCACTTCGTCAATTTCGCTCAAAAAACGACTCGCAAAACTTGGACGAATTCTCGCTGTAAGTAATAATTTCTTTTCCATATAATAACTTTTTATTAAATTTTAATAGGGTAAGAAATATTATAAAGGATTTATTTCTTTACAGTTTCTTTTCCGACGTTTATATGAAACACATTAATAGATTGTAAAGGAACGAAGTAAAACGTGTAATGTTATTATTTTCACTTATGACACGGTCACCTAAATGTGTTAACGGTTGTATTCCGTCATCAAATTTTGTTATATTTGACATAGTTTGAACTATACAAGTCACATGATTCTTATTCGTGAAAAGACAAATTTCTCTCTTTAGCCGTCACATATAAAATTCAGATTCTGAAAATTTCACGAATGAGTAAAATCTTTCACGTTTTGTCAGTCGTAAAGGGCAAGATTATTTAACGTCATGAGAACGTTAGACCTCGAATTTCTGTAAATAAATAATATTCCGTTATTTAATAATTATCGATGTATTCAGAAACATTTGTGTTGAAGGATTAACGTTAAAGTTTGAAAATTTGGGCAGACAGATTATATCGGCCTTTTTAAAATGTTATTGAAAACAATAGTTTTATTGTATATGTACAGTTTAGAAATTTTTACCTTTAACGTGTTTTTTTATGCTTGTTAACCATTAACGTAATTTGAGTAACTTCGAGTAAAAGCCCGCTCATGTTTAAATATTTGTATACATATTATATTTGATTTATTATTAATTACTTTAGTCTTTGGGTGCGGAAATAGGATACGTCATTACATGAAATTACTAATAATTATTAGAAACTATTTAATGTTGATCTACGAATAATTATACGTTTGTAATCGTATAATTCAAAAACGGAGCACAAAAATTTCACTGTACAACTAATAGTACAGTAGTAGAATACAATATAATATTTATCTGCTACGTAAAATAAATGTCTGCTGCATAAAGGGGAACATTCTATATTCTTTTTTAAAACCTTGTATCCGTCCGACAACGTTTCTATATAAAAATTCTTCTTTAATACTTACATTCAAAACCCCCCAGGCCTCTCTCTGGTTTTCTAACCGACCGTTTTTTTAAAATTTCGTATATTTTTATGCTTTATTCATATAACTTCAAAATGTGATTTAATTTGAGTGTTTTTTACTTGACTAGATTTTTGTCTTGATGAGTTTTCTCGTTGCATTTAACAACTTTTTGATGTAATTTAAACAGTTTTAAAATATGAAAATTCTTATGGGCGTTCCTTGAGTTTTCACTCGCTTGCTCTACCTTTGGTTTCATGTGGAAATCCAGGGAACGTAACCACGTTTTAATTTCTAATTGGTTTATATTTTAAAGTCTTCTACACATTTTCTTTGTAAGTCAAAAATTTCCTAAGATAGTTTTTACTATTTCTTTCATTACTTCCTTCTACACCTGTCAACGATTTCAATAAAATATGTTAGACCGGGTGCCATTGTCAACGATTCAAAATTTACTCACAAATTACTTAGATTGAGACAATCTTAAGCTCCATGCTTAATTAAAAGGTTAAATCATAAAAATATAGTACAAGTAAGGAAAACATAAAAATGATTTTTTTCATGCAATAAAAGAAAACTTGTAATCGCTTACTTTAACAAGCTAACCTGTTGCAGACTGTGCTTAGTAAATAATTTTATCTATTAGGGGAAGACATTACAAAAGTTGAACCACTCTATTTCTATATAATTAAATTTATAATATGTTCATTATCTTCAAGAAAATATTCAAATGCACATTCGGGAGAATACCGGTGTTTCCATGCTCTAATTCTAATTAATTATAAACTAGTTTAGGTTATATAGACGATAAAAATTAATTTAAATGAAAATAATATTTTTATAATTGTATATATTTATCTGCTTTATTTTCTGTTTCATCCGTAACTTACATAGAATCATTTATACTAATTATGGTCATATTGCTAAAATAATTATTATTGCCATTAGAAAACTACTAAAACGACGTAAATGTCAACGAAATGTAAGGAAGAATATTTTACGACTACGTGAACTGTAAATATTGAATGTCTTGCATCACCTCTGTTTTATTGAAATTCTATGATTGATAGTAAATAAATTTAAAGATATTGTAATTAAATACGCCCAACTCTCATTGTAATTTTCAGGCAGTTTATTAAACATCGCGTAGAAATTAATTACGCAATGAAGTTGATAAAAGCAGAGATAACTTTTAAGTTATTATCTCCCAATAACAGAATATCATGGAAAAATAGAGAAATGTACATTAAATACAAAATACAACTATTCGTAATCCATTCTACGTCAGTTGTTGAAGACTTTGAAATTAAATATTTCGCGAATGTAAACGAAGCAATTGCAAGAACACGAAAAACTATTTAGATGAAGTTTGATATTGTAACGAAAGATGACTCGAGTCACGATCAGTTTCTTACAGCCGTCGTGCTTACAGGGAAATACAATGACCGTAAAGACATACTAAACTTTCTTATTTCTTAAATTTATACCATTATTTTAGAAAAAAAAAATATAATCTTTAATTTGGCTTACAAATGCGTGGTGGCTACGGCGTAGCGTGGAGGAGCGCTGTCATGTTTTTTTAATTAAAATTTAACGTCGCATTAACCTTTTGGTCATTAGTTGAAATTCTGGAAATTCGACTTTGAGCAACAAAATTTGTAAACAGTTATAAACAATTAAGGTTTAAATTTTTAATTTCTATACATAATTGATTCACTGTCTTATAAAAATGGTAGCGTAACACATATTTAATGTGTTTAAGTTTAAATAAATGTAATCATACGAGTCGCTCATTATCGGTACATTATGTTTTTGATTTTGTGTGCAGGGTAAAAAGTATATAAACCTTTCCCAAATTCTATAGAATGTATAAAAACCACAATTCTCGCTGTACGACAATCGCGATATATCCATGAGCCGCAGGAGACTGTAATGATGGTTTCATTCGTGTATATTCCTAGTCGTCGTATTGACACTCCTACTAAACCAGACTGACTGCATCTACTTACACTTAAAGATTATACTTGTATACTTACCGTGATAAAGGGTATTAGGTAATTTCCATAAGAGTAGCAGAAGTATAGATAGTTGATATATATATATATATATATATATATATTATATTATATAAAATATATTATTATATATATTAGCTTTTTTGTTGCTTTCCTGCGGCAGGTTGAAAATGCATCACGACTTTACGGACACTCTATATACGTGTGTAACTTATTTTTTCACGCAAAAAAATTACAGTCCCATTTAGTTTAACATAGCGATCAGAATTCTACCGAAAATTTTCCTCTGTTGTATGGAATAAACTGTAAAATAAAACGCCTTTGAGATTTAAATACTTTTATCATATTTAATAACATTAAATTTACACAGCATTAAAGTGACTCACTTGTTTTATAATTGAAAATTACGGCGATTATAAATGTAAATCACCCTATTTTGAATTATTAAATATTAAAATCATCAATAACGTAGTTAGTTGAAACGCAGAGCCCTCATCAACTTGTAGACGAATACTGAAATTTGAAGCTGCCGCTTTGCATCACATTTAGGCGCGGGGCCTTCGTTAACCCTTGGCTACCTTCCTCTCCCTTCCGCATGCCGCCTCAATTCAAATCCCTCCCAATACTATTTAAGGAAGATGCCACCAACTGGATACCCCTCATGTAGCATGACACACTCATTATAATAATAATTGCTCATCGGAGACGTCGGGAATCGATTACTAATAAAGAGCCGACAAAATCCGACGTCTTGAGTCAGAGTCTGTGTGATATAGCATCAGGTGTCTTCCTCAAGGGTACGTTAATTACGTTAATTACGAAACCCACGTATCTAAAGTTAGAATTCATAGCATAAAAATTATACATTAAATGAAGCAGAATGTACAATTTCAATGTAAAAAGTTAGTGTGCTCGGTGGGTCACATACCTGAAGTGAAACTGAACAATAATTAGTATATAAATAATATCATATGAATTAATTTATCTCTCCACTAATTTGTTTAGTTTTATGTATATATTCTGAAGTGCGTCTTTCATTGTCAGTTTCAATTTTCCTTATTTTGATTCGTAATCACAGACTTGCCAATTAAATTATATTTTTATTATATAAATATATATATGTTGGAATTTTAATTATATTTTTTTGTTTTAATCATTATAAAATTTTAACAAAGTAAACATCGGCAGTAATAAAGCGAGTGAGTAGAGAACGAAACAGGGATCCCGTTTACGACTCCAGAAACGTCAAGTCTTTGTAAACGTAAATTGAGGCGTATTAATGTGAAAATACTGTGCTACTGAACACGATGCTGCACAGGTAATTTTATGAATTAATTTCTGAATTTTGGAGTTAGGGTTCACGAGCATTTTGCACACGTTCAGTCTTTCATGTAACCTGCCATGAATGCATTATTCTGGGAAAAAGTCTCAAAATCCTTTATCGATTATTTATTTAGTTTGAAAGGATTTTTAGAATACTATATTTTTAATATAACCCCAACCAGGTTTTTAATCAGTCTCCATAGTGATATTCCAAACTATATAGTTGAAAATCTACAATTACTCAATTTGACATTTGAAGTTATGTTTTTAGAAGTGTAATATATAAAATCTCATATGATTTTATCATAATAATTATAATGAATTTTTAATGTTGCCAAATCATATAATTATAGATTTTGCAAATTGTAATTGTTTATAATGCAAATTTTGTTTTGTAGATGATTATGACTATTTCGTCCGAGAGCTCCTTGAAAAATTAATAAAAAAAATTCAAGTTTAAGTTTCAAGTGTCACTATAGTTTGTAGTTATATTACAAAAATTCTCAAAATCTTAAATTTGAAAGAGTGTGCGCGCGCACTCGCTATCCGTTTGCCTCGCAGCGTCACAACAACGTATTCACCAATTTTCTGTCCAAGTCAAAGAGTGCACATAAAGACGTTTCATATTAAAAACAAACATTTCTCGGCGTACGTGAAAGCAGGACGATTTAGGACAGTAATTCAGATAAATAAACCAATATTGGATAGATGTCGTTACGTACTATAGACGATCTCCTGTATTGTGCTTAGTAAATCCTCAAACTCAGTCATCCGGAGTGTTAATTATGCAATTACGTGTATTCTCAATCAGTAACACTGTATATTTATTAACGAAAGGGAGTATTAATGGTTGATATATTTTGGGATTGCTTAACGTTAATTTTAAATGTTGTCTATTATGCTGTTCAATCTAATCTTAATATAATAATGAGAAAGATAGCCAAAAAAGACAAAATAATCGATAATATAAAATACCACACAACGTTTCTGGAATGCTTGTCCCTTTCTTCAGGTGCTAAGAAGAGCATAGATTGACACAACTGCACTGGTCTGCTACCAAAACTCAAACGGCTGCATGCTCTTTGTAGCACCTAAATAAAGGGACAAGGATTCCAGAAACGTTGTGTGGTATTTATATTATCACTTATTTTGTCTGTATTGGTTATCTTTGGTATTATTAGTTTTCAATCAGACGTAAATTTTTCATCTCTACTCTTAATATATATAGAGTAATAAATAAATGTTTTGATATTATTGCTGTATATGTTCGTAATCCACGTCCTGGCGGCTCAGCTGAAGTACAGGTTCGTCTGCTCCAAGTCGCGCCTAATTCTAATTACGCAGATACCATCTCCGCCATTAACTGTTTCCCGTTTCTGGCCAAGTCCACAAAGCACTAATCTAAAAAAAAGACGACGCAACTCTGATTACGTGGAATTTTACTCAAATTAATTAATGAAAGACGCACAAAAAGTACCTTATCTCGGGTTGTACCAACACGAACGAAACGGAGCATGTTCCACTTACTTGTGTGGATCGTGTTTACATTCTTCTTTTTTCGGATGCGGGGTTTAATTCCACTCCTTGTACGAGTCAGTGAGCAGATACAGTAAAATTTGTAGGTTGAGCAAATCATGACGAATCCCGTATTTTTTAGCAAAGGAACTTGCACTTATTGCAGATAATTTTGGCTGATGATTTGTTCTTTACGTACGGGGCGCAACACGAAGCCTCATATTAATTTAAAGCGTTTGACTAATTTTACAAACTATCTGAAATAAACAATAAATCTTAAAAACGAACTTGTACGCACTGTATTTGACTAATTCCTACATTCGTACCGTTAAATTGAAATTATTTAATCCAAAATCGATCTTGATCGAGTTTATTACGAACATTAGTTCTAAAAAGATGTTAATCGGATGTAAATGGAAAAAATATAGTAATCTTCCTAATAAAAAGTGTTTATAACACATGACTGTATCTGAAACGATTATTTAGTCGACCTTGTAAGGTTGTATCGGTTATGATTTCCTGTAGTGATTGGCAAATATCAGTGGATTATTGACAGATTTTTATTCTAAGGATCTCTTATTACCAAAAAGAAATCTTTAAGCACTCCATAAATGATAATATTTGTGTGAACAACTAGGAAGTAGAGTGTTTAATTTAAATCAACTACTATAATGTCGAATGAATCAAAATAAAGAATCTATTTGGTGCACTACAACTTAATTTCGTTAGCCATAACTGAATAATGCCGCGTTCCATTTTCCCGTAGAAACATCCAAGATAAAATACCTTTTGTGCGGTTTCCTTATATTAACTTCATTAAAATTAATTTATATTACAAACAATTTTATATTAATTTTATCAGGGTCTATTTTGTAATTACAGAGTAGATTAACTTTCTTAAAATTTCTCTCTAGAAATAACTACAGTTTGTGATTTCGTATTTTCAGTGGTATTGTCACTTTAATCGTTTATATATTAATTAGCGTCTGTTTCTGTATACTATTTCTCAATTAAATCTAATGTAACCACTTTAAATTTGTTTCCATTAAATTTAATAAAATGATTTCAAGCTATATATATATATATATATATATATATATATAGCTTGAAATCATTTTATTAAATATATATATATATTATTAAATATATATATATATCACGTCATTATATTGACATATTATTATTAAACGTTGTAAAACTCACATTTAACGTATTAAATTACATTATATGGATGGAGAACTCATACATGTCCATTTACTCACAGTATGGAGACTATATTTTTATTGCACAGCAAATCATAAAAGTATCCACTCTGATATGTAAGTAACTCTCAATCAATATTTTATTTTTAAGAAAGAAACACGGTGAACGCCTGAAATATTTAGGATAGCAATGCAGAGAAATTAGTAATTTAATAGGGAATTCACTACAATATACTGAGTAATGTAGTATGCTGAAATAATAATTTGCAAACGTATTCTAAATCAGCAACACTGTATATTTGTAATAGAAAGGTAGTAATGATTGTAAAAAACTGTTATATGTTTTTAATACCCTCAAAATATTTTCATTATTTGGAAATTTTTGATGAGAAATTATTTAATTTGAAACTCGCAACTTAGGTGCAGGAGCCATGTTCCTGAATTATGGGTTTCTAACTGCACACTTCAACAGGCCGTTGCAATCCAACAGGTTAAATTAAAAATTTGCGTATTCTGCCTTCAAGTTCCGACGATAACTTTTATTGTAATACAGGGCCTCTTCTGAACATGTTGAAACTATTTTTTCATAAGAATACAAACGTGTTTAGAAATACACGGTACTTTAAGGATGGTATGAAAATTGGTAAAATTAGATGAAATGAGGCGTCTAAAAGCCAAAGGTGAATGTAGAACAAAATATAACACAAGGCAACATTTTAAGTCACCAGGTAAGAATAAACAGTAAATGATTTGTGATTTCTTGTTCTTACTTCGAAAAGGTCTCCGCGAGTAGAATGTTGACAGTAAAATTTGTATTTCCTATCAAAGACTGGAGCGAATAAATAAAAGGCAATGGATTATGGAAAGTATTAGTCTAAAATAATGGATCGACTAAACTTGTTTAATATTTTTGGAAGGAAAAGACCGCATTTTGAGTTTCTTTGAGATAAAATACGGACTATAAATCTTGAGGTACCGTTTAAATTTCAGTAGAGAGAGAAAAAGTTGCAAATAATGTAGAAATTTGAAAGTAGAATAGGTACGTACCCAATAAAAATCAGGATGCAATATTTTACTTGCTGATTTTTGAAGGGTATGAATATTTAAAAAATTTATATGAATCTTAATATTTCCCATTTATCTTTTAATGATTTTTAAGGTCTTTTTCAAGTATATATATGATTATTTTTTAATTTAGTTTTTCTAATACTGAGTTTCTTTCTTGATAAAAAGATGAATGCCTTATCACTGAATTTCTTCGCACGTTATATGTTCGAATTTTGAAATTCAGATCTTACTTGATTGCTTTCTATTAATTTAGACGAGTAAAATCTGACAATACTGTACGGTGGAAGAATCTGATGTTATACTTCATACCTCCTTAAGAAAAAAACATTGTTGTATTATATCAGGAGCTTCGTTTGCTTCAACAGTTTTTGTAATTACGTAGATGAGTTTCAGTAGCACCAGTAGTGGTTATGAAAGTCTACCATTCAATTAAAGAGCATTACGTATATTGGAAGCGGTGGCAAACTACACTAGAATCTTTTCACTTACAACCAAACAGATCTTTGTTCTTCATTTAGTCTGTTCACGAGACTCTTACGCCTTCTGTCTTTATTCCTCGACATTTTGGGTATGCAGCATCATTCAATCTGTTTGTTCACTGCAGTTTCACCTTTCAGTTTCTACTGAATTAATTTGTGGAACCCTCGCTTTTATTACTTTTTTATTTAATCCGATCATTCCGTTAATACAAAGCTATCGAATAAATTGTCTTTTGCAACACTTAAAGGCGTAAAAATTATTATTTTGTTACATTTATTCATGTTATATATTAAATACAACACTTTCCACCTGGAATAAAAGTAATCTGCAACCTGTGTTTGACAATGGTAGGTCAAACCGTAACAAATTTAAATTTCTGAAGAAAAAAAATCGGAAATCTACAACATGGTCCCTACGTTCAAACGTTAAATATATAATCAAACGTTATTAAATTCATTTTTAGTCACCGTGTAGTGGTAATTTTTTCGGACATTTCAAAGCCTTCACAGGTAATGCGCCCAGGATTTAATTAGCACCAAAATAATCCATTTCAGTATATGGGCTCATAATTTCAAAATGTTAAATAGGAAGTAAAGTCCGTCATTCAGCCTGTATTTAAATAGCGTCATGTTTCTTGGAAGCTATGACCAACTGCATTAGAATCATTTAAAACATTTACATATATTTTTTGATTGTTTTTCAGGAAAGTAAATTTAGGATAAAATTAAGCAAAATTAGGAAGTGTTTCCCAAAATAATCCAAATAAAAAACTAAAAGTTAACAAATCGTTTAAATCTTACAAAGTGAAATGTTAACTAAAATTTTCACGTTACAGCGAAGTATGAGATATGTGCTAGTTTTAAGGGTAGATAAATTTATATATCAAGAATAAAATATATATTTTAAAAATATTAAATTTTTATTTAGATTTACTTAAATTTTCGATTCATTAGTAGTAACAAATACATGAATAGGTTCGAAATAAATGGTGTGGAAAATATTCCCGTAACAGTTTTCATATTTCAGCTTGAATTGAAATTCCGCATTTAATGAGGATGGTTTCATTTAATTTTTATCAGTGAACATGTCACGAAGGAAATAGTTTACCAAGTTTGGAATGAATGATTTATTTCAAATTCAGTCCTATGGAATCATAGATATGTGCAGAAATAACCATACACAGTCTCCAAGTTTTTAATTTTATTAAATAATCGGTTGGAATTTGTCATAATCATTCTATATGAACAATCAAACGTTACTACTTATATAAAAACATCAAGTTAAGAATACATTGCAAAAACATCAGCATAACATACTTTCCAGTCACTATAATTAAAATCACATTAACCTTAAAAATATTAGTACATATAGGTACTTCGTCACTAATATATAACTATATTGATTATTCAACACAGTCTGTTCTTCAACTGCTCCATTAGGTGGTTCAGTGTGTATTACAATCGCAAATCGATACAATAGTATCTATTTATCATGTTGTTAGTTGTTATTTACATACACATATATGATATATGCTTATACATGCATGCAAACATATACACATCAACATAGATATAAAAAAACTTACAATATATTTTATAACTATTTTTGGATGTTCTACTTTTCAAAATTTTTAGTATCTCTGCATACTGTTTTTCTATTTCTAAACCTTCGTATAAGTAGTAACGTTTGATTGTTCATGTAGGATGATTATGACAAATTAGTTGAAAGCTTCCAACCGATTATTTAATAAAATTAAAAACTTGCAGACTGTTTATGGTTATTTCTTGCCGTTAACGTCAACAGTCCTTTTTACCATAATCATAGATATTTGTTCACTGGCTGTTATTAATTTACGGAACTGCTGACTGACCTTACATTAGTTTGAACAAACCTGGGAATTTGACGATGTTGAGTGCTACTCACGTCTTTGAGAACTACAGCGCGTTAAGTGTGTAACGAACACTTTCCTGGAAGACCTGAAAAAGAAAAAACGCCACGTTTTCGTGAGGGGACTGAGGTTCGTCGGAGACGAGCACGGTGACGTTTTTATGTAAATGTGCAATGTGGACGGCAATTCCGTCACCGTCCAGGACAGTTCCATTAGGTGTTCTCGGGGCGTAATGACGGTATCACGTCTGCGAGATACGGATCTGCCCCGACAACAAGTGATAATTTGAGCAGCGAGGCAACGACTTCTATTGTTCGTCTTCCAAATTAATCACGGGCATTTGTCTGTCTGTAGATTGACACACGGCTGGGCTCCGCCCCGAACAAAAGAAGTTTCACGCTCCATTATGGCCGCATAACAGCTAATTAAGATGAGTGGAGGGGGCAGTGCGTGGTGGAATCCAAACCTGCGACCTTTCGGCTCACTCACAGCCGCGCTCAGCTCCGGCTAACGTTACACTTCTCTATTGTATTCATTCCATTACATTCTCTACGCATCAAATACCTTCCGATATTGTCGGGGCTTGAACAGTCTTAAACAGTTTTCAATAAATGGGGAAAACACCAGTTAGAAAATTTTTAAATCAAATAAAAAAAAATTACAAACACAACGTAAACAATTACAATGTAAAGATTTGATATGTAGAATGTAAATATTATCCCCGATGGATAAGCGAAATGTTATATATTAGTTCCAATGAATCGGCCATTAATGTAAAAGGACAAATAATATAATAAAATTTATTATTCATTGTTATTTTAATAAATTTATTGTATTATATAATTTTTTATTTCAATTGTTCTTTTAAAATTCAACAACTTACTTAACAGGTGTGCCAAATAGTCATTTCGGCCACCCCGTGTGTGAAAACTGAACTTAAGAAATTTATATTGATCTAAATTTTCATATAATGAATTAATTGTAAGTAATACTCTATAACATTTTAACATAATTGTATTATAAATTATCATGCGCGTAACATATTTTCTTAAAAAATTAATTTAATTGAAATCTACACCAGAAGAGAGGCCAATTAAAGAGGAACGTCGTCTTTGTTAATTTATAATGTTTTAAATAATATTAAAAATTTTATGAGGTACAGGATAGAGTTTTCACATTTATTTAAAAATATGTAAGTTTAACATAATTTAATAAATTCCCCTTCCCACCCAAAAAAAATATGCGCACTATTTTATTTTCAGTTCTTAGATTTGGTGTTACATATCGCGGTTAAACGAAGAACCTGAAATTGAAGTGAATCGTCAGTAGATGCACGAGTCCAGCTGGGAATTACGAAGTATTATTTTACACTTGCTAACCTTTTTAGGTGTTGCGCCTTCATTATGAATAGCGTTCTTATATGTCATTTATTTCTTTTCGTGTGTCGTTGGAAGTGTAATTCACTGGGAAACCTAAAATACGAGCAGCGTAGTATGTCCTTAACTCACAAAGGTTAGCGACCTCTATTAATAGTATCAAAGTAACAATCCCCAAAAGCATACAGCGAAAAGAAACGTTAAAATAACTACCAAAAAGAACGAATTAAATTTTCTTTGAAGGAAAATATTACAAGAAAAATTGCCTTTGCGAAACTTTGATTATCAAATTCGATTCATATTTCTCAAGTATATTATATTATTTACTTGTTCTTTGTTTCTCACTAGTTTTCATATTTCATATCACAATAATCAAATTTCCTTTGAACACTTTTACATTCGACAACAATTTCCATCTATTCTTCGTTCTTTCTACATCACATAACCGTTTTAAATTGTCGATGTAAGTTCCAGTCATACAATACAATTTTTTTTTCGGTTAATAGAGAATTTATTCAAAATATCGTATACGAACCACATAAAAAGTTGTACCTTTTTTAAGAACATAAATTAGTTTAAAGTATAGTTGGCTATTTGGTAACAGTATTTCAATGAAGTTGTTTTCAGTTCCAGGAGCAGTTTATGTTATCTCATAACTTGAAGAAATACATGAATGCAGACTTTGATTTCATCCTAAACTTATCGTTTATATTTATCACGAAACTTTTCGATAAATGATGAAAAACGTTGCCCTTATAAATTACTTTGGAGAATGTACGTCATTAACGATAAAGAACGGTCTGGAAAACAATTCCAGTCTCTTAGTCATTGTTTAAAAAATGTATTCTCTCTTTTATGTATATAGTAGCTGTTTACCCGTTCCTTCATATTAAAGCATTGCGTTCATCTATCAGCGATACTGTTACCTCAAAAAGATTTGTCTTCATTGTATACTATTGAAAGGGTCTGTTTCTTTGACGTGTTACTTATAACTAACTCTCCACTGTAAATTGTTGAGGATTCAATGTAGTTCGTTACTTCTTGGCGCTATCTAATATTATTTTCTCGCCTACTCCTGACTATTTGTTTACCTACTAATAACACGCCCTTTAAAAATAAACTCAATTGGGCAAACTGAATGTTTAACTTTTCAGTTTTTCAAATAGTGAATGACAATTTAAGATAGCCTGATGGGTATTTCCGTTCTGCTCTTTTTTTGGAAGTGAAAAGAAATCCTGCGTAAGCCATTAAAATCAGGTTTGGTAACGTCCGCCATCTTCCCTCTACGATGGCCGCTAGCAGCGATATATTGCTAAGAACGTGTGTTTCGGTAGTATATAACAACGAAAAACGGTTAATTGAAGTCGGTTTAACCGTTTTCTTGTGGAAAGAGAAGATTTTTTAAACGTCCGTTATTTTGTCCCTGGCTTGATATTGGTGGAAACCATGTTTACGCTTCTAAATCGGCTCTATCGTTTCCTTCGAAAAAGCGAGAAAAAAATCAAAGCTTTGAAATTTCCTATGTTTGTCGCTGAATGTGGATAACAGTTTACTATCGCTAAGAACATTCTCACTGCATGAGAACGAAAAGATTATTTAAGAGAAATCGGTCCTACAGACGAGAATTTAGATGACATTGGTTTGGGATTCTCTGATGCATAAACTGAAATCACTCGAATCCAAGCCAGATACACACAAAAATTTATTTTATTCATTCAAAATTTTAATCATGATGAGCAGAAAAAACTAAAAACAGTCTCCAAGTTTTTAATTTTATTAAATAATTAGTTGGAAGATTTCAACTCTTTTATTATAATCATCCTGAATGAACAATCAAACGTTACTACTTTTATATATATAAAATAAGTAGTAACGTTTGATTGTTCATAAAATTAAAACTTGGAGACTGTTTTTGGTTTTTCTGCTCATCAAAGTCAACGTCTATAGTTCCTTTTACCATATTTTTTCAAATTTTTTTAGGGTGCCACATAGTGGCAACTCCCCTTTAATAGCATAGGAAGGGATTTGAAAGGGGGGATGCTGAAGGGTAGAGGAAGGTAGCCAAGAGTTAACTAGGGCCCCCGGGCTATAGTTTAAGGATCCTACCCGGCATTCGCCTAAAGAAATGCAAACCCTAGAAAAACCTGCATCAGGTAGGTCGGGCATTTTGTACTTGTCCCACGTTCCGATAGCGGAAGAGGAGTTTGCTGTGGGGACGCAGCATTACCTTCTCCGTTCCTCGACCAGTTTAGGAGGCAGCTGGCCGACTATTCCAATGGGAATAACGGACAACTCTTACCTTATGCCCAAGGTCTGTGACCCCGGAACATACACCTCTCAGAACAGGCCAAGGTGCCTCGGCTTGTGGGAACCTTAGTTCAAAATCGGAGAGGAAAAGGCATCCCCAAAGGTAGCCCCTTCGTGTCTCTCCTAAAAGGTTCTGCCTGCGAGAGAACATCCCTCGCAGGTACTGCCTGCGAGAGAATAACCCTCGCAGACCCGATTGCTATAGTTTAAATTTTAATTTTTTAACATAGCTACAGTATTATTGTCTTGACAGCAAGAATAGGCAGACTGGCTGCGTGTCTCTGCAAATCCATAATGTTTCATTTCTGGCTGACGTCTCGATAATTGGCGATTCTACTTGGAATACACAGCACGCCGAATATTTTTAATGTGCTAAATTCATTTTAGTCACTTACAATAACTTTTTTTCGTTTATATTCTTATTTAGTTGATTAATTAAACACTATATGTACGTAGTTATTAATGAGAAGAGTGAAATAACTTGTAATCAATATAAAAGGTTCTGATTTTCCTGTTTTATTGAAACTCAACACAAAAAAATTAATTAAATATATTCGTATATAAACTTGTACACAGAAAAATTTGCAGCGCCTTGTGGAATACAATCAATGACCTTTATTCATAAATATGATTTCAAGCAGTAAGGCTAAGCAAATTAATGTATGCAATAAATTAAAGATAGAAATTATGTGTCTTTAAGTTATATCGGCTGGTTATTATTTCGAGTTCTTTGTCTGGTAAGTCGCTAATTACGAAGAGCGTCTAATCAAGAAATAAAAATCAAGCAAACAGATCGTGAATCGAACAGGCAGTTCTGGTTGATGAAACGGTGATATTGGTGAGTTAATAAGGGGTTTTCCATAGAAGGACTCTGTTTCTGTTTACCGGCACTATTAATGGAAAAATTTCCGTGCTTATAAAATCTGTTTCCTGAATCAGGTATTTAGAAATGCATATTAGTTTTGTATTATTTAAATATATTATTATTGCAACTATAAATATTCATTCCTTCTTATCATTTATGAAGTATTGTAATAGATATTCCACGACTTCACATGATATAACAAACCTTACTTCTTGCGGATGCACAACAGAAACGTCTAAACCACCGATTCCAAAAGTGGTCTATATCGACCTTTAAGGGACGATTAATTGTTGCAAGTGCTACATGTAAGCTTGAAACCAAAATTACGGGTTCACGAAATGTTAAATTGGGGTCTACGAAAAAGGATCCCAAATAAGCAGGTCGTCTCCGAAATTTTGGCTTTTCAGAAATTAAATAATTCACAGAACAGAGGTAGTACTTGTTAGTAATTTAACTCCCCCAAGCGGGGGTGGACGGGGGTTAAAATTTTCAAAATTTTAACCAGTCGATATTTGCGTCGAATAAATATTTTTCTGGTTCACTGAGATTTATAAAATTTCTCTACATGTTCCAAATATTTAATATTGACCTATTTCGGGATTTGGAGTGGAGCTTCCTTAAGGGTGGGGGTGGAGTGGATTTCTATAAAAATAACGCAAACACAATCGAGATTGGACTCGAATCCAGGGTTATGATTGCCAGTGAGTTTAATTATTATATTCAAGTTGCCGTTTAAGTCCTCCATGCGAGGGTGGTTAAGGGTGGAAATTTTAAACATGCTAACACGGCCGATATTTGAGTCAGATAAAAATTTTCGGGGTAAAAGTAATTAATAGTGTTTGTACCAATGAATGTGAATAAAATTTCAACCTTTTACGGAATGGGAAAGGAACTGCATTAGGGGTGGGAGTTGAGTTCCGTTGCCAAAAATAAATAACTGGAATACAACCGGGCCTGGAGTCAAACCTATAGTTATGGATAACGGTGAATTTAATTATGACATTCAACTAACAATTAATCTCCCAGGGACGGGGGTGGTCGGGGGGTGGAAATTGTCAAACATGTTAATATACCGATTTTTGCGACGACTAAATATTTTTCGGGATCAATGAGATTGATCAAATTTCTCTACGTTTTCTCTGAGTATAATTTCAATCCCTTTCGAGCGTAGCAGTAGAGAGCCCTTAGGGGTGGGGTTGCAGTAGCGCTACAATAAAATAATGCGAATATAAGCGAGATTGGAGACAAATCCAAGGTTAGACATGTCGCCGAGTTTAATAATGGCATTAAATTGGCGATTTAACCCCCAGGGGCAAGGGTGGACGGGGTTGACGGGGCTGGAATTTTTCTAACATGTTAAAAATAACGCGAATAAAACCGAGATTACAGACACAGCCGAGGTTCTGGATGTCGCTGAGTTTATTTATGACATTTGATTGAAGTGGTGGAGCTGGACGGGGGTGGAATTATTGAAACAAGAAATAACGACCGATATTAAAATTCAAAAATATTTTCCAGGGGTAATTAGATTTATAGTATTTCTACCTATGTTATGTGTGTAAAATTTCAACCCCTCTTGCGGCCTGACGGTGGAGCATGGTTAGGGGTCAGGGGACTCACAAGAAAATGACGTAAAAACAACCGAGATTCGAGTCAAATTGAAGGTAATGGATATCGCTGAGTTTATTAATGACAATCTGTACTACAGAAATTATTTTCCCCTTGTTACGGACACAGCCACTGTGTTTTCTTTGATCTTGCGAGGGCGCTGTACTTTTTGGAGGATCTGGAGGAGCTGTAGACGATCAGATCTGCCAACTTCCTGCGAAGGACAGCTTTATCAGCTATCCTACACCTACACTCTGGTCATCCTCCGAGAGAGAAACTTTGCCTCCAAGAACGGACCAGTCGACCCGGGATCCAAAAACAATTCATAAATATCTTTACTCACTATTAACAGCTCTCCGTTTCAAATTCCATTATTTTCCAATGCAGAAAGAAGTATATAAATATTTTAAAATGATGAATAGTAGGATATTATGTAGCCCGCAAGAGCTAAAAATCAAAATCTCAACAGGATAAAAACTTAATTAAACAGATAAGTTGAAATACTGAAGATGATACAGATTTTCATAAAAGCAGAGACTTAATAAAACCAAATGAATGAATAATAAAGAAAGGCATACAGAAAAAAAGGGTAATATAAAATTGATTATATATAATATAATATATTAATTAATAATATAGAATTAAAAGCACTGCAATACTGATATGAATTAGTGGCGACAGGCAGAAATAAAATAGCCAACTGAAAAGCAAATAAAAGGGAATTATTTAATAATTTTGTTGTATGGAAGATGAGAAAGATACAGTTCTTAAACAAAACAATAATTACAGGCTCATGTCAGAGATGATTCACATTAAATCAAAGATCACACAGCAATTAATGTACAAAGAGATACTATGAACCTCAGCAATTGCGGCGATCCCTCATTGTTACGCTAAACCTTCTGTTTTTCTCATTGTCGTTACTCCCTTATTGCCTGCTGTCCCTTTGTCGTTGCGTTTTCGTCGCTTTTGAGTTTTGTCAACTGAAGCGTGCAGTTGTGTCGCTCTAGGCTCTTCTTACCACCTGACGAAAGGAACAAGGATCCCAGAAACGTTGTTGTGTGGTATTTATATTACCCTTTTTTGTCTGCATTGACTATCTTTCTTATTCATTATTACGTTAATCAGACGTAATTTTTTTTTCATTTTAAAACCCAATTAATATATAAATTAATCAAGAGGGAAACCAGTTTATCTTAGAAGCAAAATTGTAATAGAAGTTACAGGGTTTAGGAAACAATAACCCATTTACGATTAAAATTTTTATATTTAAAAAATTAAGCTGTCGATCCAGACATATATATATATATATATATATATATATATATATATATATTTAAAAACCTGTGTAACTATGATGTTTTGATCTGTATAAATATTCTTTATTTATTTTAAAAGGATTAATTTATTTTGTTTTTCTGCAAATTGTCAGCTCTTTATACTGAAATATTAGTCATATATTTTATTTTCACGTCTGTTTTTAACAATGAATTAACGGCAATTAACAGACGATTTTTATAATTTAAAATTATTATTAAGCATAAAATCTTTAATTAACAGCACAATAACGTTTCTGTACATATTTGTAACATCTTCAGACTGTGTGAGTGGACGAAAGGTTTGTTTTGATGATTTCAACGTTTGCTCAGACTGATTTTATTTTCATGTTGATTGATCGTTAAATATATCTTCTTGGTCACAGTGTAATTAATCTCGATTTTAATATTGATACATTATGTGACATATGTGGTATATTATGACTGCTAATATCGTCTGCTAATGTAACAATTTATATATTTAATAAATGTTTCACGGATACGCACCAAGTTCAGATTTCTCGACGATCACGTTTCTGCTGGTCATTGCTCTATAACGCTGTCTTCAGCCTGTGTGGCGCTGCTGGACGTGTGCGTGGGGTATTTATAGTGGCGGACATGCTGCGATCTGATTGGCCGTTGAGGATCGCCTGATCACCGCGTCAAGGACACATGTTTTTCCATGTCGCGTAGTAAAGGTCAGGCGATCCTCAACGGCCAATCAGGTCGCAGTATGTCCGCCACTATAAATACCCCACGCACTCGTCCCGCAGCACCATACAGGCTGAAGACAGTGGTAGAGAACGACGACCGGCAGAACCGTCAACATCGAGAAATCTATCTGAACCGGGTGCGTTACCATGACAAATTAGTTAATAATTTACACGGGGAAAGCTGTCTTTCTTATTAAAATTATTTCCGTTGTGAGAGTCTGTGCGTTATTTAGGAAGTTAAATTATCAGTTATTTTATTTAAGTTGCATAGAACAAGAAATGCGTGAAATAACGTGAAAACAATCGAGATTCGAATCAAATCGAAGGTAATGGATATCGTTTAGTTTATTTATGACAATGTGTACAACGTGCAGGGGGCGGACAAGGTGGTAGGAGTTGGGCGGGCGGGGCCGGGAGTTGGAAATTTAAAAACATGTTGACGGCAGTTTTTTGCGTCGATTAAATATATTTCGGGATAATAGACATTATAAAAATTTCTCTATGTGTCTCCGTGTTAAATTTCAACCCCTTTCGGAATTGGGCAGGGGAGCTCCCCTTAAGGGTTGAGGTGGAGTGGCATTACATAAATATTACGGAAAAGCAATCAAGATTGGAGTCGAGTCCAGGGTTATGGATGTCACTGAGTTTGATTATGAGATTCAATCGGCCGTTTAATTCCCAGGGGCGGGGATGGTACGGGATGGAATTTTTAAACATGTAAAATCGTCGATATTAGCGTGGAATAAATAAATGCCAAGGACATTGATTATGATAGTAATTCCCTCGATGTTGTTTATAAAATTTCAACCCCTTTAAGCGTGAGAGGGGACCACACCTTGGGGTAGGAATTGAAACATCTTAAGACCACCGATATTTGAGTCGGATAATTATTTTTAGTGGTCAAAGAGATTGATAGAGTTTCTATCGATTTTATCTGAGTATAATTTCAACCCCTTACAGCATGAGAAAGGAGAACCCTTAGAAAGAGATTAGAGTGGTGGGGCGGAGGAGGGAGCGACTACAAACTTTGAACGTGCTAACCGGCCGATTTTGCTTCGAATCAATTAAAGTCGGGATCTACGGGATTCGTCAAATTTCACTACTCTGTGGAAAATTTCCACCTCTTTCAGGATTGGAAGTGGTACACCCTTAAGGGTTGGGGGTGGAGTGGCATTACAAATAACGCAAACACATTCGTTTTTGGAGTCGAATCAGGTGTTATGGATGTCACCTATTTAAATTATGATATTCAACTTAGCGTTTAACCCCCATTGGCGGGGGTGTACGGGGGTGGAAATTATTCTAACATGTTAATCACCCGATGTTTGCGCCTAATATTATTCGCAGTCAATTCAATTCGGAATATTTGTGTTTATGTTGTTTGTGCATAATATCAACCCCTTTCGGGCTTAGGAGACGATCACGTTTAGGGGTGATGTTTGGTGGTTGCGTTACAGCAAAATAATGCCGATACGACCAAATTGGAATAAAATCCATGGATATGGAAGTCTTTGAATTTATTTATGCCGATCTGGTCAACGCGCGTTGGTGGGCGGCGGTAAAAATTTTCTAATATTTCAAACAATTTTGCGTCGAATAAATATATTTCGGTATCAATGAGCCTTATAATATCGCTTTACATGTTATCCGCGCATAATTTCAACCCCTTTCGGGTTTGGGAAGGAAGCATCCTTAAGGGTGGGGGTGTTGTGCCATTACTTAAAATTATGCAAAACAATCGAGATTCGAGTGGAATCCAAGGTTTTGTATGTCACTGAGTTTAATTATTACACTCAACTTGCCGTTTAACTCCCCCAAGCGTAGGTGGTATTTTTAAAACATGTTAATTGGCCGACTTTAGCGTCGAAATAATAGTTTTTGGGGTAAATTAAGTTCATAATATTTCTCTAGATGCTCTCTGTGTAAAATTTTAATCCTTGTCAGCAAGTAGGGGAGCAAGATTACGGAGGGGGGGGGGGAGGGGGGCTGGTGGAGCGTTACATGAAAATAACGCTAATACGATTGCGCTATAGATATCTCTGAAATTAGTTATGACTTTGTGTTTAACCCAAAGTAGAGTGGGGACGTGGGTGGAAATTTTGTAAAATGTTGAAACGGACGATATGAAAGAAACTTTTTCGAGGTCAATGAGTTCAACCCCTTTCGTCGTGGGAGGTGAGCACATGGATAGGGGGCGAAGTGTATTACATAAAAATAACGCAACAGCAACCGATATTGGAGTCAAATTGCGGATTATGGATATACGACATTCCGGGCAACGCCGGCACCCAGCTACTTTTTAATAAAATTAATATTTTTCTTCTCAGTTATAATAATCTGACTTCTTTTTAAATAAATGTGAAAACATCAGCCTATTCGGCAGTAAAAATTATTATCAAATTTAAGAGATACGTTTCTTCCCCAGTTAAGACGTCTTTAGATGTACAAATTCAAATATTATATAATAGATAAAAATTTAGATTAACATAAATTTCTTACGTCCGGTTTGTACACACATTTGTTGAAATGAACTTTAAAGATAAAAATCAAGAAGAAATCATAATTAATTTCTACCAGGCTTTTGCAAGTGGTTGAGTCCATTGAGTTTAACTTTGCAAAAGAAATTATATATATATATATATATGTTAATAAGTAAATTCTGTTTTAACACTGTCTTAAGAAACAGAGTAATCTGTATTATATATGCATAATTTCAATTGTGCCAATCCAATAAAAATATGTGAGTGCTAACAAACTAGAGTGTTAGGTATTTGAACATTTTCCGTTTTATCATTATTTTTGTACAGAAACCAGAAAAATCTAGAAGGTAACTTTTGTTAGACTCTAGTCGATAACTATATAGTTTAAGATTTGCAAAAAAGAAAATTAACGATTAGTCTTTACAGACTAGTTTTAATAGTAGGTAAACTTATGCTATTATAAAAATATAATTGTTTTTAATGTTCGTACTTCATATAAGATAGGGATTATTGATTTAAAAAAGCAACTGTTTTCCTCCAAATGAGATTAGTAAATCAATTTATTGATCTCGCAATACCATAATGTAATTTTAAGGCGTTCGATTGAAACTGTGTTTTATATTTACATCCAGGCAGAATTTTTTCTATAATTTGTAACTGTCCCATACGTAAAAAAATAATTATTGAAACGAAATATTTATATAAATAACAGATATAATCTACGGCTAGAATTCCTCAATCTATCTATCATTTAGGTGATATTGTCAAGAACCTTCTCCTTTGCGACGTATCCGGCCCCTCATTCATATAATTACCATCGAACATGTTTATCCAATTTCTTAGTTATGTGATAGATAAACAGTAAATAACATTGTATTAGATTAGCACAGTTAAATTAATACGTACAAAAGATCCCGTCTCTTAATATTATTTTTATCATTATTTCATGATTTATGCATTTTTCACTGGCCTTGCACAAACGAAGTTACCCTGACTTCTGATTTATCCAAGTTTTTTTTTTCAATTCGCGCTTAACTTTCGTTTATAATCAGTAATCAAAATCTGAGTAATTCCCAGCTAGTCTTGTGAAGTGTTTAGCTTGTGATTACATCTAGACTTACTACTTAGGTAATTGTTTTTGTAACAAACATGCTACCTGAGGTTTAATCACGATGTTTCTGCTCCCCTTTAAGAGTATAGGAAGGGAAAGAGGAAAACTCCTACCATATTCCCAAAAGTTTCCTGCCCCGGTGCATTGATATCTCAAATTTCCATAGGTGTCTCGGCTTACAGTAATCGTAAGTCAATCCAGAGAGAGAAATTGAATTCCCCGACTCTCCTTCTTCTAGATTTTTTTTTGGTTGTGAATGGTCTTCCGCATGGTTGCCTATCCCCTTTAATAGCATAGGAAGGAAAAGTAAGCCGTACGCGGAAGTGAGAGAATTGAATATATTTATGGAACCAATTACCCGCTTGCGACTAAATTTTAGCCCGTTGATTTTAAAACCCTGACTAATTACATAATGGCAAAGGTGAATCGAAGATAATTTCATGCCCCTCGAAAATCAATAAAGTGCAATGAAGGATGGCGGTTGCTATGAATACTATACAGCATTGATATTAATAAAATAAAGTAATACTAAAGAGTTGTATAAATTTACTATTGATACGATTAGCCATAAAACCTTAAATCGTTTAGTAACTCTTCCATATTATGTGGGACATATTTTTATGCTAGAGAGACGCGAATTATGAGTTTTTTTAAAAAATCATTATATATGTTTAATTTGTCTCAGAGCGGTTATAAATTTACGCTGATGAATGTTTACAATCATATGATCCTCTCAACTTAGCTTCATAAATAATTAGTGAACCAAATACACGACAGTTCGTTAATATCAGTTTTGTCGATTTTTTTTTGTGATAGGAATATTTGCAATTCCTATGTCATTCCATTTGTCATGTCGAAATATATTTAGACATTTTTTTACTAACAAGTTTCTTATTCTACGTTAAAGAAAATATTTATGCGGATCAATGAAACTCAGTCTATCAACTTCTCGATTATAATACACGTGAAATAATTTATTTGTCAAAGATGGTAAATTCTATATGTTGCAACGCAGCTTTATCCCCTTGAGAAGTAGAACTTAGGCACCTAAACTAGAGCCTCTGCATCACGGTCTCCGTATCTTGCAGGGGGACGGCAAGGAGGAGAAATAAAAGCCCTACTTAATATTAATGAAGACACACCGTTATAAAAATAATATTAAGGATCGTTGAAGAATAATATCATACGTACCGTAATCACAAAGCGGAAATTACCATAAAAGTATTTCAATTAATATTAATGAATAGCGGAGGAGTTAAATAACTAAATATAAAATCAAATGTGATTAAGGTTTTGATTCCTGAGGCTACAAATTAATTTGAGAAACTCATTCCTTCATTCCCTTTTACGACTCTAATTTCGGATGGTTAATTTCTGATTTAATTTAAATGATAATTTTTTTTCACAAGCTTATTTAATGAAATTCAAAATGATTGAATAGTTTTTAGTGTTTCAATCAAAACAGTCTTTAGAAAACTAATAAAATTCGCTTTATAAACAAAACCTGTATTAACGTTATTAGTCATTTTATAAACCCCATCACTGTCGGGATAAGCCCGTAGCGAATTTCAAAGTGTGACTAAATTATTATTGGCTTCTAATTTTATGCTGTTCCATCTTCACTAAAACCAGTAATCATTAAAGAGCTTTACGAATTATATTGAAGGCATTAGTTTGTTTTTCTTACCACACCTAATTTATCCACTGAATTATGGCACAGTTGTGTGAACGCTTAGATGTTGGTGGTAACCGTTAAAGCTTGTTCAATTTATAATTTTATTACGGTTTAGTAATTACAATTTGGAAGACAATGCGAAATCAGGAATATAAACAAAACAACTCTTCCTAAGAATACGAAAATATAATATTATGAATACTGATATTTAATTTGTATGTGGTTCTTATTTTTTTAAATTATCCACTTTTTTATCAGTTACAAATAATTAATTCATAGTTCCTCAGACAAAATTTATGAAGTTCGGTTGTGAAAATGAATATGGCTTTTGACCGTAAGCTCCTTCAGTAAATGGCGTCACTATATCCAAATTTGTAATTTTTTATAACAGATGAAAATAAGGATTTTAAGATTAAAAAAATTTCAAATTTAATTTTATCTTTGTAAAAAACTCTTTTTCTAAATTGGATATTAATCTATGGTAAATTCTGTTATTAAAATATGTATGTCTTTGGTGATTGCAGCAGTTCATCAAATAACTGTTGATAGTTTTTTCTAGTGATGAAAATTTGACTTTTATAATTTCTCATGCTTCAAATGAAGATGAAAAATATGGATCGCGGAGTAACTAATAAGCGAAACATTTGAATTAATGGAACTATCTTAAAAAGAACACGACATAAATATTGAAAGTTTACTTTAATTCTAATTATTTAATTTGTGCACATCAAATGATAATCAAATTTTTAATTGGTAGAAATAATTTCTTGAAATGAACGAGTGTGAACGTATTTTGCTACGGTTAAATGTTTCACGATCTGAGAACTGTAACCACTCCGAGTGAATCCATTCACAGTTCAAGGTTGCAAGATAATCAAACTTTTCTAGTCGTACAAAGATACATTAGCATTTCGTAATTAATCTGCAACACTCTGTTCGGTTGAGTATAGTTAGCCGAGAGTCGGTAATTATTTCCTTTGTACACGCAGCATTGTTTCGTTTATTGTGATGGGGAGTGCACGAGTAGAGAGCCGACACAATGAAACACCGAGGATCGGCAACTGGCGGCAAAATCCGCCACTGTGAACCTTCCAAACAATCACAGTTATTTTAATTGGCTGTATCGAAGTGAGTATAACTGATATTGCAACCTGAGAAAGCGGCGGAGAAATATTTATGTCAGCCTATGACACTGAGTCTCATCTTTTTCAAACGAAGTAATTTTTGACTGCGCGTTCGACCGGAATTTAGGTTTCAGTTTTTCTGTACTTGAAATCCTTAATTTTATATTCAGGATGCAGTTTGTTAGCATTTTAATTTCCAAGAGAGAACTTCCATTTACTTCCAGTAATGGAGGATGGAATTGAAACGAAGAATCTTATATTTTCTCTGTAAACAACGCCTTTAAAATATAATTACATCTGAAATTGAGTTCGTGAATATTACAACTGTAATATTCCCAAAATCTATTTTAAACAAATGGTATATGGATTAATTAACTTTAGTAATTCGTGAGCTTATCTTATTGAGAACACGAAGTTGACAAATTTCTCGTCAGCAACAGTTGACAAAAGGTCTCATCGCATACTGTTATCTGCGGAATATCCATATTCGAACTATTGCCTCCACTTACCACATCCGGTCTCCAACGAATTTTTTCTTCATTAGAACTCAAATAAGTTAGTGAACGGAAACCAATTTCACAACAAATAACGTAGACATTCGTGTTGTACTAATCTAATAAAGGATTTTGGCTTATCAACCAGGCCAATTGTTTTTTAAACGCGTTTCAACGAAAGAGTGATCTATGTGATGGCAGCTTCCCTTCAATACCATGGGAAGGTATTTGAAACGGGGGAAGCAGGGGGGTAAAGCAAGGTAGCAAACGGTTAACAAAGGATCCTACCCGGCATTCGCCTCTAAGTAATGCAGGACAAACCTTAGACATTCTGCATCAGGTAGGTCGAGTACTTGGTTTTTGTCCCACGTCCTACGGAGCCTGGCGCCGTCATAATTTTTAAATGATTGAATACATCAAGTCACTGTTGTCGCCAAAGATGAATTTCGACAAAAACGACGTATTTGAATAATCAGTTGATCCGGTTTTTAATCTGAGAATATTTATTAATTTCATAACATTCTGTATATCAAGAGTAAATGACGTTTCCTAATGAATTAGACATTTCTTCAAGGATTGAAGTTTTCCTGGTGTAATTGTTCGATAAACAGTTCTCGGTATTCACACGGGTATAACATTTAAACGCGACGTTTCGACGACTAAAGGCTCTGTCGTCACCTTCGCCTTTGTGCTTAAATATGTTATATCCGTGTGAATACCGAGAACTGTTTAGTCATTTGTTTATTCCAATATTTATTTCAAATTATAAGAGTGATCATAATTATGTGTAGGAGGTAGCACATAGTAAAATTTAAACGTATCGGTTCACATAAAAGTAATTTATACAAAAGGAATACTTTTGAAATTAAATTTTTTTATGAGGGCAATACTGAGAGTTTGACAATATTTTGTGTAACGGGAAGTGACAGCACAGCTTACCGCGACATGGCCGTGTACAAATCAGAAGCCGCATAGTCAACGTGCAGATTTAAACGTGAATTACTTATTAATCTCTCTCCGTGGCCATCGTTAAATATTGTTTACTCCAGATTAATAAAGTAGCCGGACAAAAACTTTAAAAACAATTAATTAATAACGGAACATTTTTCATTATCATGTTGAGGGTCCACATTACGACCGAAACATGTACCTTGATTACTTAAATTATAATTGGGAAAGTCTGTTTTCAGCTATTTTATTTATTCATTTTATACCATACGGCTGTAAATAATTAACTTATCTTGGCTACTTTGTTGTCGCATCGCACCCTCCACTCATTTCTATTCCTGCCACGGGATGACTATCAGGTAGCCTGTTTCTTAAAAAACAATTTCAAGTCTGGTCAAGGTATGAAGGCGGGAATTCTGCATCCCCACAGAAAACCCTATTCACAGTAGTTGGAAGAGCGTAGGACAAGTTCTGAGAGCCCGCTCTACCTGATTGAGGTTTTCCTACGGGTTCTCCTGTATTATACATAGTAGAGTTCCGGGTCGGTATCTTAAATCTTTTACTTCCATCCCGATGAAGAGCGGTGGTCCGGGAAACTGCATTGAATATACTTGTCACCTTGAAGAAAATTAGTAATAGATTGATCTATAATTTATTTTCAGATGTTGCACAGAAATTTTCAACTGAACAATTTAAAGTAACTTGTCATCATTCTGTAAGCGTTGGAAGGAAAGAACTGCATTCGTGCGCTTCGAAGATCGTGAACCAGTGATAACCAATGTAATACGTCCAATATGAATACAATAATTCAGTACAGAATTGGCAGAGATATAGAAATATTAAAGAAATGCACATGAGTTTGATTTGAAGATGCGGCATCTTTATGTCTTCACACATCACAAGTACGATGTAAACAAACAGTTAATAACGCATTAAAATAGTTAAGTATATTACAGTTTACAAGAGTCAATGCTACGTTTAAATAATTCTGCATTATAAATAATTATTCTAATTAAATAATTATTTATAATATATTTGTTAGCGGAACAAGACAAAGAATGAAAAATACCACATCCTTAAGTTCAGGTTTAATTTCGAACACTGAATCATTGAATTAATGTTATAATTTAAAAATTTCATGCCTATTATTACAGTAAATTTGTTTTTTTTAAACGTTTTCGGATGATAGACAAAAGAAGCGAGATAAGTCTGGAAGAGGGTTTATATTTAGAACAGTTTGATTCCCTTTTTTACATAAAATATTTTTTTATTTAATTGAACCGAGAGACATCAAAAACGATTTTAGACTCTCTTTTTTTTCATTGTAGGGTAGATATTTTTTTCCTTGAGTAAAAGTGTTTCTTCTTCACAAGGAGCGATTTTCTGCTCGAGTGGCCTGTTCTGACAGACTAATTTTACTGCTGTAGCGAAGGAAGCTGAGTGAGCGTTATTTCCAATGCAATCTTCCTTACAACTATCTGAGGAACATCATTCACTAGGCACATCTCCGTTAAGAGACGAGCGGGAGCGTCATATTACAATATCCTAGCATACTTCTAACCTCGCAGTATGATTACCTATTTCACCTTCTTTTCCCACTTCAATATTACCATTGCTTCATCGACAGCTGGCAATGGTTAAAATGTCACTTTATTGCGTGAGCATCAAGAGACTTTTTTTTTTTTCTTCTTCTTCTTCTTCAAATAGTAGGACTTCGAGGTACCAGCTGCGTAACAATACAACCTAAGGAAGTATCGATCATAAAGAAAATGCTTTGAAGAAAATGAATTTACTTATGAAACTTTTCTAATTCACGTTTTTAGTGCCTACTAAATAATTATATTCGATAAAATAATTATGAGAGGTGGCAGTTTTTCGCTTATCTCTTAAAATTTTGTGAAATTACGTGGAAAAGTATAAATTGTTGAGAAAAAATAATTGCATCGTCGTATGGGCCCGTGTGTGAAATGTGGGCTTAGGGGATTTCTGACGGACGACTTTGTTTCCAACAGTAGTTTACAAAACTGAAACGCTGAGGAAATCGAAAGATGTATAAAATTTGTAGAAATAGTTTGACTTTTGTTTAGGCTACAGTGTATATTCTTTGAATAATAAAATATTTATTTTTGTTGAGCGGAACTTTTTAAAAAATTTATTTGACAAAACTTTATTCTAGGATTATTTGTTTGTTCCATACAGTTACAGTATATACAAATTTAAAATGTGTACATAACGAACGGAACTGAAAAAAATTTTACAACATAAACATAATACTATTTATTAATTTTAAATATCCCCCTTCGGATGTTGATATTTTATCAAACATTTTTAAACGTGAAAGAGAACGTCCTTTTGCAATAGCTGTATATAATAAAAATTTTATAAAGCCGGTATTATATTTTATAATTACGAAAATAATCCTTTCTCTTCTAGAAGTTGCCACTTCCACGTTTGCGTTAATTTTTCCGCATTTTGTACAAAATTTCCGAATATTTCTGTTAAATCTCAAACGCCTCTAGCAATTAGATCATATTTTTTACTTGCATTAGCTATTGCTTCAATATCAAGAAAGACATGTATGAAGAATAATCTGACCAGTAGGTAAACCGCAAATGAAGAAAATAAAAAAAGATTAACGTCTTAACTCCTTAGAGCAATTTGGTTTAATTAAATTAAAAATTATTAATGCGTGTTAAATTTATATCATAATTGAAGCCTGTGCTTTAATTATTATGATTCATTGTAGACGCTTGGAAAGGTGATGGCCAATGCAAAAATAGGGAAAAGACTACGCAATTTTTAATAATGTATAAAGAATTTTATGAAGAAGTTCTCTAATAATGTATGTGCAAACTAATAATGTCTTGCGATAATCGAGAGAACTGGAATACGTGTTCTAATTGTCGACCACTGAAATAAGCTTCTATAAAAAGTAAGTAAGTGAGGCACAAGAGGAGCAGTCTAGAAGTGTTCTTCGTCGGAGCACCTTCACGTTACTTTGATCGCCGATATTTAGAAAAAAATTCCAATATTTCCTGGACTTCGAAATATTTCAAGCATTTGCGATATTATCAGCACTTAGAAACATTTATGCTTCTTACACCAGTTTTCATAGTACGACAGATAGCCAGGCAGCGGACTGCTTCATCATCGCAGAAGGACGTACCATCTACGTCAGTCTAGACCAGTCCAACTTCGTGGGAACTTGGCCGGACACAAACGTTGAACCGCGACGCGGCACCACATACGTCACCCGACTTGAGAGACCAATCAATCCCGGAGGCCGACCCCTTGCCAGTGGTGTCAACCCCGGAGACCGACGCCTTGGAGGGGCACAGCTGATTTTCTCTACAGTGGCCAGTTCTGCTTGTTGTTTACTCCACAATGCTGAGGACTTCAACGACCGCACGCCTAAGCCGCGACCAGCTGCGGACATCACCACGCCTCTACGCCTACGCGCTGCCACCAGCAGTAAGAGAGTGCCAATTCTTATAAGCCGAGTGAAGCTGTATCACGAGGTTTTACTAGGGAAACATTAAATTTCTATTTCTAGAAATTTTTGCCAACCCCCACTTACATCCCTGACCATAAAGTTTACTTCTGTATACAGATTCAACATCATAAATTTTATTGTGACTTATTACATAATTTTGAGCAACCCCCTACGGAACATTATTTACAAGAACAATTTAAAGACATTAATTGTGGAAATCAAAGTTTCAAGTGCAAGTTTGTATTTAACTGTTGTGTGTCAATAAAAGTGTTAAATCATTATTCTTTTAATCATTTTGTTATTTTTTCAAATAATTTCATATAAATTAATATTAAAGACAACAAACAAGAGAAAATTCTTTAGAATATATATTGTAGTGATCACTAATATATGTACTGAAAAAAATATTATTCAACGTTTCAATGTATTTGGTGCAGTTCTCGTATCACGTCAAATCTTTCACTTCACACATTTTATTAAATTTTTAGCTTAGCTCACAAATTATTTAAATGACTTTTTCACTAACAGTATTAGACTTTTTACACAATTTAAGTAAGCATACGCTATCAATTTTAAAGTGAAGATAAGCCTTACGTTATAAACAAATTAAAAGTTGAAATGATAGGATTTTAAATGAAAACAAAAATTCAGAATATAACACAAAAATAATTTAATAAAAACAAATTCTTTTCTCAATTGAAATTTTACAAGTTGGTAATGTGCCACGGCTTAATTTCAGGGCCGTCTATCGGGCCTCCAATAAAGAATGTTACAAAATGACAATTAAAAACTTACAAAATTCCTGAATAAATAATTATTGAAATACGAAAACTTACGATAATTATATTTACGCATTAGGTTTACAATTAATAAAATTTCTTTTTCGTTTACATTACCCTTAGCTGTTCTTCTGGGCTCGATCTCACTCGATTTTTGTTAAACTCATCATAGATTTAATGGATGTTGTAGTTTTCAAACTCAAAGCACTTCCTGCTCTTAACTGTTGATAAAGTTGTTTTTTAAAACTTTGATAATTCCATGAATATGCCAATAGATGAAATACTTCAGACTGTCGACTCGTAATTCTAAAACTCGGGACTTTATATGTCTCTGCTGCCTAATTACATTTGCTCAATATGGTACCAGGAACTTTGAATCAGGGACTCCTCAAAAACCACTTTTCGCCTTCATGGTCCAAGCAACTCTGAATATCTCAAGTTCTGTACGTCCCAGTGCTGCCTGAGGCAACAATGCAACTTTAGCAAGCAAGCATTATAGGCTCCATATTCTTGTAGACAATCCTTATATTTACGCAGCCGATAATGAAAATCGTAAAATTTTGTTTATTAAATAATTACATATTTTTAATTACCACAATATATATATATATATATATATACTGCGAAATATATAAATAGAAAAATTTAATCACAAGAAATACGAATAAAATTGCATTTAAAAGGGACTTGTTCTGAATATGCAGTTTTAGGATAATACCATAAGGAAAGGTCAATAGCCTAATAATATTATATAATTATCAACGTTGTTTGTGACGTGAGGGTGTGGAAATTTGTAATCAGAATCTAAGGATCGTTGCGAAGGCAATTACCATATTATTCTAGCATGCATATATTTCCCCAACCTTTTATTATGAGATCACAAACAAACAATTTCAAATAGATGCTCCGAAAAGAAATATGTCTTCTCTGTGTAGAATGGCATGGCGTGATATTTAACATTTTGGGATGAGATAATTAACAAGACATAAGGGCACTCAAAAATTTGCTGGAAGAATATTAAAATGGATTTATGAGAAACAAACGCTTGAAGGATTCAACCTTAGCCCAGTCACTTAAAATACATGGGTCGAATTAACAAAACCTAGGTAATTTTATTCCATTCGTGAACCTGGGGAGAAACGTCGGTAATGAAAATTTAAAGAAAATATCTTGAGGCCTAACGTAAATAGGAGAATAATATACAATGTATACGAACATGAAGTTGAGTTGCGAAAATCAGAAAATGGGAAGGAGTAGGTATCATTTGAAAGGTCGTAATGCAATGATGCAGGTTAAAACATCTGTTATGTCAGCAAATAATTTAAAGAAAAATTAGGAACAATAAATTAAATCACAGTGAGGAGGCGTGCTAATGCAACTATTGGCAAATGATATTGTTCTGTTGTCAGAGAAGATAAATATCTAGAAAAGATGTTAAAAGAAAATGTCAACAAACTCCTGGAAAAGTTCTGACTAAAAGGTGAAACGAGAAAAAATGAAGTGATGAATTGAAACAAATGAAAAAATACTGAACCTCAGGTTTTTATTTTGTGAAAGAAGCGAATGGATTTTGCTGTTTGGGGAACAGTAATTACCTAGTAGGGACGGTTCAAATAATACATCAAAGTAGAATAGCGGAGGCTGTATTATTCTCTAACATTCAGACTGTGCGATAAAGTAATCAGAAATTATTTGTGTGTGGAGAACAGGATTGTACTGGTGAAAGGAGTAGACTGGAAGCTTTTTAAGTGTGGTTTTACAGAAGACGATCGATGCATGATAGGTCGAGAAAGTTTCGGAAAGAATCAGCGAGTGAAGAAGATTTTGGAGCACACTAACAAGAAGATTAGCGAAGACATACTCTGTGGAAAGTAAGAATAGTAGTGGAAGGAAACGATCACAGTAGTATACAGTTAAGTAATTATGACACAATAAGAGGATATGTCTGTAACAGCTAGTCGATTACAGAATTGAACCTTAGATTTTATGAAGAAATTTTTGACAATTGTGTCAGTGAACGTCAACGACCACTACGTTTTCAATGAGATTTCATTCGGATGAGCTAATATCCCAGTTTTCTAAAAGCACACAATCGATATCATGCTTTGGCGTGTCACTGATATTACCTGTTATCTTGGATTGAAATTTCACAACGATCCAATGACACTTTTAGAAAATTAATAAGTTATTCCATTCAGTAATGAAATCAAAGGACATTCAAAGAACCAAAAAGATAAAATTTCCTTCTAAACTAATATAAATATCAGCAACTTCTCTCCTTTGATAGTTCCCTATTCAGAAGTTGGGATTGTTTACTCTCTAGGACTAAGACGAATTTAATAAGTTAAGGCCCTTTTTAACTGTAGATATTCATCTTTCTCTAAAGACTTTTCTAGCTTTTCGAAATGTTTCTGTAATAATTTTTTGGAATTATAAAATGTGAAACGTCTGTGTTACAATTATAGGCCTATTAATTTTCTAATCGGTTTTAGCTTTTTTTTAGTTCGTTACCTGGCTCTTACGGCTTGGTCTTATGGATCACCTGTCGAAATGAACAAGTATTACAGAAACGTTGTGTGTTATTTAATTAAGCACTTATTCTGTCTTATATTTGGCTATTTATTTAAATATAATTTTCATTTTGTACTATCTATTTCCATATATTTCTCCTCTCTGCTTGTTCCGTCTCTTTTCTCCTCAAACTTATTTTCTGGTCAGCAATAAGCTTATTGTTCTCACGCCTTTCACTTTCTAAGTGTTTAAATGTCTCATTTTTCATTTTTTTCCCTCTGTTTCCACTATTTTTGTCGTTATTTATTTCCTCTTATTTATTCTATGTCTGTCACTCAGATATTGGAATACCCCCGATTAATTTTCTAATAAAATGTTATGAGATTTGAACAGTTTTTTTTCTGAATAGAGGTTCATGAGTATTAAGTAACGCACGATATCTAATTCACTAGGCGTGAGATGTTTCTGGGGAAAATATATTCTATGATAGTATGTAAGCAGCCAGACCAGGAGATTGTTGCCGATGTTATGCGCTGTCATTTAGCTCGTCTTTGCAGACAAGTATAGGTCACTGTCGGACATTAGAACACGCGGGTGTGAAGTTTGAGGTTATCACCGAGGTATGAGTTGCACACACAATCTATCGCATTCCTAATTAGAATGATGCGAGCGAAGATACGCCGGTGTTTATTGCACGGAACGGCCGGCATTAATTGAAATGCGGTGTGGGAGCGGTGATTTAAACGCACAGATAGGACAGCAAATTCGTCTCCGCTCGCGCGAGTTCTAGCCTAGCGAGCGAGCGAATCGCAGGAAACATAAAACACGACGCTATCGCCGTGATTAAGGCGGCGAGCACATATTCGTGTTTAATACAACGCATGACGCGTGCATTAAATTTAAATTAAACGAATAATTATACCCGTTGAGCGGTAGCCACAATAAATTTAACGTTTGCTACGCCTATCACATTAAGTATTCTGCTACTATGTAATTAATGTTTCAGAATGATATCGCTGTCGATTTGGGGGCAAAACAAAGACCAGGCGTGCGTGTTTCTTTTACCCTTCTTATTACGAAGCGAACGGTCGCTATCGCTTTCAGAGCAATCAGACACCGTGGCAATGTATCTGAGCGAAGCAATTACCGGGACCCCCACCCCGTCACGGGCCGAGACTATTTCCTCTGTAAATGCTGTATTTGTCGAGTCTTATGCTGGAATTCGGATTGTGTCACGGAGGAATTTCCTTTGGCACTTAAAACGAATAAAAGAGCTGCGACAGCGCGCGGTTAACACTACCGAGTATCTGCCGAAGAAGCATTCGAAAGCGTTCCTTGTATTTCACATTTTTGCGGTTTCCCCGAGGCCACGAAGTAACAGCCGCGGTTGCAACCGTCAATTGCCCGCAGTTTTCATTCTTAAAAGATGGTATTTTTTACACTACTGCGCAACTACTGTTCTGGAGCCGAACGTAGCCTCGAGGCGAGATCGGCCCTTAATGGGTTATATGACGGTAGGAAGGGGATGGGATGTCGGAACAACCCTCCAGTGGTAGAGGCTAACAGTTGAGTTGAAAGTCTGGGAGAACAACCCATCGTAAAATTATAAAATACGTCAGACTTGACTTTATAGGACAAACATTATGAAAGGAACTTTGAGATTGAGCTAGGTTTCGTCAAGATGTAGTCCGGGGACTGTAGGCTGAATAATATAAATAGACTTGAGTTCACTGCAGTGGAAGAATATAAATATAGAAAGTTGACCTCAGTCACCGCGAATGAATGGTAGAATAGTAAGCTTATAAATAAGAATTTTTATCTCTTCTCATTAAATTGATCCAGTATCTACAACTTAACAAATTCAGGCTTGGGAACATTTAAAATGAAAAAAATTACGTCTGATTGAAAATAAAGAATAAGAAAGATAGCCAATACAAACAAAAAAGGGTCATATAAATACCACACAACGTTTCTGGGATCCTTGTGCCTTTCGTCAGGTGCTAAGAAGAGCCGAGAGAAACGTTCAGTGGGGGTATTTATATTACTCTTTTTTTTTGTCTAAATTGGCTATATTTCTTATTCATTGGGAACATTTATATGAGAGTGACGTTTGCAGACCTTTGTAAGTAATGGTTAATTCCTGTGAGACCTTCAAGAAGTGCAGGTTTTATCCGTTCTTAAATTAGCAATGTAAGAGAGAAGAGAATATTTAAGTACTATCAACAAACAACGGTTTGTTCGACCGTAATTTCTGACTGATTATACGAGCAAGTGATATCCTTGGAATTCCCAACATTGGAGATGTTACACTCTGGACACTATTCTCCATTCACTGTTAAATTAGTCTTAATCGTTTCTAAATGATAATCTTAGCTAACAACACCGTGTTTACAAACGGCACTTTTCCCTTCTGCGGCGAGCAGGGGGCTTGTTGTGCCTGCATAAATCTACCGTTCCAGTAGGAGGCTATTGTGGCGGGGGACATAATGAAGAAGAATACCCCGCAGAATTTTCTTGCTTGACTTACACCTACCGCCGCGGTGACAGGCAGAAAGGATTAGGAGGGGGTAGCCACCCCCACAACGACACAACACCTAGTGGAGCGCCTTTTGTCAGGTCTTTGGGATTCCTGGTCAGGTCACGCGCGCCATCTTGCGGCAGCGGCGGTGGCGGCGGCGGAGGCTTCTCAAGGTCTCTCCTCCGCTGCCGTGGTAGGGGGACGCGAAGGGGGAGGAGGAGGGGGGAATCCAGCCGGGGTCGCGCGCAACATTCCAATATGGCGGCGGCTGCGGAATGCAGTGGGTGCCCCGGCTCTGGAATTTGTGGCAGAGTGCAGTAACTCGTTACGAGAGCTTAGTAGTGTGCCCACAGATATCGCGTGTGCAGTGCGTGTGATGTGTGTACAAGTGTCGGCTGCGAAGAACAGGAGGGACAGGCCGTCGCGGATCGGACCATGGTGAACGGCGGACCTGCACCAACAGGACAATGTCGCAAAGGGATCTGTCTGAGGTAAGCCTCTGGTGACAGCGGTCAGGTGGTGTCCGCCACTCGGAATAACCCACGGTCAAGTACGCGCCGCTCAGCGCTAAATTCGAGATTCGTTTTTTATTCTGAACATATTGTGGCTTAAGTCCCACCTGCGTTCTATAAACGAAGTAGCCTGCGCCAGTTTTCAGTACATGCGCTACATTTTACTGGAAAAAAAATCTACAGCGCACCCGAGCTCGTAAAAGAAGTATAAAAAAAATTTCTCTCCTCTCGTGGACCATAATGATAGCACCTTAACTCTTTATCAGGATCGGAAGCTCCGTTTCGTACGGCCCTGAAAATCCCCATACCATCACAAGCTGGCAGAGTAGAACCAGCTATCTAAGAATTCCTTCACGCATACTTCAATTATGAGGCGGAATAAAACACATAATTATAACAAATCTCGAAGCTGCGCCGGAGAAATAATCGCTATACTTATGGTAACTGTATTCGGGAAGATTTCCACTTGCCAGACCCACTTTATTAACCACAGGCGTCTCTTGTTCGAGGAAATGGCAGGTGTGACGTGAGGTCGACCGCGTCCTTGCAATTTCTTATATTTACAGCTCGTGAATTCTTCGCAATGAAATGATTGTATTGCATTTTAAATTTGCCTGCAATTTTTATTCCATAAAATGAAGTCAGGTCTAGCGAAATAAGCCACGAATTTGTGTACCGTAACTCCGTTCACGAAATGATAGTTGCGGACACCTGACGTAAAAATGCTTTCCGTTTATAGACAACGGTCACTATTAGTTACTTTCTATTTATTATTTTACGAATAATCCGAGGAAACACATCTGAATGTATGCGACAGACGTTTAAATGAAAGCATCACGGAATGAATTACATCTCGAAAAATTAGGAAAACTTTTCGCAACAATAACAAACGCCTTTAAGGTATTGTAATTAACATTATTTGTCGGTTTTCGACTCATACAAAATTTTTTTATTTTAATAAACTTATTCGAATTTGACTGTTCAAGATTTTTGTAAATTTGGTATAAGGTGTTACTCTGAATTCAATATATTTAATAGCTAGGGTAAATATAACATTACATAGAGAAGTTGTCGATCGTTTTTTACACCGTTATTAAAAACTGAACATATTGATAATTCTAAGAGTTTTTATAAACAATAGTATGTATTCAGGTTAGATGAGCAATATTTAGAAAATGTTGGGTGTATAATAATTTTGATAGTTAAGGATATGCTAATTTGTAGTCGCATAAGCAATTTTTAATGGGATGAGTTGTCTTTAGTAACTAGACATTTCGTCTAAATTTACGTGTCAAAAAAGGTGTCTATTATATTACGGATTTTAAGTTTTATATAAAAAATTCTCCGTTATTATTAAGTTTAACATAGAGAAAATGACTTGTAACATGGCAATTTTCCACTGCCGCAAATCAAAATAATCTTTTTAAAAAAATCCTATACGTTTTTAAAAGCACCGAGTGGCCCAAAACTTCCTAGCTAATGCTGCTGATTTGCGTGGTGTGGTCCTCAGTTGTGTAAATTACAACAGAAGCGAATTCAGACAAGCTTGCAAAACTGCTATTTGTTAAGTGTCGGCCAAGACTATTCCCATTTACAGACAAACGGCCGAACCTAAAGTGGGAGAAGCTCCCAACGACTGGACCTTTTTTCCCCCTTCTTTTTTGCCAATATACATTAGAAATTATACTTGAGCCTGTCGGGGCATCGTACATCATACGTGTTTCCAATCTGATCTCCTCCTCCGATGGACCATAAATTTGATATATCTTCTTGCTCGGAAACTTGAACATTACTCCGGGTTGGTCCGAGCCGGCTTTCGAACATTGCGTTAGGCAGCAAGACGAATTCAGACGATGGCAATATATTTTAAAGCTGCATTTCTTAGACTTGCCATTTATTCTTTTTGAATGTGTGTGTTGTTCTGCAAAAGATCTACACGATATTTACGACTAAGAATTTCAAATACTCTTGTGGCGAAGGGTGATACAAATTTGATAATTTTAAAACATCGCAATGCTGATATCAGATGTCAAATTATTGGCGTGCTGACACACTGCATGTGTGCTGACACATGTCATAAGGTGTAATTAATTATAACTTATTTATGGAGATCTTTTACTATCTGACCATTTAATCCATAAATTTAATTTTAGTCTCACCGTTTGGAGTTTCTGCAATTATTATCCAGAAGATTAATGGTTTGGATTTAAAATTAATTTTCGATCTATACGCAGTAGATTATTACGACAAATTATTATTCTTGCTCAACGTTCTTATTTTCCTGGATCTTTGCTGTCTGTAGCGAGTTTATCACACCTTCACTGTTCTCAACATTTTATCTCTGAGTGAAATACTACGCCCTATTCAGCTTTGAAGCACTTATAACTTTTCCTTATGAAAACGTAGTTACTCAAAACGCCATATTGTATTTCACATTAATTATTTTGTTACATTTCATAAAAAAAATATGTGTAGAATGTGTTTAGAGCCATTAATTCTGTTTCTCGTCTTAACAGAAGTTTGATGAGTAATTCAGAATGTGCGTGACCTTGGTTGTCTATACATATTTATAACTTATTTTTATACGGATTACTGCACTGACATTTGAAGAATAAGTTCAGTTTGATCTAATAACAATTTTTAAAAATATTTTACATTTTTCAACAATGAAGGTAACACATACAAACACATATATTATATGCGAGTGTAATAACAAAATTTATTGCATGAGCCGAGGCGCAATCTATTTTTAGATTTAAAATACTTTATTTGGTAATAAACAGAATTTCTAATTTGCGGAGCATTTGTTCATTGCGACTGACGAAGTTGTTTCCACTTTTTTGTTAAGACTGTATTTAGAAAATCAGTTTGTCTGTTTAAATAAAACCTTCTGCAGTTCTTCTGTATAAACCAATTTCGTTTACAGTTTTCTATGTTAATTCATTACATTCCGACGCATTACCGTTCATCTGTTGTCACATTAGAAATTCCTGTTGTTAATGTCCATTCTTTACTGTACATTTAATATAAATCAATTCCGAGTATTAATTAGGGCACGCATGCCATTAATTCATGTGTTTTTATTGACTTTATTTGTTTATAAAATTAATTGAGGACATCAGTTAATCATTGTTTACTTACATTAGTTGGCTAATGTCTGATTCAATATTTATATTTTATCAATAAATGTAAAATCAATAAAACGTACATTAGAATAAATATTTTAGAGGTATGTCATAGTTTATACTTAAGAAGTGATTTATTTAACATGAACTTTAACCAGAGGAATTTATAATGTGACCAAAGATGACTTTGACGCTAAATAGATATATTAACACGTAAAAACAAGATAGATATACGTAGAAGTGGATAAACTGAAGAGTTTGTATTAAGATTACGTTAATCACTATTTGCAAGGTGGTAACGTTTCGAAAATGAATATCAAAGGCACAGTACCATATTTATATTCGGAATTCTGCGACGCTTGAAGACTCGTCTGGGCTTAATCTCTTTTTTCCCCCCCTTCTTATTCCATCTTATCATAGAGCTGTCCCTTGGATAAGGTTCGTGAAACCCATGTTGCGGATTCCCACGCAATAAGGAGCCTTTCCTCCTCTCGGATTTATAGTCGCCTGAGGTGTGGCTGAGTACCAAACCAAATACAGCAGCCGATTACAGGACAGGGGCAATGTTAATCCGATCATTAAAATCGAATCAGCCTTCAGGCCGTGGAAGCTATGGACATACCAAACATTCACATGTCCGATTTCCACCAATAGATTTCACTGATATTTATTAATAGGAATATTAATTCCTTATTGTTATGCCAACCCTCCCATTATCGTTGCGTTTTCGTCGCTTTTGAGTTTTGTCAACTGACAAGCGCAGTTGTGTTTCTCTAGGCTCTTCTTAGCACCTGACGAAAGGTACAAGGGTCCCAGAAACTTTTTGTGGTATTTATATTACCCTTTTTGTCTGAATTGACTGTCTTTCTTATTCATTATTTTCAATCAGACGTAAATTTTTTCATTTATTAATAGGATCTGGATATAAGACAAAATTTTATCCAATGCATGATATTGTATAAATCCTTATAACATTCATACGTAAGCTGGTGTTGAAGGCAAGCGGCAGGTCACTGTATTTCTCAGACTTGTACCACGGTAGCATGACCGTAAAATCTTGTCATTGTTTCCCTGACAGAACAACGGCTTCAAGCTTCCGGGCAACGTCCACTCTTTCTGTGTTCTGAAAGTCCGATAAATAATACGCATCCATTATGTCGCAGATAAAGAATAAAACATTATTTCATTCCGCTTCCATGGTATGTACGTAACTTAGAAAAATCTACGTGACTATAAAAATCAATTGATTAGTACTGAAAGTTACATTGTATGCCAACTTAAGTAAGATATCTTTAGTTGTGAAGTGCGTATTTATTTTTACGTGGCAATGTTCCAGTGTCAATTGAAGACGTATAAATTTAATTCTGTCAAAGTTCTGTGAAGTAATCGGAAATAATTTTTTTTCTAGTCGACTCTCGGACTAAATTGAATGCTCATTGGACTCTAAAAAGTCACTTCCAAAGCTATTTCAACTGAAACTTAGTGCATTATGCAACTGAAACTTAGTGCATTATGCAACTGAAACTTAGTGCATTATGCAAACTTTGTGTATAAAATCTCTAAAACCTAAAAAATACGTAAAAAATAATTTCTCTAAAAGCCACCTCATTGGTTAAAATCAAGGAGAAGTAGGAATATAGATTTATAAAACTAGAGTAGATGTCAATTTGTTTGCTAATGTGTTTTAACTTTCCGTGCAAACATCATCGCTGGAAGGTGAATGTATATTTATTTGTCATTGTAAAAGCAATGTAAGTGATCGTATATTACATATTATCACCTACAGTTTTATTCTCAATGAATTACTTGGGTTCCTTACAGCAGTACAAAAATATGGATTACAGTTTTCTCTGAAGGGGAAGCAGCAAATAAAAGTTTGTTGGTGTGAAAAGTTGGAACTTAATGAAACGAGCCATATCAATCACGATACTTAATTAAAACTATTTCCTATTATAATTTACAGATAAATATTAGTACCCGAGAGTAGAGAAGTGTCGTATGACGATAGGATATGTTCCTCTTGCTTTCATTAATATCCCGTAGTTTTAATTCTGTTATTATTGTTGTACGTGAAAATATTTCATTTTCAGTTCACTGTGTTACATAGGAAGCCTACTTCATTATATAATATTTTGCTCAAAAACTCTGTAAAATGATTGTAATTGAGATTAATTGAACCATGGAATGAAAAATTTGGGGAAATGAAAAATCTGCAGAATGGTTTCGTGTGAGACGTTTCCGAGAAGGGCAGGAAAATGAAATGTACATTGGTTCAGTTACGAGGTAAATGTGGAGGTTCGTTTTAGGAAAACCTTAGCTGCTCAATATCTATCCGGGATATATTCGTTTACTATTTTTATTCTCAAGGCTTGATGATTCCCAGACAATTAACAGAACCGCATTCCTTCAAGGTTAACCACGTCATCATGTTTGGCGACACGTTAGTAACGACACATTATTGTCATTCTTATCTGTTTCAGAGCGTTATTCTAGAGACTTTGTAGCGAAACACAAAACCATTTGTTGAACGGGGCGCAATTATTTGGTGCCGGAGGAAATTGCTAGCCTTCTCTTCCTTTTTTGCTCCACATTGCAAACTGCGGAAGGATTCGTAAGCGACAGAAATTTGTGCGATTGGTTTTGAAATGGGAGGTGGTCGCGGCTTGTTTATTAAATTACAATTAGGTTTGGCTTGGCAATTTCTCCCCCGCCTTGTAATTATCTCGTGTGAGGAGGCCGCTGTTCGCTTAATTGGTGTGCACCCGCCTATCTAAATATTGGCCCGCCTAATGAAAGCGCTATGCGCCTCGAATACTTGTCCCCGAAAGGGCACGTCAGCCATGTGTCTCACCTAAATTAACTTTATCTGTCTGACTAGCAGCACTAAAACTCAAGAATACTATTCGAAATTAAATGCTGAGAAATCCGTTTGACCACACTTCGATTTAATAAACATCTGTATTTATAAAAGGACAAACAGACAGCCCGACAAATGTCGTCGCACAGCCCAAACCAATCAAGCTTGAAATGTGGAATTAACTTCTCTTTAAGCTGAATGAAATCACTAATAATGGATTTTTCAAAATAAATCTAATGGGATGAAATTGTGGTTGAAGGGGTCAAGGAACATTTTCAACAGCAAAAAAGTCCAAATAGATCACATTTTAAATGTGATGAAGCACTGAAAAATAGTAGAAAATATCCGGTGGGTTATTAAAAAGAAACTGATTTTGAGAAAAATCACCCTTTAGCTTTCAAAGCGTTGTGTAGTACTTTTTCCTCCACTGACCTCGTCAATGTGTCATTTTAAGTCACCATAAAAACACTTGTTAATGGGGAAAAAACCTATTTTTAATTAAATTTAATGTACGTATTGCTAACATTGTTTTATTTGTCCAACAAACGTGCTTTAAAAACGGGATTCAAGATCGTATTGTCAATCGAAAACATTCTGTTGTATTCGGAACATTTTGATAATGTTAATAATCTTCATCTGTATATAAATAAAAATACTCGGCCTTATGTCAGTCTTTTATTAACAAAACATTAAATGACGTTTCATGCCTCTCATTTTTTTCTTGATTTATTTACAAAATTATTAAACCTGAAGAAGCCCTATAAGACGTTGAAACGTCGTTTATTTTTGTTAAGGTTCTGCATTTTTTATTTATATTATTGAGAATGTCGTATTTGTTCATCACTAATCTTGATTTGTGTTATCTTTCATTTTTGCGTCTGTTATGGTCGTTAATTTTGTATTGTGTGTTTTGAATTATAGATCTTTCTGTTGTTCCAACACTGAAAATTGGCTAAAGTTTAGATTGATTTATTAAAACAATTTATCTATTAAAATTATATTTATCGCCGGATGTAGTTATTCCAATCCGAATATAAATTGGCCCGTTCTTTAAGCTCTCTCGCTGCCAACCGTTGATGAGGTGACGGTCGTAAGGAATAATTTTAGATCACTTTTCTTGCATGAAACTCCTTAGCGAAGCACATGAATTCTATTATGGGGGTATCTGGTAATTGTTTGTTTTGTCCTGGTTTTCCGTACGTTAAATAAACACTACGGACCTCAATCCATATTGATTAATTTATTATGAATACAAACTTATTAACATTCAATATATCGAGTACATAGTATAGCGATGAGCTGACTCAAAAATACCTTTCTCCAGCGATATCATTTTCGTCAAATCATTAAGTCACTAAGGGTGGCGCAAGGAAAGTCTTTGGTCATCACTATAATATAAGTATATAATTTTCAATTCATTGGCGCTGAAAATCTTCTAAACTGTTATATAATTATCTCGGTTCCAAAAGCTTTTCACCGTACAGGGTTTTCCCCGAACAACAATTGTATTGACAATTACAAATTTTTCAAGTTTTGGCTATTATTTAGAGTCTCTCTCCCGTGAGTAAATGTCTGCACCCCGGGCCTTTCGGGGAAATGTGAAGGTTACGGTTTTTTTTTTAAAAAAAATGAAGATATGTTTTGATTGAATAGGAAAGCTGCGTTCCTGGTAACGAGCACAGACTCCTTTGTCCGGATTCCAGAGGACACTCTCCCGGACCAATAAAGAGGTCCCGGAACTTTGCATTGTTCCTTGAACACGGGCTATCAAGCGGCTATCAGACCATCGACTATAATACAACTCAATCTCCAGCTACAAGACAATCTCAAATACTCATTACCGAAATATACTCGGTAAACTTGGCGCCGACTTCGTCATGTCCCGATTTATAAATTACTGTGTCCTACTAGGAACTGGACCGACCAGTTCAGCTTTCGTGTGCTATATGACTTGGAAAAAAAATCATTAATGTCGAATGCTCTAGTCCCCGCAGCTCACTTCGCGACCGGTAATTTATTAGCCAAGGTGAAACCCTGTTGACAACTGCGATGCATGGTCTTTTCTTACATGCATTAGCGCCAACTATTTTCGTAAAGGGAACAGCAAAATTAAGTAACAAGAAAATGAACTTCACCTTGGACAATATGCGGCTAGATCTTGGTGAAAAACACTTTTCACGCCAATATATCATGTTTATCTGACACCGGCCAACGAATGTGTCCTTGGTAGCCGTATGTACTTCTGCTGGATTTCAGCGAGGAATGAAGCTTATTCCAAGCAATGTGGCTGAGAGACTTGCGAAAATAAAAATTGTGGGGGATTTGTTGAATCAAAGCTGTGTTTCTCCGATTTCAGATAAAGCATATATCATACTACGGTATATATCACAGTACAGTTTCAGGCCGAAACGCAAGTCGTGGAAGAGTTCACTGAGCATTATTTGAGGGGGGGGGGAGGTAAAAGTGGCTTGGATAACCTCTTATGAACGACTGAAGCTCGTTTTGCTCATCGTCACCAGATTTCAGTTACTCCTGAGTAAATTTTCCATCGTTTACCTTCCACGTTAAAAGTATGCCGCTAAATATTATGCGCTATCATTACTTACAACAGCATCCGCTATATGTTATTTTGCGAGACGGACCGGACTATGTCGACGTGTTAGGTATGAATTTACCCTCCACCATTTTGGAACGATGACCGGTCGTCACTTTTTTTTTTCAGATTATATTTCCTGCGTAACACCTAGTCATCCATCGCTCTCACAGTTTCGCCTCATTAACATCGGAACTCGATTCCCAGAAAGGAAATATTGTTGTAGGAGTGCTTCACATCACTGGCTGCTCATTGCAGGAAATTACATTTCAATATTTAAGCGCAGGAAAATAATTTAAATTAATGAAGTAACGGAACAAAATAAATTGTTGTGGGCGTGGAAATTTCTCGCGGTAGAAATTAAACTTAATGTTCTGATTGAAATGTTAATTATTTTTCTCCGAGGAAAATATTCGGATATTCATCAAGTAGAAAGATAAAAACAGATATAAATTATTCAATAGTATTTGAGGGTTTAAGCAATATGTTTATTACGTTTCTTTCCAAGATATATAGGAATGTATTGATAATGCCAGTCAACGAATTGCTCGTTTACTCTTCAGAATATTTTATCCTGTTTACATTTTAGAGTATGAAGTAATTGACTATAATATTCGTTGTTCTGAACAGAAATAATCAGGTTGTTAACCCGTGAGATATATTAAAAAGTAAAGTATGTTAAAATCTACACGTTGACGAGTCAGTTTCTGATTGGCACTCTGTCATTGACGTGCTAACACGTGACGTCACTTCCGTAAAATAAAAAGCTGCCTTATTATCCCTCACATAAAAATTAAAAATTCAGTAAGTCTTATGGAGAACAAAATTAGTACGATCTCTTGAATTTTTTGCAAACGTGCATGTGAAGCAGAGCTTGCATCTTGATCATGTCTAAGGAATACAAATTTTCTTCAAGGACGTAATGCTACATCGTTTCTACTAGCAGACACTTGCTGCGAGAAATTTACGCCGCAGTGTCAATTACTTTATCTATGATATTATATGAGTTTAGCGTTTTAAAAATGCCTTCTAACTTTAAAGTAGTGTGTTGAAGGCATCGTGGCCACGGTTATGGTAATCATGGCGTCACCGTTTTGCCTTTGTGGTGCGAGCTAAGGTTTACGGCATAATTACAGGCTGTAGTATTACTTTGTAAACGAAGCAGGTCGCGCAGATTTGGATAGTAAAATATATGGGACGCATGTGGGCGCTCTCTCTAATTATGATTCGATAACACACACCCCCGGCCCCGTCCCAGGGGTCGTGAGATCGGGGGCAAGGAATTCAGGGTCGCGACCTGCGGGGATAATTGCTCACATGTATTTAGGGAGAATTGATGGCGGGGCTGCGAAGTGGAAATAAAAAGTAAAAATATTCGTATTAAAATCGTTTAAAGATATGAAGCAGGCCTTGATAGGGTAAGGAATCTATAACGTAAAGTGATGGGAACAGCAAAGGGACATTGGAGCTTTCTAAATCACATTAGATTCATTTTCGGTTAGTCATCAAAGGAGAAATACGATTTGTAACAAGTATAAACAATTCATTCAGGAACAATATAAATTATGTTCCTATAAAAATAAACTAAAAATTATGAAAAGTTTACGTAGATGCAGTTAGATACCTACACGAAGTATCATAATTACTGTACAATTTCATATATTTCTACAGAGACAGTCTCACAATGAAGATGGTGTGAAATACATATCGTGGAAATATTGCCAAAATATAATCCAGTTATGGTTTAGAATAATGGATGGAGGGTGTTGTAAAGTTTTGTGCGTTTGTAATAATAACCACAATCCTATGAACATTAGCAATAAAATTAATCAAACGTAGGTTTAGTTAGTATCTTCCAAATGTAATAAATGTTTTGCTCATTGAAGTTAAACAGGTCCAGAAAAAAAATCTCGCACTCCCATTCCAAAAAATCTCCAGAAGTACACTTCTCTTTAAATAACTTTTTAAGGGTTAATTGAATAGTGTCAGAGGTCGCCATTCCGGGTGGGATGGGGGATATCATTAATCTTAAATGAAACCTTTATTAAAGACTCTGATTTTTAATAAAAAATGTAAGTAATTTTTTCGGTATTTTTAAGTTGGTGCTTTATGGCGGTGTAGTCTTCAAAACTTGAACAGGGAAACGTTCGGAAATGAGAATATTTGGAGTAAGTAAACAAAAAATCGTATTAAATAGGTAAATAGTGAAAAGTAATTTTGATTTGCTGTGAGAACTGGAGTCTATTAAATAGCACTCAAACCAATATTTAATATGTAGTTATTGGTTTTTCACTCGAAATTTTTCCATAAATATTGCAATTTGTAAACGTTCATTGCCCTATTCCTCTTTTTGGCGTCTAAATTTGTCCTCTGTGGCAGATAAAAAATATTCATAGTTTTTATTGCAAAATATGAATCTGTAATGAAAATTGGGAGTTTCCTTTTCATATTTAAGAGTTTTTCTGAGCCCAAACTGCATGAAAGTTGCGTGGTGCTAGTTTAAATTTACCACTGTCCAATGGCTATTTAAACAGATTAAGGGCGTGTATTCCTGAATTTTCATCCCAGGTACATTTTTCGAAATGTCTGGAGTTCGATAGTTTTTACACACACCATGTAGCACTTTTAAAACATTCATTCAATTATAATTTTTATACGCAACTGCTTGTTTTCACAGAAAGCATCATAAAAAAATATAATAATGTTCTTATTTAAATGTTTTTGAAATTACTATTAACCTTAAAAATAAACTTAGTTGTAAACTGACAACCGCAGTTTGAAACTATGATCACAAATGGAAATTTCAAACTCACTGTAATCTAACTATGTAAACATTATTAGAGGGTTGCCAATAACCAACAGGTTGATGGGACCGTAAATCAATTTTTTTAAATAAACTTAGTCGTAACTAAGACGATGTTTAACGAATTACAGTGATTGCAAAATAGAAAAATATTCGTCTAATGCATTATATCACATTAACAGATGTTCACAGGATCCCTGACACCAGAGGTCAATTGCAGTATCATGAATCGATGGGAATTGATTTGTATTGGAATTGAATATACCGTCAATGTAAAAGAATTCGGGAAGATGGGTATGATACGAGATATTCCAAGAAGTAACTCAATGAAAGTAGAATACAGATAAATAAATCGAGTATGTGTAGCAGGGAAGGAAAGTCTTCATCGTGAGAACGAATTTAATTGTCCGTTAATGATAATCAGTTAAAAGCATCAGGATTATATTGTTAGCATGAAAGATATACCTTCAGAATTAATAACCCCGATAGCTTCCATTTACATGAAATACCTGTCCACGTATCATTTTCATAATTGGAAACCATATAATTCGTAATAAATATTATGACTCTACCGGTGAACATCTTAAAATTTCGCTTATAAACTGAAATTATGAATAAGCTGTTTAATATCCTACGTTGGAGATAGCCGGTCAATATTATATCAAATAAAAATAATTTAACCAATTGTTGTGACTAGATATTTACTATACCTATTGGGAAAACTGTCGATATTTACTCAGCTCTGATAAATACTTATACAATGAAATTAAGAGCAAGTAATTGAAGTTATTATCGCACAACAAATTTTTGAAGCATGAATCGTTTGTCGACACAAATAATTATGCAATAACTTTATGGAATTAGTGTTGACAGGAAAGCTGTAAACAGTTGGGTACACCAATTGTGTGAATATAAGCAAACATTTGAAAGGCAAACAAAAATAATTGCACGCGAATACATCCACATACAATTTCACACAACTGGAGTTGGAGTTTCTCTAATTGCATTCAACGGATCCTGATAAGAAAAGGGTATGAAATTCGAATATAATACAAATATTACATTCGATTATAATGTGTAATATGTAACTGCGATGTTGTTAATTTCATAATTACAAAGAATTAATACTTCGTTTACATATTAATTGAGACTAATAATTGGTAAAATAAAAGTTGGCCAAGTTATTTCACATTTAATAAAAAGATATAGCCAATTCAGACAAAAAGGTAATATAAATATCACACAACGTTTCTGGGATCCTTGTTCCTTCCGTCAGGTGCTAAGAAGAGCGTATTCGAAACGTAACCTAAATTGCTGTGGGGCTGAGAAATGCAAAGTTTAAAATATAAAATCCCAGTATACTAGGAACATCAAATATTGTATCCAAAGCAGTAATCCTTCTTAATAGATAAAAATATTCTATCGCGTAAAAAACAATCACATTTAAGACATATAAATCAAGGAAAAGTAAGTCTATGAGTCCTCTGATTCAAAATAATTCTATTTGTGAGTCTGAGGACTCATAGGTTTACTAATTAAGTTCTTATCCAAAACAAGTAGTCTCACAAATAGTAAAATATTATCAAATTATAAATCAATTCAATAGCGTGTAAATTGGTTGCACCGCTAGACAATAACCGAATTTTATTTTCCTTTTAAAATAGTTATTTATTTTGCGATTCGTACGATCTCACGTATGGTGAGTCTCCACTAGACTCTGGAAACTGTTAATATTCAGGTTTATAATTTTTAAATAATATAATAACTCTTACTCTGTGATTTAATTGGACGACCTTCGATGAAATGGTTAACAGAGCCCCTGTTAACAATGGTTTTTAATAACTTAGAATATATTTAATATCAGAAAAGTCCGATTCTATCACCGAGGCCGGCGAGGTTCTAACAAACAATAAATATTTTGTCATGTAGGATTTATATTTTAATATTTATCCCGAACTGGCATATTTTGTTGTATTGGTCTGATACTAAAAATCTTTAATATAGGATCCATTTCGTACAACTAAAAAGTTCGAGTGAAATATTTTTAGCTTTAGTGATGTATCTAAGCTAATCGATTAGTAAGCAAGAGATTTTATAATTAAAACATGATACCCATAACCGGCAACTTGGAAAATATATTGCTGAATTGTTTGTGAAACGTCTTGTAGTAGTCATAGAAGTTTGTCAGACTTGAAAGTAGTGAAGGTCCATATAATACATCATTACAATATTTTATTTATTGTTTCCATTAGTCCTCTATGGAAGAAAAGGGAATTAAGAGAAAAAATAAATATAATATGAACTTATTATAAAAATAATATTATAAATGCGGATATGAAATAAAAAATTGAGGTTTATATATTAAATAACCTTAAATACAAAGATGGAAACTAAATATGTAAATGACAACATATAATATAAAATTTAATAAATAAATAAGAGAAAAACCATCATAATGAGAAAATATAGCAAGTTGCATACATCGCATGAATGAAATATATATATAAAATATGTAAAGCTTTATTGAAAAAGTATGGATAAATGATAACATTTAGCTCAGTATTTGATAACGAAATATATATTTTTTACTAGTGACACTTTTAAGTGGTGATGCTCCCGTCACGTATGATGGTAAAATATGAAATGAAGAAATACAATAATACGATTTTTTCAATTATACTTTTGTGGAATATGTGTTTATTGATGTCACAAACCAGAAAATTGTCGGCTTCTAACGAAAATGAAATCTCATTTTCTTAGATAAAACATTTTTCCCAACTATCGCAAAAATATAAATATGTTCTTGGCCTGGCGTAAATCGGAATTAACCGCCATGTTACGCGAAACAGTGCGTTCTCGACTCGACATTTGCGGACAAGTGTAGATACTTCTCCGATAAAGGTTTCGTACGAATATATAAATGTTGCGTTGGAGGTTAAAGGATAGAAAAAACATTTTGCTTTTTTTTTTCTACCACAAAGCTGTACTCAGTATTTCCAACGCAGTCTGTATCAGACAGCAGCAAATTTTCACGTTACAGCCGACATTGAAATACCACTTTTTCCGATATAACACTTCTTGACTACTGCTATAATGTGCATTTCCTTAAAAGGAGTGAAACCACATACATTTTCGTAACCATAAATAAGCCTATAAATATTTCAACTAAAGTGACGAAGTCATTGAGTTTTATCTATTTTATTGTCGTTCCATAGTTTGTTTTTGTACGTGAATGGGAGGGGAAGTGTTGGAAATCTACCTCCCCCCCCCCTTTCCCCCTTAAAGGATTTTCATGTTCGGGATGCTGAGCAAAATGAGGGCGATGAGCGTCACAATTAATGAGTTGAGTATTTTTGTGGTTGTCTCGTGTCGCCGAGACGTATGGCCACGTGGGGGAGTGTAGCAAGTTCTACAAGTGTGTGCGAATCCCAGCCACTCCCAGCGACAACCAAATAAGTGTTCACATAAAAAGTCATGAACCAGTTCTTCGGGAGATATTAAATCTTTGGAGGGCTGCTCCCCCGCAACGCCGCGCAATGCCTATATTTAGAAGCGGTTCTGCATCACTGCAATTATAATCCAAATTGAAAGTATCTCACAGTTTACTTCTACATTATCACCATGCGGGGTTTTCAATACCTACTCTCCTATTGCCTCTTGCACTGCCTTAAATCAGTGTCGTCTATGCGTCCTTCGAGGCTGTGTCCTACCAATCAATTGGCCGTTCTCTTGGCCACTTGGTTGACAGTTGTTTTAGTACGAGGACATCTATTTTCGCATTTTCTCATTGTGCTCGCTTCTATTTCAGATATGACATCCGCTACGGGATAATAACTATTAAGTTGATGATATGTATTATATCATAAATTTGTAAATACATTTTTTACGTCTCCAACATTTGAAAAATAAATCTAGAACTAGTCGACTGTAATTTCGTTTTTTTTTATCCGAGTCTAAATACATGACTTGAAGGGAAGATCCACGAGACAATTTATATATTGAATTATACAGTATCTTTTTACAAAATTATTTCACACTTTTAGTCTTCTGATTTCATTTACAACAAAGAATACTCCAGCAAAGAACGTAAAAATAAATTTGATATCACCCGAAATATGTGTTTTAACGTGACTAATACACTGACGATTAAAAGAAAAGTTGAAGAATTGCTGGAAGAATATCGATTTGATATTACAACAGTCAAAGTCTCGAAGTATTTTTTTTTAAAAAATTTATCCAATTGTTTATGAGCGAACTGGGATAAAATTTAACCTGAAACACAAAGTTTGCCGAATATTTACATCTGACTTTGATAGAAGTGAATACATTGGTGGACAGACTATATTTAAATGATGTTAGCCATAATTATATATAACGTTAAATTCCATGGAAGCAGTGAAGGACAAGAACATATATAATTAAAAATTGATACTTATCTGATTTGTATTAAATATAAATAGAGAAATTGGCTCAAAATTTACAATTAACGTTGCATAACGTTTCTACACTTTCTTTTCTGTTTATTATTAAGAATGAATTAAAATATGTTTTAGATTTGAATAAAACAGTTTAACAGCAAACATTTAGACATCCTCCGACTTCCATGGCCGAAATACATTTATTTAATAATATACATCTGAATGAGGACCAAAAACAAAAGGAAGAAACGTTATGTATGTCAATTAAAGTTTATAATGATAAGATAAAATAACCTTGAAGAGAACATCGTTTCCAGAAACGTGTGGGATTTATATCATCACTCATTTTGCATGTATTTGGCTATTTAATTTTCAAAACAAACGTAATATTTTTCAATTTAAAGCTTGTAGTGTTATAAATAAACTCTGATCAATAATTATAATCTTATTATATGATAAAATTTTTAGATTTATTTTTCTCAGAGGAGGATTCAGATAAGGCATTGAAATTATAGGATTAACTGCTGTTGGAGATATCTAAAAAACATAAAATTGGATTACAGATAATACCAAATTTTAGATATCTACTAACATCTTAATAATTAATTAGTTTTACTATTTAGGTGTAGGTTATCAAAAATATATCAAAATTATATCTTAACAAATACTTGTTTTATTTTAAAATCAATGAAACATCAATTTATTCTGTTATATTCTGAATTGATTTGGAAACAAAAAAAATTTACGTTTCCTCTTAAGAAATAATAAATTGTAAAAGCGTGATATTTTAACAATATAAAACAATTTACTGCCGCTGAGAGCCTTATATTCGAACTCCATGACATAAATAGCACAGAATTAGTCTTATATTGGCATTTATACTGTATGCTAAGTGTTAATCATATAATTATTTGCTACATTTATGAGAACTTTATGAGTGAGCATTGTGGAGTCTAAATTTCTGGATTCAGTTTTTCGAATCCAATAAAACTATACATCAACTCAAAATGAATTGTTAATATTTGGTTTTATAAAATTTAACGTAATTTAACTACGCTTAACTTATATTTAGAATGTGAGCAATTTTGTGTAATTTTTTTAATCATATCGTAGACATTTATTAATACAGAGCATTTTTTTTGCAGACGTTTGAAGGTTTGTTCAGTTAAAAAATGTTAACTTATTGATTTTTAATACGTATTTTAAAATCGCAATATTCGTAGCTGTTACTAAATATAAGCTCAGTATAAATTATAAATACTCATCTCAATAAAATACTGATTAATAGATTATTATAAACAATTCTGTCGAGTTATTAACGTCGGAAACAACCATTATAGAACCCCAAAAAGTGAAAAAAAAAATACTGAGAAAATCGTTTTAAACTGCAATAATGTGTAAGCAATCCAAATGTTAGCCGGAATTATGTTTACAGAGCACTTTGCTGGTTTACGTGAATGTATGAAGCCTGTTCATTATTTTGAGAAAGTTTGTGTTTAATTGTAGGATCTAATAGGTCAATGTACTTGAAAGTATGTGAGGTGTATGCAAATATCGACGAAATGCTGAAAGGATTTCTAATAGGTCTTTTCCAATTGCAGACAACGATTCGTAATTCTCCGTATTAGATGTAGAAGAAAGAGTTGAAGTGTAGCAATCGTGAAATTCTCGTGAAACCATTATCCCGAACTGACAAAAACGTACCGTTTTACCAACACACAGATGTACGAAAAGAGCCAATTAAGTTCAAAACCTCAACTGAAATGCAGTAGCAACATTTTCAAACACGCACGGATCTTGCACGAATCTTTGGGTCTCACTTTTTTACCTGTAAGGCATGACCTGTAAGGCTCCAACATTCTTATTATTATAAACCCTCTGCGATTTATGAATAAACATTAAGAGGATTGGTTCACAGCCAGCGTTTGGTCTGCTTTTGTTGTGCATGTGTCCAACCATCGGACCAATGTTCTTCCCCTTCATGCTGCACCATCACCATCATGATTTTTTCCCCTTCTTCAGTGATCTTTCTTTTCTAATTCTGTTCCAAAGTAGTCGAGTTTAGGTTTTTAGATCCTTGATGCTAGGTCCAATCCTTGCTACAGTCAATTCTTCTGCATCACCACATTTAGTTTTCTTCAATTCGTCGTACACCGCGGATTTTCAGTGTCAATTTACTTCCATTTCTGACTACAGAGAAATCCCAACTGAGTGCCAGCAAAATTTTTGTTGTTTACCATTTTCCGTGCCTTCATTGTTTGCTCGCTATAGTTACGTCTTCCCCTTGATCTCTGGAGTTGTCGCTGCATGTTTTGCTAACCAACTCCTTACCTCACGAATGAACACAACAACAAAAAATTATTTACATTTATTTATCAAATTTTTATTTACCCCACTAAACTATTTATGGGATTCTTGTCCCTTTTTTCAGGTGCTAAGAAGAGCCTAAAGCGACACAACTGCACTTGTCAGTAGGTTTTTTGAGTTTTGTCAACTAACGAGTGCAGTTGTGTCGCTCTAGGCTCTTCTAAGCACCTGATGAAAGGAACAAGGATCCCAGAAACGTTGTGTGGTATTTGTATTATCACTTATGTCGTCTGTATTTGGCTGTCTTTGTTATTATTAATTGTCAATCTGACGAAATTTTTTTCATTTCACACCAAACTACATTCGTGTATTTGAAGAACTTCGAACACACTGAGTAGATTCAAATTGTTTGAATGCCAAAAAAATTTAATGATCCAGCATTTTTCTAAATTGCATTAAACAAAAACAGTTTTAACAGCGCCCGAAGTACATATCAATTTATCTAAATTCCATGTTTGACACAATTTTTATCGTTGATCAGTGCCTCTAAAGTATCTTCTACTAGAGGAAACCGTAATTATTTATACGCATCTAATATGTTCAGAGTTGAATTTCCAAATAAGGTCCATTATTCCTGAACCGAACACAATAAATGTTAAACTTATCTCATTAAACATTATAATGATTAGTTTTATAATTTGCTATAGTTAAGTTAAACATCATAATGAAGCCACATTATTATTAACGGCCTTTTTACACGATCGGGCGATCTCGCAGAACCATAGAAGATATTGCGTGACAGAAGTCAGCTCCTCTGGTGGAAGTTTTGCTTCCTTTCTTAAATGACATGTTTTGCCTTTATAATTATGTTGCCAAGCATGTTAAAGTTATTGGCGATCTCTAGTCGGTCTGCATCCAATTAAAAAGTGTTCATTCCTGGTTCTAGACATAATTTTTGTCTTCCTTGTATTTATCACCAGCCCCATGTTAAATTCTATTTTACTTCACAGCTTTTAGAAGTGCTTCAATTCGTTGCCGTTGGTCGTAACCAGTGTTATTTGATCAGCATGTCTCCAATGAACTAATAGCGATTTTTTATTTCAGGAGGGGAATATCAGACTTAAATGTGCAACTCTGAGAATCTAGGGCAGCAGATTTTAAACGTTCAACATTTTACCTTTTCTGAGAGGTTGTTATTCAACAACTGTATCATAAAGAGACAAGAGTTTATTTCAAAATTTTTAGTTCAAGTTATTTTGCATACATCTGTCTAGATTAGTAAAATATTGAGGTCAGCGGCCATAAATATTCTCCCTTACTGTAATGAGATATATTTTTATTCTGGATTATATTTTTGAGAACACTTTACAGGTAAATTCATTTTTTTTACCAAGCGACAGGCGGTCGAATTCCGACACAAGATACAATGCATGATGTTTTACAATTTTCAGCCATAAATATCATGAGTGGGCAGGCAGACTTCTGCAATTTCACACGTTACCGATCCAGGAAGGGAGTGAATGGGGCCTTGAAAGTTCAATGTCATTATATTCCAGACACGACGCAGCGCTTCTATCCGCGGGATGTACATAAAGGCAGCTTATGTGGATAGGAGAGAAGGATAGAGAGAGAGAGAGAGAGAAATGGACGTGGCGAATCTGGAATGCGCCCCGTGAGAACTCACCACGCTGCAGACTTTATGTGGAAATTAAACACAAAGTGGGCTCGGCTACAAGGGAATCGTCTTAAGAAAACGTAATTATACGCAGACGAATATCTCCGCGGCGTTTAGTATCAAATCCAAGACAACCTCATTTTACGACGACAATCAATCTGTGGCTTTACGTGAGAGATAAAGCTCCCATCTGGCACAGACATTTACACTCGCCGATTCAAAACTATTTCAAATGCATTTAGAAACACTAAATGCACTTAAGGCTCATCATTAAGCACACACTTCATCAGTTTATAAGGAAATCCGAAATTTATTTTCGTACCTCTACCTAATCTCAAATGTGATGTCTCTGATGTTCAGGAAAAACTTAAAAATGGACACATGCGATTAGGCAGTTAAACCCTAAGTTTCTAGTTTAGTGACTGAGTTTATTAAATATTTTTGTGAATAATTCAGTGTTTGTGTCCGATTCTGTAAATAATTTCCTTCTAAATAACACCGGTACATTAATATAACTCCGGAATAATATTGGTGCATGGTCTCACGTCTCACGAGGCAAGTCTACGCAGACTCATACAAAGTGTTTAACTTTACTATAGCAAATTATGAAAGTAATCGTTATAATGAGGTGAGTTTAACATTTATTAAGTTCAGTTCAGGAATAATGGGCCTTATTTGGAAATTCAATTCTGAGAATATTAGTCGCGTATAAATATTTAAGGTGTCCTCTAGAAGAAGATACTTTAGAGCCACTGATCAACGATAAAAATTGTGTCAAACATGGAATTTAAATAAATTGATATGTACTTCGGGTGCTGTGAAAACTGTTTTTGTTTAATGCAATTTAGAAAAATACTGTATCATTAAATTTTGTTGACCTTCAAAGAACACTAGTGGTATGTTTTATTTTATACATTTTTTTTGCAAAGAAGAATTTGAATTATTAAGGAAATGTAAGTTACCATGGTCTTAGAAAATGAAAGCCCAAGCTGGAATTAGCTATCCGAAAGTCGGATACATTGGGTTGACAGATATTTCTGAACCAGCGGAAACCTCGTGCATTGTTTTCAGGAATAAGTAACGAAGCGTCTAATGTTTTTGTTTTTAAGAAACGGGTCCACAACGAGACGTGCATAGGGCCAAGTCCTAAGGAAATGTCAATAAATTCGTAAAATTAGATGTGTTTTAAAGATTTCAAGGACTAATTTTCTGTTAGTTATAACATGAATTCAAATATATGTTTCCTAGTACGAGCTACTTGTAATTTTTTTATACCTGGAATTATCTAATATTAAAAATTATCAAATGTAAACCCGACGAAAGCAACAAGGAATGTAAAAAAATTGATTGATATTTAATTTAGAACTAATTTTTGTCTATTATTTGGATATTTAATTTTATAATTATTATAAGGAAATGAGTGGTCGCCACGAAGTTGGAAACGGAACAATACTGCATGTTACTTTATTCATTAGTTTCTATAGCGTAAGATAAATCTAAAAATGAGATAGCGAAGAATTAATACGTTCGAGATCTGAGTATATGTACAAAATATTGCTTTAGTAGTTGATCCTGACTGGATGTTCATACAAATTTGCTCAATAGTAAAGTACGTGAACGTAGATTTGTTTGAGCGTCGCTTCACTAACGCTTGCCTGTGAGAGAAAGCGTTACGAATCCGCTACGTTGTGATAGAGTAATAATAATTGTATGTCTAAAACTACACTTCTATAGCTGTAACTGTCGTTGGTGCTGTGTCACTGCCCTGTGACGTCACTTCACTTCCTTTGAGCTCCTTCCGTTACGTTACACTCGTATTTCTCCAACACTTCGAAATTGTTTCACTGACAACGTATCTTAAAGTCATTTTTTAGCTCAAAAAGCGCAGGTGACTGCAGTAAAAAAGTAATACCTGTTGCAGACTCCGTTGATTACAGTCTCGTCGCATTTGGAAACGAATACATTTACATGATAATATCATTTGCCCGCTCTTCGTATGGAATATATTGGCTCTACCGTATTGCCAGGACGTACCGATTCTGAGCAGAAGTTGAAGTTTGGGAAACATCATTCGTTTAGAAGCATAATGTTAATTTGTGAATTCTTATGACTGCAGTCCCTTGCTTGTGTTTGATATCGCGGCTCGAAGGCGATGATATTTGTTATTGTATTGGAGATTGACTTCTGGTTTTTTCTTGGCCACGGTCGCCATTTATCCACCCTGTCGTACAAGATCTGATTGCCGCTATCGGCAACCAGTAGCCAAAGATATTAGCAGATAGTCTTACCTTCCGTTGCAGACAATTATTTTTTTCTCCATACGGTATAAATCAACGTGTCGTAATCTGCATAATAAAACAAAAGCGAGCCCATTGTGGTGGTGAGCTTTATCGTCGCGTTCGTTTACGATTTACATAACCTGGTCGGCAATTACCCCCGTAAACGTTTTGCAGTCAGGATAAACCATTTGTACTCTGTCTCTAGCAGTGAGAACTGGAGAAAGCCGAACAGCTTTCTAATATCAAGAAGCTACTCAAAAGTTCAGAGGTGCGCCGCAGCAACTAACTGCTCCTCTTCTGGTTCTCGATATTATCCTCGGGGCCCGTTCCTGGAGCTAGATTTTTTTTCAGTTTGATTATAGAAAGTTTTCCTTCAGGTGTAACGACACCAAAGATCGTAACGAACCGTCGCGCTTGAAATTCTCTCTTATCCGAAAATTCGGCTCATTCTGCTGAATTAGAGCCAGCGAACTTATTTTGAATAGGTTCTCTAACTACGAAACCAATAAATTGGGTCCCAATTATTTGTCTCGTGAGAGGCTATTTTCTACGTAATGCACATGGAGATGAATAAGTTTTCAGTAAGACTCATAGAATAAAATGAGCTAAAATGCCTTAAGGCTATTCTAAATTATAATACGAGTAGTATGATTATGCAAGTACTATGTTGCTGGCTCGGGGCAGATACCCATTTGCATATAGGAGAGTAGTTCACAAAATATGTTCACGCAGTTTTGATCGTTTCCAATTTCGAAAATTTGTAACCGTTTATGAACAGCTTCAATGTCGCCGTGATATTAGGAGTATAGTGCGATTAAAATTAATAAAGTAATGGTCGTTTAACACAGAAATTAAATGACATTTTTTTGGCAAATGACTCTATTATTATGATTTATTCAAATCATCCTCCAAAAAAAGAACAATAGATCGATTGACGGGTAACGGGTTGTATAGTGATCAGTGATTGACGTTGACTTAAAATGACCTTCATCCGCAGTTGTGCTTTAGCCAGTACGTTCCTGATATATAGAAGTACAATACAGGCTTTCCCAAAAATGTATTAATGGATCTAATAATGTACATGATAATTTTTACCCTTGGAAAGTCTCAAACAGAATTTAAATATAAACTATAAAACAATAATCTGTGCTACATACGTGTACAGAATGAATTCCGTCACGCATCTGAGAGGTCGCTATAGAAACTGATGCGTGAATTGGATGAATAATATTCGCAAAATAAGTTGTAATGTCGACAAAAATTTTCTTTGATTCGCTCAAATCAATATAGTTTTATTGAGGCATTTCTTACGCCTGTCTTACGCCTGATCTTTGGAGTCATTAATTCCTCTTCATTTTTGAAACGTATATCGTATAATTGGTAAATAATTGATTAATTATGGTTAACAGCTATCCAATATACAACGAAAATAAGTTGTTTTCACTTTTAATGGATTTTTTTTTGTATAAATATCAGACATAATATACTTATATGTATACTTAAGCGTACACGCCTTCTTGTAATTCAGTAGCGGGAATCACTGATAAAATAGTACTGATAAACATTTAAAAGTTGACAATCATTAATTATTTAATATATATATATATATATATATATATATATATATATATATACCCTATGATTGGTTGGAATTTCCTCTAGGAAGAAGAATCCAGTGAAAATGCGAGTAGGCATCAATGTTAAAGTTTACGCCTGAAATTATTTTGGTGTGCTCATTAGAATAAGTGTAATTCTGTTCTAGGCACAGTGTTTTGCCATAACCTCAGAATTTTTTTAATCTATTATATTTTTTTCTTGCGACCCATTTAGATGTAATGACAAGTACGCGTATGGTTTACGTTCGGACTTGGAAACCATAAGGTCGTTATTTTTATCTCTGTCATAAATAAATATGCCACTTAAGAATTCTGATTCAGTTGTCACAAACACAAAATTAATTTAATATCTGCTTGAATTGCATGGCACATAATTCAAAATTATGTAGGACAGGTGTTGACAGTTTGGTTATGTAAAAAAACAATTATTTTTTAAAATAATATATAATGGACATGGATTTAGTTAAGAATTAATTATAAGTAAACATTATTTGCGCATTATCAGATTAATAAAAATTTATAATACACTAATTTTCATCCACAGTCCGTGGATCTTATTGGATGTGTACTACAAACAGATAAGATAAAGGAGAGCAGACCAAAGAGAGTATAACAGAATACAGTCATAAATGTTTCTGAGGTTATTTGTACTGGCTTTAACATTAATGGATGAACATTTCCGATATTAATCTCGCGTAATATTTGATTTCAGAATATAAAATTATTACATTATTCCAATCAAAACTTTGATTATTTGATTTGACATGCTAACCGAGAACTGAATGTTTGCCACAGGGTTGTTTTAAATTAGAAATATGTTCTTTCAGTGAGTTTTTAATGTCCTTTAAGTTGTCCTATGTGACAAACATTACAGCCTTTACATTGATATATGTTGCCAGCTAAAGTATTATTAAACCACATGAAAGTTTATAGCTGCTTTCTATTTCCACGGAACATAAAATGTTAACGCTTGTTATTCCCTATGTTAATTGCAATTGATATGATTTTGAGTTTAATGCAAGAAAATATTTAATGTATACAAATATATGTTGTAAACATAAATATCCTGTAGTTGGTATGTATTTCAATTCAATGTTGAGTATGTATACGTAAAAAATTATGTACTTTTGGAAATATTTAGACTTTCGCGTTCACTAATTTTTTTCCGCAAATTTAAGTCGTAACCGACATGATAAACGAACATAATAAATAAAGGTTAATTCAATGACTGTGGTCATTTATCTTGTATTAAGCTATAACCCAGAGCGGACTAAATTCTGATGAATGGGTAACGGCCTAATATCGTGGCTGATGTTTTTTGCAAAAAAAAATTTGACAAATCCATGGGCTCATACGATGGTGATTTTATTTTAAGAGAATATAAAAGAGTTATATGAGAAATGCTTATTTTAAAGTGCTAACACGTGCCAACGAATTCAATTATCCAACATTTTAAAAGTACATTATTAATTTTAATGGCTCTGGTCGAAATGCAAATTACCTCAGTTTGAAATATTATGTGGCATAAAAACCGCAGGTACTTAACGGTTTGAGATTTCATTACGTGAAATGAACAATATAAATGACATGTTAAGTTCGTAAATTTTGATGCACTCAGCTAATTTAATTATGCACACGTAAATTACCTACGAGACAGTTTAATTAAAGTAATCGTTGCTCGCGGTATTGTCATAAGATCCACAGGTCTCTGATTGAAAATCGTGGGTATTAGGAACCGTAGATTTCCTGGGAGATATTTAGCGCACCAAAATTGCAGTTTATCAGTATTCAGTAAATGTAAAATATGTGTAACGCCATAGGGATTCATTTTAATAGAATTGATCTTTGCAGACATGAAGCAACGTCTTGTATCTACACATCAAGTCTTAAAGTAACATTTTTACGGTAGTGTACAATAAATTTGTTTGATCACCATCTCGTATATTGGCATCGTCAATGAAGGATAAAAACAACTCTTTAACAGTCTTAAAATAATTTTTAATTCACATAGAAATTTATTATTTACGTAAAACCATTGATATCATTAGCTTTACACATATGATAACACAAAATTATATATACATACGTCCACAAATAGTTTATTAATTTTTTCCAATACTTATTAAAGGAATTATTAAAGGTAGTGAGAGTGATCAACATCAGGTTGTTTGTAATAATTTCCATCCAGGAGTATACTAAGTCGTAACCAACTGATATTCTCTTGACCAGCTTGCTAGCAACCTGGCACAGAGGATTGTATCCAACATTTTTTTTTGTAAAATTTGATAATTATTATTAATGGAGAATAATTGAAATTTTCTGATGAATCCTGAGCAAATTTTATTTCGTTTGTATTGCCGACTGCTTTATTCATTCTTTACATCTATCGCTCTCCGTCGATTAGTTAATGAAATTATGATGGCTCGACCCAAATCCAGTTATAAAAAAGTTTTATACATATTTATTTACAGCATTATTCATTCTACTTGCTCACGTTGTCCTGTGACCACAGCCAGAAAATTAGGCTATTACGAAATTCTACATGGTTGTCAAATATGGGACTGGTAAAGTGAACAAAAGTATTCCCGTACCGCTAAATGGAATTTGTGTCACCTAGGTGAAACGTTGCGTTACTTAAAATCAATATTGAAAGCTGAAATAGTTTTAGACGCCAGAACTCTTACTCGCCTTATTTCCTGGCACTGACGTAGTGTTCGTAGAGAGCAGTCGCTTTAACTCTACTGAACCAACGAAGCACAGTACGCCATAAATATCCTATTTAACACGAATGAAAAACGTTAATATTCTGGATTTTGTCGGGAACGGACACTGCAAATCATTTTCACGCAGTTTTAAAGATCCGATGACCTGGAGCCAGATCGCAATCGCTCCGTGCCCAAATAATACCGCTACACCTTAATTTACGAGAAACTGCTGCTCAATGGAGAGCAAGATATTTCGGGCACAGGACAAGATGAGCGGAACTTAACGGCTAGATGTTATCTGCAGCTACCAAATTACCCGTTACATGTTTATCCCGGGGACCTGAACGCCCGCATAAGACGCTAACCCATGCTCGTGATGGATATAAATCTATTATCTTTGACTGGAGCTGTTTTACATAAATATATGCACACACCGCGCTCGCTGGATGAGGGGTTACGTCAATCTGTGGGCATGGCTTTGCTTTTAATTTTCATGATTGGGAGGAAATGTACCGCGAAATTCCTCTGGCGTTCCTCACCTTCGGGCGCATCTCACACGTTTCTATTAAACTTTTCTTACAAATGGACCACGTAAAAGTTTTATCTTGTAGCTACGTTAAAGCTTCCAATTTTATTTTGAGACTCGTCGTGATGGTCACTGAAGCCAGTGCTGCAGGCATCGGCGAAGATGTAGCAATCAAAGAGAAAACCTCATCATTTCAGTTTTTACAGCTTTAGGAACCTGCACAGATCGATTGCATTCATATTTCATGTTTTTGTAATTAAAGACACAAATTTTACGCGAGGAAACTGCATTCATTTTTCATTTTTAACATGGTCGTGTATAAGTTTAGGTTATACATTTATAGATTACGTCTGGATTGACTATATCTCAATGATGGTGGGTAAATGTAGTAAATTACCTTACAACAGTTACTGTTATACTGCAGATGCCAATATTCATCCGTTTTTAACTGAACGATTAGTTATCAACAAGAAAAAATAAATTACTTAGTACGGAGCACCATATATATTTTAAAGGTATTTTAGTACGTGTGGAGAATCTTAGATTAAAAGTTAGGGAAAATACGGATGAATATGATCAACTGTAAAAACTAAAATGCCGCGTTAATTAAAATATTTAGAATACCAGTGACTGTTATAAGATAATTTGCTACAATATTACAATCATAATTACAATTGGAACAGTTTTCATATCATGGACATTGAGAATGATTAAAAATCTAGGCTGGACTGTTATTCTGTGATTGTAAAAAAGATACCTAGTTCTTGAGTAATATCTATTTCTTGATTTTTAATTGTAATGATTCACGTAGTTTAAATGGCACTAATAACTCTAGTTTATATTATCGTTACTATTTTCGATAATTAGTTAATATACGAGCGTACGAATATTTACTGATTTTACTGTTTAATAAACCATTAAAAAATATGATAGGTTCAAAATAAAATACCTTTTCACAATGTGGAATCAATTATACAGACACAATAAAATAAAGAATTAATGTATCATGCCAGATTAATTTCTGAAATGATACACAAAACAAAATAGTAATACTATATCATTTACAATGTGACCCTATCACTCTATTTTGCGTAAATAGCTTCTTTGCAGTTACGTTTAACGTTTTTGTACACCTAAATCAGGTGTTGAATTGACAGTTGTTAACTTTACGAAGTTTACTCACCTGAAGAGCTCTACGGATATGTACGAGAAGAACCGTTGTGTGTTCTAATTTTAAGTTAATTTTGAGTCTGTAATTTTATGTTTATTATATATGTATATATATATATATATATATATATATATATAGGGTAAAGAAAGGTAGCCATGAGTTAACTAGAGCCCCCGGGCTATAGTTTAAGGATCCTACTCGGCATTCGCCTAAAAGTGATGCTGGACAAACCCTAGAAAACCTGAAGAGGCAGGTCGGGGATTTGGTACTTGTCCCACGCGAGGACTTTCTTTATAGACTGATTTGAAAAGGCGAACGTAACTTACAGGTTTCTAATAACAGCAATTTTTTTTTCTGTATTCTGTTTGTCATCCAGGTAATGGTTTGATGCAGACCAATTTGAATAATATAGAACCATGTAAAGAACCAAGTTATCGGAACACGGTCTTATCATATAACCATGAGACTCTACTAACAGTAGGTCAGTAGAGCATGGAAAGAAAATGTATAGTTCAACGTATAGATCTACTTGACGGAGCACCTGGATTTCCTAATGGAGGGAAACAATGGTATTTTTAAGTCCTATCGTTTCTTTTCACTAGATTCGGGATAATCGTATTTGTACCCAGTTTTTTTTATTAATCATATTACTTGAAAACTTAAGTGAGGATGTATATACTACAAAAGATCGGTACTTAGACGTATATGGATATTAGAACAATTCTTGTGGCTAACTGGAGTGGTCATGCTCATAAATTATACTAACTGTTAAATTTCGACACGTTTCTCGAATGATTAAGTGCGAGGAAGGCTAGCGTTTGAATTTTAATGACAAAGGTAGGTTTACTATAGAGTCAATATTTTCAGTGTAGAAGAAATATGTGGACTGAGCACTGTAATGAAATCTAGACAGGAATGAATGTATTAGACTGACAAAGATATTTCATAGAGATGAAGGAGAGACAGACAGATGTTTAGGACTGTGAAAATATTTATTAGGCTATTTGGGAGTAAGGAGAATCAGTCAGAATCCGCGAACCTCATAGTGGCGAACCTCTCAGTTGAGCTCAGATAGGGAGAACTCTCTTTAAATCAATCCCTGCCGAATCTAATTTCAGTCATTATCAGTCTTATTATATCCTCTGAAACAGGTAATGAAACACGAGAATAATTTTATCTCTTACTTTGCGAAAGTTTTTCATCGCATCACTCAATGTTGAAGACATGTATTTAAATTAATTTACAGAATTATTATAAAAAGCGGCTTCAACAGAAAATTCGACTGCTGAAGTAATTGTCGAAATAGTAAGGGTAAATTAACGAAGCTTCTTTACTACATAACTTATCTGATAATCTATTGTGCTCAAAATATGGCAAGTCAAGTTTTAAACCACTAGATAATAAAAATACATACTCATAATTTCATTTGTTTGCTATATAGGGATTATACACTGGAAAAGTACATGAAAGAAATGTATTTAGGGAAAGGAAAGTATTATATTTAATGTCTCTGACAGTTTTGGTTTATTGCACAAAAGATGAGAACAACAAGTTGCTCAACTTAAACTAACATTTCTAAGTCTTTTGAAGTGAAATGTGGAGAGTAAGATGGCACAAGATAGCTGTGAGGAAAACGTATATGGAGTGAGCTCATTTCGTGAATAATCAAATCATGTCAGGGAGCGCTACAGAGAGTTGGCGACCTTGTGATTCAGAGTCAAAATATACAAACGTCGGTTGATGCTGAAATTCGCTCCACTGCAAATTTTCAAAAATATAAATCAAAGTAGCGGTGTGAAGTAAATTAATTAATATTAATTTATTTATATAGTAATCGTTGATGAGTTTCTGTTTTGATGTGTGTGATGTTCCACCAATCACAATCATTTTTCTTCCACAAGGAAGGTTTTCAGTTGTTTTAACTTACAAATGGTCAATTGAGAATCGAACTTTGGGCTTCTTAGGTTACCCACTTAGTCGCCCGCGTATGCATCATTTGTCTAAATCTATTAAAAAAATTAAAAAAAGAAATGTATGTAAGAAAGTCGCGAAGTAAGACTAATCTTAGGTTTTCTGGATTCCTCCTCATCCGCTATTCGCGAGTGCTGTATATTATCTCTTATTAAACGTAAACACATTGTCACGTGTCTAAACTGTTTGTGAAACAGACACCTTAGGGTTTTGCCAGAAGAGCGCAGGTTTTAATTGAGAGCTGCCAGACTGCGAAGTGTCGGACACCAGCTCGGCTCAGCTCAGCTCAGCTTCAGCTGTCAGTTTCCTAAGCCTGTCTGACAGCCAATCAGAAAACCTCTTACAGCTGTACTCGTATATGGAACCCGGGCTAAGCGTTAGCTCTCGTGATTTGCAGTTTGTCGCTATAAAAAAAATATCTAACGCATACCGAAATAACATGAGCGACGCGAGCTAGCTTCTTCGTTTCAAAGGTGGACTTTCAAACGTTGTTAACCAATGTCTGTTTTACGACAGTGAGCAAGCCTGCTGTGAAATGTGCATTGACTTACGTTTATCAGTCTGAAATTCGATTCAATAACCATCAGGAATTTATATTCTCTTACTAATTAATTGATGTTCGTTGGAAACTGATTACACATTGTAAACATAAGAAACGTTCAAAACTTGTTCTATTAATCATGTGAACTTAATTTCTCTCTATTCCATACTGTATAAATTTATATTTCTTCAGCAAATGAAGACAGCAGAAAATTATCCCAGTATTAAAAACACCATTGTCGTGAATTTAAAAACAAAGTTATTCAAAAATTTAAGCTTCACGCAATTGTTTAATCTCAAAATGATTATAACATAATCTAAAATATGTTTAATTGTTATTTATTGCGTTCCATTTCATTTTCATGTGTAGTGAAAGGTTCTTTATCAACCTACTTGCTTCTGTAATACAATATGGAACGTTGTTTTGGCCTAGATAACCATAAAACTGTCACTATCTGTTTATTTACGTTCTTACAAGAATTAGTTTGGAATACATAATTACAGACAATATTTATTTATTGAATGAAAACAACGTTTCCGTACATGCTTGTTCCTTCATCAGGTCTTTCCCAAAATGTACTAAATGATAAATAAATTGTTTTCACACCATATTAAAAAAAACACAAAATTCCGAGGCACTTATTCACGAGCTACACACTAGTGCGGTCACAGCCCAACTGAAGGTTTTTTTTTAATATGATGTGAAAATAGTTTATTTAACATTTAGTATATATAAAAAAGACCCGATGAAGGTACAAACACGTACCGAAACTTTGTTTTAATTCAATAGATAAATGTCGTCTGTAATTGGGCAGAAAACTGCATTATCTATTTCATATAAGCAAACGTAAAAATTAACCTCTAAACTTAGTTTATAAGTTAACTTTTGTAGGTGAGTAATACTGAGAGATAGGCAACCTTTTGTGTGCAGTAACGTCACAACTTACTACGTCAATGACCTAATATCAATCAAAAACCGCCACGTCAAAGTACGAATTTACAAATGTATTATTTAATCTCTCTCGCAATCGATTTAGCACTAATCGATTAGTCAGTTACTAAGTGACTGAGATAAAGAATAATTACTTCACACTCTAGTATATAAAGTGACTAATGGATAATGAACAATAATTGATTCCTCATAGTTTCACTACTTATATATCGACAAGGAAATGGTATAAACACGTAGCATAAAACATAAAATACTATTGAAGAAAATATATCTATATGTTTACTAAGACTTGTTGATGAATATTCAAAAATTTCCCTCTATCGCAAAAATAGAAAAAAATTATTTTTCACAACGAAGTTTAACTTCAACTCACGTTAGTTGTACGCACGTAATAAATTATTTTGCTTAGAATATATCTATTATGACTACATAACATTCTTACAGTAAACGTATAGTGGGTTAAATCTCCTAAATTATATTGCAGGATTGATTTGATTTATTCTATTCAAAGTCCTCATATGAGGAAATAGGATACGTCGTTACATAAAATTATAATATAATTATTGGATACTACAATTATAAACAATTAGAAGTTAACATAAAAATACTAAAAATCGGGAATACAAATTTCCCTGTCCAGTATAACTAAAGGAACTATATAGTAGTAGTAGTAATAATAATAATAATATATATATATATTATTACTATATGATAGTGAGAGTTTGTACATGCTTTGTTCGTTATACTTCGATATATATCGGGTCAAAAATATTCCTTTAACTAATAAATTAACCTGACTTAATTAACATACAGTACCACGAAGAATTCGCCCAAAATGGTTCCGTTTACCTTTTTCTAAATCCGTAATATGTGCTGGATTTTTAGGAGCATGCTCAGCTCCTCAGATCGGACTACTTTTATCTACTACTTGACCATTGTGTGCCGATTAGGATATTCCATTATCTTACTATTTAATTGCCACGAGCTTTTTTCTACTCATTTTCCGTTCTTGCTAGTTACATTACTTTCCCAAATTTCAATCACTTTATTCCATTTCACATTTTGCCGGACTTGTGTTCCAATTCACTTTTGCATTCCATTCTGCATACCACAGATGGAATAAATGAAAAACACATGCACAATTGAGTAGACTGGCTTCCAGATTACAAGATAACCGATTTGATCGGTGGATGATTTAGTTTGTAAGAGACCAGATCAGTTCAGAAGTCTCGAAAATAGGCTGGTATGTTAGATGGACTCTTCGAGTCATCAGATCATTCACGATTAAGAATTCTTCGTAACATTAAAGTCAAGTCCGCCAAAACGACCAAATGACCAAACGGCGAACGGTGCCATGTGTATTTCCCTATTGACATAACAACCCCTTCCTCTTTTCTGTCACCTTTCCCTCTTTCACTGTCACTCCCGTATAATCACAGAACGGGTCCCGTCGAAAATTCGAAAGTTGAAGTAGGTGTGATTTTAATGATTGCGGTTGGCAATGGCTACCTGGGTAGAACAAAGGGATTACCATGCCGCGTTCCCATGGCGTGTCGCGACGTATTTCCTGTGCCCCAACATTAAAACTAAATTGCATCCGGCAGTGACCCGCTGTTGGCCCGGTCCCCTAACAAAGAGATCGGCCAATTCCTAGGTCTGCCTGCACCTGCACACACCTCTCTCCTCCTCGTCTTACACTCCAAGGGTCGATCATTAAATCTCCCGAAATTTATAGAGCCAACCGACCCTGTAACAAATGTCATACATGTACGCCATATTAGCAGGGCTATTTTATGTTATCACTATTGCAGTCAACTCCCAAGAATTATAAAACGGAACTGTTTTGAATTGCGAGCTGTGCTGAGCCGTAAACACTGCAATTTCTCTGCTCTGTGGTACGAGTAGCATGTGTTACCTCTGATATGACCTCAGATTCACTTCGTCTGGGAACGAGGGCAAAATAAGGCGACGTAACTTCCGGACACGATGTGCTTATGGCGCTCGGGTGTCTGCGTCTATGTCACGAGGGACAAGATGCCAAGTCGAAAAATGGCAAAAACTAGTGAAATGAACTGTGATCATCTCACAAGTGTTATGTGCATTTTGAAGTTCTTGGTAATACAAAAATTTAATATTTTCCGAGTTATAAAGATCTGTGTTTTCAACTGGGTTAACAACTTATTCTTCGTGGCCACAGATATTTACATTTATGAAATTCTAAGGAAACACTGAGAAACAGCGCAACCTTGTGACCCACCTCACAGGAAAGTAGTTATATGTGGTGGAAATTATCTCATGTAAGTTACGGATATAAACAAAACAAAAATAAAACGAAATATTTGAAAAAAAAAGTTCAGTATCCATATCCTCCCATTATATCCAACTAATCATCTTCCTTATTGACTTAATAATTTAATTTATCATACATATACATCTGCTCTTATCGTTTGAGATTGTTGTTATGGTCCTTCCAAACTATGATCAATAGTTATTTCATCAAGAATCTATGAAACAATAATATAAAACAAAATGTAGCTTATGTCCAACAACAGACGGTTTATTTTAAAAAATTCACTTTAAAATAACAACAAAGTTCCTGTACATATTTGCTCTTTGTCTCTGGGTTGTGGCTCTCCAGAGAAATTACACAAATTATCAATTTAGATCAGAAAAAAATAATATTTTGCAATAATATATAGAACACAAAATCAAAATGTCAATAAATTACATTTTTTATATAAACAAAAATCGTAAAAATATAAAAAAAAAATATTAGTTGACGCTACTATAGCATCCTATCGAAAACGAATACGTATATTCTATTTTTCATTCAATACTGCTGGCTGTAAATACGTTGTAAAAAATAGTTGAAAAAATTCTGTTAATATAGGCATCTAGTTGTTCTCAAAAAATGATGTTCCCTTTTCTCTCGCCTTCTTTTTCCTTTGTGATCCTTTAACTTGATAAGTAACCAAAGACGTTTTCTATTTCAACAGTAGGTGTGGCGTGAAATTATTAGTATTTAGGAATAATTTGTACTCGTAAATAATCCCTTTTTACCCTTCCGATAATCTGAGAGCTTTGATAATTCGAATTACGTGGAATCGAAGAATTCCGTAATGAAAAATTAAGTAAATTGTGATCGCGGATTCGTTTCCGTCAGTATTTTACAAAAGCGAACTGTACGAAACTCTGTATTATCATTTTACTTTCCTTTTACTTGGTAGATTTTCTATATAAATCAAATTTGTAAGGATTGTATCATTTTTAGAATAAAGTGTCAGCTTCCAGAACAAAAAATATTATTTCATCTTCACACGGATGACTATTTTTACCTTAAATTACTTCAAAGCATTCCTATTTGGCCAGAAATCGAATTTATTGACATATTGTTTAATAAATGTGTTTAATAATAATTTTTTTACTAATGCTGATATAGTTCTCTGTTAATGAAGACTGTGAGGCATGGCTGTTGTAGGAATTGTGCAGAGGCAGTTTGCACCGAAGCTTTGCCGTGGGAAGGGCGATGATCAGGAAAGTGATAAGGAGTATGGTGGCGTCGAGGCATGAATCATGAAAATTTTAGGGCGGATGTGTCGAGTATCGGATTGTGCCCTTAGATGACGCAAGCCAGGCCACCATTAGCATTTAGATGAGTGTCACACTCGCTCGGTCTGGATTAGAAGGAGCTGCGTGGGCGTGCCATATCTCACCACCTCGCATAACTTACCCGGCCCTTGCACCTTCCCCCACCTGCTTAAATTTATATACATGCTGGTCTTCATTAAGATTTAATGTCTTCATACTGAGTGACTCGTCAGAGAAACTGCCCTTCGGAAATCGAGGTACCGCAATTGTTAAATGTAGACCCGCCCTAATTAAATACTTGTAAATGAGAAGGGAAAGAGATGTTAATGAGGCGTTTGATTACGATCGGAATAATCGTGCGTGTCTGACGGCGTACAAGCGTTGAGGACAATTTCACGTTTTTCGTTGAGCGATATGAAATTTCTGCTGTTCATTGCTTAACCTCATATTGTCGTTAATCGAAATGAGTGAATTTTGCATTTGCAATTTGTTTCAAAGGCGTATTATATGATAGATACTGTTAAGTTTGGATGAACATTTCCTTCATTTACAGTAGCAGGACCGTGTTATATAAACCCATACATCGATAAAAACCAATGTTCAAAATATGTTACTATAAAGAAAGTAACAAAAAGGTACGAACGATTCAAATTAGTTAGAAAGCTTTCGATATAACAAAATTGATAGCATTTTTGTGAATATCATTTTTTCTTTTAAATGTAATACACAACTGTTAGTAATAAAAATTGCTGAAAGCAAATATTAATGTATGTTACTTTTGTAAGTACCATAAACTTTTTATGATAAACTAATTCTTTCCGGTAATTAAATGATGTTGGAAACAAGCATTATTCACAATGATATTAATTAAATTGAAAATAGAAAAATTGGTAACATTTTTAGTTAGAAGGCTACTTATATAAGATTATTTCTTTGAAGTATTTTGGACTTTGTATTGGTATTGGTATTGAAGATGAAGATGTAGATGTAGTGTTGCAATGATTTGAAGAATTCTGAATTAAAGAATGTCTTTGAAATTTACAAAAAAAATGTTACTAAGATAAGCAAGACAAATTTGATAATGGGAAAGAAGTGATATAGATATTTAATTATGATCGATCTGAAATGGTAAAACGGAAAAAAATCTGAAAGATAAATCAAAATAGAATATATCTTGTTAACTGTTAGTTAAAATAATTATTTTAATTATCAGCGTTCTTGGTAAATGATATGAACATGTTATCGACTTTTTAAGCCATTTATAATTACAATTATTCATTGAGAAGAATAAAATATTATTTGTTGTCTTTAAACCAAAATTTAGATTAACATCTGCGTTATTAATTATTTGCTTTAATTTTTGCTCCTAACTTGTTAGTTTTCGTTGTAAACTGGGGTCGAGAATTCAAGGACGGCACTAAATACTGTTTTATCATTGAATAAAAAAAGGGCTTTAACGGTCTGACGCACAGGATCATTTAAGTAAGTTAAACCAATTACCAGTGACATAAATAATCTCTTGTATAGTCCATTTTCCTGATTACTTATTTAATTTTATTTCTGATCAGTAAAATACGACTCATTACTGTCAGTCGCAAGTCGGGTGATTGCTTAGGGAAACATAAAACCCAATGTAAAAATTAAACACAATCGCTAAAACATTAAATAAAAATAGGCTATAATTTTATTATCATCTCGTTCTTTGAATGAATTATTAAAAAATTGAGTTCCTGTTAATTGTTCAGAAGTTTTCGAATTGTATAAATTCTAAACTGAAATGAATGTTACGTGATCCAATTCTCCTATTGCATACATTATGCTATGGTTGCTGATTTTACGTTTGATTTGGCACAAACTTTTCAAACCACCGTGGATACACATTTATGAATGTTCGTTCCTTAAGCAACAATGCCATTACAATACAAAACAAAGTCAAGCCAATATTTCATTTTAACAGACAGAATTCAAATATTGAAATAACCGTTATTATCATGTCAAAAACAATATTTAAGTCAATATCATATCTTACGTCAATTGTAAAACAGCAGCTTTCGTCTTTACAGTCGGACACAATCATCTGTAGTAACTGCTTCCATCTTGTGACGCAGCAACGAGCTTTACAACAAAAACCTCGAATCAACAACATATCAAAAGAACACTGTAAAGTTCATGAAATCATTGAATTATTACAGGGACATTTAAAAATTATATAATTTTATACCAATTGTAAATCAAATGTAATGTATATGAAAGGTTGCTAAACTCCAATTTGTTAATGCGACTTAAAATAAAATTTTAATAAAAAAAAAAGCTCTAATCGGGCTTCGCCACAAACATTAATTATAATTTTATTAGTGGTAATAAATGTTTTAATATTTCGTTTTACTTTACTTATTAATTCTTATCCATTTAATTTTCGTTTTTCTTGTTTTTAATTTTCTATCCATCTGATTACTTTGGTAAGCTCATTTAGGCTACAGCAGAGCATGCTTTTGAAATTCTGGCTAAAATTAATTTATATACCATCAATTTTGGCTAATATTTCTGGAATCAGTGGCAATTCATAGAAATTCTAAGTTATATTTTTTAGATCATTTTTATACTAAAAAAATTCAGTTAAAACTTTTAATTTTAATTTTAGAATTTTATAAATTTGGCTGTGTTCAAACATTTATAAATAAATTTAATTTTTAAATTGTATTTCGTCAAAAAAAATTCTGATCCTTAGGAGGCTCTATTTAATAGGGAAGTTAGAAATAATACCTATATATGTTTGTCTTCTAATATTTTACTTTATTTCTTTCGTTACGTGGTGGAAATTTTATCGAAAATTCACTATCATTTGACCCGCCCATGCACTGACAAATGTAAAAACGAATTTGGGAGTAACGAGATTTTTTCTTTAGTTCCCTGAGCACAGGAGGTCTCTAACCGGGCGTACAAAAAACAGCTGAGCATTCTTCTCTCATTCATTCGTTCATATTCAGACAGAACAGCCATCGCCGAGCGCGATATGACGAATCTGGGCAGCTTGCCTCCCCGTTTGCAGATCCAAACACTCCGTATAATGAAAGGGAATTCATCCTGGAAGAAAATGAGAGATGACATTCGTTCCGAGGACAATGTACAGAAATCTGATATATCTGTCAGACATTTCTCTCGTTCCCTCGCAGTACACAATGAAAGAGGAGATAGTGTTCTCGGATTCTCCACGACTGATACCCGCTTATTTGTGGATTCGAGGTGACGAAATGTCGCGTAAATCACTGAAAATGTCAGTTCATTGTTGTCGTTTCCTTTCACTTGCCAACAAACCTGTCTGAAACGGTCCAACAAGACGTGATTCTTTTCCGTTTGAATGAAACGTTCAAATTTTGCGAAACGCCTCATTACTTTGTTTGCGAACAGCTTGTGGGACGTGCATCTCGGGTAATTGCAGTAGATGTTATCAGAAGAGATTAATTAATTGGCGTGTAAAAGCAATTTCTTGTCCATGTTATAGCAGGTAAATGAAACGGTCTATCCTCGCACCGAGGCCACGTTTATTATCGTGTTTGGGTTGACAGGGAACTTTGCTGATGGATTGCGTGGACGCTTGCCAATTACACCTAAGAAGACTCAAAATGTTAACACAATCATATTTTGGTTGTTCCAGGGAGTGATTTCAGTTTTACTTTGAAGTCTGGACTTCCAATAATTTTGGCTGCGTCATATATTCACTTTTACCAAAAGAAATATTTCCTCAGTTAATAATTACTAAAGATAATATTATCCCACGAAAAAATATATATATTAATTTTAGAAAATAGTATTATATACTAGTATCCTAATTATTTAAATGTTAGTCTGGTTGTAATTATTGCTTATAATTATTTTTAAAGATTAAAAGTCTACTCGCATTTTGTCATTTATGTTTGATTGTATTGTCGACAAGCTCTTATTTAGGTGACGACAGTTCCTGTCCTTTATCTGACTTCATTATAATTATAAATGACTGAAACGAGCCAAATTTGTCGGAAATAATATAATAACACAAAAAAAAATTACACGACGTTTCATTCTCAAACTCGTATTTCAACAGGTGTAAAATTTACAAATAAATTTCGCCGGCAATGTTTTTTTATATATTTCACACTCCCCCTTTATTTACCAACGAACTACTCAAATTTTTACATTAAATATGACACAACGTCATCTCTCAAGCGTTGTAATGATGTTGCCCGTTCAAATTACCTTTGTAAATTGGTTATTTACAGAGCATTCTGCCGCTTTTTCTCTAAGAATATTGGATGAAGCCTATATATTCTTTTTATCGTAAAATCGACCATTATCTCACATCTGGGTGATTGCGTAATGTTTCGAAAATTATATTGCATTATCTTAAAGAACGAATGGAAGCGTTCTTCTTTATTCTCAAATTAAATTTCGTGACGAGCGACGATTTGGTGAGGTTGTAAGTTTTCAAGGCCTTTTAAAGGAAAATGTCGTCTAAAAGAGTGCCTGAACGCCAAGTAGCACCTATCGACGTCCACCTGAAACGTCAGTGAGAAATATGATTCTGAACGAACTTTCCCAACAAATGTTAACCTTTTCTTGACGTACACATTCAAAAGCTGTTGATTGAGTTCTTGGAAACGACGAACTGTTGTAAATGACTTTGGCCATACGAACAGTGGCTCTAGAATTTTCTGTTCAATTTGGATTCAGTAGCGGGAGTTTAAATGATCAATACTTCTGTTACAAATTATAAATCTTGTGGAACGGAAAATTACTAGCACCTAGAAGAGTAAGCTTTGACATTAACATGGAAAAATATAGGGGATTTGATTAAGTCGAACACAGTAGGATATTTCTCAATTGATGTCAATGTGCGATGTTTCCAGTTCACTTAAATAGTTCATGAATTAAATTCTCTATTTTGTTTTCATCGATCAGAAATGTTTAAGTTATAACCGAAATAATTCATCACGAAAGGTACGTTACACCGTGTCAAAGTATAATTAATTTCTAATTAATTAAATGTATATAAATCAATTCAGAAAATAATATTGGAAGGTTAATCTGATTGTATTAATGTAAATATAATTAATATTTCTTTCTTTTTTTATATTTTTATATAATATAATTAATGTATCATGGCTAAGAGTCAGAATTACTTACAATTTACACATTTTACAATATTACTAAACGTTTCCTCCCTATTTCCAGGCACCTCCTCAGTTGCATATATTTATCAAAATAAGAATTGAATTGAAGTGTTCAGAAAAATTTTAACTACTTCGTACAAAATCCATTTTAGGCCCTTGATGTCTTTGGGAGTAATCAAAATTTTTCTTATTATATCAATTCATTTTTTGTTAATATACAATTGAAGATGTCCCTGATCATAGGGGGAAAGGTTTCGAAGTATAGTAATAAATGTAAATTTTAATTGTTAAATTCTACTTTTGGCCATGATACATTAATTATATTACATGATATATGAAAAATATGAGAAAAAGAAATAAATATTATTTTAGACAGGTAAATGAATTATCGTATGATATAATACAAAAAAAATGTTGAATGTCATTTCATCTTTCTCTTCTCTGTAGACTCGCCAGGGGAGAATTTTCACCGAAAAATATGTAATGAATTAAAAGGAAGTATTTAGTTTCTGTGATTAAACATCAATTTCTATTTCTAATAATTTATTTAAACACAGTAATTATAAATATAGTAATAATATATTTTTTACCATTGAAATAATACGTTTTTATTGTAATTTAAGAAATTGTCTTTTATAAGGGATTGTGTGCTCACCTTCTGTGGTCACTGCTTAGTAGTATGCGTACAGTTCTTATACGGCACGAACGAGAATTTTTTTAGCGAATTTTTATGGAAGTTTTTACTGTGAGAATTTCCCTCTACACAACTGGTTAAAATTATCCTTAGGTACGGAAGTGTCCAATTTCTCCCTCTCTATGGAACTATCATTAATGATAACTGTTCGCATGAGGAGTCGGCTTTTCTATTAATAAACTTTCCATATCCTGTATCTCATATACCAGTCACCAATAACGATCTCTATTGAATTATTGCGTCATTTATTACATCTCCACGAACATACTAATCTAGTCAGTGCATAGTAATTACTAATTGTTACCGTCTAACTCCCCGCCGATACTCTAAATAATCGTCTTCAAATTCTCATTGTTAACTGCAGTGAACTATCTTCTTATAGATTCAAGGCGTTTTTAAACAATTTAGTTTTCCGTTACACCCATTAAACAACTGTCGAGTTCAATTTGTTCTATTTTTCCACAACCGGGAAAAAATTTCGAACCATTTCCTACCACATAATAACAAGTGGTGATTACACCATCTGCTAATAGTCGTAATTGCCCTCAATAGCATCTGCTGAAATATGCACAGAAATACGCTGCTAACTGAATGTCACATTTTTACCCCGTTAAGTCCAAACATAACCAGTTTTAATTTAACGTCTGTTTTGAATTAATAAAACAATTGATGACCTAATAAAGATACTTTTTATTTATTTATATTGTAACAACGTTTCTATATATTTTTGTAGCTTCTTCAGGTATTTTACAAATTAATATAATAAACTAGTACAACTAAACGATTAACAAGTTATTAAATTCACACAGTTTTGAAAGAGGGTCCGAGGCACACAATTCACTTAACGTTTACAGTTAATATATTTTTATCTAAACCTAACCTTTGTCATTAACGAAACAGATTGTGGTAATGCGGTTATTTATGGAAAGATGATTTATGCGTAATACATTAAAAACTAGCAATGCCGTCGATGCGATATGCATGACAATCTTTATTAACGAATTCAGGTTTATTTTATCTTGCATCTCTAGAATTACAGATATTCAAACACTCATGTTAAACATTTTTATGATGAACAACCAAACATTTCTAGATGTCAAGAATATAAGCGTTGATAAAGAACGAAATATATCGGGCTCGAGTAATGCTTTAAACGGAACGCTAACACACACGGCGCCACTTTCTGAATAACACCTTCAGTTGGGAAAGTTGATCATCAGTCAAAATAAAAGAAGATAAAACACTAATATTATCAAAATGAAATTATTTTTTTTATTTACGCTAAAGACTTTCAGATCAATTTATTAATAAATATACATAAAAGCAAAGAGCTATATATATATATATATATATATATATATAATGTTTTACAAAGAGAAGATGAATTGTGATCTGGTACGCGACAATTCAAGTAGAATTTACAATTGAATGATATCTTGTAATCGAGTTTAGGGTTTCCAAATATTAAGATTTATATAACTAGTGTTTTGGTACTAAACTTGTACCCCCGAGAAAATTGGAACACCATGAAAAAAAACTTATTTCAGCTTATTTTAAACATATAATAAAAACATGGTATAGAAATGTTTTTTAAAAAATAATAATAATGGGATTTCTAATGAGCTCTTAATATGGTTTAGAAGCTTATGAGTAAGGTCTGTTGTAAAATAGATGAAGTGTTTCATTACGTTTGAATGAAATGGGTAGAAGACGAAATCGAGAAGCGAAGTAGTGTGATATAAAGGAAGAAAGACACGAAGTTGGTGTTTATAAAATTGGGTGAAGGGAGAGAAAATGTATGAAACAAGCGTTCAGTCCAGTCAATGAGAAGCTGATTTCTGGTTCTCCTCCTTCAGCACACTTCTGATGAACTATGTCTTCGACGTAACCGATTATTTATTGAATACAGCTAGTAACATATTAGAATCAGCTGTGGTTAATTATTATGTGTGATTGTAGTTATTTAGCGTGAATCATTGTACGTGTTTGGTGTGCGGCGGGATAATGAAGTGTCCTTGAGGAATGCGCGCTATCTTCCTTTTGTTAGCGAGGTTCCTATCTTAGATTGCATCGGATAGGGAAGAGGAGTGTAGGAGCACAGAAGCTGGTGGTGTTCTGTCAAATGTTGAGTAATTTTGTTGTATGTCAGGGGCCAGGTGATAGGTATCTGGCCCCCTGGGAAACACCGTCGCGCCCAATACTATTATTGGAACGTGATAAAATGCCTCGTCATTGTATAATAAGATTCCGAGCCGTGATAAAGTTAATAACTGGAAAATATCTGTAGAACAAAACCTATCAGCAATTAATAATCAACTTGTCCGGCGTATTGATAAATGTTTATAAACACGCACACAAAAAACGGCCATTTTTGTTACGTTAATCTCGGCATTTTTGTTTGCCTAAATTAGAAAGGTAAATTAAAATGCGGACATACTGAGCTCACCGGAGTCATTTTAAAATTATATCGAGTGCCTTCAGCGATACGCGACCTTTTTTTTACTCTTCATCTCTATCCCTCCCTCTCGTTACATTGCGATTGTATCGAAAAAGAAAATAATAAATAACCTGTTTGGCTGTCGCCAAATGAGTTCCAGCCAAAAACAAGATAGAGATTAAAGAGGTTCATAGCATGCGGAATGGAAGCTTTAAGCGCTTCAAATGAGAAGAGGAAAATAAATTGAATGTGTATTATTGAAGAATCGTTAAAGTTAAACGAAGTATTTTAACTGTCAAAAGCAATGACAGTTCTCAATCCGCATGATAATATACTCTACTCCGGAATTAAGGAATGCCTTTTTGAATTTTTCGGTACTAAATATCTTGGCTCTGCTTCAATTTGCTTTTATGTAACTCAGGATTAACGTTGCACCAACATAGGGAAAATTTTGTTAATACTTACATTTTTTAGTCTGTTCTCTCATGACAGCTGATATATGCTTATAAATATTTTTTTCAGCTTAATTAATAAATACTATTTTCAAACTAACATCTTTTTATTTAATGAATAAGAAAAATAGCCAATACATAGATAAAAAGGGTAATATAAATACCACACTAATCTTTCTTATTCATTATTTTCTGTCAGACGTAAATTATTTTCATCTTTTTATTTAGTTACACATAATAATTATGTACACATCTTAACTTAAATTTTTTTTGGCTTCTTATTTAGAGAGAACACATTTAATCGTAATATGTAGAAAATAACCAGGAAAAGATTTCATATATTTGAAAATAAGTTCAAAAGAAAATAAGTTCACTCGTAGAAGATTAGAATTTAAGCACCTGTCCACGCAGTATATAATCTTGTTTATTAATTGTGCTGTCTCTCTCTTCAACAACCACTGACGGTAAATAACAATCGATATGCATCCATCACATTATAAAAAATTATTAATTCCGGATAAATTTAATTATTTTCTTTAGATTCCCCGTTAATTGTTCGGTAGCGAGACTCTACTAACACAACACATTCTGAATTTGACCTTGTTCTCTGTTTTGCTTTTTTTATTTATTTTTGGGAAATTTGGAAGTAAAAGGCCCTCGCCTTTTATCAGAAATTTTTTCCATCATTCCTCTGTATGATTTGGGGAAAATGTGGAAAAATAAAATCATGATTACCACAACATGATTTTTTTGTATGGTTGATATTTATAATTTAAAAAAATACTGCATTATATTTCTTCATAGCGACGATGTAATGAAGTAACCAGAAATATATCTATTTTTTTTCTTTAAGAGTCAATAAATGTTCCTGGGTCTCAATTTTCTTTCTCAGAATTCGTATATTCCAGTCATAATTGTTGTAAGAGATAGCTGAATTCTTACCGAAAACTCTTCCAGTTAAATTACAATTGTGAATTCTCAAAGTTGTTATTACCCACTCTTATTCTATACAGGAGGGAGAGGTTACGTGGAACATTTTTGCACATAGTTACCATCAACTAGATCTAGCGGTTATTTCAGCTATATAAACTTATGTTAAGAGTAGTATAAACTCATGAAGATTAAATTAAAGTGCAATTTATTCTTTAAGGATTATAAATTTAATAAGACTAATTTTTATTATTTGGTATGTATGGAATTTATTCAGTCGCCATAAAAAATTAAAACTTCATTACTTACCTTTTTATTAATTTTGAACCAAGGTTATTTCGACCGATAATTTGGCCAAATTCATCTACAAAATCCAAATTATGATTTTATAAAAACATTTACAATTTGCAAAATTCTACTTATATATATAATTTGTTGAAATTTAAATTTTTGTATATATTTCTAATAATTATATAACATATTGGCCAATTATTTTATATAATATAATCCATTTCAATAATTGTCAAATTTTTTATAGTTCTAAACGTGGAAAACAATCTTTCTTCGTGTGTTGGTTCCAACAGGATACGTGTCTATCCTACGGATAATCCAATAAAATAATTGACTACGTTCGTGTGGTCCAGATACACGTCGATTCTATCTCGTCTCACGTCAGAACATTGTCCCGGAAACACTAAAATTCAAATATTCCATTTTTTTTAAAGATATGACACGTCTAAGTATCTTATTTGATATGTTGTTCTAGACGTGTAGAACGATATATAATTATCGCCTTTTAAACTTGATATGTATTGAGATTTAAAACTGCTGTCGTAAAAATCATAACCTATTAATGTTCTAGAATTTTCGCCTAATTTAATTTCGAAATCTCAACACTTTCTTTCCTTGAATTCATACCATATATATATATATATATATATATATATATATATATTACGGTTTAAATTTTAATGATAGAGCAGTATTAGTTTTAAATCATAGTATTAATATTTGTACTTTTATGTCTTGTATAATCTTTGTCTCGGCTTTTACAATATATTTTATAAATACCTTCAGTTTGGTCATAAATTATTTTTTTATCTTGTTATCTGTTTCAATCCAAATTTAATTTCTTGTATCCCATTGTTTTTTTTAAATATTTTAGATGTCAGTTTATCGATATTTATTAAAGAACAATATGGTAATCATTATAAATATATTTAAATTGTATTATTGAGTTATTCATTTCTATTTCATTTTTACTAAAAATGAAAATCATATTTTATAAAAATATTCATCATTTAAGGATTATATTTGATAAAATAATTGGTCATTTTGATATATCATTATTATAAATATATAAAGAAATTTTAATTTTGACAAATTAAATGTATTTAGGATTTTGTAAATTTTAAATGTTTTTATAAAAATATAATTTGGTTGATGTATAAAGCAAAATATCGGTTGAAATCTCTTGGTTGAAAATTAATTAAAATATTTAGTAATAGAGATTTAATTATGTATGGAGACTGATTAAAAACCTGTGGGGTTATATTAAATAAATTAAAGTGTAATTTAAATATGACTGAAATTAGTTGTTATTCATTTCACTTTATTACTAATAAATTAAGTTATGAACTTTGAATCACATGACATTTTCCACATCTTTGTTCATCTGGGGATCAATGCAAAAACACTAAACGAATCACCGTCTCTCCTGACTTCTTGACGTGAAATTCTTAATATATTTCTCCTTTTCCTCGGGTTACATGGTTCATGTTATATCCCTCATTTGAAAAAATAAATTGGCTAATGAAAGAGCTTGACGTTGTGCAGAATACTCAGGGATCAATTTGAGCAAACGTTATTTGCACATTTTGTCCAGAGACATTCTTCGAAGACGTTACTGACGATTTATCTGCATGTTCCTTGAGAAACACGTGCTTGACCTAACGCACTAACCTGCGTAAATAACACGTTTGTTTGGAACTACGTGTAAATATTAAGTAAATATATAACTCGTAGTTAATATTGTTAGAAAAATATGTTTTTCCACGTGTCCATGGTATTATGTAAGCAGCGAATGTTCCCGGGAGCACTGCGTAATTTGCATCCTTTGGTTCATGAATCGGCTAAACAGGTTTCAGTTAAATGCTGTTAAATAGCGAACCATTCAAAATTCGATTATAATTGCAAGTGCCTTGTGCAGCGTTAGTAATTTGTTTGGCTACAAGTACCTAGTCCGCAGCCCAGTACTTAATCCGAAACAGGCTGCAAGCTTTATGAAATCTGTTGGACCGTTCTCTTGAATAATACCCAGGTACGAGGTGAACGAGGTAGGGGGTGTGGGGTTACATTCCCGGTGTGGCTAAGACCATAACGAGAATTTTCTTTTTTTTTTAAAAAAAAAAAGTTGGCCATAAATATAAGAGCGAGCGCTGTCTAATTTTATTTACACAATGCACAATATTTTTGGGCGGCCATATTCGCCGTTAATCCTATTAGCGCTCGTAACAGGATTTTTGGTGTGTGCTGACGCCGAAACGCTGGGGAAGATTATTTATGTTCTTTTTGGAAGCCATGACCATTGTAATGGGGTAGGCGGGCATTCGCGTAAATCAAGTCATTTCCCTGCGCCGAGTTATCCGATACCAGACACCCATTTCAGATGCTTGTGTTTATCAGTTTCAGTCGATATCTCGCAAGTAGGTCCGTAGTCGGTGGTTGACCTTGAGACTGTCAGTATTTGCCCAGTCGGTCGCCGCATCTCTCTTCCCATCGGTCGTGTGACGTTCGCGAATAGCATTATTTCCAAAATTCGATAAAAACACAATTTAATATTCGTGTGATAGGATTCCCGGTGCTTTGACGTGGTCTCGTTACGTCTCCTCAAAACTTCCCCTTGTCTAATTTTAGTTGTGAATCCTCCCATAAAACTCGTTGAGTTTCACTTCTCATTTATCTGACATCAATAAACAATCAAACCGGACAACATGCCAGAAACAAATTAAGAAAAATAAAATAAATAACACAACTTTCCGTATCTTTTCTTCGCCCTCTTCGTGTACACGAGATTAAAACAGAACTTTACGTGTTTCACTTTCATTTATATTTATCTTACATAAATTGAATCAATGAATAAAGAAACAAAACGACGTGTCAGAAACAATTTAGTGAAATTGTTCTATGTTTCGTTCCTTTTCTTGAAATCTCCAGAGGTGCACAATTATAAAATAAAAAATTTGACACGTACGAATATAATCTATTTCCAGTAATATTACGTTATTTCAATAAATAATTATATTTTAGAGAAATTTTTTGTTCACATGAGGGGGTTCCAAGAAACGTTTTATTTTTGTTTCCGTAAATTGTTTCTGGCAAGTTAACCAGTTTTTCAGTGCTTCACTTCGGTTTCCATGTGAGTCGTGATCTTAAATTAAAATTATTGAGTCGCTTAGTCCCCAATTTCTAGAAACGAAATAATTTAAATCTTACGTGTGGTGGTATTATCCAAAAAAGTGTTTCTGAGAAATACTATATTTCAGAAATCTGCCGTCAAATTTTCAGCCGTATTTTTTGCTTGGTAGACCAAAGCAAATTAATTGTATTATTTACCAATAATTGATGATAAAGAGTTTCGCGCAACGGTTAAACACTTTGATTTGAAAGGCAAAACACCCTAAGAAATCAAAGTCCTTCATTTGAAACAGATTGTAGTTGTATTTAAGCTTAACATCGTTTCGGAAGGCTACCGTAAGTGTCTACGACAGAGATTATTAGCAAAATTCAGGATATGTTTTTGAATGATCGTATAGTCAAATTACGCGACACTGTTGAAGCCCGAGGCTTATCCTTCGGGTTCAGTTTTTTTCAATTCTGCATAAAAAGTTAAGTGTAAAGAAAGTATCGGCAAGATGGGAGCCACGATTGTTCGCAGTGGAGGGACAACACAATCCTGAGGTCGATTCTGTGGCTTGTTTAGCGCATTACCGCCGGAATCCTGACGAGCTTCTACGCTGATACATAACTGTTGATTAAATAGGTAACAAGCACGACATTACGCAGTTGAAATAACAGTGGAAACAGTGAGTTTCTGCGGGAAACTGGCTCGAAAGATGACAAAAAACGTAAAATCGCTAGGGAAAGATGATGGCTGCTTTTTTACAGTGATGCACGAGGAATTATCCACGTTGACTATTTAGAAAAATAGAAACTTAAAGAAGACTAGTATGCGTTGTTGCTGAACCGCGTGAGCCAAGAAATTAAGGAAACACGTCCACAAGAAGTTCTGAAAAAATACGAGCCCTTGTTGGGTGGCGCGTTGTCATACTATACATTGCTTGGTAAAATATCAACTTAATCTGTAATAATTGTGAACAACTTTGTGACAGAAGACAAAGCGTAATGCCATCAATACAGCCGGGGAAAAAAATCGACAGTCAAAACTGCGTTTTGGCGAAGGTGAAAGCGAGAAAACATTTTTGTCGGATGGAAAAATAAATTGTTCTGTATCGTCATAATTAACTATTTGAGGACAACCGTTTTTCCAAAAGTTATGGGGCAGTTTGTATTTGAGTCTTTGAATATTTAGGAGAGAAAATGTACTTTATTGTCAGAAACAGGCAGTGCATATTTATTTCTTTTTGAGGTCGTGATGATTAAAAATGTATGTAGTAACATAGTGAAACTTGAAATTATAATCATTCACTCAGTCTAGTTATGAAGCAAACTTGTTTCTGTTTTCACGGTTTCAGCATCAATGTTATTAATATGTGTACTTTTATGCACAATACGTTGTCATTTAGCTTCAAAAAACAGATAAATTATTTTCAATAACTTTTCAGTCAAGTCACGAATTAAATAACTTTGTAATATTAAACTTAATTTATTGGTCATAAAACTGCATTTAACTTTTGAATATTATTGTGTTCCTAAAATATTTACATGAATACGTTTTTCGCCTAGCGTAAAGCAGAAAAAATGTGTAACGTCACACGAAAGCGTTACACCCTCTAAGCGACGTGGATGTCCAGTGTAAGACACGATCTATTTCGGTGAGATGGTCGCGAGAGATGTTCTTCGTTTGTATTTAATATCACTACGTTTTAAGCATTTACCACAGTTTTAATTTCGCCAAGGAGAAAATTTCCCGTTATAAGTTTGACGACTTTTCCAGACATTGAAGAATATAATCGAACTGAAATTTCTTGTGCCCTGATGTTTTGAATTAATAGAAAATATCGCAACACGCCTATCTTTTTTTTTCAGTGCTTTTTAATTTGTTCTTGTAGTCACATCCGGTGGTCCTGAAGCTTTCACGTCGGAGAGAAGTACCAAGGGAATTTAAAATTAAGATAAAGTTTAAACAAGAGCCAGTATTGAGTTCAGATCTTCCAGGTAAAACGGATAGAAGTGTTTGCCTTACGTAAGGACTTAACTTCGTGGAAGGAAAATCCACTTTCTCTACGTTATTGACGAGTCGCAAAAAAGTAGAAATGGACCATAAAAGTGGATAGTGAGTGTTGTTCTGTAAACGGGGTCAATTGTTTCCCTGCAGGCGGAATAATTCATAATTGTGCAACTACCTACTAGGAAACATACGACCGAATACGCCTTTAATTAATTCATATCAAATTTAACAGTGAAAGTCTTAAATTGCCTCCCAAGTGGAATAATCCTCTCTGATTTCATTTTTCCTCACTTCCTGAAACTACCATTCATTACGGATAAAAGCCTATTCTAGGTTTCAGACATGTACGATTGTATTTTGTTTCAGCGGATTGCTTTAGAAGTAATAATTTAGAGAGTAAGTGTTACACAAGTAACAATACCAATTATTTTTGAACACTCGCGAAAATTATAAACTACAGCGCTGCTAAAAACTTAATGACTTCCTGCCATTTTCTATTTAGACGCATTCCTGTTAATTTATCTGCAGTTATGCTTCTGTTACTCAGAGAGCCATGAAATATGACGCATATTGTAATGAATCGTTGATGTAGACACTTGTTCCTCTCAGAAGCACACACAAATGTTTGTTTTCATAACAGAATGTCATGCTTGCTCTTCACTGATGTGTTTGCTAAATCTGCTTGTCACAAAATATAATACGTCTACTAACAAAGCGGATGACTGTGAATGGATTTCCAATAAATACACTAAGTATGCTTGCATGTAGGTATTTATTATCAACAGATTGGAAAATAGCCCATAACCCTTTAATGGATGATTTTTTTGTAAGTTTTTAAACTAAATTTTTACGATGTATTTTTGTGAATAATATACAGAAAAAATAACCAAAAAAATATCAAAAGTGACCACCAGTCAATTTGGCTGATGATATTTCACATTTGCGATATAAATATAATTAGGTCTGATTTATCAATAATACAAATTGATTGGATAGTTACGATTTTAATGTAATTAGAATACCCTGAGAATGATGCTTAAATTTTCTTTCTAAAAAAAACATAAAAAAGCACGTAAAAGCTTAAGTTGTTCGGCGAGCAGAAAAATCTGGACTGAGGTGTTGACTCACAGAAAGCTAGGACAGGCATGTTTTAAACCTGTCCGTGGATGCCAAAAATTTCTCATTTCCTATAGTACATGTTTCATATCTGCATCACAAGTTAGAAACCAACAGACGCCACTGGGGTGATACTTAAAATTATGTTGCATATATGCTACACTATCTAGTAAAGGGATAATATTCATGTAGAATACCGAACTGGCTTTCAAGAAGTACATAGTATCTTTGTTTACAGGAATTTGAATGAAACAATATTTTTATAATAAAATCAGTCGTCGTTTGGCTTCTGAAAGTGAACCATGGCTTGTTGAATGCTGAATAAGTAATATTATATTTAAAGATTATGCTTGTAGTATACCTGAAGAAACTACATATATAAATATGTATTAGAATAATTGAAAAGAAACTGTCTTTTAAATTAAATGCTGTTTAATACTGCACAGAAAATATTAAAATCGTTTATCAGATTTTGATATTAATTTCATTTTTTGTTAGAAACCATTTAGTCCCTAATTTTTTCAGAAAAATTAATTTAATGTATTCTGCAGAAGAAGATGCTAGTGAATAAAATTATTCGAGTTGCTTGTCGCCTATAAATATATAATAATCGAGAGATACTGTTCATACGCCGATCTCTCTCTCTCTCTCTCTCTCTCTCTCTCTCTCTCTCTCTCTCTCTCTATATATATATATATATATATATATAAATTAAAATTCAAAATAATTATTAAACTTTGAATTTATTTCCCAACAAGGTATAACTCTTCTGTATGCTCTGCTGACTTGTTTGAAGGGCTAGATTTTACACCACACTCAATATTTTACAGAGATTAGATGTCAAATATATCCTTCAAATATTGTTTACGTTTTTTTCTGCATGTATAATGTTTCAGTTTCGGAATTGACTCGTTTACGAATGGTATTTTTTTTTAACTTTGGCATTTGCCGTCTATATTTTCATTGTCACATACGAGCCTACTTTTAGGACACTCTTTTTTTTATTTGTATAGAGATAAAATAACCTTTCGAATCAAATTTCACATTATCCTCGAGTATAATGCAACAGTGACGCCAAGCGATTTAGTAGCCCCTCGTGTATTGTAATGTGTACAGAATCAGATAAGAAGCGACCGTGGCCTCTCATTAGAAGGTTGAGATCTGAGAATCGTGGGGGAAATGAGGTTATTCCTAAATTAGGAAAGTTGGTGGGCGTCCGTGCGCCAACTCGGCTCAGGATCGTCTCAAACCGCCCACGTCGACCGCTAATTAAAACTATTAACAAATATTGTTTCTAACGATCTCAAGCCTAATTATTGGCCGTGACTATAATCAAGCTTAATAAATTGGTAGCAATTTCCCGTTTAGGGAGAAATTGGTAATTTTTATGAGCCATCGGGGTATTTTGGCGGTCGGGTCGGGGCTGGGTCTGGACCCTGGGCCTGGGTCTGGGCCGCACATGCCAGCTCTCGTCTCGTGATTAATCTGGACGCAGTCGGCCACTGACATCGCCTCCCAAACCGGACTCGTAATTGATTTCGCTTGTTTTAAATCACGGTTTTCAGTAATGAAGCAGATAGCTCCGGGAATAATTTAAAGTGTCGATTCTATTAAGATTTTCTTAATGATATGGGTTTTGACTACGTGACGCAAGCGCACAAGATGGAGACAAAGAACGTCATACCTCTCAACCCCTTTCTCGCTTGGTTTCTCTTTTCTACACACATGTTTGTAGTGGTATATAATTAAAGCCATCACCACGATTACTGGCGTGCAAAAGCCGGGGTACGATTCATTATTTAATTATATATTTTTCTTGTTGTCCATTGTGAGTAACTTTCTTAGAAAAAATGGAAGAGTTGTGTCAATTAGAAATAATTATTGAGCGACAGAGTGAGAAAATTAACAATGCAGCGGATATCAAGATGAAGCGACAATAGGAGAATAAATAAAATGCCATCGTCTCTAACGAGCATTGCGCGTAATTGCGCTTAGAATTTAAGTTTATAGTATTGTATTATCCCATACTTCTATCTCAGTGGTGAGAACTGACGTCACTTTTAACACCTGAATGTTTTATCAATTACTTTCCGTATATTCTTTTTCGAAAACACTTCTAGTGAAAATACGCTGTTAGTATGAAAAATATACGTCTGTTTTGAAGACTAATATTAAGATAAAAAAGCCAAATTCAAACAAAAGAAATGATATAAATGCCACACAACGTTTCTGGAAACCATGTGCCTTTCTTCCTGTGCTACGAAAACTAAAAACACGATAGCCTACAGCGACACAACTGTACAAGTTCAGTTGACAATGGCTTTTGTGTTTGATATCGAGGAACGTTGTGTGGTATTTACATTAGTTCTTTTGTCTGTATTTGACTATTTTTTATTATTATTAATACTCTGTTAGTATTATAACGTTGGTTTGTCGGTACAACCCTTTTTCAATTATATCCATTCAGCATCGCATTATACAGGGTGCACGAAAATTCCTCTTATAAATTTTTAGGACTTGTAGTAGGAAACTGAGCGGATAATGTTTTGAAAAAGGAAATAATGTCCGGAAACGTATTGCTTCCGTGCTGCAACCATTTAAAAGCGGTCGTATAACTGGGCCGTACGTTCTTCCACCCAGGCTGTCGGGTCCCATGTACTTGATCTTCCTACAACAAGTATTGGGCGTGTTGTTGGATGCTGTGTCATTGAATGTTCGTCAGCACGACGGCGCACCGTCTTTATTTTCACTTGATGTTCGGGAACATCTGGAACGACGATTCAAAGTTGGATTGGACGAAGGGGTAGACTCGCTTGGCCTCCACGATCATCTGATTTTACTCCATTGGACTTATTTCTGTTGGGTCATTGGAAGAAACAGAGTAAGATCTGATTGCCAACAGATTGACGAGACACTAGGTATGTGATGAAGCGAGGCTACCAGAACATCATTCATAGGTATAATGTGTGCAACTACGTTGGTGGTCGCCTCATCGACCCGGAGTTGTAGTGGATAAGATTGCTAGTCGCCCTTTGAAGGAGACAAAAATAGATTTTAAGTTTAACTGTAAACAAAAATGTTTGTAAAAATGAGTTGAGTTGTAATGCAAATGATGAACTGAGGTACGTCTAAGTAATGTACTGAAGTGGTAAAAGTGGTCTTGTTAAAATAAAAACCTTGCTTAGTAATGGTTGAAGTATGAAAATGGTACATTTCCGGAAATGGATTCCAATTCCAAACATGGTCCACTCCGTCCCCTTCCTCAAATCCTTAAAATTATAAGGGGAATTTTCGCGTACCCTATCTGTATAAGCTCAAATTTCTGCTGAACACAACTTTTATTCTATAACTTTTTATTTACACTTCTTTTAATCCAAATTTAATATCAAGAAAATCATGAAGAATATTTCTTGTAATTTAATGAGATGTAATTCTCGCATTTAATTGTATTAAATGGCTAACTTTTTTGGCTAATTTATTTATTTACAAAATATTATTTATATGGCTACAAAATTAACTAATTTATTATAAGATTATGTCACTTCGACTAACATTTATCATTTAAATTTGTTTGTTGGAAGGTTTCATATCTTGGAAATGTGTTGGGTGTTATGGTAAACTTTGAATTTAACTCTCAAAAGTTACCCCACGTGTAAAAATCAAGGAAGATGGTATCAATCGGACTTTGAACGTTCCTCTTGTCAGTATAACGGTTTTCTTACAGATTTAGACATTCTCAGACTGCTGAAGTACGTGAAGTTGTAAATGTAAATATTTAACTTTACGTAAGTTCTTAACTGCTTAAATAATGTTTCGAATTAGAAAAAAATCAGTTATACTCGAACACAAGATAAGTAAGTTGTCTTAAATGCAAATTTGGGTAGAATGATACGTTTTATTTATTTTAATTTGTTGCTTTACGGTTCGGGCAGTAAAATTAATTAATGAATATTGCTATCAGGCGTGCTTCCTTTGCAATAAAATATATTTAACACATTCAGGCCTCGTAGTTAAAAACATATTAAACGTTTTACTTTTTAAATTTAATTCTTGGGTAAATTTTATAGGTATATAATTTTTATAGCTTCGCCAATCAGTAGTTGATCATGTTAAGCTATTTTACTTGTTTATCGCAATTGCTCGTAACCATCGGACGTTCTGGAGGCTTATAACAGATGATTAATCCTATACAGACAAAACTACATAGATTTAGTTGTTCTGCTACCAAATTTATACGTGGAGCTCAGTCTTTTCTTGAAGCATCGTCTGATAAATTCATAGTAATTTAACTTGCAAATCTTCCATAAAATATATACTTTATCCGCTTATAAAAGATTTGTGAAATATCTACACTATAAAGGCACGACGTGTCATGCAAATAACGCAGGACTAAATCTGCCGCCCCGCGATCTCGTCCGAAGACCTTTCCATGGAATTTATTTAATATATTATTGTGTACTTGTGAAATGTGGTGATTTATAATTTGAACGCCAAACTAACGTTTATTTTATTCGTGATGGTAAAATTATTCTACTTGAAATCTCGAATGTTCAAAGTTGTATAAAAGCTATTAAATTTAATAAATTCAAGATTATACTATTGTTTCCAAGTCATTAAAATTAATATTTTAGCGTTAAATTAAGTACTGTATTAAAATAAATTGCAGTTTGTGGGCTGCTTTAAAATACAAATACTTCAGGAATAATTAAATTAACGAAATGTCGCATTGTTTTAAAAAATATAGCTCGACAATCTGTTTAAGCATAGCTCTTAAGATTCAAAATTGAAGAATGGCGGTATAAAGTCTAAATGGGCTTATTTCTTTCGCTGGTATAAATTATTTATTCCATTGTTTTAATTATTTTTTTTATTCAAATCGTAATGCTTTACTCATACTTTGAAATGCTAGAAATGTAAACTAGAATTCCCAATACAATTGGGTCGAAAAACGGAAAAAGATTATCAACGCTCATGCTGTAAAACAGATCGTAACTATAAAATTAGAGCAGTTTACAGCTATATTTTTTAATGATAAACAAAAATATTTTTCGAAGGAATATGTTACCATTTAATTTTGTTGCCGTGCCTCGAATTATCCTGATCTTGATTGGAAATTTTGTATATTTTTCTTAACACTAATTCTGGCCCATGTCGTAATTTTTTATTTGAATTCTGGAGTATATTGAATGTTGTATGCGTCTGGAAGGGAGATATCAGGATGCAAAGCTTTGTTTGAACTGCAATGATTGTTATTTATTCCGATAATAATACTACATTAAAACTAATAACTTATTTCAAGTATATTCCGAAAGAGAAAACTATAAAAAGGGTCTATTAATAACTACAAGTGAATGTAAAGTGTTCGCCATTATCAATTTTCGAGACGAACGACGATTTCAGAAGATAACAGAACCTAGGTACGACGACAAATACTTTGCTGGTAATTATCTTCTCTGCTTAGCATAGCGAAGGCGAGGGCAAGTGTTTATTGACGAACGTGCAGCATACACACCCTCCGTGCATTGTTCCGTCGTGATACATGATATATCGCCTCATAATTTTGCAAGGAATGTCGCCGTTCCATAGTCCTTGCTGCGCTGTTTCCGCGTTAGAGTCATCATACTTGCTGGTAATTGGCCAATAAATCTCGTCACACAATTTATTTTATGATTTTAATTACTTTTCCGCCTTAATTTCCACAGGCTTCGGGTAATCCTAACGAGAGAGAAGGAGACCTTTTCAGCTCTTAAATCGATACTTGACGAAGACAAGAAACATTTTCTTTGTTTTATTTTTCATATGAACGGTACGTAATAGCCGAGATTATAATTAAACAAACTTTCTCTTGGGTCCGGTTGTGTTGATGATATTGAAAAAACCTTCTGATATCGAGGAGAATGAGCAAGTCATCTTCGTACGTCCAAAGAGAGCACGAACAAGCTTAATGCTGACGAAACCCTGAATTGAAGATTCCTTATCGACACACCCAGTTGGATACATTGTGATGCGCCATTTACCCAATTCTGTATTGAATTATTCATGATTTCCAAATATATGTTGTTATTTATTTCGATCCTCGCGCCTTTACACACATGCGTCATGTCCCGTAATACCTTAGTCACTAAACCAATCTATTCCTTGAATTATTAAGAGCTATTATTATTTTATTCTAATTTTGTAAGAATATTTTGCTTTTAAATAAATTGACTTTAAAAAGTTTCAACAATTATTATTTTTGTGAATTAAGTGAAATTGTTTAACTTCAATTTAGAGTAATTTTTGAATTCTTGCTTTGCTTAGACAATAATAAAGATTTAAAATTAATAAATGCAACTGAATTTTTTTAAATTTTAAATTCTAGGATTACAGTTTTATTTAAATATTAAATTTTTAAATATTCTTTATGCATGAATTACGTTTTGATTTTTTTAAATTTCAAAGATTTAAATATTTTTTTAAAAGTTCATTATCAATTTAAAACTTTTAAAAATGATTTACTTTATTTTGCACATGTATCTACAAGTTTCCAAAGAAATTAATCCTATTAAATTCATAACTTTTCATAATACATTTAATAACAGTTTTTTAAGATAATTACGATATCTCGCTTAGAAATAAGTAACTGAAGTTGTTACAGAAAGAGTTATTAATCCAAAATCAGTAATTCAAATAAGCTTTTACTTTCCTCCAAAACCTCACTTTAGATCTGAAGTCCGTCAAAATATGTAACATGAGTATGACATTCAGAAAAAAAACAGTAATAATGTAAAACTTCATTGAGAACTGTTTGGACGTTTTTAAGTTCATTCCGTTCAAACCTGACAACGTTTTTATTAGATTCTGCAAAACAGCCGAGAGGGTACAATCCTACTAACGGACATAATTATCCAGTTTTAGAGCAAATGCTTCACTTCTCACTATTTTTTTTAAATTTATTTTTCATTCAACATATTTGCAATTTATGGAGGTCACTGATACATCCTTCCCGCTCGTGTTATAATTTATTTCATCACGTTCCCATGAGTGGCGTTGTCATAGCATGTCTTCAATACGACTGTTAATCTTGACATTCGTCAAAACCACGTGCTGTTATAGAATTACTATTCTGTGAAAACTAGATAGTGGAAAGCATACTTAAGAGGTTGAAAAAGGTTTATGGAGATTCCTCAGTCGATCGCAGTACACTTCATGAGTTGCGAAGCAGATTATGGGATACTCCTCGCAGCGCCAGACCCTACACTGCACTTACTCCTGAAAATGTGCAGTGAGTTAACGTAATATGGACGGATTGTGTGTAAAATTAAATTTTCTTCGTAAGGGATGAATCTACACACTGTTAAAATAAAAAAATCTGTAGGATGAAAATGGAATATTCAAATAAAAATAAATGTTGTGCATTACTTTTGGAGTAACCTTCGTTGTATATATATATTTTTCAGCACATTACATTCTTAAGGAGCACCTAGATAATTATCATTGGCCAAAACTGGCTTTAGTAGTGGGTGTACAATACAGTAACCCCGGCTAACCGAACTAAAGGGGGTGAAACCGTTTTTGATAACAATTTTTTCGTTTAAGGTAGGAACATTCAACGCTACAGTATTTTGTATTATAATTATAGCACATATTTTTGAAAGATTTTTGATGATCAAAAGAATTCAAAAATCCCTTTGTAAGCTACACTTATGTTAATCATTATAGTTAAATTGCATTCTTTGGATTACATTTGTAGCATTTGAATTATTAAAAAGAAAACAGTGCAGTACAGTATTATTTTTTGGAATAATGATTTCCGGAGTAGTTTTGGATATCCCGGGTTTTTGTTGGCCCGAGTTCGGTCGACCTTGGCTGTACTGTATTTCTCGTTACTTGAAGATCTGTTCTTGGCTCGGGCATCACCTGACAAACACGTCTTGTCGCTTGACAGCACCGTTCTCACGTGTCCTCCTCGCCCAGGAACACGGCCTTACTAATTTCGCAATGCACTGCATTGGCCTGTGTGTTTACGCAATTGCGGGTCCCCTCGAATAACGTAGAGTTCGTGACTAATTAATGATCGCGGAATAGTAGCTTCTCCGGCGGAAACGTGAGATGAGGGGAATTGGATCCACACGAAGCAGAAACGAAGAAAGCGGTTCCAGATTAAACTGCGGCCAATTATTCCGCGCCTGAACATCCATGTTGATTTGCAGTCGCTATCTGAGGCCGGCATCTCAATCGTACCTCTGATTGCGGAAATTGGACTGCGTTCTGCGGGTTCACCCATATCGCAAAAAGAGAAAACGTCGACGAGCAAAGGTAAGGAGTTAATTACCAGGCCACGGACCGGCCAATTCAAACTCGTTCCCGACAGACGTTTGTATAATATTCCAATATTCTTCTTATCAAGCAAATGAGCCGTGGGGATATGAATAGCCGTGGCCGGTTGTCAGAAGAAATGCATCGAACTTACTAACAGACGAATAAAAGAGGATTTCTAACGGAGCAATAGATGCGCACAAGCCTCGTGCCTAATACTCTGATATAATTTTATTATACGAAATATTAAACAACTGTAGCTGCATGACTCCAGCAGTATTTTGAAAAAATATTGTATTATCAATCAGAATATTACAATAGAGTTCCGTAAGCTGACCTAAGAACTAGGTGGTTCTGCTTTGACGTGATGAGGTCCTCAGAAATTCCTTTAGCCCTTTACGTTTTAAGCCTTATTGTAATTTGTAAATAAACAACAGCCATTTGAAATCAGGAATATATATTTATTGAAAATTAAACGACCTTTCCTTGGTAATTTGCGACTTGTAAGGTACTTTCATAATTTTTTAAAACGTCGTAGTTGAAGATTAGTGTAATTTTAAATATATATCTTTTTCTGACTTCAAATGGCTGTTGTTTATTTGTAATGGCATATATGTATATATATATATATATATATATATATATATATCCTCATTTCATTTTATATTTCCAGAAGGGGGTTCAGGAATGTGTTGTTGGTGTAGTTTTCTAGTTTTGTGTGGTGATTGATACTTCTTTCAGTTTTGACATCTTTGACGTATGGTAATTACATTTCTTTATGAAGTGACTCACCAAGGGACATCGGAAATCATCATTCGTAATATTTTTGATTGGTTTCTCTGTGCTATTGTATTACCGTACTACTTGCTCGTGCATTCCCAGAGTTAATAACATAAATCCATATTACTTTAAAGATTGGTTTATAGATTGTGAGGTTTATTTTCAAGTAGTATGTTGGACGTCCTACCAAGTAACCATTTTATTTCCTTGACTTTTAGATCTATCTGCTTACTTTCTTAACCACCTATTGTTTCCGTATTAATCTCTCATATAAACGCATCCCTAGGTATTTTGTACCAGATGATGCAGGTATTTTAATGTCATCAGGGGGGCAGTGGTCTTTTCGTAGGGTGTACAGATTTATCTTCGTTGATCTTAAATTTCCACTTGACTGTCCATCTTGTATTCCATTAAGATGATTTTGTAATGTATCGTTTGCTAGTTGTGGATCATCGGCAGGGGAAAGAGTAACCGTTTCGTCAACAAAGGTGCCAATTGCAGTATTATCATTTAATGGTAAATCTTAAGTGTACAGGATATACAGTAAGGGGTCCGACACGCTACCCTGCGGTACGTCAGACTTAATCGGTGACTACTCTGTATACTAGTATATTTACAGCGCAAATAACTGAGCAAACACACAAAATTTAGGTTTGAATTGTGGAATTTTACAGTCATTGAGGTTATGTATATAACAACAAAGTTTACTTTGAGTGTACACTTAGTTGCTTGTATCAAATTTTTCTGTGTATAATTCTTGCGATGCGAAATTTAAATCTAGACCGTTAAGTTAGATCGAGTCATGTAAGTAACACAGGGACCAAACTGCAACATTTGAATATTAATATACTTCTAATATATGCCGTATTTTACAGAACGTTACAATTCTGGGATGTCAGGAGTGTAGTTAAGGAAAAATCTGGTACCTTTATCACGCTTTAAAGTACTGATAAACGAGTTATTTGACTGTAAAATGGAATATAACCAAATTGGTACCATTGTCATTCTCACAGTAGTGAGCGACGAACACTGCCACAAAAAAGATTTCATGTTGTAGAAAATATATCACGTTAGGTAAATGACTATATTAGGGATTTAGATAATGAGACTGGAAAAAAAACTGATCAAGAACTAACAAGAACGGAAAGAAAAATAAATCTGTTAAATTAAGAAAATAGAAGAGAGAAATTGAGAGAAGTGTCTCACTGATCAAAACTATATGGAGTTGTTCAACAAAAGTTGCCAGAATTATAAGGCTGTCAAATTCGACCCAAGTTTTAAATATTTGTCAAAAAGGCAAAGTAACGTCATGTCGATTTCAACAACCAGAAGTGTTGAAAGAATTATAAGGAATCAAACTGCTGTAACGAAAAATGGCAGAAAAATTTTGGTGTTTGTAAACGGAGAATTTAATCATTATACCAAAAGTACTACGTTTAATATTGTATGAATAGAGCAAGTGTACTGCCACGACTGATTATTTATTCATGTATCCTCAGTGTTGAGGAAAGTTTTGTTTCCAAAAACCTTTTTTTATTTATCAGTTTTGTATCAGTTCTATTGGACATTCAGTAAATTAAATATATGAAGTTACTTAAGGAAAGAAGACCATACTCAGAATTAAATTATTTTATACATTGTGTAATATATTGCACAATATAATTAAGCTTGTACGTCTATTGGATATTTCCTCTTCAATCAGCGATGTACTGTAATTTCATTGGCTGATTTTCCAAAAACTGAAGTACGCTTCCGGGTGAGTAATTTTTTGCTTTTCGGAAGACTTTGCACGTCTGAAACTAACAACCTCCTGTATTTCCTGAAATAGGAACTGGTTCTTTGCTATCGGCTGAGTATCACTGTAACGGGAAACAAGATTCTCATTTTAAAAGCTTCGTTATCTAAACAAATTAAACGCTTAAAGGACGCGTGGATCCAATTCCATCACGTCAATGGCATTGATATTGCAGTGTTTCTTCTGTAATGATTTCAGTATGTTTCTGTGCGTTTATCTTTAGTTGGATTTTTCCCTATTTTTTTATAATTCGTAAAAAATGAAAATGCATTGTTGCTAAATTATATGAATTGCCATTCTAAACTTGACCTGTCTTGCAGAATTCAGTATCAACACGCGACTTCTTATTTAATTTATTTTGGTCACAGATTGATTCACTCGCTGTTGTTTCGTAGGAATTAATTTTTTCACAGTTGACACATCGTATGGTTCTTGTTAATGGCCTTTCGCGAAGGTTAACGTTTTCTACTTTTGGAATCGTTTAATTTTACATACAGTTTTTTACTTACTTTACAGAGAATCCTAAATAACGGCTCAGCTAAACACATCACCGTCTCAAAAGAGAAACAACGAATAAATGACAGAAGTACTTATGGAAACTAAACGCAACAAGAACTGCAAAATTTATTTGAGGAAATACTCGGTACTCAACATTTGCTACAAACAACGTCGCCGTAATAAATTGCGTGCATCTGCGTCCAGTGCGCTCGTACAATTCTTTATTCGTGTTACTCAGCATTTCTATTTTCAGTGCCTTAGGTAGTCGAGCGTTGTTACGTGGACATAATCATTCATTACGGAATAGTGTTCCATAATTTTAAGCCTTTCTTGGTTTGACTTATAAATTAGCGTAACCGTGGTTATTGTAGAGGAGTAACTTGCAATATCACTTTCCACTAAGTTATAACTTCAATCCTGTATGCGACGGCCTGAAAGCCTTACAGAATTCCACCGCAAGTTTAATAATCGTAGAAAAATCTGGAAAGGTCGTGGGAGTAATTTAATAAGGAATATGCGGGTCACGTGACGTTAGAACTTCATTTCTCATCTGCGATATTCGCCTCACAGAACTGGACGCGACCAGCAAGATGTCGTCAACAAAACGGGTTTTCGGTAAATGGAAATGGAAAGATAACGTTGGACGGGAAGAGGACTAACATGGTGCTTCACTAGGTCCTCAATTGTGTCTATTAGATCGGGTCTAGTCAGACAGGAGATAGGACTTTCCATATTTAAGAGCTTGGCCATATCGTAAAGTGTGCGTGTGATTAAGGGAGATACCGTGTCTCTGGTCATTAGAGTTACGAAAACCTCTTTGGACGGAAGAAGCTCTTCCTTTTTATATTTTTCAACAGTTTTCAACTCCAGATTAGAGTATAATACCCGGACGAGGATTAATTAAAATTTGACATTGATGAATTTAATTACGTTTAAACGGGGGGTGGAAGATATAGATAGAATTGGAAAAAATCAATATTAATTCCAATTAATTCAACATATTTATTTAACTACTAACAATCTGATATTTAAGTCTCAAGTTAGTCATGAACTTGGACAAGGTTTGAGAAAATTTGGCGGTTACCGTTGTGTCCATCCGCGTATACCCGTCGATCATCGCTGGTCGCAATGGTGCCTGTCTCACACTACGACTTTGTTCAAAATAATAATCTCTCTTGCCGCCTTCCATTCTAGGACTCCGTACGCCTACGACCGTGTAGTTAATAATTTCTCCTTATTCCTCCGATAACTCGTCTCTAGGCCGCAAATTCACCAATTTTGTCCATAAAATCACATGGTTGCCGAAAATTTGCATATCTGCGTTGAGTTCTTTGCCTAGCTCCAAATTTCTGGCCATATGCATTTAGTCGCCGGTCATCAACCCTTGGGTTGACACTTGAAAATCTCTCAACCCTAGGGCTAGCATTATTTAATAAATAAAAAATATTATCAAGACCCTGATATCTCTGGATATTCTAGGTATCACGCTAAAATGTATAATGTAGTTCCAATTTTACAATGCCTGATTTGGTTCAACGAGTAGATGAAGTGAAAGGGGAAAAAAAAACGATTGAGCTGGACTTAACCAGGTAGACTCTTTTGCTAACGATCTTGATTATATCACTTCACTCTCTGAAGACGTTCATACTTTTTGACTGTTCGAAACGCTGCTCAGTCATACTTTCAACACTGAACCCTATCACATCGTCAAATTATCATTCTACAACCATCCTCCAAATCTTTCAACATGGCTTGACCTAAATTATCCCTCTTCTACTCTCATTTCACCTATTTATTCCCTAAATAAAGGAATGGATGACTCGAACAATTTTCTTTTAATTACGGTAAACGAATAATAATAAATCACACGAGTTTTACTCTAACGTCTACTTAATGGCCTTTTTAAATACAATATTTAAATTTTCCAAAGGTTAACAGTGGTTGATGTGTGTTCGAAATTAAAGTTGGAATAATTCTTTATGCACATATAAAGGTCCCACCGTGGTTTAGATAGCGGGATTCAAGTTCAGTGCTACGTAAATACGGAACTCGCGAATCGTGGAAATCATTTATCCGGCTGTGATTTCTTTTTTGCTTTAGACGGACCAGTTATCTTACAGTATTTTTGTAAGACTATCGTAATACCAGAAGGGGGTTCTTCCCCCGGTGAGCTTTGGCGATCTAGAAATTGAGCCTGGGAAGAATTCTTAAACGTTCAATGACCTGGTCGGATCCGAATCCACGACCTTGGGTTTGAGAGGCCGGCAGCACACAATCGCCGTGGCTTTCCTGCACTTGTATTACCGGAAGAACTTCGGTTACAGATTACATCTGCAGAAAAATAGTTCGCATCAAAACATTGTCCTCATTATGTCGTGTGTCTGTCAGACTCGGCTGAAACGGCTAAGTAGGTTGCTCTTATCTGAACAACACACACCAGGGAAAAATTCCAGCTAAACAAAATATATATATGGAAGAACAGTCAAACAAAGCAACTCGTTATACAAAATAATGGATGTAAAACTTTTTTGGAAGATAAACGTTTACAAATAGGAATTTCAGAAACGGAGATAGAAAAAATTGTAAGAATTAAGTGTTGCAAAACAAGAAGGAAGTATTGTTATCGTTAATTTTATTGTAAGATGTCACACTGACGGCAATTGGAATTTAGTAACATAATAATATAAATACTATCCTGAAAAAGATATTTTTAAATTTCGCTCAACGATCTCCTCCGTTCCTTCACAGCAATCTGACAAAAACACGTCGACTAAATATGTTTTGTAAATGGAATGACGGGTGTGACTCAAGGCTTTGATAATTAATTATCGTTTTTCGTTTATAGCTGACGGGTGGAGACAGCGTGTAATGAAACAATGCGATTTTATATGCGGATGACATGTTCCTCCTTTTTGATAGAGAGAGACGATGACTTGCAAACCGTACTCGTTCTGGGATTCATGGATACGACCACTTCGCTGATTACTCAGCAACATTAGTTCTCGTCGTAAACAGGCAAAAGGGCGAAGTTCCACAGATTTCGTGAAGTCTTCGTCAGTATGCTACACCACATACCAAAGTGACGAAGGAACTTTACCACGGGCAAAAATTTCTATCTGCATTACAACGCTGATGCGTCGTAGTTCGTTTCATGAAGGTTTATACCTGCAGACTAATTTAATTGCGTATTCAGTATCATAGGGATTTTCCGCTATTACTTAATTCTGCAACAGGATTTCTATAGAAACATCTTTCTTCATTTAAAAGGACTTGTGATTTTAAGGTAACACTATGCACTCATTAATTTGTTTGTTTTTTCCCCCAATCAGTCAATTATAAAATAAATTTTCTCTCCCGTCGTGAAAGTTATATTATTATGCTTAACATTAAAATTATACACTAGGACTGATTAGATTTATGTATGTAAAGGAAGAGAGACAAGACTATGATAGTATACAGGAAGCTTAGATTTCAGGGATCACATATTATTCATTATGATAAAAATAATGAAATGGGAATTATCTGCGTTGTTTTAACAGTTATTGAACGTGGTTTCTGTATTTGGGAACGTATTCGTATTAAAATACGTTATTGTCCGAGCACTGAGAAGTTTTTACTGGTGTTTGACAGTCTTCATACTGTCACTGTTTGTGACGTGCTGTTAGCTACATCAAGAAGTTCCATTGATGTTCCCAAAGAAAGAGAATGCAATAATTCAAATATGATTTGAGTTTTCTCTGAAACCCCCGTCTTGACTTAAAATTCGGATAACTATAGAGCCCTTCAGAAAGTAGAAATGTAAAGATGAAAATTCATTTGATCTGTCGTTTTTGAGTTTATCCCGTTCCAACGGGACAAGAAACAGAAACGTTAGTGGTTCAGTTATATAAATATTTTTAGGGAGTTTCCACGAATTGAGGTATTGTACGTGATTCTTGCTCTTGCATTAATTGACTGCCAAAAGATAGGATTTTTGCTACTTCGTACGCATATTCGTACGTCCGTGCTAAATTACGTTGCCATAGAGATGAAATTCTGGATAGATATAGGGGAATGAAATGACTATTAGAACTACCCTGACTGGTGTAGAAATGCGATGATGGAATTTCCCAGTCGAGTCGGTCTGAGGGCAAAATAATATCCGGAACGCTTTGCACTTCTGCTTCAGCTTATTATTTGGAAATTTGTGTTGTATTGTACAAAATCAGGTAATATTCGAAGAATATTTAATAATCTATAGATTAACGGCTGTGATTCACGACCATTAGACAGACAACTAAATTTTTTTGTTACTTTTGTTTATTATTTAAGATATTTGTATCGGTCTTTACGTGAGCCCTCTTCAGTTAAAATGACTGTGACATATTAGAAAACCAAATATGTTGGAAAAACAAGATATGTACAGCATGAAAGGAAAAGTTATTACCAAAAATTGAAGAGAAAAATAACCTTTTAGGCTGTGGTTGTTATTCAACAGAAAATATGCTTGATTTATTGCAATTTGTAATCGTTTCGATTTTTTTTCTATCGTTAAAAAGAGTAAAAATCTTAACTATTTTTCTTGACGATTTCTCCATTTGGTTTAGTACGTTTTCCTTTTCTAAACATCTTTATGTTTTTAATTTGTCAGTGTCATTGTAGCGAAAACATATTGATTAATAAGCATTTAAAACCTTTTTTTGTTTGTTTATTGGTCGAAACTCCTAGTCATATGTCACTGTGTTTTCTGTTTGTCTCAATTACATCGCATTACGTCACATAATGAGTTGTGTAGAACATACCTGGGATTGGCGTTTCTGACTTCACTTAACCAAAGCAGCTAAGAAGGGAGGGATTTTAACCTGAACGATATTAATTATGAAAATTAAACGCTTTCTTTACATTAAATTCAATAAAATGGAATTCTATATTAAACACAAGCAACGATTACTTATTTATTTATTCTTTTTCTGGTTTATACGTCATTTTATATTTATTTAACGTTGTGGTTCAGTCGGAATAACGGAGATCGGATGTAAATTATTTTCGTTGCTGAATAGAAAAATCTCAAACGGACCAGGGATCGAACCTAGGATCTCCCCAATTTATGCGGTCGTTGTTATCTGTCCATTAGATCTTAACATATAACGTTGTATAGATCAGAACACAGTCTCACATACAATTTACTGACTCACATGCTTCACGGCATAATTTTAGCGGCTAATCTGGATTCGATTTCTGGACCTGTAGAGATTTTTCTATTGTAAGCCGTTAATTCAGTTTCGTAGCCTTCAGTGCTGAGCTTTGATTAAAGCATTTATTCGTTTCATGTGTCTCTTTTTCTAAGAGAGGCAGAAAGTAGATTGCACATGTATAATGTTAAATTTTATAGAACTGAGGCAAAATAGCAATATATGTTCTTCCGATTGCAAACTATAAGACCTTTAATGGAAATGAAATTTATTTTAAGAATAATGTATTGTAAAACGTCTTTGAATTCCGAGAGTTGAGCAGCACGAAAGAATTTCCGGGGAGGAGCCACGACGACTTCACGCAGCATGTGAGTCGGGTTCGTGGCTGTAGAAGCTGATGTTGGCTTCCTTTACGAGCTTTCCACTAACTCAAAATCTACTGTTTCTCCCTTAATTCAATTTCTGTTTGATAAGTAATAACGATTCGTAATTCAGATGAACAATAAATAGATGGAGTGACTATATTTTTATTCATTTATGGACTATAAAACTTAAGGAGTGCATGTGGGGTTAAAGGTGACACAAAATTTGACCTTTCGCGTTTATGTATTGTTAATTTTATCTATTTATTTGCAGCCGTTTGACTGTTTATTCAGATACTACTATGCATTTTTTACAAATTTTAAATTAAATAAGCCAGTGTTCTATTAAATTAACGTAATATTTCTCGGTGTACGGGTTTGATTAAATATTCTGCGCTTATCAAACGGGTCAATTATTTATTGTAAAACAACGTTACAGTCACCTGACGACTGTGGAGATGAATTTCGCTGAAACGTTGTGTTATAATAAAGAATTGACCCGGCTGATTATCACATAATAATTCAATTTTTGATACAATATAATAATTAGTAATATAACATAATTTGATTGTATTTAATTATACTACTTAGATAAATAAATGGCCAAGTAAGTCAAAATTAAATTATACTAATTTTTATAACATTTAAGTATTCTTAATTCACATTCTTGAATGCATATGATATAATTTCTAAGGAATTTGTGTGAAATAAATCTAAGAAGTGATAATTGTTGGAATTTTTTTTATTCAGGAAACTTTACAATCTAAAGATTTTACAGTTGTGGTATATGTTCATATTATATTATAGTCTATATATCCTGTGGAGCATTTTGTTTCACCTCCTGTACTTACGTATTTTATTGATTATTAATTTGGTCTCTCGGTTCCTTTCTTTTTAATCGACGATGTTGGATGAGAGGTGGAGGAAAGGCAGCTGCATCGGATATTAACGAGTCGGGGTGATTTATGTATGCTGTTGGTATAGGGAAGTTATTCTGTGCATTGCAGCCTTAAAGGTTGATATTGATTTAATGTTTGTACTCTACAGTAAGGTCTGGTGTCTGTACTTAAACAATGGTACATAGAGAAATCTTAGAATTTTTTCCAAGTCGTGAATTTGAGCCTTGTGCATATGATCCAACATTAATTAAACATAATACTGGTCTTACTGAAAACATGTAAAAATGTATTTCTTAACAGTAATTAGATTAAAGGGCGTACCTTGATTGTGCAGTTGTGTCGTATTCACGGCCTCTACGTTTTTAATCCCATGAAGAAAGGAACAAGGATTCCAGAAATGTTGTGTGGTATTTGTATTAGCACTTTATTTTTGTCTCTTATTTGGCTATTTTATCTAATTAGTATACCTTAACATTACTGTACTGTATTTTAATTTTATTCCTAAACAGTTTAGAATTCCTTGCAATTAGTCCTATAACTCTGTTCGCTTTTTGTGTGATCCCTGAAAGTACGATTTTAAATATTAATGAATCTTAAATCATGATGTTTTCCCAATTGTACGTGCCACGTGAAAAGAGTTTCCGGTATTGCCTGAGCAAAATAAATTTGTCCTTTTTTGTTGAGTTATATATTATAATTTCTCGCGGTAATATTTCCATCTTTCTAGAAGGTTTATATGGTGGTTTAATTTTTCATGTCCTAGTGCTTGGAAATGATTTGCTCTTTTTATTTAAGAGAAGTAGTTTAAAGATGTGAACGTGGGATGAGCACGTATAGTGTTTAACGAATAATTAATGTTTAGAAGGACGTCTATTACAATAACAGATGTATTAAATAAAAATGATAAATTTTTGGAGCCTAACCATTCGAGCCAGAGGAATGAATTATAATTTGGGAACTGCTGCGAGAGCCGCGGTACGAGTGTGAGCTGCGTATTCCCGTAGGAATTCCACGGACGGGCGATTTCACGCATTGGCTGAGCAACGAGATACACGTCAGGGCGGCTCACGCTCTAAACCTGCCGTACATAATTATGTTTAACGTTCGGAGAACGTTGCCTTGTCTTCAGACGATAAATAATTATCGTTAACTGTCGCTTCGTATCGCGGACTCCATAATCCTAGCATTCCTGAGAAATTGTCCGTGCACATACACGGCGTCCGGCGGCTGTAATTTCTGCCTAACTGCAGTGCGTATTAAAACCTAAACAAGATTTCACGCTACGGCAAAAAGGTACTGCAGTGTTGATTACGGCCTATTGCTTAGTTAATGCAACAAAGATGCGGTCCGTACGGATTGCTCGTGATCTGCGAACTCTTGCTTTATGACCGCCACGCCCACAACTAAAAATATCTTAGGAGCCTACTGCGACAAAAATATAGAAGTATATATATATATATATATATATATATATATATATATTTGAAGAACTCTGATGGAAAAGTAGGTAACGAGTGTCTCAGAGTGTACCTCGAAAATGTATCATAAAATGTAACTGTCTCCCATTTGTTATATCTGAACGAAGGCCTTTAACAAGTTCTTTTATACACACATGGACAATTGGTAACTCTTCCTATGTTCTATTCTATCCTCCTTATTTATTTATTTTCTTTCTCCTTCGCTCGACAGCCCATTGAGGGCCCTGGTCTACCGAGACTCTTATATTACACGACGCATTATGGATTTAGGAGTGACACGTGGTGAGAGTGTGAATTCTCCGATTTCGTCGTTCGCTAAATAATATGGCGAAATTTTTCACTTGAATGTTAGTAACATTCACAAGTATTTATAATGAATTTAGCTCATTATTGATTGGAACTAATGGTCATACTGGTTATGATGACTGGCCGCTTGCTAATGTGAGGCTACCCTCCTCGAGTGCGATGTCTCATTTTATACAGTCTACCTTCAAATGTGCGAGCTCTCGAAACTTCTCACAGTTGCCGTCGATTCCGTAATGTTGTGTTCGACTCACAACAAAGGGCAGATGAATGTCTATCTCTCGTAGATAAATCTCGTAGTTAGTCGCAAAATGTGAATTTCATAAATTTAGTAAGGCTGTCTGGTATTGTATTTAAATATGAAAGACACCCCAGTTTGCACTTACACTTCCCTTTGATATTACGAATAAATAAAATTATATACATATATATAATTTTATATGAAACAATTTCCTTTTCTTATTTAATATATTAATTGTTTTTCTGGTAATTTCGTGTTCTTAACAAAAGTCAATAGCAACTCATCTGACAAATTATTACAAGCCCTTAAAGCCATATTAGTATTATGCTCACTGTTCCCTTCATATCTAGCTTAATTTTTAAACGCATATGCGATTTTGAGCTCCCTGTTGACATCTTCCATTTTAAGCAGATAACAACGGAATAGGGAACAATAATTTGTGGAGATCTTAAAACGTCTGTATTAGCTGAAAATTAACAAATAGATAATGAAGTAGCACGTCAACAAATGAAATTAAGTGATAAAATAAATACTACACAACATTTCTGCAAACCTAGTTGATTTGAGTTCTTCGTCTGGTTAGTTCTGCTTGTTGGTCTAAAATCTATCATCACCTTATAAAGCAACGAGGATTGTATTTGTTTCCTTACTATAATTTATCCGTTTACTGGCTACTTAATAATATATTTGTTATGTTAAGACTGAAAATTAAGGTGATATAAATAAAACCAAATCATGTCTTCGTTTATTCCTTGTATTTTAATAAAAATACACTTCGTTTTTATTTTTAAGCTTTTAACGATAAGGTCATCATCGGCTATATAATCACTTTCAAAATCTTACGTACACATAAGTGTTATTTGATTAAAAGTAACGGAATAAACGAAGACATGATTTTGTTATATTTAAATAATATATTTGTTAAAAATTGGTGAAGGCTGACGACCTCCACAATCCATCGAATATTACTCTTACCTTGGAAATCTTCACGTATGAACCAAAGAAAAACAAACCTGATAGAAGCTGTACCAGAAGTTTGATTTGGAAAAGCTTTTCTTAAGCAAAATATTAAAATCAAAGGAGAACCTAATGGTACAAGTGAATAAAATCAACGTGGGTTTATTGAACTGTTATTTCACTGTATTGAAGGACATAATATTTGTACGAGAATATTGATTTTTAGCTAAATCAATTTTAGTTGAGCTCGCCTGCTGGGCTGCAGTGGCCATCGTCATTGCCTTGCATCACAGAGGTTCCAGATGCGAATCCCGCCATGGGCATGGATTTTTGTGGTCGTCCTGGTTACGAAAACTGGGGGTAAGGCTGTCGGAGAATCGACACTCTGACCACGTGTCACTCCTAACTCTAGAATGTGTCACGAAGATGACAGTATGGTAGTTGTCTCGGTAGGTCAAGGTCCTTAATGAACTGTCGAACCAAGGAGTAGTAATAATGGTAGTTGAAGAGAAATAAATATATCCCTATTATAAGACGTCATCGTAGAGCAATTGAAACGAAATTATCGAATCTTGAAATTTAAATACCTTTTGCCATTGTTCAAATATGACCATGAAGCAGAACAAGGTAATAATAAATTAATAACCTATCCATAAAATTTGGCTTATAAAGCACTAAAGGCTGGGAATAAACAACGATCATTTCCTGGAGACCTTGGTTCGTTGATTCGTAGCGAAATTTGTTTGATTTTATGGTACACCATTTGCTTCGAATATATGGTAAAGATTTTTTAATTTTAAGAAGTCTGTTCTAATATGCTACTTATTACCATTTAAAATTATGAATGAAATTAAATTGAAGGTATTTTTAAAAATAAATCCGTTTGACATTTTTCACACTTGTATGCAGATTATGTGTATTACTGAGATGTAACATGCCATTGCGAGTGTGTAAATGACTGAAAGAAATACGAAGTCATAGCAGTACCCTGATTACAGTTTCTTAAATCAATATTTTTGCGTTTTTGTGAAATAAGAAATTTAAAAATGCATATTTGAAGTCTTCTTGATTTTTCTTTATGAAATAAATCTTCTAAAGCATAAAGAATTGATACATGCTTATTTATTTGCGAGTGTAATAAATGTATTTATGTTCTAATTTTAACATTAATTGAGATTTTTAATTATGTAATTCGATAGTAATTATTATAAAAATAAAATTTTAAATTTAAACTTTAGACACCTGGAGCTTGTTTTAAACTCAACTATCTGTGGGCAATAAGTAAGACAACATTATTTTATTTTTCGATACCCAGACGAAAGTTAATTTTGATGGCATTGTTTTCTAGGATTTGTTTCGTGCGGCAAGAAGTTCCATGGGCATGTACAATGACATTACAAGGGTGTCCTTGGAGAATTCTCCCTTTTACTTTATATTTTCTCTCTGCTAACCACTGACCATTACTGTTCAGACTTTCAAAACTTATGCCTAATATCACTTATAACTTGTCTATCTACAATAACTTCACCGAATTATCCCATCAGTTCGTTGAATCTCTAACTGTTATTTAAAAAAATCTCTTCCCATGTCCAACTGCTGTTCTTTTCCGTTCCTCGGGTCAAATTTCGAAGTCGAAAGAACTGTGTTTACTTCCAAAAGTCGCTAAAGAAATATCTGTTGTAATTGGCAGCAAATTTTTATCCCGTAACAGCTGTAATGATTAAATTTGTTCACTAATTTACAACTTCTGGAAACTATAGTTAGTGGAATTTAATATTAGTACATTGTATTTGTGACCACAAATACCTGTAAGACGTAATGTCATAATTAATATTTTAATGCAATCTTTTTACATTGTGCGAGGAACATAAGTATACAATGCTCTCAATATATGTGTTTTTATACGACAAATGTATTTCATTAGTTCCTTTTTACAATTTCAATAATAAATGATTACATCTCGACAATAACAGAATTGAGCTAATGGGTTTTAAAGTCACATTTTTTAATAATCAAATACGTCGCACTTAATAACTTCGTGATGTTATAATCTGGTTTCTTGTCAGTATTATGACTTGTACTAGATACTATTGATGACTATAACTGGTATAAAGCAAATATTCGCTATTAATTGCAAGATGGAGGCCGACCTTGATGCTTATTACTTGACCCTCGCCTCATTCATCGTGCTACGTCTTTCCGCTCTTTTTCATCGTCCCGACTCTTAATGACCAACTTCTTCATTCGATTCGTTTAATACTTTTATTTTCCTCAGACTGTATTGAGGTTGTCGCGATATTATTTTGTTAGATACATGCATCCCGGCTGACGAGGAGTTCGTTTAATTCCCGTGAATGATTAATTCGATGTGTATGCATTCGTGATACGCATCAAAGTCAGTATGCCCATTCGGTCAGCCCCTAATGGCATTTTATTTCTTCTGACATCCGTTTCACCTGTTGTAAGATCAAATTTAAAGATACAAGCTACGAGCGTGTGTTTATTTAGCTGGAAGCCATCGTATGCAATAAAGCGGAATACAACCGCTAACATATTTAATTAAGCACAAATATTGACAAGAAGCGATGTATCCTCCCTGATTATTTCTACTCCTTAGTTTTATGTTGCACAAAGTAACGTAAAGTTCGTCTGCATTTACATACGAACAGGTTAGAGTTCCGACTCTTGCTCAGAGGGCTCAGGTTCAAATCATGAACAATATCTGAACTTTTCCTAACAGAAATTGAAGAAATACCGTCAGATGGTACTTTATAAATCAGTGTGCCCAAGGGTTTTTGATACGTGATAGCGCTGTCAAGTATAGGGAATGCGATTCAGAAAGATCGTTCACTACATCTGCATTGTTGTAGGGCAATCGTAAGGGACGTGCTCGTGGATTTCGTTCCGACAGATTGGAGGGAAGATTGTTCCGCGACTGCGATCTTCATCTGGAACTTCCTGACGAAAAACCGAATGGCACGTGTTTCTATCCGCCTCATTTACTCAATCTCGTCCCGTGGAACTTTTCATATTCATTACTGTGGAAATCAATTTAAAGGGCCAAAGATGTGGCAGTTCAGCATATTCAAGCGATATCGATTGTGTCACTACACACGCGCGTACAAGAAAAATACAGTTTGCTGAAAACTCAATGACAGCTGCGTGCACAGTTCCAAATGGATTATTTTGACTTTAATGGTGGTCAATATGATCCAAGTTTGGTGTAATTTTATTTTATTATATAATTCTGGAACCTTTGAGTTTTCCCCTCATATGTTGATCATTAAGTACTATGTATGTCATAGTATTGATATAAATATGGTTGATTTGAATTTAAAGTTGAGCGTGCAGCGTGTTTAATTACATAAATTTGCGGTTTGCAAAATGAAATAAATTTTTCTGGCCCATTTGGAATTCTGGTGTTTGGACTTTCACTTTGTCGTTCTGAAACGAATTTCATCTTCATAAACAGAATAATTTTAAAATATAAAAAGCCTTCATTTACTTCAGAACAGAATGGCAAGCTAGTCAATGCTATGATATCAGTCTTACTCCCTTTCTGCTATTCTTTGGGAAACATTAAAAAATCCTGACATTTTAAACACAATCACAATTTTAAGATTTACGCACGCGTCATACGAGTACAATCATCAACTTCACCTTATATTGGCTAAATATATATAACAATTTATTTATCCAAAACTTATCAATTTACACTTTTTAAAATTATAAAAAGGATCTCAATCTCTCATGGGTCTTTACTGGGTTTGATAACGGACAGAACATTTAACTTAATTATTGACAAACTTATTCTACCAGATTGATTTTAAATTTAAAGAGTTTATTTTATTAACACAAAAGAAAAGAACGATATCTGACTGTAGCTTTTAATTCCGTTTACACATATTAATACCATGAAATTTCAACTTACGATTACTCAGGAAAATTTGGCTCGTTCATACACACACACTTTATAGACTGGGCGTTTTAAACACTGACTCTAACACACACGGTTGGTTTGACGAAAGCTGGTTCTTCGTTCGTGAAGGACATATCACTTGCTCGTGGTGAAAACTACTCGACGCTGGATGCAGTGTCCTGGTCTCCTACCATCGAAGACAGTGGTCTAATTTTGATATTACAACAGATTAGACTTCAGCATCAAAAATGTTTATCGTTGAATATTTTGCTATTTCTCTCGCAGACTGTAACTTATAAAACATTCTCCTCCCTTAACCGATGTCTGTCTTAGTCGTTCTTCGGTGGTCGCAGCATAACTATCTCACTCACAATTCTCCATTCTCGGTGCTCGCCGTACGCCTCCACAACTCTAACTCCAACACTCAACTCCAAAACTCAACTAACCCATTAAAAAGCCGCTGTCGCTTATATATCCCAGTCTCTTCCTTTTTCCTTTGTTCCAAAACTACGTCGCAACTTCCCGTTGACAGTTTCCTCCATTATCCCGAGATTTACTTTATGCAGATGCAGTTCCTTAGTTAGCAAATATCTAGCCACTCTGTCTTGTCCCAAAGCCGACAATCGAGACAGGTCTAATTTGTCTTTGCACCCTCAATTACTTTGGACTTGTCTTCTCACCCCCGCACGCACGTGCGATGTTCTAAATTCTCCAGACCGCCCAAACTGCACCCTCAATCCTAAGTAAACAACATTACAAACTGTTCTTTTAACTGTCCAGGCCATTAATCAGAAACAATGCCTGCCTTAACAGATTTATCTTGCGACAGGCCACCCGCATGAGCCTTGCTCTGAATTCTCAATACCAATCCTAAGTACACAACATTACAACTTCCTCTGACGGCCAAGACCATTAATCTGAAACAATGCCTTTCCTTCAGGGCATTACAATATATAACGTTGTAATTTTAATGATTTTTTAAATATATATATATATATACGTTTCAAAAATGTAAAAGTAGCTTAAAAAACTTTTTTAAAAAAACTAATTTTATATTGACTATGCACTATGGCGACCATAGTATTTGGAATGATCTAAAAGTGATAAATGTAATTTGAAATTGACGAGTATTCCTACTTTCCGATGTTCCTTACCTTTACAACGATCACGAAAGAAGCACAAGACTTAAAATAATTCAATATTGTAAGATTTAGCAATAGATGTATTCGGAATGTTGACGGCGATACGAAGAACAGTATTAGCGAAAATCATAGGGACAGAGAAATAGGATAGATAAATAAATTGAAGTATTTGTAATGAAGTCAATATCCCTTTGAAATTAACTGTAACCTGCGTTAAGGATCGTTATTTAAATGACACGAAATTGGATGAAAAGTATGGAAATTATTATAATTTCGTAAATTAACCCCGATAATTTTAAATATAAAACACGAGTGATAATTGTAGGTACTGAGAGGAAGTTCTGGAAAATAAGTATAAACTTCCGCCATAAAGAACATTTTGAGAAGCTATTTTCTGGTGAAAATTGTTTTAATAACTTATTAGTGTCGGGAACATACAGCTTGGCTAAGTTTAACAATAAACTATTATTCACTAAACTTCTTGGCTGCTGGTTGTGTTCAAATCAGTCACGATTTAAATTTATTATCCGTTAATAAATGTTTTTAACAGTAATAAAATATGTCAAGCAGAGGTATTGGTTTGTTGAAGTAAAAATATTAGAATTGTATAAAACGAATTCATGGCAAACGTTTATAGAAAATTAGGCTTAATGACATTGCAAATTCTCCGTGGAAAATTCAAGGGTCGTTTCACGTGAAAGTTATGAAGACCCACCTCGAACAATAAACGCATAAATTGTTTGCGCATTGTGCACGCACATTCGAGGGAGAGAATTCACGATTAGGCGATTAGCGTCATCCCAGAGAAATGTCATACGCGATCTAAATTTCCACGACGTCGCGTTGAAAATTGTTTTGCTGCGGACGTGAAGGCAAGGCATCCATCCTTGTGCATTATTCATGAAATTTCATCACGATATTAGTAAATTGAAGAGCATGGCTCCGTGGGTTCGGCCGAGGCCACTTCTATTGTTCTTTATCTGGGATGCGATCCATATCTCGCATTTAGCTAGAACAAGGAAAGGACCTCAAGAGCTAACACACAATTATGTGAAACGAATTCCTCGGGTGGCGGAACGGAATTTTGGTGCACACACTCGCAAAAGAGTGCTCCATCCAGGAAGAGTCCTATAACAAACCCCATGGACCGAGTAACTGATATTACACTTTTTAAATATTGTCACAGACTTATTTATTGTGTCTGTCCTCTGACGTGGAGAAGGTTCAAAGTGATAGCTACAGGATCTTTCTGACAAGGAAGTTATTGAGTTATGTTTAATTTATTGACGTGTCTCTGTGAGCAAAAGATAGATAAACAATAGTGCATACATTTATAACACAACTTTATTCTTCATCTTCCAGTTAGTCACTTTACCTTCATTCGTTTAATACGATAAAAACATCTCTATTATCCTTTTCTCATTTTCGTAATTTTTTCGATTTATTTTCTTAAAATCGTTACACTGGGACACTCAGTCTGCATAGTTAGAAATCTTATTCCCTAATCATCGTATGACGTTAACATTCCAATTTAATTTCGTTCGAGTCCATTTTCAATTAAATCGTTTCAATATCACGAACCATTTAATTTTAAAACGAGTTTTATTCTACGGGAGTAGTAAAATTTTTCAATCTAATTAGGATCCGTTGTAGGATTCTTAACTCTATCGTGATTTTGTCCCACATTGTGTACAACCTGGTGTTCTTTTTTCAATATTCGCGATCCATTTTCGACTGGTATGTTACAATGTTCTCTGTCACCCTGATTTAGTTCCGTAAACAAACTCTAATTATTTATTGTTTAATTGCCGCAGCACACTTTCTACTGTACAGGAAATACAATTTCCTTATTCCTGTGAAAAGTATTACTTAACATTTGGTGTAGGCGATTTTCAAATTATACCTCAGTGTCCACTCGTGAATTTTATTTAATTTTTAACAAAGAAAACACACAAAATCCGGTACATTTACAATTATGTGTCTGAACAGCAATCCTTGATGAGTTTTGTGTGTGGTTTTTTCTCTCTCCATAAGATCGTTTCTAAGTCCTATAAACAATGGCTGTGATACGCGCCCATGATAATTCTACTGGTTAAAAAAATGTATTTGTCCCATCTCTTGACCTTACGACTATTAAGAAGTGCATTAATTCGATCTCAAACTCTGCGAGTATTGATATTTACCTAAAATGAGGTTCAGCCAAAATATTTTGAATTATTGTAATTCACAACACGAACTAAATATCTTAAAATATACAACCCTATGATAACCTATAATTAATATTATTACGAAATATAAAGTAAACTTATTAAAAATAAAAATATAATAATATATAATTTACAAATTATGCATAAAATAACTTCCTAACCTAAATAGTTATCAACATACATGGATAATTTTACATACGTTTCGTCAGTAGGAGGTAAAATAGCTCTGTGAATAAGTGAAAGTAGTGTTTTATCTGTACAAGACCTCGATCTTAATCCTAATAGATAACTTTTTTTCGCTAAAATGTTGAAAAAGTCGCTATACAAAAATAATTTCTGCGGAATAATTATTTATGCTTCTATACGTGTAGAATTGAACATTTCAAATAAAAGCAGAGATTACAAAATGCCGGACGTCTTCTCGGAGCTTAACGAGGCGGTCCGAGGAACAAGCAAAGGAAAAACGAGCAGAAAAATAAGTAAATATAAATTATGATAGTTATGAAATATATAACGGCTTATATAGCGGTATATTCAACGTTTTAGCGGAAAAATAATTTTAAAATTATGAGAATGATAAATAAACGCATTTTATTTTAACATTATTACATTTATTCAGAATACTATTATAGTTTGTCGGTCTTTACTTCGGGAGGAAGACTATTGCATAAATTATCCATGTATAGTGAATTTTACTTTGTACAGGCCATTCAATTATTGGATCTTGGAGTTCAGCGGTTTCTAGCCACACATTCGTGAAGTGCGCTATTGCTTTCAAACACATTCAGGTTTCGTTTAACAACCTTCAAAATTTAATGCACATATTTGCTAGGTACAATTAATATTGCCAAACTTTTGAAGAATGGTTTACAACTTTATGTATAATTCGCACTAGGTAGTATGTCAGAAATCATATTTCAGTATTTCTATGTTCCCGGAGCAATGGCCCAAATATATCGAAAGCTTCTTCCATCGTGTCTGAGAGTCGACGGTAAACTTTACTATAAGACTCGGACAGGAATATTGCAATAGTAGTGAGCCTACTCGAATGTGACTTTTATGAGAAAAGGGACTACAATTGTCGGTTACGTGACTTATATTGAACATAACTATTTATTGGAAACAGATGCATTACGTACGTAAGTACAAATTTCTCTGCTAATTTCATAATTTGAACTGTAATCTAATTTATTGGGTTCAAGATTGCTGCTATTTTAATTCGACAGATTTTAATTTCCATCATCAGTCTGTGCATACTTCAAAAAAATTTCCACAATTTATAAGAAAATTCATTTCCCTTTTACACTGTGCTTCTAATATTCTATTTTTTTTCGTACTACTGTTAAAAAGTTGCGATTATTGCGTCATCTTAAAGACTCCTAACATTAGTTTCACTTAAGAAATATAATTTTCTGGTTTCAATCTTTCAGTGGTATTTAATCCATTATATGAATTGAATTGCCTAGATTAGTCCCATTTAGGTTTATGTTCCCCTAATTTTACTTTCGTATTGCACCAATCGATCCGAGTTCTGCTCCAAAAATTTTGGGCGGCACTTTATTATGTATTTCTAGAAACAAAATATTTTTGAGTATCTCTCATTAGCTGAGTGCTCGTATTTTTCTAACGGACAAGTCGAAAAAGTTTTTATCGAAACATTATCTTCCCTTTCGTGTTATGTGCCTTCCTTGTCTGCAAGGTTACTGTTAACTGGTTGTTAATCCCTACCAATTCATAAGAACTTATAAATACTTCCGAAACCTATACCAGGAATTGAGAATTTAACCTGTCCTTTGAGACGAGCCCGACCCCATATAAATGGTATTAAAACTTTTCTACATTCTCCTCCAGGGCTATTTGTCGTCGTAACAAAAGCAGGAGACGAACCGAAGACAAATAATGGTTAATTTACGAATAAATTTGTTTTTAAACCATATCCTTCAACAACGTTTCAGAAAAAAGGTCCCGGATGTTCTAAAATAATGAGAGGAAAATAAAACGACCCAAGCTAATTTTTACAAAATTTCAGTGATGGTTTTAGAAACTCCAGAAGCACAAGCGAGTGTTGTAGGGTCGTCACTAGTTTAAATAAGTAGTTGAAATGTTTAGAATAATAAATTATATTATTTACATTACATTATGGTATTAATTCACGCCGCATTATTTGTTTTAAATTATGGCAGAAAACAATTTTTAACATAAATATTAAAAAATTTATGATTAATCAGTGGAAAGAAATCGGGCAAAAAAAAGGGGAAAAAACTATGAAAAACAGAATTGAACTTATATATACGTTTTTAATGTAAATGGAAGTAAAACCAAAGCGATAAAATAACGATTCAAACTTGTATCTACAACAATACTTTTCAGCGTTACTGCCTGACGTCACAGTGCACCCGGGTTCAAATCCCAGCGAGGACATGGATGTTGTGTGGGCCTGTTTCCATAACGAGAATTTACCACAAATTAGTTTCCCGGGCAGTGAACTGCAGCAGTTCTAAAAGTCGCTAATGACCTCAGCCATTGATGCGAATATAATATTAAATAATATTATAAAAACAAGACTTATCCATATCTAGGTTAATAAATCAGTCATATTTCATCTTAAGATCTCATCTATAAATATTTCGTGATTATTGTGAAAAATAAATGCCGTTGGATTTGAATCGCAAACACATTTCCTCTCGAAAATATGACTTGTAACTTTGCATTGAATTGTGCGTGGTCGAATGCTGATGTCTGCAATGTTCAGATACCGTAGAGGTCTTTATTTTAACACTAAACCAACGGTACCTGTGTCACGGATTACAAGACGAAGTTCAAGAAGAATAAGGATGTGGAAGAATTGATTACGAATGCTGTACAACTGCGCATCAGGTAACGGAATCGTAGTGAATTGGAAAACGCGAGGGAAATAATGACATTCAGGTTCATTCAAGGAACGAACCACAGCATAAAGTCAGACATAGACCCTCAGCCGTTCCTTCCTAATATGATAGTATTCGTGAAGCTCCAAAGTATCAGGAGCAACAATTATTATATCTGGTTTCGTCATCATATTCTAATTAAGGGATAATTACCCTTTTTTTTCGATGGACGTAAAATGTTCGGCAATCGTCATAAGTATGTCGGGAGGAAGACGTAATCTTGTGGAAACAGATTTATATCTTAGCCGTTGTTCGGATTCCCTGTAATTAAGTCATATCTCATAGGCACGTCCGTTTCGGCCATAATACATGGCTAGGTACGGAAACGTTTTGGTAACTCTCAGGGTATTGGACCGTGTCTTCGCCCATTATCTCTGGATTCCAGAGGTTTCCGGACCGATGCACATGCCCACTGTCGTAATTATCCCAGGAACCAACACAATTGCTACTTGGAAATATTTCAATTTCCTACGGATAATCTCGGTCAGGCCTGTAAAAAATTGCACAAAATTTTTGAAAATTGAATTCGCTGCCGAAGTTGTGAAAATGTATATTCACTGCCTGATGCGATCCCATTTCTCACATTTGGTCATATAACAAATTAAAATTTTATAAGTTTAATTTCGAATATTTCTACACACATCTAGTTGTTTACCGCGAAAACGATTTGCTAAACTATTGAAATATTTAATCTGAAGCCGGCAATCATTTACGATAATTCAATAATCGTCCATATTTTCACCTGTGAGTGACTGCAAAAATATCACCAGGCAGCCCAAATAATATATTTTTATCAACATCTTCTTTCTGATCTTCTATACGAACATTATCGTCATGTCTTTGACCTGCCTCCTTCTTTCTGTTTTTTCTTGTTTCTTGGCTTTTCATTTCTTTTATTTTCCATGTTCTTTCTCAATTTTTTCTACTCCAAGACAATGGAATGCCCGATTAATCTCAATAATAATATTTTTAAGAATCTCGATTTTTAAGGAAAAGGGTATCACACATTGATTTATTGCCGCCATTAGATGTTAATTGTCCTATAAAATGTGCTCCCTTCATCGGAAGACATGCTCTTGACCAGAAAACATGTAGGTTAAATATCTTATATTCATAAAATATTATCTTTCGTTGAGGGTTTTATTTAACGTCAATAAAAATCATATCTCGATTTTTCAAAAGATTCTTGGAAGCAAATAATCAGTACGTGATGTCATTTCATCTATATTGTTATAACGATTGACTTAAGGACAATTCCTATCAATGAATTGAACATTGACAGGCAGAAAATCAAGGAGAATGCTGATATTCTTGAATAAGAAGTTTCTTAAGTGTATCTGTCTCAAACATCAATAAAGGCCTATCTATAAAATTCCTATGCTATTAAAGGGGAGTTGCCCAACGTGGATTACCCTCATGTTGCCCTAAAAAAAAAAAATCTGAGAAAACCCCACTCCCGCCATCGGAGGGCATTGGACAAGTACCAAATGCCGGACCTACCTGATACAGATTTTTCTTGAGTATTATCTTAGGCAAATCCTTAAAACTACAGCCCTACAGCGTAGTTAACCCTTCATTACCGTACGTTACCCTTCGGTATCCCCCCCACTTTCTGTCCTTTTCCTATGTTATAATAGGGGAGTGGCCACTACGTGGGTTACCCTATTCGTAGCCTGTTACTTCTTCTCCACTAGCGACTAACAAAGTGGTTGAGAATGGAGGCAGCTACTAAAGCATCAGACAAATGATGCGGATATCTGCCCAATTGAATATAAGAAGATCAATTTAGTATTTAGCAATAGGACTGGGATTTACTTGATTTGATAGTTTGACGGGAATAAAATAATATCCTGGACATTGGGATGAAATCGGTAAAAAGCGTAAAATTTACAGCAGCAGTCCACAATTCTTGGAGCAATATAAGTCACTGTTTACAAAAATCGATAATTATAGCACAGGGGATCAATGGATCAAAATTAACTAGAGAACAGACGTCGATATTTTTTTCTTAAATATATTTGTCTTTCGCTGTTTTTGAAACTCGAACATTAACTAGAAAACCTTTTAGCATTAAACCAGAATATTAAAATGACGCTGTGGTATTGTGAAAAGTTTTTTAAAATATTTCCGAAAAGTTGCAATCATTTCACAGTGAAGAGTACAGTCACAGTTATTATAAGAAATTATATGCTATATCACATTAACGACGTAAATTGGATTTGAAATTAATTTTGCTGTGTGTTGAAATTTGTAGTGACGTTCTTGTCTGTGATTTGCAAAAGGGTACGGTTGGAAAAAAATGGAGGAGTGCGAAATAAGCAGGTTCCAATGACTGACGTTTTTATTACTTTCTTTTGGGCGAAGTTCTTAATTCGCGCTTTAAATATAAGAATAACGTCTCTATGTTGTGCGTTTCCGACCTTGGATCGTAATTGGGAACAATAACATTCAGAAAACTGAACTTTGTAAATATATCCTTTTCTGTTTACCATATTTTAAAGTTCCCGTGTAGGTTTACGGATTGTTTATTTTACTAACCTTACCGATGCGAAATGTATTTTTCTGTTTCCTACTGTTCACTAATTTACAGGGTAATTTGATTCATTCCAAAACATACGTCTAAGTATTCAGGCTTGGGATACGTTTCAGCTCTTTTCTCCGAAATAGCATGGCTGCAAGTTTATCTCAAGTAAAATAATTGTAGAATCAATGTTACATGACATTCAATTAAATTCCGGTATTAGAAATATTTGTCTCCTTCCCAAGAAAACCAAGAGCAGAAGAGTTTTTCTCAGGGACGTACCTCCGTGGAAAGTGCATGTCCGTCGTCCTCAGTTCCCAGAGTGTTCTCTCGATTCAATAAAACCATCTCCTCAAAGTCTTAGGTATCATGTCTCGTGACTGACCCTGTAGGTTTACGGGCAATGGCTTGTCGAGTCCTTTTAGGGTTTTAGTGAGATGGCTGCTTGCACACGGGTCCAGGTGGAGGTAATGATCGCCTCGCTTCCTGCCCTCAACCAGCGGCTTTGATCTGCCGACAATAGCACGCCGGCCTTTCCACAAAATTGTTAAAATGTTCCCGTGGCAGGACCGCAGAAGACAGACAGTTGCCAGAGTCCGGCACAAGCAGGCAAGAATCTTCTCTTCATTGGAACGGTGAGCGAGTCTGATATTGCACAGATCATTCTACTTAGATGTAGATACGAGTATGTCTCGTGAGGTTCAGCTTTCCTCTACATTTCCTTAATTTGTCGTTGACGCCATCACTCTATAACTTGTACGTGGGTTGGCAGATACTTTAATATTCATTAATCAAGCACTCTATTGAATATTTACAAAGTTGAGCTCCATATTTATGATGTGTTTCAGTTAGTAACTGATTTGTATTATTATTCATTTTTATTTTTTTTGTTATCGACGGATCACACGACAACCTCAATAATTCAACCGAAAACTTCATCTAAGCAAGCACATATATAGTTTTATGCCTTCTAATTATACCTTAATAAACAGTATATTTTATTTATTTATTCATAATTTCAAGATTATAGTTTTTCGGTATTATACTTTTAATTCTTCTTACGACGTTTCAATATAGCTTCACGAACAACAAAGCGTTAATATGCCGCCAGATAAAATTGAATACCTTCCGAAGTTCTTATTTCGTAAGTCCTGTTTAGATCGTCATGTAGATGTTAAATTGCATTGATGATCGGCGGCGTACTTGTCTCCTTCGGAGCTTAATATAATATTGCAGAATTTATATAAAATAAGACATTACCCCTCAAATAAATTCTAAACAATTCTCAATCTTGTGTCATAATCTATATTGGTAACCATCACCGTTTACGCCAGCACTTTGCTCGCGCCTAGTTATTGTGCACTATGAATTTTCCCATGCAGGCATTTTATAATTCATAATTTTATTTCTAAATTCAGATAATATTTTTTCTCACTTTTAACTGATTCGTAACCGGAAATGTTTCAAATTTGAATGCATGTTTTATTAAAAAATAATAAACGTTAGCCATTTGACTTTGAAGATAAATTATTATTCACTTAATATTTTATTTCCAGATTTACTTAAGAATGCTGTCGAGAGAATTTAGTGTTTTAGTGATGCTGATAAATCTAACTAAATAATTGTTTATGAAAAATGCCTTGGAAATTGTATGCAAATTTTACTCAGATTACTTCAACATTTAGTTAATATTTATAGAATGATTTGGCGCTGTACGGAAATTGTAACTTAAATCTATTTTATAAAATTATTATTATTATAAATTTTTAGTCAACATTTGTTTTAATATAATTTTATTTACTCCATTTTTTGATAAAGTCATAGGGGACGATACGTTTCATTGATTTTTATGTATTTTTGTTAATAAATTATTTTTGATTAATTTGGCTGTGTTCATACACAGGGTGGGTGAGAAATGATTGTTTCGGGTTAATCGAAGTTTTTTAGAGATAAATAGTTTTTATGGTAAAACTTTATATTTACAGTCTGTATATTCCTTCATTGTTTCTCATACATTCATGATATATAAACAGCTAAAATTCACGTATATGATATTTTCCAACTCATAGTGGTATTATTTTATACAGTTTTTTTATAATTTTTTTTTAATTTAATTGCTAAATATTTTCTGAATATAGAATTAACGGAACGATTAATCAAATCAAATATAATTATTTGTAGTTAGCTTCACATTTTAATTGGACTGAAAGCGTAAAATTGGATTCAGAAACTCTGTCTGCTCTGAATACGGGTTATTAGTTACATTGTAGTTTCGTTGTATCTACTTGAGATAATTACTGTAATTACATGACAGTTTTTGGTTTCGGGAATAACTGGGCGGATGTCCTGTATCTCTAGAGATCAATGGCACAGCAATTTCACTTCACTGAACACGTTTGTGGTGTCCGTCGCAATCGTGGTCAATCTTGTTGATCTCGTTAAACACGCGGTGGAAAAGGCTAGATATATTCAAATCAGACGTTTCTCAGACTGGCAAACTGATTAAACGAGATCATTTAAGTCAGATCGACTTGGCGTGTTCGAAACCAGACTCGTATGACTTGCGTCCCCCCTTTTTTTCGACTTATTTCTTTTCGTACCGGCTTTATATTATTCATGAAATTTGTTTTGTATACACGAATATCAGCATTCCAGTATTCGGCCGGTACTCGGCGGATCAATTATTCCTGTTTCTGGAAGTAGAAAATTGCTTTTTAGCAAGCGCAAATGTTGCAGTTTTTTTCTCGAGGTTTTACTAACCTCTCATTTATGTGATCTTTCCGAGGCATGCAAGTTGTCGTTAGTGTTGTCGCGTGTTTAGCAAATTTTCTTATTCCATGGTCCGCATTCTCAGAGAAAAACCTTGGACCCACCCCCCCCCCCCCCTACCAGCGGCGTGAAACAACAAGACCACCCCTGAACTCAACCGTTCCTGTCAATAATAACACATCTAAGTTGTTATTATCTTGATTTATTTACTCGGCGTTCATTCTCTACAAAAGAAAACTCATAAGATTAGTACAGACTGTAAATCTAAAGGTTTAGCATTAAAACTATTTATCTCTAAAAAAAACTTTGAATAATCCCGAAACAATCATTTCTCACCCACCCTGTGTATGAACACAGCCAAATTAGTCAAAAATAATTTATTAACAAAAAGACATAAAAATCAACACAACGTTTCGTCCTCTATTTATGACTTCATCAGGACTACAATGGAGTATATCTAAAAATCAAAATTATATTAAAACAAGTGTTGACTAAAAATTTTTTAAAATAATAATTTTATAAAATAGTTATAAGTTACAATTTCCATACAGAGCCAAATTCTCCTATAAATATTAACTAAATGTTGAAGTAATCTAAATAAAATTTGCGTACAATTTCCAAGGCATGTTTCATAAATAATTATTTTTGTAGATTTATCAACATCACTAAAACACTAAATTCTCTCGACAGCATTCTTAAGTAAATATGGAAATAAAACATTAAGTGAACCTGTGCTTCAGTGTTTGGATTAACTTTTAAATCTTCGTAATATGTTCTTTACGGTTTAAACAACAGCAAATAAACACGTTTTGACAGCATCAGTTCTTTCGCAACCTCCGTAGTTAGTCATGTTTTGCTATTTTTTAATATTTATATATTATTATATAACTACTCCATAATTGTTCACTTTGGCATAACTTTTTATGCTAACTATCTTTCTACTGTGTCGTAGAGTGCTCCTAAATGACTCCATTTTTGGTATAGAATTTTGGTTTCTAATGTCCTTTAAAACAGTATATAATAAGTTATCTCCAAAGTCATATGGCTAATGTTTATTTTTTTTTATAAAACATGCAATGAAATATGAAACATTTCCGGTTATGAATCAGGTTCCTAATTACCACCCCAGTTTCGCCAAAACCGTCACAAATATTCTCCTGCGTTGTCAGTGAACCTGTCAGCCACGAATCCCCGTAAATTGCAAATAAACCCGTATTTTTGGTCCGCAAAGAGATCTGTAGCGGAAAATAGTTGTTTGGAAACATGAAAGTTGTGTGAGTTTATTCCATATTAACGTCGAGAGTGAGTAATACAGTTTCATTCCAATAGTTTCTCAAATAGACCTGGCTCATTCTAAGCATGCTTCTCCTTTCATTTGCGTTTTTACGTATTAATTACGACTTCAACAGTAAATTATAGCAGTCGCTCTTGCATGAATTCTACCAGTACAACAGTATAACTCTATTTAGCAGAATTCTTTCGAAGTACTCGCTTGGATGATTCTATCTTCACAGAGGAATTTCCCTTACGTATTTATAGTTATTATTTAAAGTGGCCGATACTCTATTAAGTTCACTTAATTTATTTAAAGAGTTCCTTCATTAATTATAAATTAGCGTACGTTACTCTTCGTTTATTCTATCCTTTCTTAATGATTATTAAAGTGGTTCATTCTTGCGAGTATTCTAATTTTTCTCCTTCCTCCGTGAACTGATCCAGCTGGCAAGGTTCTGGAAACTCATATGCAATTAATGAAATAAAAAAAGATTCTCGGTTTATCAACGTGTTCAATTATTTATTAAAAAGCAACGATTTCGCGAAATTCACCGCCGTTGTCAAGTGGCTGAAGTCTGTAATTTTAATTTATTTAATCTGTCTCATGACGGCGGCGGATATGAATTTCACAAAAAAGTTTTGTTTTGATAAACAATTGTCCCGGTGGATAAACTGAGAGTCTTATTAAATCAATACACTGCAAAAACCAACGTTATTTGATTTATGAAACGTTTTAATTTGAATATATTATGTTTATATAAGCATAATTACTGCAAACTTATATTTAACCATAACATATTCGTCATATGCTCTGTAATGTTAAAACGGTTTGACGAAGACTTACAGACACATAACAGAAACGGAACACAGCTTTCAGTCTCAAAAAAGTATCAATGTAATGAAGGTTACAATTTAACATCAGGCATAAAATATATAATAATAAAATATTTCTTAGATTTTAAATGTTATGAGAATGACAGATTAAAACAGTGCGAATATTCTTCTGGTTTTCTTTAACTGATTCGGTGAAGAAAATGGAGAGAAAGACATGATGTCTGGTTTATCTTTCTCCTTCAACAACATCTAATTTCTCTTTTTACCAATATAAATATTATAATAATATTAACATTTATTATTTTTCAGGGCTACAGATGTAGATTTTAGCTGCCTACATTAATGCAAAAAGGGGTTTAAACGTAAATAGTTTTTATTTAAGATTTCTTTATTGTAATAAATGAGAAAAATGCTTGAAAAAAATCTAAAAATCCAAATAAAAATTATATTTAAACAAGTGATGACTAAAAATTTTATATAACACACTTTCAATTTAGAGCCAAATTCTTCTATAAATATTAGCTAAATATTGATGTTAACTAAATTAATTTTGGGTAGAATTTCGAAGATGTAGGTGAAGGAGAAAGATAGTCCAGACATCACGCCTTTCTCTCCATTTTCTTTACCGAATCAGTTAAAACAAATCAGAACAATATTCGCACAATTTTAAACCTATCATTCTCAAAAAATTTCAAAAATGTTAAATGGCGATTTTTAGCTGACCCGTGCAGTTGTGCCGCTCTGAACTCTTGTGCTTCTTAGTTTTCTTAACCTGAAGAAAGGGCCAAGGCTTCCACAAACGTTGTGCGCTATTTTTATCACTTCTTTTGATTGTATTTAGACATCTTTCTTCGTATTATTATTACTTCCCTATTATATCTCATACTGTTAATTCACAATTTAAAATGAAAAAATTGATTCCAGAATCGTTGTGTGGTATTTATATTATCACTTATTTTGTTTGTATTTGTCTATCTTCCTTATTATTATTTCACAATTTTCCTAAATTTATATATTTCCTCACACCTCTATACTTAAAATAATTTTTTTTCTATTTATAAAATGCAGGACACAGTGCATCATTTAGTTATTATTCTTAAAAATAAATGTTTCCTCCAATGACGTATTCAGACAAATTCCTTAGCCCCTGGCATTAGCATATCGGACCATTGCTCCATCACTGTGACTGGAATGCAAAGACGGACGTCTTGGAATTGACTGAATGGCGTCGCATCAAGACAACATTTGAGCTCTCGTGTTAGACTCTAAAATCTTTTGGAAACCGTAAAACGTCACATTTATTACAGCTTTCTTTTCACAAATATTCATTCTTCTCTCCCAAACACTCCCCTCAGTCAGCGTATAGTATCATATTCGATGGAAACCGAGAAATAAATTAGATCAATTGATTTGTATACACGCCCGCCAAAACTCATGTCAACAATCATAGGTCTTCCGTCATGTCTTCCGAATGTATCATGTAAAATGTTTTTAAATCCCACCAAGGTATACTCTTACATGTCCTGCTCATCAGCAATCAATATTTTTCATTATTTATTGTTTATGTATTATATTAATGTAAAGACTCTTTTGCATCCGGGAATAAATCGTTTCCAGTAATACTTCTTGTTTAAATTCTCAGCCTAAATAGACTTCAAATTAACGTAAAACATATTAACCGACACAGTTAACGGTTTGTCATTTATCATCATTAGCCTTACAGTCCTGTGAGGAAACAAAATTTATAGTGCTGCTTGTGCGAGGAATTGCTTATAATTTAGTAAAATTGCTACCTATCCTTAACACTGAAAAGAAAAACTAGTTTTCATTATTATACATGAGCATTGCTTAAAGATTTAATAAGTGTGCCGTTTGAAGCAGCCGTTAGTGGTGTTAAGGTACATAAAGTGCATACTTTAAATAAGACCGTAGTGAATATTTGCTTGATAAATACGCGCCCTGCAATAACGTCACGTAAAGTAATCGTCTCACAATGCTTGAAAAAGGCGTGGGAAGAACAAGGTCAGCTACATTTGATATTTTTTTGGCGATAAAATTGTTATAAATATGGTGCCAAACACGGCTTTCACATAAATTTGCACTTTTCAAAACTTAGTCAAAGCATGTCATTTAATTATTATATATTTAACGTCTGATATTAAATTTCAAAAACTTTGACTTTGAGTACAGTCTAAGGTGTATTGATAATTTAAATGAAAACATAAACGTCTGAGTTACCATTATAATAATTAGATAAATAAATAGCCATATACCAGAAAAAATAAGTACTAAATAAATACCACACAATGTTTCTACACGGATTGCATTTGTTTGTGTGTGTTATTAGGCTATTTATTTACTCAATTAGTATACTGGTGATTTTTTTGAAATTTTAAGTGTTACATTTCTAAATAAAGAAAAAGGTGTATACAGGTTATGTATAGGGTAATCCACATAGTGGCAACTCCCCTCTTATAGAATAGGAAAGGGAGTGAAAGTGGGGATGCGGAAAGGTAGAGCAAGGTAGCCAAGGGCTAACTAAGGCCCCCGGGCTATGTTTTAAGAATCCTATCCGTAAATTTGCCTGAAAGTGATGCAGGGAAAAACCTAAAAAAAACCTGCATCAGGTAGGTCCGTCATTTGGTACTTGTCCCACGCCCTTCCAATGGCGAGAGAGGGTTTTGCTGTGGGGTCGCAGCTTTCCCTCGCCGTGCCTTGACCAGATTAGGAGGCAGCTGACTGACTATTCCAATAGGAATAGGGGACAACTCTTACCGTATGCCCAAAGACTGCGACCCCGACCAGGCTGAGGTGCCTGGGCATGTAGGAACCAGAGAGAGGAGAAGACATCCCCAAATGTAGCCTCCTCCATAGCTCTTTTTTTTTTAAAAAAAAAAAGATTGTTATTCAAATGTTAATTTGTGTGAGAAAATATGGAAATTATTATAAAGATTCCTTCCTAAATTTCTGATTAAATCTCTGACTAATTGACTGACGTTATTTCATTAATTAAAAATGACTGATTATTATTATCGTTACAATTTAGTGAAATAAGCCCGATAATTTTAAGTGAAAAGCAATAAAAGTCGTGCAGTACTTTGGTCGGTTGTTAAGTAATTCAATTGAATCTGACAGTCTATTCGTAATAAATATAGGTATTTTGGTAATCGTTTCAGTCATTATGTGTTCATACAACTCCAAAACATTCAGAATTTTTTAATATGAAATTTTTTGTGTACGGCGATGAAACCTAAAAAAAAAAATATCGTAAGAGCAGGGTATAACATACGAACAATCTTCAATTCCGTAGAGAAAATTGATTTCCTTTAAGACTCGTCATTTTCCGTGTCAATTTTTGGCAGGCGAGGATAATATAATTGTGAACCCTTGTTTACCTGCTTTCTGGATTTTATGCTGTATTCCTGGAAACAGTTGCCGTCCTTTGGCCTGGACTTAAAGCCGTGGCATCCGCATTCGCGCCGAATAATCCGCTTCCAGGTAACTACGGTTCGCTTGTGAAAATGACTTTTCCGTTTAAAAATGTATTAACTACCTAAAAAAAGGACTTTTCCGAGTTAAAAATTGGAAATTTATGTTTTGTGTGTCAGATTGTGCCTATCAAAAAATCTAAGAAAATAATTTAAATAAATACATTTAATATACCAGCCGTCAATATTGTAATGAACGATTAATCAGGGTTTTAATAGTTATCTAAAATTATGAAATATATTTGAAACAGTACGCAGGGTGTTTCATGAAGATATAACCAGTGAATTCGAGATGAAAACTGCATTGAATATTGCAAAATCTATTGGGTGTGTTTATTATGTTTATGTATTTATATTATTTTCTTAGCTGTTTTTTTCTTCACGCATTATATTTATCCTCGAAAATTTCAAGACTGTTTTATTAACCAATCCGTGTGCCTTTATTAAGAAATCAGTTAAATTATTATCGCTTATCACCGTCCAGTATTATGAATTGTATTATTTTCCGCCCAAGATGTACCTAACTTTTCTCAAAAACTTCAACTAGTGGTGACTTCTATCCATTATACTTTCATATTTCTCAGTTAATTGGTTAATTTTTTCCACTCTAATACGTAGTGAAAGTAGGAAGCTATGGTAGCAATTGTATTAAAGTAAATTGTTGTCAAATGAAAAATTTACGACTCGTATGGAAAATTAAAGATTAGAAAAATAGCCAAAAGAAGTGATCATATAAATACCACAAAACGTTTCTAAAAACCAAAAGAGCGACAAAACTGCCAATTCAGTTGACAAAACTCAAATTTTTTTTGTCTGGACTTGGCAATTTTTCTTTTTATTAAATTGTATTAAAATATTTGAAACGAGGAATCAGTTATACTGTCTCAAAAGAACCGAAATTTTAATGTTTGTTTACTATTCACACATTGATTAAGTAACTATCACCGATAATATTTGTATATGCGAGGACATGTATTTAGTGGGAAGTTGCCAGAAAACACAAATCAGAAAATAAAATTTAAACGCTGTGTCGCATTCTCATAAAGCACTACTACTTATGTAACTGATTTCCTACATGGTAATATAAGATTTATGTGTTTATTTGAATACATCACACAGTTCAGCTTTTACATAATTCCAAATAGTATCTTTCTGTGCTAACATTAATCCATTTCTTATGTTTACAATATTTTACTGTATAGTTTTGCTATATTTAGCAACCAAAGCTGTCTTTTGCCTCATTGCTGTACAAGCAACATTAAATATCAATTCATGAAGTTAATTTGAGAGCGAATAAAATCATTGCGTAATTTAAGAACTAAATCATGTTGACTGCGCAAAGATGTAAAGTAAGAAATTTGTGAAACAGATAATATATCTGTATAATTATTACGTGAAAATATGCTTAGAAAGTACATTACGGCCTAATTTCCATATATACACAATTAAAATAATGTTATCTCTCATCATCTTAATCTGTGATGCAGTGGAGTGTTCATATTTGAGGTTTCAGCGAGATGATAATGTGATCTTTTCTATTGACGGGAACAACGGGTGTTTCCGGGCCCACCTTGTGGACAGATAATCCCTGTCTTGTAAGCAGAAGCACGACGAACGCTGACACTAAGTCAGCTGAGCAAACGCTGGTAATTGTAATGGTCCCGAAGTACCTCAGAATGACTTAAATTCTAAAGCAGGAGACGCACACACTGCATTTTGTGAAGCATCTCATTTGCATTTGGAGATGAACTGTGTCCTATTATAAGACGTATTCATTTTTAATTTTTATTTAAACCAACTGTTCATTGAAAATGTTTCAGACGATTTTTCTTAGTATAAACTTCACTCTTCATTTTCATCATACAAAATTATCACCCTTAAGTAAAGTTCAAACAACTTTCAAAAAAGAAGTAAAGATTGTCCAGAGACTCGTTTCCACTCATAGCAGTTCTGCAAATACTGTATGGAGATCAGTACAGTGAATATTCTCGGCTCTACGTTCTTTGGACACATTGCCTATGTGACATATATTTACCTTAATTTTTTTTTAAAGCGAATGAACCAATCTCTGCGAATAATTCTCGACTATTCTTCTATTTTGGTAAATCGCCTTTACTTCCCTTGTTGCAGAGGTCATAAACGTTTTTTCCCTAAAATTCTCCGAAACCTCTTATCGACTCCCACAATATTGATTTCTAGTAGTTTATTTATGTGGTGGAAAGATAATAATTCTTCTAATACTTTTATTTTAAAAATTTAGTAATTAAATAATTAGACGTATATAATTTTCCGGGGTAATAATCAGTATTCGGTAATTAATCCCAAGACTAGCAATATTTTGTTAAAAACTAATAGGCTATAATTTGAAATCGACTCGGTCCACCACATTGTACATATTTTTCAGTTTGATTAACAGCGAATTAACAAGACATAAATCAGCTTCAAACTTATACGAACATGGAAATTACAACTGAACGTATGACTACGTTTTTTGCTCAACATCAGTGAAAAATATAAATGATTAAAAATTATAATATCTTACTTCTTTTTAAATATTAAAAACAACTATCAGAAAAATTTATTATTCTAATTAAAACATAATATTTAACAGGCACAACGTTTCGTACTCTTCAAGTGTACAATTACAATTCAATTATAATTCCTTATAAGAAGATTTATATTAAAAAACTGCACTTAAGAAGTTTGCTAATCTAAATTTTTGTGTAATAAATAATATTTGAAATGTAATTGTACTTCTGATGAGGTTCCAATCAAGAACGAAACGTTATATCTGTTAAATATTATGTTTTTAATAGAATAATAAATTTTTCTCACTTATTATTTTGTTCATGTTTTTGACGGATCTACTACTTCACAAACGGATGTTCCAATAACGTCATATCGACCCTAGTTGACATCGACCACTTTTACGACCAGTGCCCTTTTGTATCCAGGTTAAAGATGTGATTTTCCATCTTTAACTTTACTTCCCTTATCATGTATAAATTCAAAATGAAAGATATACGCCTGTTAGAAAATTAATAAAAAATAAAACAGCCAAATGCAGACAAAATAAGTGATGTAAATACCACACAACTTTTCTGGAAACATTGTTCCTTTCTTCAGGTGATTTTGAGATTGTCAACTGAACTGTGCAGTTGTATCGCTCTAGGCTCCTGTGTTTTTAATTTTCTTAGCACCTGAAGAAAGGAGCAAGGTGTCCAGAAACGTTGTGTGGTATTTATATCACTTCTTTTGTTTTATTTATTTATTTTATCTCTTCATGTATAATTTCCGTGAAGTCAAGATAAACGAACGTGTATCGCGTTTCCTGACGAAGCTGACGTAAACAGTGGGTACATTCCTGATAGGAAAGGGAAGGCACATCATATGACAGACTTTCGCCCTAAAAGCTGACCCGACTGATCCGCAAAAATGCGGAGAAATGGAGGTCTGCCCCTCCTCTGGCGCCACAGACACTGATGAATCGACGGCTTTTCCAGGGTGCAGTATTTGTTGGTCCGCATTCTTGCCTAATGTAACGACGTCAGAACACGGCAATGCATCACGATCAGCCAGACCGTCCTACTATCCGTTTATTAGTAAAATACTTCATCGACTCCCACGTGGACCTCGCCATCCCTTCGCAACTCGTACTTAATCTGATCCTCGCTTCAAATAAATGCACTCGATTTTCTGTTACCTTTTTGAGATAATCGAGGAACAATTCCGCATAATTCATAACATAAGTAACTGATTCTGTCGCCTTAATTCTGGGCCGCATAACAATTTTGACGTTACTATTTATTAATCCATTGAACATATCGATCTCAATATCTTCAACTTCTTATTCACAACTTGTGATAATTATTGTATAAGTGAGCGAGGGCTTTCGCAGTGTAAATTCTGAATAAAATATTCTGGGGATTTCAATTATTCAATATTTATTAACACAACGTTTCCCTGGGGCGCCTTGACGTCGTCGTCAAGTATATTGCGGTTACTTGTGTTAAAGTTATCAATTATTTTCCGTTACAGATTTTCAATTAATGTAACCGAAACTAACCTGACGACGATAGCAGAGCATGGAAAAGTTGCATATCAATAAATATTTAACATGGTTGGAAACCCGGGAATATATTATCTGATAATGAGATAGGACTTATTTTTATAAATAAGATTCGTCAATCTGCTATAAAATACTTAGTAATATGTAGTTATATTACAATTAAACTAAAAAACTTTAAAATATAACTCCTTTACCCGTGGATGATTATTTTGACAGAAAAACAAAGAACCATATTTACTGAAACAATCGTCTTATAAATTCTAAACAAAAATACGAAGTCTCAAGGACATTTTAAAGAATTAGCACATTTGTAACCAAATTTATTCTTTAGTTTAACGTCACGTTTTAAGTACAATAATATACATTTAACGACTAACTAGCAGGCTTTTTATTATTGTGACTACAGCTTGAAGAGGGTACAAATTATTTTTTTATTAATTAAAGAATTGAATAATAGAAAGTATGATCATTTAGGTCTCTAAAAGCATATTGTTACAAAAAAATAAGAACACAAGCCAAAAACTTCAGTTGTGATGATAATTTTAGTTCTTCACGATTTAGTTTATCGTCGGAAATTATTAAAACACGAAAGAAAACAGGACGAACACAATCAAGTTATACTGACTAAAATATAAATATTCATAGCATATATTCGTTAAATTTGTAGGCTACATAAATTAATCATAGTAAAGTGTCCTTCACATCCACTTTTAGTACTATTACAGAATTTTTCCATTTTTAGTTACTTAAATCACCTCTTGCCATTTTCAAACTATTTATTTTCCGCCTGAGGAAACAAAAATATTCAATTTTATGTAGAGCACCAAGAACTTCCGACATTGCCATACAAAAGTCTTATTTTAACTGATTTGTGCTCTGCTGTAGAACCCTCAAAAATTTTGATTAATTGCTGTTTATTTCATCTTTATTTTATAAGAGAGTAATACGCTCTTTCGTGTTAGTTCACTCGGGTATATTCGGGTTGCCGGTCGGGTAAGCTCGGGTCAGTACGGAGCGCATGCGCCAGTCTCGAATGTTTGTTTACAATAACGGGCTGTTTTATGTACTAAAATGCATTCCTGTTGAGAAACAGCGTAATTAAGACTCAAGCAGTTACTGGATCTGAGAAAGGTAATATTGTACTTCACTCCAGAATTAGTCAATAAACAAATAACCGTTACACGAAATTTCGTCTCGAAGGAGATTTTATAAATGACTTATTTGAATTCGACGCCTGCTTTGGTAAATGTGCTATATTTTTTACAGTAATTAATATATAATATAAAATTGTTCGTGGATCAGAGGTTATGGAGAAGGGGAGACTTTAGAGATATTATGTAGTTTGGCGACGTTAACTTTTTAATTTATTTTGTTCTTGTTATTTGTTTGTCACCTGGATTTTGCGATGTGTTGTTATTGCGTTTATGAATAACCTGAATTCGTGTGGTATTTATTTCAACACTTTGTCATATTAATTAACTACTTTGATCTAATTAGGATACTTTTAACACAGACATTTTATATTTTATAATGGTACTATTATCAATGGTCATACAATTCAGTTACGTCACCTGTAGACCTTTGTATTTAAAATAATATTATTAATAACCATATAATTCAGAAAAATAAAGTTTAATGAAAAATTACAATTTATTCATATAAAAAAGTAGTTTATAAACAACAAAGTTTCGGTCCAAAATTAGGACTTCTTCAGGTAATGACAATAAATAGTTTTGAAAGCTTCGAAAATAAATGACAAATTATTTTATTCAGTTATTGTAAGCTTATACGCGCAAGCCAAAGGCAAATGGTTAAGATTAATCAAAGTACATGGATGGAAAAATGTCGTCCAGACCAGGAATATAAGCCGGTACCTTCCGCGACTTAAAATTATCTAACATAATATTTTGAAAATTAAGAGCTAAAAGCAATAAAGCGCCTATTGCAGAGGAGAAAATACAAATAATGAATGAATAAATATAAATTTTATGCAATTAAAATAATGATAATTCAACAAATTGAATACATTGATTTTAAATTTCATGTGCAATTTTTTGACTGTATGCCTTCAAAAAGTAGCTATATTAGCCTGAATTACATAAATGTAGGCTAAAATATGCAAAGGGACAGATACTGTGTATCGATCACCAAGAAATTACAGCTTCACATACCGTACTGAAAATTTCACATATTACGCATAAATAGTTCAGAAAACGATAACTCTGGAATATGTAACGAAGGAAAGACACAACGCCGATAATTTAAAAGTGTAGTATGCCATGGCTATATCAGAACACAAAACATAACATGCGAATTTCTCATTTTAATTTACAATATATAATATATTAATTAGGAATGATGTTCAAAACAGACAAATTATAATTTAGTTGGATCTTAATGTGGACCCTCAAGGTTTTTAGATTATTAAATTGTGGACATAAATGTGCAAAGATATTAGCTGACAACCAAAGATTATAAAAACTATCTGAAATACCAAAGATAAATAGTAGGAATTAATTGCGAAGGCTTTAAAGGTTGGAAATATGAAGGATTAAAATATTATACATCATGCTTAATAAATCATTAACCGTTTTTACATTGAGTGAATATATTTTATACGTAATTCGTACCATTTCTGAAACTAAATCTAGATTTGTAATTACTATCTTCGTCTGAAATTTGGTATATATTCCAATTAAACGTATGATTGGAATCTAAACTGTGCCTCGAAATAAAAGATAATTTTCCTGTGGTGGCTTTGATGTGTCGACGTATTATACATATTCATTCAATATCAAAACGAATCCTGATTCATTAAGCAATATTTGTAATATTTTAATCCAAAATATATCTTCATCCTACCTTTAAAAAACGTTCGATATTAATTCCTGCTATTTGTATTTAATTTAAGCTCGTTTTTATAATCTCTGATTGTCAGCTAATGTCTTTGAACGTTTATATATTAGTAAAATGATGTAAATAGTTAGCATGTTCTATTTCCTTATTGAAATATTTTAGAATCACAATGATAATTATATTGATTTTATAATCTAAAAATTGCTTTTTAGCGCACATTACGAGGTGTTACTTATTATACCTGATTCTTATGTAAAATGTATGACTCTTTCTTGAAGATTTGCTTCTCATCAGGTTCTATGGAATTATTGTAATGAATATCTTTATTTATAAACCTGATGTGGGTCAATATTAGGACCGAAACATGAAGTTAAGTTAAATTAATTAAATCATAATTTTATTGTCTGTTTTTGGCCTTATTGAAAATATACAAATTTTAAAACTAATTATTACGACTAGTTCCTTTTAGTCTTTCTATAAGATTATTCTTACGTGAACTGTGCAAAGAAAAATAACTTTTGTGAATTCTTTTCGGCGATTTCGTGTTTTCTGCATTTAATTAAATTATTGTAAAACCGAAATATTGAATAAAGGAAACGAAAGCTGCGTTTGCCCTTTTTTTGTAGGTGTGTGGGTCTGGCAGGTAGAGTGATTACGAGGCAGGTTCTGAGGGAACGCCCAGGCTGTCTTGTTGACAGACGTCGGCACGGTTTCCGGTCCTATTAGGACGGGTCCTCTGTCACAATACCCTGGTCGTTAGAAACACTTCTCCCCAGGTAATTACCTCAAGCAGAGACCAAAACTTAGCCGACTTCTAACCTGCCAGCGAGTCAGAATCAAAATTTTGACCTTTCAATCGAGAGTAAATGATAAAAATCTTACAACTCGATCAATTAGGTCTATCAGTGTTCAATTTCCTAATTTATTGAAATATACTAACGACTTATAGTACTTAACGAGTCAAACAGTGTTGAAAGTTTGTAAATTGGAAGTTATACTTTAAAAACTGAGCAATAGTGAATGAAACTAGTATTGCCAATATAGTAAACCTAGACTAGAAGTGAGTGTATATCTTAAATCAAACTCAATCAAAAAATTGTTTGAAATAAGAACGTTTCGGTACATATTTTTTCTTTCTCCATGATAATGACTCTACGGAGATATTACGTAAATTTCCTCATAGAAAAAAGGATTTTACATTAATAATTTTTTTGAAACTTTCACACTATATGAAAATGTGCTCTGAAGTATATTAAATTCTGATTGTCAATTAATAATACATTTATAAAAAAAATTAAAATCCATGAAGTAAATATTAATAATTTTTTAAAAAATTATTAACAAACAAGTTTAAGCATAATAATTTCAGTCTCTAATGACAACTTTGCGATCAAAATCTCTTTTTTTGTCATGAAAATGTTTTTTTTTATGTAATATCTTCGTAGACACAACTCTGAAGGAATTATAAATCTGGACCGAAACGTAGCTCTCATTAAAAATAAATTTTGAGTAGACTGTCTGTTATTATATTTTGTTTAATATAATAAATAAAATACTGAAAACATAAAAATACTCAATAATGTTTGCAAATAATTTTCACTTTTTTTTAATAAAATATATTCATTAGAGCGAGCTTTTGTGAAACTATCAATTTACACTTTGGAAGTGTTCAATAAATCAAAAATTAATTTTAATCGAGAATGAATATGCTTTACTCGCTCAATCTATTTTTATATATGACAGTTTTATCAACAAAAAAATATGGTTAGCAAAACGTGTGATATAAGTCATACTTTCTCTGTTAATTGTCCTGAAAATAAAACACTTCACTCTCGCTACAATGCGTTTGAACATTATTTATGTGAATGAAGGAATATATAATTAAGAATATATTCCGAAAGAACCATTGGCAATCACGACGCATTCGATTTGAGAAGTTTCGTAGGCTTACGCTTATTATATGTATTACGAATTATATTATACACCCTCGGAAATTTTTGACTTATAAACCAGATTTCAACAATTGTAGTTAATCATATGAGGACTTGCTCTGATAATTCGATCGATTTGTGATAGAGAACCTCTACTTCCAAACTGAGTCAAAATTTAAATTATTATGTGTTTTTTACAAAATTAATGAGATGTTCAAAAGACAGGTTCCGCGCCTATACTTATATCACTGAATGTCTTCGAAATAATTGAGCCGTTAATTTTAGCAAGTCTTGATTAGAAATTTTATGCCGTGTTCCTTGTTACTATTAAAGCTCCGCTTCGCGCTAATATATAGTCATAGCTTAGTTATAATAATGAACTGGCTTTTCAGTGGGTGTAACAAGGATGATGGGGCGCTAGTGTTGATTATTTCCTGACGGGAACCTTGCTTGGAAGTGGTCGGTGTGTGCGTATTCCTAGTCTACCAGACTTGCCGTGTCTCCGATTACCTACCTGTAAAAAACTCTTGCGTTTTTTTCGCCCTCAAAAGATCTTCCCACGCAACGTTAAAACGCTTTTAAGTGTGGCGTGTATTCCTGGCCGAGGAGCTACTCTCATTAGGCGTCCATTGGCCGATTGGCTCTCATTACGGAGATGACACTGCGACTTCCACAATACGGGAATTCTCCAAGCAGTCACATGCAACACAGCAAACAGACAACAGTTGAACACAGGCATAGCTTAGTGTCAAGTCTGTCTCAACCTCACCTCATCACTTACGAATCTCTACCCCCAGTGACACTAAACTAAATATTTGTATTTTTACTGCCATATGAGCCAAAGGTAACAAATCTTATTCCAAATACTGTGGGGGGAAGGGGGGGGGGACCGGATCGTTTCAGGGATCTGACCAGCACCGCTCAATAAATGGATTTAATTGTCATTTGTTGATTTACAAAACTAATATGAGATGTTGAGATGGAAGATTTCACATTATACATTTATCTCTGACTGTCTTTGAAATAATTAAGTTCATGCTCTTTTTAATGTCTCACTTTAACCAAACTTAAATTTAACTTTCTTTTATAATAAATTTTACTTGATTTTTTGGTAATATTTTTAATATTTCTATTGAATTTAAAGTCTAAATTTTTATTGAAAAAATTGTTACTTAACAGATATGGCATTCATTTACAATTTCTGCAGTTCATAAGAAATAAACGTGATTTTACTAATTTAATTGAAGTGTCACACCACCAAATTTATATTTAATGAAGTTTAAGAATGACTTTTTGATACCAGAATTACAATAAAGAAACAAATCTGAATCTAAAGCATTATAAATAATTGAAAAATGTTAGATGCAAATATTTCTCAGCATCAGAAATTTTATATAATTTTCAAAATAATTTAATAAATAAAGAGAATGACGGGCAATTTGTCAGAAAAAATGTGTATTAATCAACTAAAACAGAAGATCATGACAATATAACGTTTCGGCCATAATTTTGGGATATCGTCAGGTAATAGTTTTGAATGAATGTATATAGTTGTTAAAATTAGATGATCAAATATAAACTAACTGTCGTGACTGTGTCGTATGACGGTTGTAACCGAAAATTTTAGGTCTTTACGTATCTAATCTAAGTCCTCCCTCAATATCATTTCATTAAATTCCCTTATAAATTAGTATTATCACGTTTATAGGTTGAATTTCTTACGAACTGCAGAAAAACGTAAGACCAAATCACATAATTTTAAAAAGTTTAAAGATAATGTGCATGTTTTGTAATAAAGACATAAATAATACATATAAATTAAATGACTATATAAGATCGAGCCAAGGCTTTTCCCATCAAAGCACCTTTACGGAAAGAACAAAAAATATTTATTTTCATCTTATTTTATACTCATTTTGCTTTTGCTTAAAAAAATTCCGTTACATTATCTGTGAAAAATAGGTATTTTCTATTGCAAAAAAAAATCTCTGAAAAAAATTTCTGAAAAATAACCACACGCCATACTATTCTAAAAATCTACGTAGCTTAAATACTGTAAAAAAATTGATGGTTCTATATTTAACTAGGATTATTTTATTCCAAACTCTTCATTGTCAAAATACCAATATTTCATGTATATATCAATTCGCAATGTTCTCAACTTACCCTGCACCCATGCCAGAGAATAAGCGGAAACAGGTGTCTATAGATATAATCTGAGTTCTCCCTCAATATCTAAACACGAACAGTTTTTTGTCCTATTGAATCGTCGGGTTCAGTCTTCTCTCCTAAAAAACAACTTACACGACTTGTGGCTTAGAAATATGAGTAATACAAAACACAAAAAAGAATTACGACTGTTTCAAAGCCATTGGAAACAAACTTATATACCACAAAAGAACAGTTTGTTACGGTTTTCACTGACCACAAGAATTTGTGTTTCTTGTAAAGGTCTTATATTAACTTCCTAAATAATATTCATATAGTATAGTGAGAATGATAATCAACTAGATGATTATTTGTCTAAAATTTTGCACAAATTAAAGTTTTTCCTAGTAAAAGAAAACAACAAACTTCTCGTAAAAAGAATGTTCAATTAAAGTATCCAAAAAAACAAAACTACTTATCTGCAGAGATCAAAAATTGGTTTCATAATGACAAGTGATTGTTAATGTCATTTAAAATTTGTAATTATTGTACATAAGAGAGTTTTACCAATTTTAAATGCACAGTTATAACAATAATGACCAAATAATATTTTAAAATGTTGCGATCCTAGGTCTGTAGGCAGAATCAATGTAAGTGATAGTATGTTAACTGCATAGTATATAATTCTGTAGTTGTGCTTCCGTATGCAGTTGAAAAAATACGGGTATATTTTAGAAACAATATATCCCTTAGCTAAACTCGTCATGGAATTAATTGATGTTATAAGAATGATTTAGGTTTTACGAACATATATCGTGACACAAACACCTGGAAATAAAATGAGGATTCTGATGAATTTTATTTATATTCCCTTGACTGAATTCAACCGAGTTTCGCTCCCTTTTAAAATAACGATTTACGGTTGAAATTGCTGGATGACGTAATTTTTCACAGTCCTGAGAATTAATAATATAGATAGAAAAGGAAATAAAAGAAAGCACGTGTTCATGATTGATTCATGACTTGTCTGACAATTTATAAGCCGTCTGCATCAATTTATTCCCATAAATAAAGGGCACTTACAGTAGGGTTTCGGAATGGAACGGCGATCAATTGACTCTCCAATTTTGGTGACAGACGCAGCAAAGTACAGGCTAGTTATTATTTGTCTTTAATGTTGCTCGTGTTCTATTCTGTCCTGCTTGCTTGATTTATTTCCGTTTTTACGGAAACTGTACATGTGACTAGAACTAGAATTTCTGAAACGGGCGTGTTTACTCTATGGAAGAATTCAGCTGCGGACGTGATTGGAATTATAGCTGGTTAAGGGCGAACGATCTGTACTGGTTTTTGTTGTGTTGCGCTGGACAAACGGTCATTAGTAGGACATGTAGTCGCATCTCCCCACAGAGATATGGCCTCCCTCCTCTCTGAATACAGATAGCCTCAAATAAATTATTCATCGCCTCTCTATGTTGCATCTAGTACAACACATTTCCCTCCATTAAAGCACAAAGTTCCCTGAACCTAATTCATATACATTCTCAACTATATCTTAAATTAGATGTGCACTATATTTATTATGTATCCGATTAAGCTGAGGCTCTTGAAATAGTTCTAGGATTCAACGGTCTACCTCTTAGAATACCTTGGCCTGTACAGATCCTTCAATAACGCAAGAACTAGGTAGACTACTTCCTCATTACGAGTAAATAATTTCTTTTGAATAACAATGTCCGATTTGTACACTGTGTCGCATTTTTACCTCCCGTACTTAGACTACAGGCTCTTATTATTAGCATTGACGATATCAAATAAACAAAATAATTAATTGAATTTTCGGTTTTTGTGCAGACTCTCACAAGTTATAATCATAACCAATTAATTAACCAAATATTCTAGACATACGAAGAAACGTGAGTAAAACAAAAATCAGTACTAAAATTCTGGAGGTAAGTAAAAGTTTAAGTTAGGAATATTATTATAAAAAGATTCACACAATACAATAGTGAGAAATTATTAAATTTCAGGCTATATACAACATTTAACTGTGCAAATGCAAATCAAATTATGGAATTAAGTAAAATAATTGATGATACATGTTACGTATTTGTTTATTCATCGAAACATTACTTTTATAATTTAAAGTGTAACAGTACTAACACTAATCTAGATATGTAATTAATTTCCATGCCCACCTGCTGTGGTGCGTCATTGCCTCGCATCACAGAGGTCCCGGGTTCGAATCCCAGTAAGTTTGTCCTCGTCCTGGTCACGAAAACTGGATTTAAGCCTGATGGAGACTCGAATATCTCGTGACGTTTCACTCATAAATCCAGAATGTGTCATGTGAGATGACAATCTGGCAGTCATGTTGGTAGGCAAAGCCCGCCAATGGGCTGTCGAGTCAATGTGAATGAAATAAAAGAATTAATATTTATGTGTTATATACTGAACTTATTCCATCAAATTCATGTTTATTATTTAGAATATGCTTATAAGTAACACAATTATTCTTACTTGCAAGTATAATTTTATACGCATACCGGTATTCTGGATCACATCCCAACTACTGAAAATCTTAACAGCAATATTTTTTTTAATGATTAATCATTTGGCTGAATTTATGGAGGTTGGGTTATTAAAAAATAAAACTATTTTATTGACAATGCTGAATTTAATAAATTAAGTAGATTCAAATATTTTTCATTATTATTAATTTCAATTTATTTTAAATATTTTATTCTGTCAAGATTGTGGTGGGTACCAATTGTAATATCTCGAAATAATTATGCATACTGTTTTCATGTGCAAATTTCACCATAAAATTTAAAATTACAAAATGGTTACAACGTATAAAGTGTTTACTCGTCTAAACCTCTAGATTGGTGACGTCATGTGATTGTCGTCACCTTCGGACAAATCTCATGTACCGTCGTCCAATGTCGAGTAATTCTGCTTTCAGTCGGTGTCGGCAACCCGCAGCAGAACCTCAAGCACGTCTGGTGTTTTAATGCCGGATTCCCTCATACCTACCAGTTTCATCGTCCATACTGATCTGGTCGCGGCAGTTCCAATATTGCAGCTCGTCTGCCATTAAAAAGTTCGCTACCTAAGACGTAACTGCGTGCGGCGCCACTCGTTTATGGTGCAATATTTATTCATATATGCATATCTGTCCTCAACTAATGAAAAAATATGTATGTGTGTATGTTCAACACATGTATGTATGTTGAACACTCCAGTGAATGAACACTTTGCATTCAGGTTCTCAGATTTGAGTTTTCTACGTCCGCAATACCACTTTTGTTGCTAATGGCTTTTATATCGCTAGATGTTTTCTTAGGCTGAATGTTTGCATCATTTGGATAATTCAATACAAATAAATTTATTAAAGAAGTATTTAATTGCAAAATATACTAAATCCTCTGTAACAGCAGACCTCCAGTAAACTGTATACTAAATACACTTTATCTAAACAATATATATATATATATATATATATATATAGTTCAATAAACTTAATAAAAGTGTTCTCAAATTATGATCAAAGATGAAACGAAATAGCACTTAATTTCACACTAGATTACGGCTATTCGTGACAATTGCTTCCCCAGGAATGTACCAGTCGTAAGAAACACGCTGATTGTATGCCATCTGTAGGGGTCCAGTGGAATTATTTTACCTGTCAATTGCCTCACTGTTCTTAATATTCCAGTTTATATGAGCAATGTTCATTCACTGGGAGGAACGGGGTTTCATTCACTGGATAATTCACCCTACGATACAAAGTTAATGTTCCACAAACAACAATTCGCATAGAGTAGTTAACGCCTCTGTACGCGGTGCTTCGCTCGGAAACAAGTGCAATCAGAGCTGGGTTTCAAAAAAATAGAAAAAAACGTCCAACACCAAATGCATTTGTCACACTATTTCATCGATTATCCCCAAGCAATTAATTTTCGCAACTGGACTAAAAAACATGTTCTCACGTTCTAAAGTAGTGAGAGTAATAATATTAAGCTTTAATATCTAGCAGTTGGCGTCATTTTCCATCGTTCATTTCTATCATGTATAAATATTCATATCTTACTTGATATTTTTGTTAAATTTTCTATTTACTGTCAATTAGATTTTGATGTTTTTTGACAATGTTGAGGAATAACTACATGAAAGGTAAGGGAAATGTGTTGGAGAGAAGTAAGGATCGTAGGGGAAGAACGGAAGGTTGAAACAAACATTTTGTGCGACACTTTCCTCTTTCCATTCCAATATAAAGCTCAACGTAGTTTATGATAATCTTCCGAAGATAACCCCTTCCTGTGCTTATAAACGTGTAACTAAACTGATATTAATAAATTATTATTTTGTTTCATCCGCACGAACAGTTAGTAGTATCCTTCCCATAATATATAATATTCTGCCCCATTGTAATATTGAATTACATCGGAATAAAGATGTAATCTAGTGGAAAAAATTAGTACCTCGTACTAAAAATTTATAATGGACCTTAAGTTCGTGGAAACTCTGTCGGCCAATTGAAATATTATACTGGTCTTTAATTGTGCAAGATTGCCTTTCCGCTCCAAACGAACCCGTTTACGATCCCATAACTCAACTACAGAAGTAAGAAATACAGTAATATTCCACAATTTACTTCAAATATTTTATCTAGACTTCACGCGTGGCCAGTGCTCGATCTCTACTTTGCTTTCGTAAAGCCTATTCTATCAACCAACATCGACTTCTAAAATTCTCACAGTTTCTTACTCGGCTGTCGGAAGTGTGAGTAGTTCAGCGAAATAAGTACTTAAAGAGTATTTCTAAGAACTGTAAATTTACAACAATTTCGTTACCATCTCGATGTGATAGACGCGTACGACATGGTGCCTTTTGCTCATAATAATAAAACTCAAATATATCAGTTTTTAGAATTTGTCAGATTAAGGTTATTGAATTGTATAAAATTATTTAATAACATTAAAAATATGATCTGGCTTGTAGTCCAGAGCGGGACCGAATCATCGCTGTAAGAAAAAGTGAAAATTGCATTTATTATAAATAAATAAATAAAAATGTTTTATGAATGATTAGTCGGATGTTAAATAAATTTTTCTTTTTGTAAGACCATTACTATTAAATTTAATGAAGCCTTGAGTATTCAAATTAATAGTGTATTAGTCCAAATATGGACTTTTAATAGAATTTTGGTTCCTTAGAAATACAACTAGTTTTCATTCGTCATAACATTAATACGGTATTTACTTATAACTGTGTCATCAGCGATTATATTGTAATCTTTCTTTAAAAAATAAGCCTTTACTTGGCTCGATCCCAAGGGCGGCAAAATTTTCAGTCTTGGTTCCAATCATAACCAGAACGCTCTACCAATTTTTAATAGAAATTATAATATTCCTCTAACTGACCTAATGGAAAGAATATATTTTTCCATTTACAATAATAGTTTATTCCTATTTATCGTTCTTAACCTCAGTATATAAACTTATGACAAAAGTCACGTAATGTATGTTTTCATACATACAGACTGTATTGTATGAAAAAGATTATACTTAACATTCAGTGTTCCCAATTTACATTTCTTTTTAAGGGCTAACAAGTAACTGAGAGAGTTAAATCAATAAATCTGGGACTGTTAAAGTAACGCGTTAAAGAAAAATTATCGGTTCAGGACCTATATAAATATTCTATACAAGTCTTTGTGCCTTTAGCTAAAATGAACGATAAGAAACAGTCATCAGGTTTTCATTCCCATATGAAAAACGGACACACAGCTAACATATATGCAGGGTTTCACATTGGATGGGACAAATAGAATGGCATAGTAAAAATTCTGTAACTGATTTATTTCTCTGAAACAAATAAATTTCGAAACTGCAATTATACAAGTTTATCTGTCAAAAGCGAAAATCCTCCACCGGTTACAAAATCGCCGCAAGAGGCACTGTTAATCAAAATAGCGCCATCCGTGTCCCACTCAATAGCAAATACCCTGTATCGAGATTGCAGTTACAGCCATCGAAACGTCGCTGCTCAACATAATCGCCTTGCGAAAACCAGAGAAGTGTTTATACATGCACGTTTTTTTGTAATTAAGCATTATTGGATCAATAGTTTAGGATATATGCGTCCAGAAACTGTCGAATGCCATTTGTGATAAGGAGACAACACCTACTGCTTTTTTTCATTTAATCAATAAATATAGGATCAATAAGCTTCTATGTCAAACCAGCACAAAATTTCTTGGAATGAAACATTAAACTATACTTTTCGGATACTGACGTATAAAAGATGGACTTTTGTCAAAGCGGGGAAGACGTGAAAAATGTTACAATATTCGAAAATGAATCATTGGCCTTCGTGCCCTTCAAACAATTTCCCTGTCCAACAGTTCACGTATTACTGCAGAATATTTCCTCGGCAGGAAAGATGTCGCTCTGCTCGTTGTTGTCTTTGACGACGCGGACTTTCGTCTCGTTCCCTCCGCAGATATTTATCTCATTACGCCAGATGTCACCAGTGCTAGGTGGTCGGTAATTTTATGTTTTTTCTGCCCAGGTATAATAATACATTTCCCACCCTTCCCGACACTAAAAACAAGAGTGGAAAGGCCCCCTTTTTTATGCGTGTCCCGTATCCAAGGTTGCCGCAGGCACGAAATTCGAGTTACGATATGAAAACGCACTTAGTGGAAGAAGCCGTGCGTCTATCGGGACAAAATTACTCGCCATATGCCTGACACCTGTCCCATAGCCTCCATTATATCTCGGAAAATTTCTGCGGCTAACGTAAAAACCAACCGAGCTCGAGACGGGAAGTATCCTTTTCTCCATTACAAGATTCACGAAATGTAATGCTTTTATAACAAGATTGACGGAAATTGATTACAAAAATGACGAACGTTATTTATTGAAGTGATGGAATTCTAAGAAGTTTGGTACGAAAATGTTACGGTGGCTGAATACAGAAAACAAATAATAATAATAAAAACAATAACAAGAAGGCGGCTCTTTCGTAGGTGTGACGTGGATACAGCAGAAAATAAGTACACGAAAGCAGTCACGTTGAGGAGAATGAAAAGAAATGTACCAACAGTATAGGAGTGAAGAGAAGTGTAAGGGAGTCTGTGCAATATAAATTACGACGAACTAGCTTATATTTTTAATATATATTATCATTTTTCTATCCATAATCTAGAATCATAATTGCCATCAGAGTTATGCCAAATTATTCAATACGACTAATATTTATTAAATAGATTTAGATAATTTTGTAATATAATCCCCACGGGTTTTAATCAATGTCAATAAATGATTTTAGAACCCTAATACTAAAAGTTTTTATTAATTTTGAACACGGAGCTTTCGGCCGATAGTTACGCCATAATCATCTAAAAAACAAAATATAACTTTATAAAACATTTACAATAACTTATAAATATATATGTCGGTAACATTAAAGTTCTATATCTTTATAATAAAAATATATCAAACTGACCAATTATTTTCTAAAATTATAGTATTACAGTTATTTATTGAGACTGATTAAAAATCAGTCATATTAAATTCATATATAATGAATAGATAGATTTATATTTATTTTTTGATTCCATTAGTCCTCTTCTGAAATAGTACAAGACAAAGATTTTTTAATACACTAAAAGATAGTACATAACAAAAAAATGTATATATAAATGAGGAACAAAGACTGCACACACATACAAAAAAAATAGTCATATAAACTTATAACAACAATATAAAAATGAGTAAGAAAATAATATATAACCTATATAACAATAAATTTGAAACTGAGAAAAAATTAATACATTAGTCAAAAGGATTTATACAAAAACGAAAAAATAGTCATTAACTATAGTCAAAAACAATTTTAATTTAATATTTCACTATTCTTATTATTCACGTAAGCAGAACCACAAATTCACTGTTTTCATCAATTTCATTAATGTTACTTTAGATTGACAGGAAACTTCGCTTTCGACTATTATAATTAAGTGTATATGAGTAGTGTAAACTATGAAGTTTATATTATTTCATCATATATATATTTGTTTCTTCAATATATATATATGCGGCAGAGTTCAATCAACGGCAGGCAATAAAAAATTGTACCAAAATTTAATTGCATTTCACATCAGTACACGCGCTTTTTAAGTGTGTAAATTATCTCATTAGATTATCCATACGTTATACTCCAGAAACATTAGGAGTATAGTGGATATTTGATGAGCGTGTAAATGAAATCACTCGTGTAGTTCATCGCGTGAATGTAGAAGAATGCAGTTTAATGTGCACAGCGAAGACTATTGGAGCCAACGTACCTTACAAAATCTATCGGGAAGGTTTGGAGGGCGGAACAAACGTCCGTGGTCTGCTTTAGCTGCTTTTAGTAAGATCACTCGGGCGAATGGCAATCTCAAAGGTTCCGACAGACTTCACGTCGAGTGTCCAACTCCCCTGACAAATATTTGAATAATTGGACGCATGTGCGTTAATGGGAATGTATTCCTCACAAACACAAAACGATATCAGAAAAAAAAAATGAAAACAACTTGAGGATGAATACATTTACTGATGTCGTTTGTAATAAAATAAGGAGAGGTACGAGTAAGAACGGTTGAAATTTAAATAATAAAATATTTTAAAATAAAAACATATAGCCCCGTTGATTGTGACCTTTAAATGGTTCAAATGTCCTTAATAAAGCAGACGATGGTTACATAAATGAAATAACTGAATACTTTGTGAACCGTTTTTCGTATCCTTCCATCAAATTGAATATTACAAGTATCTGACTGAGTGTGTATGCTTTAAGGAAATTTAAGTACTTAGAAAACGTTTCAATGTAATGGGACTGATGAATTGGAATGGACAGATACAATTGTATTAAACTAACCATTCTCCACAAACATTTCGAGGTAACATTGATAAATCATACGACATTTTAAAAATGGAACGATTGTGCATTATTGGGAACATTACCGACCTGACACGTAAATCACGTAAATACAGAAATATTTTTAAGAGCTGTTAACAGCGGTTAACGTATGTCGTCACTATGTCTTCTGCTGTCAATTGTTATTAAACAGAAGCCCCCAGTTTTAGTAGAAATTTCATATTATAGATACAAAAGGAAGTAAACTTTGTACGAATAATTTTTCCCCATCTGATACAGTAGTCACAGTAGTGTAAAAAATGGCACGCGGCTATTAACCTTTGCTAACGGGTAATTTCTCGAAATAAAAGAGAAAAACAAACAGAACTATTAATTGGATAAAAATTTTAAACCAAAATTTAAGATCAATTTCGCGACCCATTTCCAGACAATCTGGATTATCAATAACTTAAATTTCAAAATAACCAGTATCCCCCTCCATAGAAAGTACTTTTAAATATTATCCAATTCCACACTATTTTGGTTTTTCAATAAAAAAATTCCCGAAATACTTAAATCTGCTGACTTCATATCCTTATTCTATTTTTAACAATTAATGTGACATCTTGAGGGTGAAATTTTTTCTTCTTTTAAAAAGAAACTTTTCATCACTTTAGGGAAGAGGAATGAATTTCTTCTTTCTCTGGTTCAAAATTAAATTTACTGCTAAGCCGACACTCCTAGGTGAGTCATGAGAGGTGTGTGTGGCAAGGTCGCAGACAAGATAACCTCAATAGTTGTTTATGTTCCCATTGGAACAATCGGCCAGTTGCCTCCAAACCGGGTCGAGGCATGGATTTGAGAATGCTGCGACGCCACAACAATCGCTTTTCCAGTCATCGGAAGGAAGTGGGACAAGTACTAAAACCCCAACCTACCTGATACAAGTTTCTCTGCCTCACCTTTAGGCAATGAAGGATAGCATCCGTCAAGTAGACCACCTATAACCAGGTGACCCAACCTAACCCTTGGCTAACTTGTCCTCTCTTCCACATACCGTGTGTATTATAAGAAAGTTTCCTCAACGTGGATTACCCTCAAGTAGCCTGTTCCTCAATAAAAAATCTTATAAATTAATTTCCATCAATCAAAAAATAAACCGACCGACATGTCAGAAACAATTCATTAAAACATATCATGGCTCTTTTTATCTCTTTTTATTGGAACCTCCACAGGTGCAAAAGTATAAAATAAGAAATTTTGAATTGAAGAATTCTACAAGCATAAATATATAAAAATTTAAAGAAATCAATGTTTATATAAACATGATTTCAAAAAATTATACTACAATTATGTAAATATAATAAAATGCTTACAATTTATTTCCTATAATTGTAGTAAATAATACCATTTTGGAGATAATTCTCTAAAATCATGTGCTTTTCACGCTGATTGAAGCTGAAATGAGTGTCGCATACACATTGCTATTGAGCGTAATTTTTACTACTTTTATAGTTAATATTAGCAATGAAACTAACTTTCTGATATATACGAAATCAAAAGATAAAAATAATTTACTGTGACTATATAATTTTATTTAAATTATTTGTATATATATTTTTTTTTACATTTATTGCCGAATTGTTAGATTTTATGAGCAACATTTAATTCATTAATCTTTAATAATATTTGCTTTATTTTTAAAAATTTAGCATTATTATTTACTAATTTGGGTATAATTGTAATGTAAATTATATTGGGTGGTCTTGAATTAAATTTATAACAGTGAAATGCAAGATAAATTTGTGAGGAAAGAAAAAAGAAACAGGGAAGCTAATTTTGAGAGGACGACAAAAATGTTGAGGTAAGAAAACTAAAATAAAAAATTAGTACATATTATGAAAATAAAAATAGGCACAACTCATCGTCCCTTGTTGTTATATCTTCAGGTGCAGATATAAAAATAAAGTCTGTATATCTAAAAATTTACAAAGAACAAAATTTTGTTAACGTGATATTCATAATACAATTATATGAAAATTTATTGAATAATCCAAAAAAAATTTAGTATGTGTTGATTTTTCAATAAATAAATGGTAAGCAATGTTCAATATATTTTCTCTTAATTGTATTATAAAGATTATTTTTATATTTTATTCTCTCTAAATCATTTGATATTCAAACTTATATAATTTTTATATTTGCATCTTAAGAACGACACGTCGTGCCAATTTTTATTTATATGTTCTAATTTTTTTTAGATAAATTTTACATGGTATTTTCATTTATAAAAAGTGGAGAATATAAGTTGGAAAAAATCACACGTTAAATATTAAAAGGAAACTTTTCGCGTTCTGAGGGGAGAATTTAGAATATTTGATGGGAAGTGTACCTTCTACACGTACGTGCGAGGAATTAATGTACTAGCTGGTCCACTATATCCAGTGGTTAAATGTCAGGAAATAATTAATGACGTTGAATGTAGAAAGTGCTGTGACATGAAAGGGTTCATCGAGCAGATGATGTGTAAGGGATGTAGAGGTTGGATTGTGACAGACACGTGAATGAGCGAGGCTAGGAGAGGAGAGGAGAGGAGCAGCGGGAGTTTCCCCGCGCACCACCTGCCTGGGCACGACCCTTGACCCCATAGGAATGCCATGCCACTCAGATATTTGGTGCGATAGCCATAGCCCGCCAGCGCACTCCAAACCTCGCTTACAAACACCTCTCACACTACCTTTTATTACTATTTGCTTGTTTTGACAGCTATAAATTATCTCTATGGCTAAGTAATGCGATGATAGCAAAACCCTTCCAAAAAAAGCCTCAAAATATATCTCTAAAACTAATGCGTTTATTGTTCGGCGTTTTGCATGCTGTACTGTACAATTTTCTTCAACAGTTGGTTTACTGTCCAGGTTCCTCCTCGAGGAATTTCGCCGGTACCGAGTTGTGGAACATGCGGGGGAGTCAGCATAACTATACCGCGGAAAATTTCCCACTAGATCGTGTTGCTAATATTATGCTGTATTAATTATAGAATAGGCCGATCAAACAGATCAGTAAGTAGCGTTTATTTACATATTTTCTGCCATCTTTGCGGATTTTGTCAGGCGAACATAAAAGACTGTTACCGAATAAACAGAGAATACGCCAATCAAATTTAAGTGTCGGGTCACAGATATTATTAAGCGTACTTGGAACGCTTTCTACACTGTTTCCCGCACTGTTCAATCAAATGATAATCATTTGAGAAATTAATATAGAGTGGTACTTAATTCCAACATATAATATTTGGACGTTCCGACTCCCTGCTGTGGTTCAAACCGGTAGTCCATTTTGATGAAACAGATTGTTTACATTTAGGATCTATTATGTTGCAAATGATGTTTCTTGCCTCAGATTTTCAATGTCACTTTTGTTTCGCCAATATAACAATTATTATAAACTGAATAAGAAATTTTATACATCAGACATTGTTTCTGGAATATATTTGGGATCTTTCCCTTATTTGATGAAGTAAGAATTGTAATCTTTTAATATACCCAAACTAAATCACGCATTCAAAGAGCGCTATATAAATAAAAAATTGTCCCGATTATACAACAACTTTCGACATTTAACTTCGTCATGACGACGATGGCTGAACTGTCTGTGAAAAAGTTGTTCACACATGATATAATCGGGTCGAAACACGTGGACTCTACATTCAAAAATTGCAAATATTCCACAAACCTTATGCAGTACATGAACTTTATTGTTCATAATTTAATGGATGTTATATTGATCAAACAAAAGGAACTCGTAAATTCCGACTAAAGGAATTGGCAACATAATATTTCCAGAATATATAAAATCCGTTTCATCAAAACACATTACAAGTTTTAATCACAATTTGATTCGTTGAAGAAAGCCACAATTATGGCAGAAACGTTATCAAAATAGGCGTTATTTGAGATTTTGTAATTGTCCCTTTATTTGGCTAATTTTATAAGTATTATAAATAAAAAACACTGGAAAACGTTTCAAAAATGCTGTAATATTTTTATATCTACTCAGGTCGTTCAAAAAATACAAAAACAGGTCAGATGAAGGGAAATGTAAACAGTTGAGGTAAAATATTGCTCACATTGTCCCATTTGGAGAAAAAATATGAGGAATTAGTGTAGCAAAGCCAGATATTAGTTGTATGTAAGAAGAAAATATAATTCAAAGAGAAGAAGGCCTGATAGACACACACACAATAATATATCTTAATATATTTTAAATTAAAGAAGCAGTCAAAATAACAAAAAAAAATTCTATTAATATTGTATTTTAGAAATGTCTACATACAACTGCGAACCCGTATTTGAAATAAGACGAATTTAAATGGCAATGGAATGAAATGACTTCAGGAACAGGATTTAAATTGCTTTACAAATATATTAAATATTTTGAAGAACTTATATGTGTAATTACAAAAGGATTAAAAGTAACTTTTTCTTACTTGTAGTAAAATCACGATACGATTCCAGCGAAATTCAAAATGAAATTCTGGATCTCCTCAAGATAATTAAACTGAAGTTATGGAGGTCCAGCTGATTCGAATTAAGAAAACTTATTCGAATGAATAAATGGAATACGCTAATTAATAAGTCCAAAATATATGATAAATGAAAATTATTATATAAATGATATCAAGCATCAATGATCTTTAATTTCACCTTATTCTAAGTTCTCCAGGTTGAATATCGGTAGATCAAAGTTTGAAGCCACTTAGAATATTCCGTGTAATAAGGTGTAAAGATGGGCTACTCAAAGAATCCACTGGGAATTTGTTGGCGCGGAACGAGCGAAATTTGAAAACTTTCTCTGCCTAATATATTAACAATTTGATATAGACTAAAGGGCAAGGATTCTTGCATCTCCTAATGTTGGATATGGCGGTGCTCTAGAGCTGCGGCCTTTTCTAGGAGTTGCTCTTTACGGCTGCAAAATAAGCAGGAACTGCCGTAACTGGATTGCTTTTTATATGTGCTTTCTTCCGAGCAGGTTTGTAATCTGTTTTCAGGTTTGTTACCAACCTACAGCTTTACGGTCCTTAACGTTAAATTGAAATTTTATGCTTCGGAAAGAGACTTGCGTGATTTAAAAAATAATCACTGGAATTTGATAACAGAGATAGAAATGATAGGCATAGACTCCACAAAAGTCAATTGATCTAATGACTTGAATTATTAATTAATAATTTTAATTGGCAAAATGCAACAATTTTAGGTGAAGAATGTAAATATTATTCAAGATTGATGAGCGAAATGTTGCATTATTAATGTAAACAAATAATTTAAATATAATTTATGATGATTGCAAATTATTTTTACAATTAATGTATTTTTTTCATTGTTAAATTTAAATATCAACAATACGTCAAGAGCAAAATGTTTATAACATGCGTTTCGGCTGCAATGTTTGTATGAAGAGCACACGTTTAGAAATTATCTCCACAAAATTTAAATTATGAATTGATATTTCAAGAAACAAATTGTTAGTAATGTTCAATAAATTCTTCACGTAATCGTATTATAAATAACATGTTTATAAAATCAAGTTCTCTCTAAATATTTGAATATTCAGACCAGTATTTCTTTTATATTTGCACCTGAAGAGGTTCCGAAACGGAACGATATGTCGTGCCAATTTTTATTTTATTGAAATATATTTCTGTTAAATTTTTTCTGGTTTATTTATTTATAAACAGCAGAGACGTTTGGTTTAAGAATATTCGTGAACGTTATAAGGATATAACCGAATACACGGAATGGTGACTGAATGAAGAGTTCTCGGGTTTCAAACCGGGCAGTCGTTCGGGAAATATGTAGAACGTTTCAACGGCCAGTCTTGCCATCGTCAATGGTACGTATGACGAAAGCCTTCATTCTATCACGAGGTGTCACTTTGATGCCCGCATTGACTATTGTTTCGTCAAATTTACGACATTTTACAGAATGACATAAAAAGTCGTAAATTTGACAAACGATTTCTACCACTTTGTTCGACCAAATTTCGTTATCAGATATACCAAACGATGGAAAATGTTACGCTCTACAATTTATTATTGAACATTATTTTCAATAGAATGCTTCATGCTTTTGTTATTAGCGAAAAACTGAAAAGAGGCGCAAAATTTCGTGGTTTATAAGCCACTGAAACTTTTCCGGAGGCTTTTCGAATTGGAATACTTAGTTTTCCACTATGGCGACAACATATAAAAATTGGAAAAATAAAATACCCGACCTTTTGCGGGGTAAGATGTATGTACAAGGTGACACATGCCAAGTAAAGGTAGCAGAAACCCATAGATACTGCTGAGACATTCAGTATCTTATAGATGGACGGTTTTCTCGGTGTAGATGCTGGATAAGTAGTTCTTGTGTTTCAGCCAATGTAAAACTCACTTGAGAAATAATGCAGAGTGCGTCATCGAAACGTCTTTGCTGAAGCTTTCGTTGACCTGGGTGCAAACCTAACAACTAGTTAGCCATTCCGTAGGGCCCATGTTGTTTCATGATTATTTTTTGTAGGATGATCCATTGTCATAGGCTGATGGTTTCTCATAATCGAACACGTGGGTAAATTGTAAACATTGTTTAGTAACGGTGCTATGACTTTAATTAGAAGTTGATAATAATATTATGTTTTTACGTTTGTTTTTAATACTAAGATATATGTTAAGTCCGTTGAAAGATGAATATCATAATTCAATTTTTAACAGCACAACAACGTTTACAACATCGACAAACCTTTCAGTCAGACAATTTGAAGAGGGTTTAATTATTTACAGAAACGTTGTTGTTCTGTTGAATTCAAATTTTATGTTGAAGAAATATTATTTGAATGATAAAAAAACGCCTGTGAATGGTCGGATAAAAATTCTTAAAAGTTTTTACAATTAATTCTCTAAACAATATTAAGGGAATATTAATGACCTACGCTACATATTAAAAGAATCTTCATAGGAGAAACATAAATCGACCGCAATTTCCCATAAATTTTCTCTAGACTTTTTTTTAGGGTAACAGGCTACATGAGGGTAATCCACATGGTGGAAACTCCCCTTTAATAGCATAGGAAAGGATTTGAAAGGGGGGATGCGGAAGGGCAGAGGAAGGTAGCCAAGGGTTAACTAAGGATCCTACCCGGCATTCGCCTAAAAGTAATGCAGGGAAAACCCTAGAAAAACCTGCATCAGGTACCAAACTTAACAGTAATTATTCCAAGAAGGTTACAACTCAACCGAGAGGCAAACGAGTAACTAAAAAACAGATACGGACCGTTAATCTAAAGAAGTTAGTGCTTGGTATTTCTGAGAAGTGTATAAGGGAGAGTAATTTGAGACCATTGCTTGTAGCGATGCACGTGAAGGCAAGCCTTGTTCTAAGACAATGCAACAGTCATGTTCGAAAAGGACAACGACTCTCCCTCAACAGGACACCAATACTTATACTCTTCTTTAATCTTTCTCTCAGCATAATAATTGAAAATCTAAATAAACAAGACGTTGACAAAGTTATCTATGTGAATTTGATTCATGTAGTCAATTTAAGAAGAACAATATAGACTTATGTGAAAATGTGTCACCTACGCGGGTGCGGCCATGTCAGTAATTACGAGATACGGCCGTGAAAATTGACTATTCGTCGCACTGGCCATGTGCCCTTACGGTCAAACAATCCTTAAACCAATATGTGTTGCAAGTCTAAATTAGCAAGAGTAAGCAGAAAAACATCATAAATATTACGTATGATCTCAAAATCCCCATGGTATGTCTCTAACGACACATTTCATAAAGACTTGAAAGTACCATACGTCAAAGGTGTCATAACTGAAGAATGTATCAACGCACTCCTGAACCATCTTTTGCATACACAAAATGCAATAAGGCTTAAACGTAAAAGGCCAAATGATCTAAGGAGTACTTGTCACTGGTGAAGATCTCAGGCCAGCTCATTACCTCATAGAATTCTATGTAATATTCTGTTTGCTAATATAATAATTATAAATAAACATCAGCCAATTTTAAGTCAGAAAAAATAATTTATTTCTATAAAAAATAAAATTAAACAACTAATGATATAAATAATTTTGTTTGCTTTTGTAATGTTTAATTTATATATTGCTATAATTTCAAATTCTAAACAGTTTCCATTGTAAACCGCACCCAACAATGTAAATTAATTTTTACTGCTCGTTCTCGTTTTAAATTGTACATTTCGGCCACAGAAGGCAGCAGAGAATGACCTGACTATCAAAATTTTGTGAGTCTAACAAAATTTATATAGTTTGTTATCTGACAAATGTTTCTTATTATAATCATTGTAATTGTTTTGTTCTTCTTTGTAGTTTTAAACTTGAACCTAATGAGTTCGAAAAATAAGCGACGAATCGTTTAATTATTTTTTTCTGACTTAAAATTGTCTGATATTTATTTATTTATTAGTTTTCCCAAAAGTCAGAATTTATATTTATATATTTAAAAAAATTCCATGTCCGGCTGGAAAGCTCTGGTCTCGTACCAATGTGCCGAAAATAACTGGCCGACGAAAAAGGAAAGGCGTCAAATCGTACGTCGACTCTCAAGGAAATGAACATTTCTTAAAATGTTGATAAGTATAATGAGCTAGTTAACTCTTCTCATGTTAGCAGCAAACCTGTAGGCACATTTTCAACGTTAAAGTCTTTTCTGGGTGTTCGGACAGATTATAATCTGAATCTGCTTGCTAGAAAACTTAGTTAAGCTCGTTATTCCGTCAGATCATTATAAACGGCACGAAATTGGTTCACGTAACTTATTTTTACTCAATCGCTTGCTAATGTAACGCTAATTGGGGAAATTGCTCCTGGAGAACTGAAATTTATAAACTGCAAATTTCTAATTTGTTGTATAAATTTTGTTATTTAAGTCTATTACCTGATGAAGTCCCAAACTGCTGTCGAAACATCGTTTATTGTATTATTTTTTGTTTTAGATAAATAAAGCATTGCTTTAAGACAAATTGGCCGTCTTTCTGTTTATTTATAAAGTTATGTGTCAGAATACCTTCAAACTTACATTCCATTTGTAATTATGTTGTTCAGAGATAATTTTGAGTTTCAACTTAGAATTATTTAAATTTATATTTCTTACTACTCTAAATTATAGGTTAATATAGTAATCTTTCTTATAACATTTGTGAATTAATAACTCGTATTCCCTCAAGCGAGGGCTAATGGAATTAATAATAATTCAAGACACTCAAAAGCTTTAAATGATAGGCTGGAAACAGTTACTCAATTGAATTGAAAGCTGCTTTCTGTATAAGGATTTCCTATACACTGAAGAAGGATTGCGCATAAAAAAAAAATCCCCTCAAAAGAAGCTTAAGTCTCTTGCTCGGGTGAACAGTGAAGAAATTGGAAGGAAACGTTACGCGCAGATCTTTGAAAGCAGCGTAATGAGCTTGGACGCGACTGAAGGCAAAAGTGACTTGTTGAAAGACGGCAAACCTCACAATTTGCAATCGTAGGTCAGGCAAATACAGAAGAAAGGGAGATAAAAATAAGAAAAATTGAAAAAAGTGGTAATGATTACTCGTGTCGCGTATTACTCAATTGTAGAATATGAAGAAGTATAAAAGTTTTAATTTAACGTCTGTTTTGAAATAATAAAATAATTGATAACTTAATAGAGGCACTTTTTATTTTTCATTTATATTGTGACGACATTTCGATACCTTTTTGTATATTGAATAAGAAAGATAGCCAATACAGACAAAACAGGTAATATAAATACCACACAACGTTTCTGGGATCCTTGTTGTGCTAATAAGATCAGTGCAGTTGTGTTTCTGTAGGCTCTTTTTAGCACCTGACGAAAGGGACAATGATACCAGAAACGTTGTGTGGTATTTATATTACCTTTTTTTGTCTGTATTGGCTATATTTCTTATTCATTATTTTCAATCAAACATAAATTTTTTCACTTTTTGTATATTCTTTAGGTATTTTCCAGCTTCTAGCTTGCCATTGTTTACTTTGTACAATTATATTGTAAATTTAATAATTTGAAAAATTTGTAGGATAGTACCTGAAAAGATACAAAGAGGTATCGAAACGTCGTCATAATACAAATAAAAATAAAAAGTGTCTGTATAAGGTCATCAGTTATTTTATTAATTCAAAACAGATGTTAAATTAAAACTATTGAAGTACATAACGTTTCATCCCTTTGTTTAGGGACGTCTTTAGTAATATCTAAAAAATTAATGAAGTAACATTATGAAAAAACATATAAAAGGTTGAATCCCCAGAAGTATAATTTTTGTTGTAACTGAATTATTAAATTTAATTAATGTTGCCGAAAAGTCGTGGGCAATTGCCCGAAACTTAAAAATGTAAATGTCCCTCGGGTGTGTGTCGCCGTGTCCACAAAGTAGGTCAATATCAGTAAGACTTGTAAGTGGTGCTCCTTCTCCCTGAGTAAATGTTTTATTTATTTTTGTCTGCAGGTGGAAGGCACGGCGGAGCTGCCCGCGGCGAGCCGCGCGCTGTTCCTGGACAAGGTCCGGCAGAGCAACGCGGCGTGCCAGGCGGGCGACTACGCAACGGCCGTGGCTCTCTACTCGGACGCGCTGCAGCTGGACCCCAGCAACCACATCCTCTACTCCAACCGCTCCGCAGCGCTCGTCAAGATGGGGCAGTTCGCACAGGCCCTGCAGGACGCCATCCGCGCCAGGGAGCTCAACACCAAGTGGCCCAAGGTACCACGGCCAAGGGCGACATAATCTCCCTTACACGCTCAATATGATTTCCTACTCTTCGTGCTAGGGTAGTTCCAGAAGTACCCGACTTGTCGTATAGATGGCAGTTTGTTATTTGAAAATCAAAGGTGCTCTAATAAAGCTGAAATATAAATACGTTACACTGTTGAGCATTGGAATAGTCGGCCAGCTGCCTCCTAAACTGGTCGAGGCACGGAGAAGGAAATGCTGCGTCCCCACAGCAAACTCCTCTCCCGCTATCGGAAGGGCGTGGGACAAGTACCCAATGCCCGACCTACCTGATGCAGGTTTTTCTAGGGTTTTCCCTTCATCACTTTTAGGCGAGTTGCCGGGTAGGATCCTTAAACCATAGCCCGGGGGCCCTAGTTAACCCTTGGCTACCTTCCTCTACCTTTCCGCATCCCCCCCTTTTAGATCCCTTCCTAAGCTATTAAAGGGGGGTTGCCGCTATGTGGATTACTCTCATGTAGCCTGTTACCCTAAAAAACCATGACCTTGCCATCAGATAGATCAGAGAATTTTTTTGACTGTCGTCTCAGGTGTTACAGTCATGGTTATGAATCGATGCAAACATTCGGTTTCATTGCTTAGAACCACCGCCAAACCTTTTATAACTCTCCATTGTAAGGAAACGCGGCACCCATTTTTCGCACAACCGTGTCATCTCCAAATTTTCAGTCAGTATACTATTGAAATGCATACCGTGTCTGCTAGGTTACGCACATTCAGTCGACGGTAATCCAATACAATTTTATGGATTTCCGGCGTGGTCACTTCATTTGGTCGACCACTCAAATGATCGTCTTGGCAGACCGCACGGTCCCCCAGAGTAGAGCTAGGCCGACTTTGATATTGTTTCGACACAGACATTTTAAATGAAAATAGTGGATCACATATTTATGAATAATTTATTGCATGTTTAGAAACTCAATGAGAATTTTCACTATTGATGGCGGTAAAAAAAACCTTTTTTTAGGGTAACAGGCTACATGAGGGTGATCCACATTGGGCAACTCCCCTTTAATAGCATAGGAAGGGATTTGAAAGGGGGGATGCGGAAGGGTAGAGGAAGGTAGCCAAGGGTTAACATGGGCCCCCGGGCTATATTTTAAGGATCCTACCTGGCATTCACCTAAAGAAATGCAGGGAAAACCCTAGAAAAATCTGCATCAGGTAGGTCGGGCATTGGGTACTTGTCCCACGCCCTTCCGATAGCGGGAGAGGAGTTTGCTGTGGGGACGCAGCATTTCCTTCTCCATGCCTCGACCAGTTTAGGAGGCAGCTGGCCGACTATTCCAATAGGAATAGCGGACAACTCTTACCGTATGCTCAAAGTCTGCGACCCCGACCAGGCTGAGGTGCCTGGGCATGTGGGAACCTTAGTTCAAAAAACCAGAGATAGGAGTAGACAACCCAAAATGTAGCCTCCTCCATAGCTCTTTTTTTAAAAAATAAATAAATCGTTATTCAAATGATAATTTGTGTGAAAAAATATAGAAGTTATTAAAAAGATTTGTTCCTATATTTCTGATTAAATCTCTGACTAATTGACTGACGTCATTTCATTAATTAAAAAAGACATTTAGCATTTAGTGAAATAAGCCCGACTATTTTAAGTGAAAAGCAATAAAAGTAGTGCAGTACTTTGGTCGCTTGTTAAGTAATTCAAATGAATCTGACAGTCTATTCGTAATAATTATAGGTATTTTCGTAATCGTTTCGGTCATGTTGTGTTCATACAACTCCAAAACTTTCAGATTTTTTTAATATGAAATTTTCGTGTAAAAAAATTGTAAGAGCAGGGTATAACATACGATGGTAGGTGTAGACAGGTTATGTATAGGGTAATCCACATAGTGGCAACTCCCCTCTTATAGAATAGGAAAGGGAGTAAAAGGGGGATGCGGAAAGGTAGAGCAAGGTAGCCAAAGATTAACTAGAGCCCCCGGGCTATGTTTTAAGGATCCTACCCGTAAATTCGCCTAAAAGTGATGCAGGGAAAACCCTAAAAAAAACCTGCATTTGGTACTTGTCCCACGCCCTTCCGATGGCGGGAGAGGGGTTAGCTGTGGGGTAGCAGCTTTCTTCTCTCCGTGCCTTGACCAGTTTAGAAAGCAGCTGGCCGACTATTCCAATAGGAATAGCGGACAACTCTTTCCGTATGCTCAAGGTTTGCGACCCCGGAACATAGATCTCTCAAAACAGGCCAAGGTGTCTCGGCATGTGGGAACCTTGGTTCAAAAAAACCAGACAGATGTGAAGGCATCCCCAATGGCAAGGTCATGGCGTCATATTTTCATTATATTCAAAACTGTAAAACAATCAACGGGGAGTATTATGCAAACTTATTACAAGCGTTTGAGTGATGAAATCTACAGAGAACGCCCGCATTTGGCGAAAAATGAAGTATTTTTTCACGACATTGTATCAATTCATGCATCCAAGGACCAAAATCAATGACTTAATGTTGGAATTACTTCCTCAAATACCCTATTCGCCTACATTGATAACTAAAGATTTTTTCTCAAATTTTTTATTGTTGGGTTCTGGGACTACCCTCGTATACTCCTCATTATGATAAATATTAATTTTTGAACAACCATTGTCTTTTCATCTTCTAGTCTCTTCAGGTCAACATGGTTTTAGGAACTCGTACGATTTTTTTTAATATTGATTTATTTACAGTCGCATCAACCGGTCATTAGCGACTCATTATGGGAACTTAATTTTGCCTTTTTCGAGTGGCTGCTTTGACGAGATTTTTCTCTTACGCACACAAACATCCATTCCCTCGCCGGGATTCCAACCGCGGACCTCTGTGATGCGTGGCAGTCACGCTGACACCACAGGAGATCATACGATTTGTTTTAGTCATAAACGTTAATTTTCTTGATGAAACGTCTAAAATTAATGGGATGCTAATTGATTTCTCTAAGACGTTTGACCTCGTGCTGGAAGATAAAATTCGGTTAGATACGGGACCTCTTAACCAAATATAAACAGGCAGTGAGAGGTTTTCTCTCGCATGCAGAACCTTTCAGGAGAGACGGAGAGGGCAACCGTTTTTGAACTAAGGTTCCCCAAGCCGAGGCACCTCGGCCTGTTTTGACAGGTGTATGTTTTGGGGTCACAGATCTTGGGCATACAGTAAGAGTTGTTTCCATTGGAACAGTCTGCCAAATGCCTCCTAAACTGGTCGAGGCATGGAGAAGGGAACTCTGCGTCTCCACAGAAAACCCCTCTCCCGTCATCGGAAGGGCGAGGGACAAGAACCAAGCGCCCGACCTATCTGATGTAGGTTTTCTAGGGTTTATCCTGCATCACTTTTAGGCGAATGCCGGGTAGGATCCTTAAACCATTGCTCGGGGTCCCTAGTTAACCATTAGCTACCTTCCTCTACCCTTCCGCATCCTCCCTTTCAAATCCCATCCAATGCTATTAAAGGGAAGTTTCCACCACGTTGATTACCCTCATGTAGCCTGTTACTCTAAAGAAAAAGAAAAAAGTGGACTGCTTAAGAGGTATGGGACAAAGGATTGAAATTTGGGAAACAGACTCTTCTAGGCGTATTGTGACATCAGTTCTACATCCGTTGTTATATTTTCTCTGCGTAAACGATGATGTATGGATCGGTATTTATCGTGGAGTCAAAGATTAAACATCAAGTGATTACGTTCAGCGAATATCTTGAGCTCTCACAATAATATTTTCATAATTTCCAATGAAATCCACTCTCTATTTCTACTATTATCTTCACTAATACTTCTCTCTCACGTAGTTTCTGCCACTAACTACAATCGTGAATTATTTCATCCTCAAAGAAGACTTCCGCTTCCCAATCACTAGTCCTCTTGGCCTCCTCACGTCTCCACAACCACTTCTGACATATCTCTGGTGACCTCACACTTCCACTACGAAACTGTTTTTCACTCCACAAATTCCCCACTATTGAAGGTTCTCGTCGATAATTTCCCAGTCTTACACCATCTTGCCATTTTTAATAAATGTGCGACCACGAACCTTTTTTGCACCTTTTTTGGGTTCGCAAACAGCGCGGTTTTCGTTCAAAAAGACATTTAGTGGTGCAGTGGGTGAGGTGTGGGTGGGTGTAGGGGTCAGCGCGCTGCCTCGCATCACAGAGGTCCCGGGTTCGAATCCCGGCGAGGGCATGGATGTTTGTGTGTTCAAATTGTCAACGGAATACAATAATGTGGCTCCAATTTGTTCATTACCATGCTAAGCACCATTTCTCCGGTATGCTAATGTATCACTTACCTCTTTCCGAACGTAGAACCCATGTCAGTGTTCTGTACTCCTCTAGAACGTATACACGAACGTTCTTCCTGAATGTTTCCATTGAACGGTGCGAAGCGAGCGGAGGGCGCTTCCTTCTGCGTCTAGTCTGAGGTATCATGATTGTGGAATTATTTACGTGTAATATTCCGACGTATAACCGACCTGCCGTGGTGCAGAGGTCTCTGTCGTTGCCTCGCATCACAAGGAATCCCGGGTTCTAATCTCGGTACGGGCATGTATATTTGTGTTCAGCATGGTCAAGAAATCTGGGGTTATGACGCGTGCCACTGGAAAAAAACAAGTATGTGCCAAGCCAAATGTCAGTTTGGACTGTGCCTAGAACGCTCAACAACTTAATCGAAACGTATTGCCGTTTTTTTGGCGGAGTTCGAATTTTTTCATACTTTTATATAGATTTTGATTGGTAAGACATGGAATTAATATATTATTTTTTACTAGAAACAGGAAGCGAACTAACGCAGTTCTAAATAAATAAACATCAGCCAATTATAAGTCAGAAAAAAATATTTATTAATGTAAAATAAAACAACGTTTCATCACTTATTTTGCGACCTCATTAGGTTCAAGTTTTTAAAAAAATGATTGACAGTTTATTCTATACTGACTACGGTGGCCCAAATTTTTTCGGAATTTTTTTTTAAACTTAAATTTTGATGAGGTCGCAAAATAAGCGATGAACCATTGTTTAATGTTACATTGATAATTCTTTTTTCTGATTTAAAATTGACTGACGGTTATTTATTTGCTTTCTGAATAGTCAGAATATATGTTTATATGAAGCAATTCTAAATAAATTCATATTTGGTTAGTCTTGCTCGGGTGTTAAATTGTCTGGTGGTCTTGGTCGATTACGAGTCATGTTGCATTGTGTTGATGATTTTTGATGTCGTCCCGGCAACAATGTGCGCGCGAAACGCTAGAAATTGTTGTGCAGCAGACTAGAGAGGGAGAGAGAAGAAGCAGAACGGGTTTGGCCTGTATGAAATTAAGGAGACTATATAAAGCATGGTATTACAAAGCTGATGTACATAAACCACTCCTGTAGATGTAAATATTGTCTCACTGCTCGGATATTAAAGTTTACGAAAAAGTATATTTATATTTGGTATTTCTTGTTATAAATTACCTGGCGCCCTGTGGTGGAGATTCATGGGCAGAATTACAAGGACTGAGCTACACTGCCAAAATTAGTTTTCTACAATATTGATGAAGAAAAATAGAGTGAAGGAGGATTGCGCAATCAAAGAATAATGATTGTTCGAACAGACACAAGTTTCTAACAGAATGTATCTGTATTCGTCTTCAGGGAAAAACGAACATCATAGCAAACTCAATTGAAAAATCCACATAACCAAGAAAAGAAAACAAATGGATATTAAACAAAAAGAAATGTACTGGTTACTTGGACGCAAGTCACTCTTCTCCATAGAAAATAAACTACTACTATATAAAACCATAATTATATCAATATGGACCTACGGGATAGAATTATGGGGATGTGCCATTAAGTCAAATACTGCAATAATCCAAAAATGCCAGTCTAAAATATTAAGAACCATCGTTAACGCCCCCTGGTACATAACAAATGAACAAATACTACACAATGACTTAAAAATACCAACTGTTATGGAAACTGCCCGTCAAAAGAGTGTTAGTCACCACGAAAAGCTTAAATCACATTCAAATCCATTATTACAACCACTACTAGAAAATGATGAAACAAGAAGACTGAAAATAAAATGGCCAACACATCTCTAGACAAGATTTAGAAGTTCTCTTCGCTGGAGGGGATCTCATCATGCCATAATGTATGATATGTATATAACATGTCAAAGCTACCACATTAGCTTATAGATTAAAATGTAATCTGATTGCTGATAAATATAATATTAAAAATATATATATCGGAACATAAGCACGTGATTCCGCAGCCCTCCAAGGTATGAACCTCCTCGGTTCAGCCCTGTCCAAGGAGAACGGCTGTCGACAGTTTTTCACTTTAGTTCAAACTTCTAGCACTCGTCACCCAATCGAAAATTATTAATTATATGAATAAGAATATTGCATTATATAAATATATATGTTTAGTGGGAGGATCTATTTCTTTATGACCGTCCTAGGTGAGAAAGGAGAACATGGTTACCAGACGTAACCGAAATCAATAGCAATTTCTGCATTCAACTCCATTTACAATACAGAAAAATGTAATCAGTAATCCGAATTTTGAATTGTTTGTATAAATGTTTTTTAAGTATTTTGAATGCTTTCATGCAGATGTAACTCGTTATCGGCATTTCACAGTAACGCTCTAACAGTAAAAATCAACCGTTATTAGTTAACACCAGTTCACCATTCAACGGTAGCACCTGTAACTGGCAGACTTTTACCTCGCTACATGAAAGTGAAATTCAATGCTTTAGTCGAATGATCTCTCATTTTCCCGTGTTTTCGTAACGAAGGTCAGAGCGTCCGGAAAAAATGAAGCGTTTCCGGCGTAAGAGAAAGTTAGCGGTTGAGGTTAAGTATCGGAATTTATTCGAGTGTGAAATCACGCGATTGTATTGAGCTCGTGGAAACTTGATCAGTTGGGTCACGATAGTTTTTACGATATTCTACTCCACAGTTCCGTCCTTGTTCGAAAATAATAATAATTATAAGAGTAATAATAATGACTGAATACAATACACTACTCAATAGATTTATCTCCGATTCTGAGAAATGAGTGAAATGTTTCTGATACTTGAAAATCAACAACCGAGTACATACGGAAAGTATAATAATAAAAACATAGAAAAGTTGACACACTGCAAAGAAACAGTTTTAATACAAATTGTAAGAAAGTGTCAACATTTCCGCCTGGAGGGATGCCACGTACACGTGGTCGCAAATGGACTTCGCATACAGCTCACCGAAAGTAGTATACTCTGCGATTGATCGGCAACGCCACTTGTAACCCCTTTTCATTTTATGCGTTCCGATTGGTGGATTCAAGTACCTTCTAATTTTAATCGCACTATATTCGAATAGTGAAAGTAATTATAGTGAGAAGAATCTTTGAATTTCACTTGCATTATAGAGGCGAAGAATCACTTTATCATATGTTTAGTAAAATGTCAACAAATATTGCATTTTGCGAAGTGTCAAAACTTTCGGGCTTTTCCGTTGATTTTCATCTCGGTTGCAACATTCCCTTCCAGTTTTGTTGTATCCGCTTCATTTACATCGCTTTCATATGCATATGCAGAAAAAGTAGAAATAAAAGTGCATATTATGATCAATAGATTAATACAATGAAAATCAAAATCAAGGTTTGAAAAATTAAGTATGTAACCCGTCAAGATCTCCGAATTTGTAAGCGTACTATGCGAAAAATGAACATAAATTGTATTAAATTAAATAATAAAAAATAGCAGCCTTTTTGTCATAGAAATGTTTTTAATATTCAATTTAAAACATAATAAATATTAAACACGACGTTTCGACCCTGATTGGGACCTCTTCTGATGTATAGATGTTACACTCAATTATAATTTAATATAAAACAATTTAAGTTGGCATAATTTGGACGTAGGGCGGGGGATTGTAATTATATTTAAATGAATGTAACATCGTATCATATCTACTGCTGAATAGGTCCCAATGAGGGACGAAACGTTGTGTTTAATATTGATTATGTTTTAAATTGAATATTCAAAAAATTTTCGTATCAAAAGGCTGCTTTTTCATTACTTAATTTAAATATTAAGTCAGATTGCTATAATTATTAATTGGGTTAATAATGATAAAATGGCCAGATGCAGACAAATTATTTTGCCTGATGAGTTCTACAAACAGTAAAGGAAAAGATGTTCTTCTGTATACGGCCATTTATTCATTATTATCTGTCAACAAACTTAAAGGCTCAATTTTTATTAATTGTAATACATTAAGTATCGCGTATCTCTTCTCGGAAAATTATCGTTTATGTTGTCTTTCGATTCAATCTTTCTGTTTACAGCGAAAAAACTAAATAAATCGTGACGCTCACAAGGAGATGAACCAGATGGCAAGCATGTATTCCATACTTTTTGTGAGTCAGCGAGCGAATGCAGTTGTTAAGATAAATTTTATCCGTTTCCAACTCAGTTCTCGTAGACTACAGATGTTCTGTGTTTGTTTCAAGGCGCAGTTGGTCATTGTTAGTATTGCTAAACACGAAACGATTTTCAAGGTGAACGATCACAGTGTTGCGTATTGTAAGAGCGATCACTGTCATTACGCTTGGCATATGTGTGGTTGTATAAATTTCGCCGTTGACGCCTAACCTACGGCACGCAGTGGTTGCAAACCGGAGCCATTAGCATCGCAGGAGATGCGGCACTCTAAACATCTAGGAAAACCGGTGCGGTTGGTCACCTATTTAGGCACATATGCACATTTCTCGACAACTGCTTCAAAGATTTATGCCGAACGCTTAGTTGCACGTCGCTAAACGGCAGTCTTTTACTTTTCTGCGCTTTATTTACAATTACTTATGTGCGGAAGGAATGCAACGAACACTAAGTGTCGCTAAAAAGACTCGACCAGTGTAATTTATTTTCCTCCACCGAAGCTCGGCAAAGAACGGGCACCTTGGCGCTCGGTGCATTTTATTTTAAACATCCCATAGACAAAGCTTATTGTCGTAATTATTCATGGAAAGAAAATAGTGTATCCAAGATTCTGGGAAGTTTATTCAATAACATAGTTTCCCTTTCTCAGATTATTTATTTCCAAAGAGCCTGTGACTAATTAATTTACATTCATCCAATAATACATCTGCGCAAATCCTCACAAAATTTCATACATAACATTCAATTTAATAAACTTCATTACACAATGTTACTTCATTTAATGTTATCCAGTTTCCCAAATTCTTTCTAAATTGGTCCACCGATGTTGATTTTGTAATATTATGCAGTAGTTTGTTATACATTATTAGTGCTTTATGAAACAGAATCTTCTGCTTTGTGCTGCTATGGTCCCGGTTTATATGAAAAACTTGTTTGTCTGGTTTTATATTTATGTCTATTGCTGTTTCTTACTATTAAGCCTAATAAATAATTTGGTAGTATTCCATTCTCCAATCTATAAATAAATGTTAGGACATCCCTTTGAGCCTCCTTCTCGATGGTTAGATGTCCTAGTTATTTCCTTACATATTATATTCAATACTGATCTATCATTGAAATTCTTTAGTAACATATCAAATTCTTTTTTTGCACCATCTTAAGTATAGTAGAACAGTATCGAACATGTGGTACTGAAATTAATTTAAACAATAATTTTTCGCGGATTTTGACCAAACTTTTCTCAGTTTGTACAATAAATTAACTTTATTTGCTAACTTGTTATTTACATATTCAAACTGGTCTTTAGAACTGAATTTAGTCTTATCTACATTAGACTTAAGAAATTTTTATTTGTTTACTTAATAACCAGAATTAATTAATTATTCAATTTAATTATAATTCCCTGTGGATCCATATCATTTATATATATATATATATATATATATATATATATATATATACACGCAATCCTCCTATTTCTCCTATTTATTTCTATCCTTCCTCACTATCCAAGTTTGAATGTGAATATATATATATATATATATATATATATATATATATATATATATCTGAGTGTATCATCTGCAAACATTGTTATTTACATATTCAAACTGGTCTTTAGAACTGAATTTAGTCTTATCTACATTAGACTTAAGAAATTTTTATTTGATTACTTAATAACCAGAATTAATTAATTATTCAATTTAATTATAATTCCCTGTGGATCCATATCATATATATATATATATATATATATATATATATATATATATATATATCTGTCTGAGTGTATCATCTGCAAACATTTTACTATATCAGGTAGATCATTAATATAAATTATTCACTGCAGAGGTCCCAATTTACTTCCTTGTGGTACCCCATGTTTGACTTCCCTCTCATCCGATTTAAAACCATTAAATCTCACTTACCAACCAGACATACCTCTCCCGTTACATTATGCATATGTTTTAACTTTTTCAATAAGATCTCTCTGTTTACAGTTTCGAATGCTCTTCTATAATCTAGGAATGCACCTATCACTTCCTCTTCCCTGTCTTGCTTGATTCCATTCTTCAATAACTAATTGTAATGCTGTCTCTGTACTGTTTTTCTGAAACCAGATTAGCATTCAGTTAGTAAATTATTTTCCGATATATTTAATTAATGTATCATAATCCACAGTTTCCATGATTTTTTCTATAACTAGGAACTACCCTTGACCTTAGGAACAGGAACCATAACAGATGTCTTCATTATCTTTGTTTTAAAGATTCCCTTACAATGAGATTAACTGTACTTCCAATAACAGGCCACAGCTTTTTGATTGCCTCGCTGCTATCACCATCTGTTAAACCTTGAACAATTTTTTCTATTTCATGATCCTTTACTTCAGAAAATTCATTAAGACATCCTTCATTTAATTTGATTGCCATTTCATATTCATTTGCTCCTGGAATACCTTTAACTAATTCATCTATACTTTCTATGATATATTTGTTCAGTCATTGTGCAATTTTTTCTGCTTGGAAAACATATTTATCATTAAATATGACATATTTCATTGCTTTATCCTTTACCTTGTTCATGGTTTTGTAATTTTTCTACAGTATTGAAATACTCTTGTTTATCTTTATAATGGTATTTTATACCAGAGAATAATTTTATGTGTAACATGAGGTAAAGAAATTATAGGCTAAAGAGAAATTAGAAATGATTGCTAAAACACATCTTAAGCTCATATGTAGTTTAATTTTTACACGATTCCTCAGTGGTGAAAAACAATTCGGAAATTGGAGTTAAAATTGCTGATATCCTTCTTTTGTTTTAATGTTGTAAATTTATCCTGAAGTTAAATTTGTGATAAAAAAATTAATTTAAATTTTACATGAACAAATCAGCAGAGCTGTATGCCTGTTGTTACAGGCGTACTACCGACAGGGTGTGGCTCTGCAGTGCCTTGGTCGACATGGTGATGCCTTGGCAGCATTCAGTTCAGGACTTGCACAAGACCCCAAGTCTACACAACTGCTGGCCGGGCTAGTTGAAGCATCCATGAAATCTCCTCTTCGAGGTTAGTTGAAAATATTACTTGTGAGTAAAAGAAGTTACCTTACATTTTTATCAGCATAGTTTTTTGATGATTAAGTTTGAGGTAACATTTAATTGTAGAAAATAATGCCTCCTTTTTTAAGTACTCACTTTATATTTTTTACAGCTACCCTGGAACCTACTTTTAGACAACTTGAAGCTATGAAGTTGGATAAGTCACCATTTGTAATCATATCTGTTGTTGGTCAAGAGTTACTTGGAGTGGGTCAATATGCAGCAGCTGTAGTGGTGCTAGAGGCTGCTTTGCGAATTGGAACTTGCAGTCTCAAGCTTAGAGGGTCTGTCTTTTCAGCTCTGTCATCTGCCTATTGGGCACTTAATTCTCTTGACAAGGTTTGTATGCAATAATTTTGTATTTTTGTTGAATAAATGTAATTTACATAACTTAAAAGTTTAACAATATTTCCATTTAAAGACTAATTGCAAATAAAAGAAACAACATTGAAGAAGCAGTGAGAAAAAAGAAAATTGAACTGGAAAAGGAAGTTAGAATTTAAAAATTTAAACTTTGTCCAATATTTAGAAAGAAGTGGCATTTTTATTTGTTAATTCATCAATATGGCAAAGGAAATATATAGTTGCTGTAGAAATTGATGTAGATTTGTAAGTGATATAGTATCACAGAACCATAATACTTGAAGAAGAACTTGCATTATGCTTTTGAAATTGCATGTACAAATGCCAATTAAGGAACAGTTTGGATTCTAGATTGTGTGTCAGCATTTAAAAAATTTATTTATGAATGATTTTATATTTATATATCACTCATGGTACAATTCCTTTCAGGCCATCAGCTACATGCAACAAGATCTTGCTGTTGCAAAAACATTGGGAGACATAGCTGGTGAATGTCGAGCACATGGCAATTTAGGCTCTGCGTATTTCAGTAAGGGCAGCTACAAAGAGGCATTAACTTCTCATCGTTATCAGCTGGTATTAGCAATGAAATGCAAAGATACACAAGCAGCAGCAGCAGCCCTTACAAGTCTTGGTAAATTATTATACTATTCCTTTGTTATGTAATTCAATAAATTGTAATAGGTCATGAATGTTGAACATTTGTGAATTGCATGGGTTAATAATATGTGACTTAGCACAGGGCCCTAAGGTAAATTTCATGAAGCTCTCAGGATTTTTTTCATCTTCTTAATAATAACTGACTAGGATATTAAATATTCTCAAACCCAAATTTTGTAAGCTAAAATTTAATTGTGTCCAATGATTTATGGAGGGGAAGAAGTTGGGTCAGCCTAAAATCAAGTGAAATTTGATTGACCAGTAACCTGTCATAGAACTGAAAAGACCTGTATAGACTCGAGAAAGAACAGTATGTTTGAAAAAGTCATGCCAGGATGTGAACTGTGTGTGTTTGGATACCATACATTCAAAAAGCATTTTCTTTTATTGTAATCATCATCCATAAAGAATGATTTAAAACAGAAATGAACTGGTCATAATATCATATCATATCATGTCAGTTAATGCACATAGAACTTATTTGCTGACTGTAAAAGAACTAACTCAAGTAAATATTTTGCATTACATACATTCATTTCCTTCAGATTCACTACAGTAAATATTTATCCTATCACTATTATCATCTGTCGACTTCAAGTTTTGTTTTTAAATTATTCTCTAAGTTTAGATGTTATTGAATAACAAACATCTGTTGTTAATTACTATTGCTTCCCATTTTTATCAAGTATACTCTTTCAGGTCATGTTTATACAGCAATTGGTGACTATCCAAATGCACTGGCTTCTCATAAACAATGTGTACAGTTAGTAAAACAGATGGGTGACAGACTACAGGAGGCTCGAGAGATCGGAAATGTTGGTGCTGTTTATTTGGCAATGGGGGAGTTTGAGAGTGCTGTTGATTGTCATACACAGCATCTCCGACTGGCAAGAAGGTTGGGTAATCAGGTGAGACTTCTTATTTATGCATAAGTTATGGCTAAGGAAACATTTGTGATTCACATATTTACCTTAGCGATTTTTTTGTATTCAACTACCACCTTACCATCAAAATAAAGTAATATAAGCAACATGTTACATTAATAATTATCAGATACGTATTTGGTACCCATAATATAAATATTAATAATATTTGTTCTAAAATATAAGCATCATGTTACATTAACAAATATCAGATATGTATTTGGTATCCATAATTTAAATTTTAATAATATTTATTCTAAAATTATAACTTGGCAAGCTGTAGGCCTACATTTTCCTTTGTGAATCATTAATCAGAGAAGGTTTTTGTATTATATTTCTTATATAATCTTATTAGAGCATATTTTCATGAATAAATTTTATTTTAATTGATGCCTTCTGTACATAAATTGCTTAATGTTATTTTTAGTGTAGAGTATGTGTTTTGTTATAAAGGAATCTGTAAATTTTCTACAAATTTATTTTTTATCAAGTTACTTAAATTAATATCTGCAATCATAGTATCAATTTTATTCTTACTTATTATTCTGCTTATAGTCATCATGTATTGTGCTATGGTTCATTCAGTAAAATCTTCTGTTAAAAAGTTAAATAGAGCTATATTTATTAAAGGTGGAAGAAGCAAGAGCTTATAGCAACTTGGGTTCATCTCATCACTATAGAAGAAATTTTGGACAAGCTATTACATTCCATGAGAATGTATTACGAATTGCTAAGGAACTAGGGGACCGTGCTGTGGAAGCAAGAGCATATGCAGGGCTTGGTCATGCTGCACGTTGTGCCGGGGATTATCAACAGGTTGAGTATCATAGTTTAAAAAACACTTCAATACCTGTCTATAAAATTGAAGCTGATTAAAAGGTTTCCATTTCTTACATCAGAACAATTTATATGCATACATTTTGAATGGCAATGAATAATTAATTTTTAAATAATATATTCTAAGAGTAATAAAGAACAGTTTTGTTTTCATCACAATGATACTAACTACAATCTCTTTGCCACAAAATTAAATGATCTGTAAAATATTTTTTGTAAAATGTAGTTCTAACATTCCATTTTAATTTTTCACCCTTCTATTCAGGCCAAGCGATGGCATGAGAGACAACTAGATATGGCTCTCACATCACGGGATAAAGTTGGTGAAGGACGAGCTTGCTCTAACTTAGGTATCGTTTATCAACTTTTGGGTGAACATGATGCTGCCTTGAAACTTCATCAAGCTCACCTGAATATTGCTCGCCAGTTACATGATAGAGCAGGAATGGGTCGAGCATATGGTAATATTGGAAATGCATATAGCGCAATGGGATATTATGAACAGGTAAATTAATTTCCTTATGATTAACTTATTTTCTTCTTCAAACAAATGTAAGTAAGACAATATTCTTTCAACATCACACTAAGTAGAAGTACCATCTTTTTATTGCAACTGAATCATAAAAATACTATTTCTATAATAATGTGATATCTTGTCAAATAAAATATCATTCAAATTGTTTGTGTATTTTTGGTATAACAGAATGTAACTAAATGTTTTTATGCACCAATGATAAACGATGAATATAGGTAAAATATTTTTTAAAGTTTTGTCCTTTACTAAACATGTATATCTTACTTTTACAGGCTATTAAATATCATAAGCAAGAATTGACGATATCAAAAGAGGTAAATGATCGTAGTTCAGAAGCTTCCACACATGGTAATTTAGCAGTTGCTTACCAAGCTCTTGGAGCGCATGAAATGGCCTTGTTACACTATCGAGCACATCTTAATACAGCACGTGAACTTAAAGATACTGCTGGTGAAGCATGTGCTCTTCTGAATCTTGGTAATTGTTTATCATCAAGAGGAGAGTTTGCACAAGCTGTTCCCTTTTATGAAAATTATTTGATGTTGTCTCAGGTATGTTTCCATTTCAAAGTATGCATTGGAGGCATTTTTTTTTCATTTTTAATGTTTCTATATTCACTTAAATTATTAACATCATCATTTGACTGTTTACCTTGACATTTGTAATTTTTTTTATAAAATTAACAGGTTTAGTAAAACTAATTACATGTACATTAACACATTTGTTAATTTTCTATGAGTGCATGCATATGATATGCAGGATTTATTTAAGATACAAGAAAATTGATATCTATATATAAGGGTAGAAATTTTTGTAAATTATATTTATTAACATTTAAATTATAATACTGTGCCTCTTTTCCATTGTAAGGAACTACATGATATTGAAGGAGAGTCAAAGGCTTGCCATTTCTTGGGATATGCACATTATTGTTTGGGAAACTTTCGAGAAGCTGTACGTTATTATGATCAAGATTTGGCTCTGGCTAAAGATTTACAAGATAAAATGAATATGGGTAGAGCATACTGTAATTTAGGACTTGCCCACCTTGCTCTTGGGAATCTCGAAACTGCTCTTGAATGCCAGAAATATTTCTTAGGTAAAATTTTAAAAATAAAATTACATTATAAAAGCAATATTACAGCAAAATTAATTTATAATAGAGACCATATTTAAAAATGGTTGTATCTGCTAATAAAAAAAATCTCTGTCACATTTTTCCTATAATTTTTTATCTAATTTTAATTTTACAGCAATAGCTCATATGATGAAACATCTGCCTGGAAAGTTTCGTGCATTAGGTAATATAGGAGACGTTTTAATAAAAATGGGAGATGTTGAAGAAGCAGTGAAAATGTACCAGAGACAACTGTCATTTGCAAGGCAAGGCCGTGATAGAGGTTTAGAGGCTGCTGCATATGGTGCTTTAGGTCTTGGACATCGTTTATTACGATGCTTTGATAAGGCTTTAGGGTACCATACACAGGTGTGTATTTGAATGCCTGTACCATTTAATTATAGTTATTTTTATGGGAACATAATGCATCCAAAATTTTTAATTATTTCCTGTCCAAATTGGTGTTCTCTGTATTTCTATGAGTTCAAACTTTATAACATTCAAAACTATGAAATTTTCTTTTGTTTATTAACAACTCCAAATTTGGTTCAGGATTTCCACTGTTTATAAAGTAAATAAGAAATCATCAATTATGGCACTTCAATTTCTTGTTTACCTCATCATCAATGATATCCACTGAAATTACTTTATTTAATTTATAATCTTTCATATAGTTCAGACAGTCATTGTCTAGAATCGGACATTAATGCTTTTTTCAAGGGTTATAAACACATAGGACACATAGCTTACATTAGCTAACATTGCCCTGTTTCAACAAAAATGTTGGAATTTTGGATTTGGCAGAATTACTTAAATTTACAGCGTGTTGAGATGTGCTTGTGAATATGAATAAAATTAATTTGTCTCTTTGATACATATATTACATGATTAACAGATTTGATCATTCTTAATTCTTAGATAAGCATCTTTTTAACTATTGTTTCAGGAATTGACATTACGCCAGGAAATGGGTGATTTAAAAGGTGAATGCAGAGCCCATGGTCATCTTGGTGCTGTCCATATGTCATTGGGTAACTACACAAATGCAATGAAATGCTATCAAGAGCAACTTGAAAGAGCCAAAGAACTGAAAGATAATGCAGTAGAGGCTCAGGCATTTGGGAATTTAGGAATTGCAAGGCTTAATATGGGACACTATGAGGATGCTATTGGCTATTTAGAACAGCAGTTAGCAACACTAGAACAGCTATCATCTACAACAGCATTGCTTGACAAGGTATTTCATACCAATTAAAAATTCAAGATTTTGAAATATTTTGTAAAACAATCAAAATTATTTGTAATAGCAAAGTTTGCAGAAAACATTAAATATTTATTTGCTAATTTATCTTTACATATGTAGCCATATGCATTTTATTTAGAAGGTGTTACCATTTTATATACTTAGTGTTGTATATTCTATTGCATTTGGTGAATGTTTAGCTGCTCAATTCAACTTTATTTTCTGTTATTATATTTTATTTCCCTTGAAATTTAAACTAAGTAGTCCAATGTTACACCTTAATTTTGAATTATAGGGCCGAGCATTTGGAAATTTAGGTGACTGTTATGATGCATTGGGAGATTTTGAAGAAGCTGTTAAGTGCCATGAACAACATCTGTCTATTGGTTTGAAGCTAAAAAGCCTTAGGGATCAAGAACGAGCTTATAGGGGTCTAGGGCACTCACACAAATGTATTGGAAACTTACAACAAGCACTGGTTTGTTTTGAAAAAAGACTGGTGGTTGCTCATGAGCTGAGCAGTCTGGAAGCTAAAGCCTCAGCTTACGGAGAGCTGGGTCACATTCATAGCACCCTAGGACACTTTGAGCAAGCTATATCATGCCTTGAACATCAACTTACAATAGCCAGGTTTATTTAATTCTAATATATTATTTTGTTATTAATTACTTCCTCTATAATTATCTAATTTATAATGTATTTGAAGACTTCTAAATTAAATAACATATTGCATTGATGATGTTAAAAAGTACACATAACTAATTATCTAGTTATAGTCAAGCTGTACTTGCAACTGAAGCAAGTGCTTTTTTATTCAGTTTATCCATTTATATGCATATGACACATTTGGATAGGGCAGAGAGACAGTGATGCTGACTTACTTGATATCTATAGTTTGTCCAGTCTGGCATAGGTGGAAGTTCAAATTTTCGAGGCCCAGAGCTTCCTTTGTCAGAAAGGAAGATCTGAACTTTGGCATTGTTGTCTCTCTTTCCTATCCAAATGTGTGTGTGTGTGTGTGTGTGTGTGTGTGTGTATGTGTGTGTGTATATATATATATATATATATATATATATATATATATATATATATATATATATATATTTTAATGACCACATAATGGCGTAAAAATAAAAAAATAGTATTTATATTTTAACAAACAAATTTTATTAACAATTATCAGAATTTACAGCAGAATTCAATATTTAATATTATAAAAAGATCTCTTTCTCTCATGTGTCTCTACTGGGTTTGATAACGGACAGAATTTAAATATTCAAACAACCCAACATTTATCTTTAAATTAAACAGAAGTATCGACGAAACTTATTAACGAACTTATTCTACAGATTGCTTTTGAATTTACAAGAGTTTATTTTATTAACACAAGAAGAGAACGATATCTGACTGTATCCCTTAATTACGTTTACACATGTTAATACCATAAATGCACAAGACTCGCGTTGACCCCTCCTTACAAATCCTAAGTAAATACGCCACTTGTCAGGCCATTAATCAAAGACAATAGCCTGCCCCAAAATCACTTTGGGACTGGCTACTCGAATGCCTTTCTTAAACCGATACCTCTTGCGCCCGGCCACCCACATGCCCTTTTTTTTCTGTATACGTCGTAAGTACACATTGCAACTTCCTGTGCCGGCCCAGACCCTTCATCCGAAAGAAATGTCTTGTCGCTCTGTCTTGTCACATCGAGACAGGACCCGTTATTACTTTGCCCTTGCGTCCTCTTCCCAACATGTGCGCTGTTCCGAAACAATGCATTCCCTCAATGCATTACAATATATATATATATATATATATATATATATATATATTTATATATATATGATATTAGTAAGGATATGACATTGTCAAAAATAATTGCAATATTGGTATGGAAAGGAAAGAGAGATAGGTTGTGGCTTACCTGAAAGTGAAGTGTGGTGTCACCATAAGGAACTGAAGGTTGTTCTTCAAAGATTTGAAGGCTCTCAGCCTCTTTCTTCAGGAATTGTGTAACACTCCTTCCTGAAGAAGAAGGCTGAGAGCCTCTGAAAGTTTGAAGAACAACCTTCAGTTCTTTATGGCGACACCATACTTCACTTTCAGGTAAGCCGCAACCGATCTCTCTTTCCTTTCCATACCAATATTACAAATATACACGTGTATATATATATATATATATATATATATATATATATATATATTTGATAATTTAATGTTATTACTAAATTAAATAATGGATACTGGGTATTAGTTTTTCAGACTTAAAGTAGTTGACCATCAAAGCACAGTGTTAAAGAATAATAACCTATCCAAAGGGCAGAAATATGATATATATTACTTTCACATCCTTAACTCAAAATAATTAGTTCAATTGAGTGCAAATTATATTAAGCCATGACTTTCATATTTTTATCTAACTTTAATAATTACTTTTTAATCCTAAATTATAACTGTAATTTATTATACATTATCAATTAAATTTAAGATAATTTGATATAAATTCCTTTGTTATTGAATTGTGTATTTGTTTGATCATTTTCAGAGAGTTGAAAGACAAAATTGCTGAAGCTGATGCTGCTTGTGGATTAGGCACAGTGTATCAGCAAATGGGAGAATATTCCACAGCATTACGCTATCATCAAGCAGACCTAGATACTGCTGAAGAATTGGGACTAGCAGCTCTGCAAGGTCGTGCTTGTGGTAACTTAGGAACTGTTCACGAGTCACTTGGTAACTTTGAAGAGGCAGTACGCTATCAAGAGCAACACCTGTCTGTAGCAGCTCAGACCAATGACAAATTAGCAAAGACAATGGCCTATAGTAGCTTAGGTGAGGCACACCTGCATGAATAAATTAAAAATTGAGACAATTTATTTGTTTTATGAACTTAAACTATCAGCTATCAAAACATCATGTTAAAGAATAATAAATTCTATATACTCATTCTTAGAAATTAATTATTATTTATGTTTAAAATCTCAACAATTCCATTATTACAAATAAATCTAAATTTTTGTAAAGAGTTTATGCAACTTAAACAATCTTATTAGTATATTCTTTCAAAAGACTGATTATTATGGAATACTAAAAAAGTTGATACAGCAGTGTAATAAAGTAATTTAACTTTCAAAATATTACTAAGGTAGTGATATAAATTGTTTGACTAAATTTGGATTGTACTGGGTCAATTAACCTTTCTTTTCAATTTTGATTTGTAATGATCTCTTCTGGGACAATTATGAAAATTTGTCACCATATGCAACTGTAAGTTTCATTTTGAGAATGTTTATAACCCTGCATCCTACATAATTTTCAAGATAATTATTACTAGCAAACACCAAAAGGAATAAACTCACTCTATTAAATAAACATTTAGCACTTACCTAAAAAATTTATTAAATTTTTAGGCCGTATTCATCACGCTCTTGGCAATACAAGCCAAGCTGTTGCATATTTGCAACAGGGTCTGCAAATTGCTGAACATTTGGGAAGAAGAGAGGAAGAAGCACGTATCAGACACCGCCTTGGTTTGGCTCTTTGGGGTCATGGAGATCTGGAAGGTAGTCAGAGCCAACTTGAGCGTGCTGCAGCATTGCTAGAAACGATTAGGAGAGAAGCACGAGGATCACCAGACTACAAACTTTCACTTTATGATCTTCAAACAGCATCATACCAAGCACTTCAGGTAATCCTTGTTTTCATATTCTGTATCACACTGTTTACTATAAAGAGACTATGAAATTCATTTATCATTATTATGTTTTCAATACATTGATGTATACATAAAAGGAAAATCTATAATTGATTATCCATGTGAATTTGAATTTCACATTTGCTTTCTATACGTTGTACATATATGTGGTGAATGATGAGCCCAACAAAAACAAAGTAAATGATTATTATTTTTCAAAAAATAATAATTTATTTCTAAATATAATCTGAGTACATTTGGTTGAGTATCCTGATAGTGGAACACATTTTAACACACTAATTTTGCTAGCTTCAGCCTCAACTCTATATGCAAATGGATCCAATAACAAAAAGTTTCCATCACGGAGAAAATAGCTTTTACACTTTCATCCTTCAAGTACCCATTTATATGATTGAAGTTTTGTTATTATGATGTATGTCTGATTTACAGTCACAAAATGGTGTCCTAAGGCACAGTGCAAATATTATAGGCATAATTTTGAAATCCTCAAGTCTTCATATTGAACCAATACGTTAATCTCATATTTTACATAAGCAAAGGTTAATTCGGTATATTATGCAACCTATCGATATGGAATGTTAACCATCTCACCTGTCAAAAAATTTTATCAAAATTTTTACAGGAATTGTACTGGTTAATTCTGCTTAACATACTTTCTAATAATAAATTCTCATCAATTCACCTTCCTATTATATTATGTTAAACTTTTAAAACCATAAATAATGTTCAAATAGAAGTTATATTCTAATGCATATTAATTCACCATATTAATGGAATATATCTATTAACATTCTGCTTGTTCCTTCTAATATTTACATATATTAGATAAAAGTAATGGCAATATTAATAATATACAACTTATTATGTTATGTTAGTTATAAACATCATAACCACCTCACTTGTTTAATCGTCTAAATTTGTATTCAAAATTTTACCTTATTTTCTTGCTATCATTGCTGTTTAAATTGTTATGGGCAGAATTCAATATTATTTTTACATATAGCGTCGTACTTGCTTTCCTTACAGTAATTGCAAATTTTAATGCTGTTACTTTCAATATTTTAATCAAACAAATAATATTATTTAAAATAAACTACAATCTTCAGTCTATGAACTACTACTTACTAATTACTATTACCACCATACCCAAATTTTTCAATAAATTTATAATTTATTTAGTTTGGAACGTGTGTTGTACTTTTAGACTACATTGGCTGAAATATCTGTCAGTTTTCTTTATGTATTTTCAAATTAATTTATGATGTTTCTCTTTTGCTGTTTCTTCAGTTTTCTAGCTATTATTAAGAAATAGAGATAAGTTTAAGATATGGCATTGGTTTCATAATAGGACTCCATTCCACCACTTGCCTGGGAAAAAAACACTGACGAAATACAAGTATAGAAAGTAATTGGAATTCCAAGTCCCTTGGCATATAATGTTAAAATTTATATCAATGAAGAGTTAAATAGTATTACATTTTATAGTGTTATTGTTTGAAAATGAAATGAATTAATAACAAGTAAAATACAAATTAATTAAATATCTTTGATATTTATATATTATACTTTGTTAGAATTTGTGGACATTAAGTACTTGTATTGGTTCTTATGTGTCATTGACTGTCATCACTGAGTTAATTTTTTACCATCATTACTGATTTTTTTTAATTATTGTATATTTGTCTCAAATATTGAATTACCAATAAAATGTCATATAAATTATATAGAAACTCTAGTTACAAGATAAGATAATTAAGCAACAACAAAAGGTTTAATATTATGAAATTGCAATGTTTTTGACAGCGAGTTTTAGTCGGACTGGGTAGACAAAATGAAGCCCTCCTAGTTGCTGAAAGAGGTCGCACAAGAGCTTTAGTTGACTTGCTGTTAGAACGTCAAGGAAGTGTTGATACCCATACTCCTTCAACTCGTCTTGATGATAGCACCCCATCTTCAGTAGATCAGTTACTTGAAATTGTAAATAGACAGAAAGCTTCTGTATTATATTATAGTCTTGCTGCTGGATACCTCTATTCCTGGTTCATTGTGCCAACAAAAGGTAAATATACTTGTTTCTAATACTTTTCATTTAATTACCACATTTCGGCCAAGTCATAAGGTTGAATAACTTTTTTAAAAAGTTATTCGTGGTTCATCTTGAAGACTGTTTCAGTTTTATTTAAAATTATGTAGATTCATTCCAGTTTCTGAATTAACTGTGTATTATTTTAAAATAATTATTATTGGAAATAAAATGAATATTTCTTTTAGGTGTGGTCAGATTTCATGAAGTAGCTGTTAGTGAAGTAGAAGCTGAAAGAGAACAAGAATCAAATGGTGATGAGATTGTAGGCACTTCTGGGTCATTGTTGGAACATTATATTCAGAGTGTTAGGGACAGTTTGGGTGTCGAACTACATACTTCTACAATTTCAAGGTAATGAATATGATTAAAAGTGTAAATATTTTGTTTAATTATTTATACTTGTTTCTCTTTTGAACATTAGTTATTTGAAATATAATTTTCTAATATTTAACATTTATTAAACAATTGTGGGAACATGTTTCATTAGCAATTATGTAAATTATTTATGTGAGATAAAAAAGCCAAGCTTTATGTAACCTTTTTCTCCCTAAGAAATGGTCATCTCCCAACTTTAGATCAATTTATGTGTGCACAATTTTATTATTATAAGGGGTGTCAGGGAAGTTAAACATGAATATTCTAAGTTTTCCTTTAAGTAATGAAAATTAAGACAGTTTATTTTTAGGGGCAGAGGAATGGTTGGAGATGATGTAGATTCGTCTGATATATGGTCCCAACATTTAGAAGAACTTGGTGATCGACTGAATCAAGATGGTGATAGAACTGGGTTCTTGCGTATGGTGAATAGAAACCATTTGTTCAACTCTAGCAATTACAGTTTGAGCAGCCTTTTCAGGTACCCTTTTTGAATAAGTTAAATTAGTTTTTATTTTTATAACAAGATGAATAGAAAATGAATTCAAAGAATAAATTAAGATTAATTTTTAAAAACAATAAGACTATGTTGTGCTAATAATCAAAAAATGAGATTATAGCATAAAGATACTGCTAACATGCTGAGACTTTCATCTTGACCATTATATTTGCCAGTATAAATTTTGATAGTGTACCACCTTTAAATCTTTGATGTAATATTTTATTCCTTTCCACTTAAAAATAAATTTAAAGAAAAATTCCAATAATGGTTTCCTCAAACCTAATATGTATAGAACTGGTTTGTTATAAATTATTAATTTGAAACTTCAAAAACTTTTTACAGCCTGGGTAGTGTTGGGGGTAGTGTTGCAAGTGGATCAGCATCACGTCCTGGCTCCACTCGCTCACGATGTCCTCCACATCAGTCATGGCAAGGTCCATCATGCCTTGGAGCTTTGTACCAATTGTTAGTGGCACCATTTGAAGACTGTTTACCATCTCCCTGCTCCAAAGGATCCAGCTCAAGTATGTATTTTCAAAATATAGATTAATTATAAGCTAAATAAGCTGCAAAACTGTAACTGTGCATATGTGCTGAGGTTTGAATACATAATTTCTTTCTGTTGAAAATTATAATATAGCTTAAGACATGTTGTTTGTTATAGTTAAATTCAATGTGAAAGTGAATTTATAATCCATATAGGTATAAAAACATACTTATCAGTACTGAAATCATCATTACTCCTCATTACTTTGATATGCTATAGAAATTTTTAAATAAATAGTCTGTCATTTGTCGATTACTGAATTTTTATTTTTATTTGAAATTGGACTATTTTAATCTTAAAAATTTTAATTTAATGACTGTTTTGAATTAATAAATCAATTTGTGACCTTACACAGGGACTTTTTTTTATATTATGATGACATTTCCATACCTTTTTGTATCTTCTTCAGGTGTTATCCTATAGAGGAGGTATTTACAAATGATTAGATTTTTTTTGTATATATAAATATACAATATATATATATATATATATATATATATATATATATATATATATATATATATATATATATATATATTGTAATAGTGAGAATGTGACATTGTCAAAAATATTGGTATGGAAAGGATAGAGAGATAGGTTGTGGCTTACCTGAAAGTGAAGTGCGGTGTCGCCATGAGGAACTGAAGGTTGTTTTTCAAATTTTCGGAGGCTCTCAGCCTCCTTCTTCAGGAAGGAGTGTTACACCATTCCGTGCACCGGCCGGAATACATACATATATATATATATATATATATATATATATATATTTATTGTGTTCAAAAATTTAAAAAATATTGTTACTTTGTTATAAGAAAATTTTTAATTATTTTACTGATTCTAATTTGCTGTAAGATTAATTGTACACTGCACCTATTGTATTATTCATTTAATGGAGGTCAAGTTACTTATTTTGTAGTGCTTATTTTTTACTGTTGACTTCAGTTTCAGGAGGAAGTAGAGGCAGACGGGAACTGCTTCTTGTCCTCGAAGGTGAACTGTATCTTGTACCATTCCCTGTGCTCAAGCCTGCCGAGGGTCCTTCAGAGTACCTCTGTGAGCGCTTTAGTCTACTGGTGGTTCCATCCTTGTCGTCACTTCGTGCCAGTCAGCGATCATCCCGAGCCCTCCTTGCAAATAAAGCAAGTTCTAATTCTACCACTGGGAACTCTTCAGGTACAAATTTTGCTTTATTTTCTTAAACTCTAGAATATAACATGATTTCTACATTTTTTTAGAGATTTGCAATTCTAGCTTCATGATAATATTTGTTTGATCATTAAAGTTTTAGTTACTAAGATTCAGTAACTTTATTTTTTATTGGTTTGTTCTTATACTAGAGATTATCTAGACAAAATGTATTACTTCAAGCAGTGCTAGTTGAAAAACTATTTTAATTTGTCTTATATTTTTATATATTACAATGTATGGAACTTTAATTTGATGACAAAGTCACTTTCCATCTTTGGACAGTGAAGAAAAATAGAAATAAATAAGAGAAAGGTGTGAATATGCATTATTTGAATGCATATGTTTGGGCATAGAATTATGCACAAAGAAAAGCATATGTTCATTGCAGAGAGAAATAAAGAAGAAAAATGAAAGACTGCAAATATTTGACCAGGACTATATATATATATATATACAATGTTAGGAACTTTAATTTGGTGACAAAGTCACACAGGATCATAGATCAAGTGTATTCTCAATTCCCATCTTTCTCCTATTTATATGTATACAAAGATAGAGAGAGAAACGCGGAGCTGATCTGATATTGAAGATTAGCATCACCATTCAGAACATGAAGAAATTCTTCAAATTTTGGAGGCTCTAGCCTCCTTCTTGTTCAGAAGAAAGCCAACACATTCCATGGGATTGCCAGCCACGGAGTGTCACTTTAGCCGACACATGGGATGTGTCTCTTACTCCGGATGAAGAAGGCTAAAACTTCCAAAATTTGAAGAACTTCCTCCTGTCCTGAATGATGATGCCAAGCTTCAATTTTATGTTAGCCACCACCATTATCTCTTTCTTTCCACAATTGTTTTTAATTATATATTTATATGAATTATTAAGCAAACATCTCAAAATATTAATAATAAATTTATTTTTTAGGCATTGATCAGGCACAACAAAGTACAAATATGTCAGCTCTTGTTGTTGGAAATCCTAGATTACCTGGTTCTGTTACTGAACAATGGGGGTGGGGAGATATACCATATGCTGAACAAGAAGCTGCAATGGTTGCAGAAATGTTGCAAGCAAAGGCACTGGTTGGTTCGCAGGTAAGGTAGCTTATTGTTAGCAGTTCTATCAAAAGTACTATAATATCTTAATTTCACATATTTTGTACTTTTAATAAAATGCAAGCTTTGAAGCATGATAAAACATGTCTCCAACGCAAAACTGACAACTGCAGTTTGAAACTATGATCACAAATGGAAATTTCAAACTCACTGTAATCTAACTATGTAAATACTATTATAGGGTCACCAATAACCAACAAGTTGATGTGAATATAAATTAATAATAATAATAAAAACATAAAAGGAATGGTTAGAGTTACTTTAAGGGTATAATGCTTATATGAATGTAAAAGATGAATGCCTTACATGTAGCTCACTGTTAAAGTTTAAAAACATGAGAAAATATTTGTAAAATAGCTTCTTAATTCTACATATATTTTCCTAAATTATTCTAAGAACAAATGATTATTTGTTGAGGAAGTTGTGTGGAATGTCATTAAATTGCGTGCTCAAACCAGTTAGTTCCTGGGTAATAAAATCAAATATACAAGACAGAGTCAAAAAGTAACTTTAATATAGTATTATAAATAAGCATTGTTTAGTAGAAATTTGTAAAATACTCAAGTGGTATATATATACCCTTCCGATTGCATTACAAGTGCATGCAGTATGTTTTGAAATGTGACATCATTGAAAGTAACATGATAGTTGCACATTATAGACTTGCACAAGAGAGTAGCAAGCAGACATCCATTTTTTTGGTATTATGGGCGAAAGACTAACAAACATTTATTAGAGGATGAAGATGCAGTATTGGAATCCTGTGTGCAGCTTCAGCAGAGTTACACAGGATGTTTCAAGTGGAGTGTCAACTCTGATAGATGCTATGTGCTCCTGTCGATCATGCACTGCCATTATGCCAGACACTATCACTGCAGTGGACTGAGAATTGGAGAGTAACAGTAGATTAAGTGTAAAATTGAAACATCAGTCATGGCAGTATTCACCATATCATTCACAACTAGCTGCAGTACCACAATCTCCATTGAATGGGTACCAAAACATCTCTTACCCGGACTGAAAAAATGACTTATGAATGTCTGTGAAAAACTCATGATGAATCTGAAGTAGATGGATTTTTAAAGTGTATCATCAGTGGTGATGAATGTTGGGTTCACTACTTCCAGCTACAAAGGAGTAGTTATGTTCTGTCAGTGGTTCTTGCAGCAGTGTGCTACAATTCTTAATGTTACTGCCTTAGCATTATTCACAGATGAAACACAGTTCACATTACCAATTTCCACAATCAGCATATATATATGAAAACCAACAAATCGTATTGTGGCAGGTTGAGAGAAAATATGCAATACTCCTTGAATTTGGGATTGTGTTCATAGTGTAAAAGTTATGTTGAATATCATATATATATATATATATATATAAGAGAAGTAATGCATGTGAAATATAGTATACAAGGACAAAGCTGCATGGCACATACTGTCTTATTTGTTTAAGTAAATTTTCTTTCTTTTTTTGAATAACAATCTATTTTATATTACTTTACACTCTCAGCACTCATCCAATAATATAATTAATTTTAATTGTGCTAAAATCTGTATAGGCCAGCAAAGAGAGTGTACTCCGACAGATAGGAGATGCAGAGTGTGTTCATCTTGCAACTCACGTGTCTTGGAAGTTGTCTGCAATTGTTCTGTCACCAGGAGATGTGGTTGATTCTCAACAACCCAAGCGGTTCTTTGCTACCACTAGTTCTGATCAAGGACATGAACAAGGTGATGAGGAGGGTTCTGAGGTAAATTCAGCACAAATACTGTCAACTATTTGATTATTATTAGGTAGTAAATTTATTTCATGAATATACACTCATATATATATATATGTATATATGTATATATGTATATAAGTATATCATGTATATAAGTATATCATTAGTATAGAAAGGAAACACAGATAGTCTGTGACTTACCTAAAATTGAAGCATGGCGTAGGACTGAAGGAAGTTCTTAAAATTTCCAGAGGCTCTCAGCCTCATTCTTCAGGAAGGAGTGTTACACCATTCTGTGCATCGGCCAGCTGCAGACTGAGGAGTTTAAACTGCTGTATGGCTAACAGTAGCCCATAAACAATAAACAATAGACATCCCACCAGGCCACCAACTTTCTCTCTCTAGCAAAGGTAGTGGCATAGGAAAGGTTCTGATAGCAATCATTCATACATAGCATTATTTTTATATATATACACACATACATGAATACACATACATACACACACATATGAATGTGTACATATACTGTAATGTGTGTTTTTATATTGAGGTTTTAATTTAAATTTTACAAACTTCTATAAAAATTATTTCAATCGTGTACATCAACCTTTCTCTTCAGGGTTAATTTCTGCATGGGGACATAATGGCAAAACCTTTTTGGCAATATAACGAAAACATTCATGTAAGGAATTTTTTTTTGATTATGGGATTAATGTATTACGTTATCCACGTCTTGCAGACTCCTCACTGGTCCACTTCCTTAAGTTCAAAAAAACAAAACACCTTGCTCTGCTTTTCACATTTATTCACTACACTTTTCTCTTAATCACTTCGATGAATTTTAACATTTAGAATGCATAAACTTGCTCCATGGAGCCCTGCAAACAAACTTCACATTTCATATTTTAGTTTACGTACACTTTATATGGACACTCTGAAGCTACTCTCTCTATCCTCTGGTCTGCCAAACAGATATGTGAGTGACCACCGTAAAAATATTTTAACAAAAGGCAGGCTGCTATCACTCAGCAACCCAGGCAGGACTTGAACATGCATGATCTGCTCAGAGATGGGAGATCATGCAGGTTCAAATCCTGCCTGGGTCAAATATGTTCAGTCTTTCCTTCTTCTTCTTTCCTTCTCCCTGCTTTGAACATATGCTTTTCTATGTGTATGATCCTATACCTGAGCATCTGAATTCAAATAAAGCATAATCCTCCAATTTATTTCTGTCCTTCCTCACTATCCAAGTTCAAATGTTACCAAATTAGTTCCTATCCCTAATGGGCGCTCCTAATATTGTGTGTGTACACACACACACACATATATACATATACATAACTGAAATATTGGTATGGAAAGGACAGAGAGATAGGTTGTGGCTTACCTGAAAGTAAAGTGCGGTGTCACCATAAGGAACAGAAGGTTATTCTTCAAATTTTCAGAGGCTCTCAGCCTCCTTCTTCAGGAAGGAGTGTTACACCATTCCGTGCACCGGCCGGCTGCGGACTGTATATACACACACACACACACACACAAGCAAAGATATTAAACTGTAAAAATCATTAAAGCAATTGGCATGGTGGCAAACCTGAAGATAAGTTCAGTGTTGCCATTCAGGGCAGGAGGAAGTTCTCAAATTTTCAAAGGCGCCAGCCCCCTTTCATCAGGAGAAACACATTCTAAGTGCTGGCTGGCCAGGGAGTGTATGTATGTGATTAATTAAATCATTTATTACAGTTACCCAAATAATGGCATAAATAGTAGTGTACTTTTTTATACCTACTTGACAAATTCTATGTTGTTTTGTGTAATTTAAACCATCAATTCTTTAATATATATAACTTATAAAAAGTCTGTAAGTCATTATATATGTATATTTATTGTTAGGTATCGAGTACGATGGAGCTACCAGCACCTAGTGAGTTCCTGTTAACTGCAGCTGATCTTCTCTCTTTGAGATTGTCTGCCAGACTTGTGGTTGTCAGTAGCAGCCACACACGTGATCACCATGGTTGGGCTAGTGCTGATGGAGTGGTGGGATTGACTCGTGCCTTGCTGGCAGCTGGAGCCCAGTGTGTCTTGGTTTCCCTTTGGCCTGTTCCCGACACAGCTGCCCGAATTTTATTGAGGGCATTTTATTCTGCTTTATTACAGGTACCTACTGTAACCACAATGTTTACATATTAATCAACACAATTAGAATATGGTAAATGTAGAAATTCAATATCAGAAGGTATTACAAAATGTATTGTGACTATTCTTAAAGCTCCTGATACTGACATGTAACAGTTATTACTTAATTTGTGGATTAACAAATTATTGAAAATATAAAAATGTCTGTATTATTTGAAAATAAACAATAAGATAATGAAGTGGCCAAAAAAAACCAGACAAAATTAGGTGATAAAAATAAAATTGAACACAATATTTCTTTGAACATTATTACTTTCTCCAGGTATGATAACAGAGTTATAATAAGAAACTAATAAAGCATTTATAACTTCATTACAAACCTTTCAGTAAAACACAACCTGAAGAGGGTACAAATAAGTACAAAAATGTAATGCTGTAGACTAAAAACAATTTATTTCATTAATAAAATATATCTTCATAATAAAGTCTGTTGATTGGTCATGAATTATATGTTACTATAATTAAAAAGAGACATTAAAATAATATATTTATTTAACACCACACAGTACAACCATTAATAAACTATATACTGATCCACTATAATTTATTGATGAAGTCACATTGGATCTTAGACAGTGAGGAAGAACAGAAATAAATAGGAGAAAGTTGGGAATACAGTCCATGCATTGAACATATGCTTTTCTTTGGGCATGATTCTATGTTCAAGCATATGCATTCACATATATATATTCACATATATGCAATAATGTTAAACTTTTTCCTATTTATTTCTGTCCTTCTTCACTATCCAAGATCCAATGTGAATTATCACCAAATTATAGTTCCTATCATTGTAATTCTTTCTTAATGGATGCTTCTAATTATTCACTCCCTCTACTTTATCAATTTCTCCTCTATACAGCCAATTAACCAAAATAAGACTGTCTAGGTCAGGAACTTCACTCGGTGGCCAAGATAGTTAAAGCGTCTGTGTACTGAGCAGATTATGCAATAATATATATATATAATTGCAATATTGGTATGGAAAGGAAAAAGAGATAGGTTGTGGCTTACCTGAAAGTAAAGTTCGGTGTCACTATAAGGAACAGAAGGTTGTTCTTCAAATTTTCGGAGGCTCTCAGCCTCCTTCTTCTGGAAGTAGGCTGGGAGCCTCTGAATCTTTGAAGAACAACTTTCAGTTCCTTATGGCTACACCGCACTTCACTTTCAGGTAAGCCACAACCTATCTCTCTATCCTTTCCATACCAATATTTTTGACAATGTCACATTCTTACTATTACAATATATATATACTGAGTGTTGGAGTCACAAGGCAGTAAACGAGTAACATGACATTTTTGAGGGCTTGAGCCTACTTCTTCTATAATATATTTTTTTACATTAACTTGTGTTTTTCTTTTTTTTTAAGGGTTCCAGAGTTTCTAAGGCACTTGCAGAAGCTATGCTCACAGTGCAACACACAAAACATTTTGCTCACCCTGCTAATTGGGCTGGATTTCTGTTAATTGGAGCAGATGTCAGACTTTCAAACAAGGTGGCCCTTATGGGCCAAGCTTTATGTGAACTACTCAAGAGCCCAGAGAAATGCCGTGATGCCTTGAGGGTCACGTTACACTTGGTAAGTTTGTTGGCATCTTTCAGACATTGAATTTTTGAATGAATTGTAAACACTTGAAAAACTGATAATGGGCTCAATGGAATGAAACACATTTATTCATAGATTCATTACCTTTAATTGTATTTCAGATTACATAATTTTCTTCATTGAGAAAATAATATTATTATTTGCTTGAGTGCAGTGTTATATTTCTGTCACTCATTTATTCATTGCAAATAGTAGACAATAATATTTCTTACAACTGTAAACATATAACTGAATACCAACATAAAAATTTATTACTCATAATTTAACAAAAGCACATTCTTGTGCATAAAGACAAATATTCTGCATTAAGGATTCTCAGTAATGTGTACAATCTTAAATTAACTTAATAAATCATTTCACAAATTCTCTACTAGATAGTATTTCAGTTATAAAACTTTCTCTGCAACCAAATTTGAATTACTGTTTCCATTTGATTCATATTTCCAGTTGAAATTTTTGAAGTACACACAATGTAAATTTATGCTATTGCTGACAAAATTATAAGACCAATATTTCTGCAGTTCTCATACAACAAAACATTAACTTTTAAACTTAATTAGGAAGTTTAAAATTTTGTTACTGATTTTATTTTATTGACAAAAAAAATAGGTGGAAAAATCTTTACAAAGAATTCACCGTGGACAGAAAAATGCAATGTATACCACTCAGAAGAGCATTGAGAATAAAGTGGGACATGTAAATGGCTGGAAGGATTTATTGATGTCTGTTGGATTTAGATTTGAGCCAGCAGCTAATGGTATTCCTTCATCAGTATTTTTCCCACAAAGTGATCCTGAAGAACGGTTAACTCAGTGTAGTGCCAGCCTTCAAGCTTTACTGGGTAATTGAAATATGCTATTTTTAAATTTGCTTATTCATTAGAAACTTAATTTTAGTTTTACTTTATTCTGATAATTCCAAAAGTCTACTTTAGTTATTCTATTTTTATTTATCATTGTTTGTAATTACTGATAAAAAAGAAAAATTTATTCAATTATTTGTTTGCAGGTTTGACTGGAACATCTCTCTATGCATTGTCAAAGCTTATGTCAAATGTTGAAGTTGCTGATGACATAATTGGAGTTATCAGACAGGTTATAGGGCAATTCAGTATGAAAAATTTGGAGACTGACTGCATAGAAATTCCTATTAGTGTAAAACTTTGGAGAGTGCCTGGCTGCCATGAACTTCTAGCTTCACTAGGTATTAACAATTTTATGTCACATGTTTATCATCTAAAACACATATATTTCCTAACAGTGAAGTAATACTGTTTATAAATTCTGAACTATTGTTTAATATACAGGCTTTAAGCAACTTAACTTTGGTCAGCTTCTGAAAGTGTTATTCCAAAATCTTTTCTGCTGAACTTTTTTTTTGCTTTACATTCATTCACATAGTATAAAGTTAACATATAATATATTTTGAAAAGCTTAATTTAAACACAATTTCTATAACTGGAATTCTAGTTTATGAATAATTCAATTAAAAGTACACCACCCAAATCAACTTTATATCCTTTATTCAATTTGTCAAAAGCTTAATTTATTGTAATGCCACAAGCAAAATATTAAAGATTTCTATAATAATACTAAGCACAATGTGACATTTAATCTTTTGTGAAACAACTACTAAATTATATTTCACAACAGATTAAAGAAGAGAACTGTTTATTCAGAAAATTAACCAAAAGAGCCTTCATTCCCCTATTGTGTGAAAAAAATTTCATATTTATGTAATATTTATTGAATTTTTTTCTGTATTCTATACTTTGTTTCTTATTTTCTTGAGCATTGTCTTTAACATTTGTTACAAAAATTATTTCAGGATTTGATCTTATGGAAGTAGGTCAGGATGAAGTTACTTTAAGAACAGGAAAGCAAGCTAACCGAAGAAATATTCAATTTGTTCTGCAAGCACTTCTTGCTTTATTTGGTAAGCTATAATTAATTTGAAGAATATATTCACAGTCAAATGTTTGGAATATTTAAAATTACATTAAAATAATAATATAAAATAAAAAACCTATTTATTTGTAGTTCCTTGTTTCGTTGATGGATTTTCAGAACCAGTATCCACTTTAGGGTATAATAATTATATTAATTTATAATTATAATAATATTGTGATTTCTTAAAACTATTTTTTTTAACATTGAAAGTTGTTCACATAATCTAGAAAAAAAATCAGAAATGTTAAATCAGTTTTAAATTGAGAATGAATCATTTTAACCAACAATAATTTTGTGTTTTAGATACCCAAGAAGCTCCTAAAAGTCTAAGCCTGGATTCATCTAGCTCCTTAGAAAGTTTAGCTTCATTGGATGCAGAGACTGAGGGTGGTGTCCACAGCAGTGGTATCAGGTCTCGTTCTCCACCACTTATGCCTCCTCCGTCAATGACAATGCCACCACCCCCACTTCCATTTGTGTCTGCTCCACTGCTTCTGCCTGGACATAGAGCAACTGGAGGTGCCTTCACAAGTTACGTAAGGCGCAGAGGTGAACCAGATGGGCACACAGCTTGTGCTCCTGAAACTGCTACCAATAACTCTACTCTCTCCTCTTCAAAAGTAAATCCTGTTGTTGGACGGCCAGGAGGTGGAGGTGAAAGTGATGCAGCTTTCACGCCAAGTCCACCTGTTGTGCAAGATGTTGCAACTCTAACTTTGGCACATCAAACCCGCATACGAACTTTGTACAGTGGGACTGGTGGGGGTACTGTCTCACCCCCCACAAGTGATGCACATGGTGGAAGTTATCATCACCGTCCTGACAGCTCAAGTAGTGCAAGTTCTGCTACAGATTGGGAAGGTTCAGGTCACAACACCGTATTGAGACGAGCTGCACAAATGCCCCTCCCACCACTTCCTCCACCCAGACAGGCACCTGCTCCACCCCTTCCTCCAGCACCCATGGTTGATTCTCTACACCCACTACCACCATCATCCTTATATAATCCCAATGGCTTTGAATCTCATAGCTCCGATTCTGACTTTGGAAGTCCAGTAAAATCAATTTACAAAACTGCAAGGTCAGCAACTGTTGGATACCACAGTTCATCTACCCTAAAACTTCCAATTAACAACTCAAGTACTAACAGTCAACCTTCAATGCTGGATAGATTGAGTGTGAGGACAGAACTGAGCAGTTTAGGAGGTGCAGGATCTAGAAAACCATTGACTCTGAGTGCAAGTGAAGAAACTGCAATCCCAAGTGCTGCAATAAAAGACAGTTCCTCACGGATACATTACTTTACCTCTGACAACAGTGAAGTAACAGAAACTCGATCTCCACCAGTGTCAAAATCTTTTGAAGAAACCCCAGATGTTATTACTTCTAGTAGCAATGCTGGTAGCATTGCCAGTAATGTTCAAAGTGGTGGAAATAATAGTATACAAGACCAAATAATTGCTACCCAGTTAAGGCGGCTCAATCGGGAACTGACCCCCACAATATCTGATGTGTATCATGAACGTAATATAGGTCTTGGGTTAGCCCCTCCACTGTCAAAACTTTTGTTGCCTTCCCGTGTATCGCAAGGAAATTCTTCCAAAGATAATCAGGTTCTTGAAAATGAAAGTGGATCTAGTGAGGCACTGTTGGTTGCTGGACTGGATAAGCTAGGGCTCCTTTCAGATGACAGTTCCTCTACTAATAAACCTTCAGAAGCATCCAAACCATTGGCTGCTCCATGGTTGTCGTCATCTGCACTGCAGCAATTTGGTGGAGACTTGTCAACGGCAGAACTTTTATCAGAAAGCAAACAACGTGGTGGATCTCCGTGCAGTGAACTTAGCCGACGTGATGAAGGGGATGGTCGTTCTATTGCAGACTCTCAGTGCAGTGCTGGAAGCTACAATAAAATGGGACCTACAAGGAACAGTGCACCTGTTTATTTTTCCCAGGATGATCCAAAAGCACAGCAACCACGAGTAGTCAGCTTTCTTGAGGATGTAGCTGCAATGAAAGATGATGAGTGTAAAGGTCGAGGTGCAAATATTGCTAGGGGGAACCTGTCAGAAACTGTTGCTAATGCACCTTTGCCTCGACTAAGAGCTTCAAAACAGCCTCCTCCACCCATACCTAACAACAGGCCAAACACTTCATCTTTGAAATTTACAAACAATTTTAATCATCAACAACCCCCTTCACAATGTTGATAATTTATTCTACTAACTTCTTTATCATCAACACATTTTGTGAATGAAATAAATGCATATAGACATTGTGGTTTGTTTCATCGTAAGTAAAATAAATTTGTTTATAGCTGAAAATTGTGTTTTCATTATATCAAACATAATGCATGTTTTTTGCTCTGTCAAATAAATTTAGATATAGTTTAATTGAAATATAATTTATTCAAGATGTTAAATGATAAAGTAACAATCTTCATTATGTCTTCATTCATCAACTGTAATTAAAATATTGTTAATAAGATCGGGTCATCTTAAGAGTGTTTGTATTATTTCACAATGCAATGTGATGTATTTATTTTCATATGATTGTACAGTGTAACATTTGAAGTCCTTGTTATTATTGTTAAAATATAAATATTTGGAAATGTTTAGCATAATATTTCTGTATACTCTGTGTTACTCAAATATTAGTTGCTATATTATTGCTATAATATACACATTGTATGTATCTCGCTGTGTGCATTGTAAAAATGTCTAGTGTATATTATAAAAGAAATAAGTATATGATACATTATATCATCTCTACTTTTCCTTCAATACTATATGTACATACATATCCTCTTGAGGAAGGATGGTGGTCCTACTTAAAATTTGAACTATGTATTCTCTCCAACAGGTAAGCCATGTTCTTGCCACCCTTTGCTGTGAATATCAAGTATATTGACTATGTCCTTATTGCCTTTATATTTATATACTTCTCTTAGAGAGAAAAAATTACCCAATTTTTACAAAAAGTTTCTGCAATATTAATCTCAAAGCAGTGTGAAGAAAAGTTATTAAAAAGTATTAATAATCAACAAATTAAGAAACAATTGATATAGCAATGTTTACTTTAACTGCAAAGAAATTGGATGTTTGCCTCATTTCTAATTTAAATTTTATGTGTTTAATTACTTGAAGCAGTTAATGCCAGAAGAGGTTATCCAACATTTTTGTCTAAAACTACGTAACTCGTGTTTAGGGAATCCTGTGTCCATCTTCTCAATGTCAGAGTGTTCTGAGTGAAGTTTATTCATCACTCAAAATATGGTAACACAAAGAATTCGGTGATAGAGGATGACATAAATGTTAGGAAAAAACTAAAAACCCCATTATCCCAAATAGGTTCAGAAAGGGGATGTCCCACTCTGGCATTAACTGCCTCAAATGTTCTTAATCACAAAATACAGCTATTTATATGTACCTAAATTTAAATTAGTCTTGAATTCGACTTAACTTATTGCAGTGTGTATGTGATCAAATATTGGATACAATAAGAGCAAGAATCGGTTGAAAATACCTTCAGAAGTTATTTTGATTGCTAACAAATGTATGTTCCATACTATAATATGAAATTAGCCTTTCATTAATTTTGTTTTCTTATTATTTCTATTGTTTGAAATAACAGTACGTCTACTTGTATGTATATTTTTCTGACCTGAATCTCTGATTTTGCAGAAATAATTCATATCACAGTTAAACATATATACTATATGTTCGACCTGAAATCTTAATAATTATCCTGGATTACAAGTTATCAAAATTTTGGGTAAACATAGTGTGAATTAAAAATCCTAGCATAACAAAATACACCATGTTTTATTATTCATCAATTTCACAAATAATTGTGGAGCAGGCAAATGTAATGACTAGTGCAGTTTATTTCAATAAATAATATTTACATAAAAATTTCAATACATTGTACATTCCATGAAGTTCTCAGGCGTTGGGGGAAAAGAATTTATTTATTCTGTTTTGTGCCTGAAAAATGTAAGCCAAAATTAATTAGTTTCCTGTCTACAATATTTGCATACCATTATACATGTTAATACTACAGTACTTACAATATGTACTACCGTTGACCACACTTTCTGCATTGTTTCCATATCTTCTGGTGGGACCTTGATGCCTAATAACATGAAATGTTGCAATGTTAGAGATCATATTAATAGAATCTTTCAAACAATATTTTGACTTTTCAGCAGGTAAAACTGATGATACTAGCAGACTAAAGCCTCTCATTAGTTTATGAAGTCAAGCTGATTCTGAGTGTTATAAACACTTCAAATTTTTCCTTAAACAATAAACTGAAGATACTAATTGTTGCAGTGATGTTTTTTAAAACTGTCCCTTAATTACATAGGAACTCACATTGTATGACCAAATATTATATAAACCTAAATAGACTAGTCCCTCAAAGACAAAAATTTATGCTTTTATAAAATAAATAAATCATTTGTGTTCAAGTTAAATGTAATGGTATTCTCCATTCTTCCTATAATTTGGCACTTAATATGAGGTAGGAAGAAACAGATATTAAGACAAATCAGAAGAAGATAACTATTCATTTAAAATTACTGTTAATGTTTTTAAATTGTCATTGTATGAAACATGATGTAAAATTGGAGTGTGATAAATCCATATATATATATATATATATATATATATATATATATATATATATATATTTGTGCCTGGCTGACACACAGTTCAGACCTTCTTCCCTGATGAAGAGAGCTCAGGCCCTTAAAATTTGAAATTTTTTACTACTCAGCCTGACTGGGTCAACTATTGATTTCACTATCAAATTCACTATCTCTCTTTACTATCCAAATGTGTTATATATATATATATATATATATATATAATTGCTATGTTGGTATTGAAAGGACAGAGAGATAGGTTGTGGCTTCCTGAAGAAGGAGGCTGAGAGCCTCCGAAAATTTGAAGAACAACCTTCAGTTTCTTATGGCAACACCACACTTCACTTTTAGGTAAGCCACAACCTGTCTCTCTGCCCTTGCCATGCCAAAATTGCAATTATTTTTGACAATGTCACATCCTTACTATTATAATATATATATACATACATACATACATAAATTTAAAATTAGTGTAGTTGAAAACATAATAACTATCACTGATAGAAGAAAAATAAATTAATCTAGACATAGTGTTATTTGTGGTTACCAGCACTGGAAATAGGAATAAAATGTTTATGTTAAAAAGAATCACCAAAAATCTTAAATGAGAATCCAAATAGCCTTAATACATGTTAGATTCAAATCGAGTAATTAGAACATGTGTAAGGCAGAGGCTTTTTTATCTAATTAAATTGAGGGAAAACAAAGAAAACAGACATGAGAGTACAATATATACAAATGATATTGCCCTATGTTGGATAAAAAAGTTTAGGATATTAAAATTACTTCATTTTATACCTAAGAAGTGGGTCAGTTGTGGCTCTCGAGTTTTTTTAAGTTAATGCTACATCACCCGAAGCAACCATTTTTTCTAGGATAACTACATAAAATAATAAAACTACATCAGTGATAGTGTTACCAATACTTGACTCCCCACATAATAAACTACATTTTTATTTCTGTCTACATAATTTCCAATAGAATATAATTTTTAAACGCTGAATAATTTACTAATTAACTCAAAAGTATTTTTCCTCGGTACATATTTTATATAAAGTTAATTTTCGGAACAATCCAATGAGCAGTGTTGTATTCAGTGTCGTGCTGTAGATTTTCGCAATATGATGCCTCTTAGATGTTGTTTTCCAATAGTGTTTTTTCTTTAAAATAACCTTTAATTGTGATTTTTTTATATTATCAAAAATGTACGAATAATATTTTTTTATTTTAAAATATAAACAATTTTAAAATAAGACTTGTATATACTGAATAGTTCAAATTTATTTCGATATTGTTTCTTATGTCGCCAGATGCGGCCGCTTCCCCAAGTCATTGCACGGAACGACATAAAAAATTGAGGCGGTTTGTTAAGCATTTCGGGTGCTGCGGGACAGTTGTCAGTAAAATGGCAGATCCTGTGCTCAGAAGCTAAGAGCACTCACATGGCCAGCTGGCTGCTTAGCGTTAGTGCGTGTGACGCGTCGCCAGCAGTTTATAGTTTTCAATATTGAGACAGGAATTCTCACTGTTAAAACACAATTAATATAAAGGTTCTTAAAATTAAGAAAAAAATCATTCTTACTAAATTAATTTGTGCTGTGGCGCATGTGCACATCTGTACAAGCCGTCACTGAGTTCTGTTATTTGAAATGAAAGATTATAAAAAGATCACAGCAAAAAAGGAAAGAAAACAAGATTTCCGAAGTTTCTTGTAGAAGTTAAAATAAAATATGGATTTTGGAAAAAGTTTCAAAAGTTGTTGAATGCAGCAGACGGAAGTATTAAAATTGAATGTGAACATTCTTTGACCTCAAAAGGCACACTCGAAACATTTTAAATGTAGCCTTTCAGAATAAATTAATTGTTAAGTGGATGAAAAAGAAACTCCAAGTTATATGAGCAAAAATAATAGCGTTAAATGTGATTTGCCAATGTTACATTTTTGATGCATCATCAACAATAAAACACTGCAGATTTCACATCAATCCTCCATAAAGTAGTGAACCAGACCAAAGGGCACTTTCCCTCTTCATACAATTATACGATCATTCGGAAAAATGTGGAACAAATGTATTCCTGAAACTGTGCTGTCTGTATGATTTTATTTGCTGTTGATCTGAATGTAATATTTTGGAGATTTACGATCCTCTTTCTAATCGAAACGGTTTTTTTTCTCACCCTTTCCTCCATTTTTTTGGGCGTTTCCTTAACATTTTCAATACATTTTTCAACTATTGTTCCATTTTCGACTTCTTTTTTCTATGCACTCCTCCACAATTTCACCTTCCAATTTTACCAACCAACTACTGGAAAGTATTCCGACAATACTTATTACCATTGCCATATAGCGTCGAATATAAATTAAACATCAACCCGTTAATCATTAGTTAGCCGCATAATGTTGCGGTCTCCGACTATTCTGCTCGACCACTTACCCACCAAATTGCAGATCTCGCTGAAATCGTCCCAGCGTTTGGGAAATTGTTGAAGGATATCCTGTATGTCGCCGCAGAGGACGTATGCTGAGCAGCTGAGCACCACCAGGAGGAGCAGTAAGGTCTTCATGACTGCGGTTCAGGCAGATGCGATGTCTCCGAAACGGGCAGACCCCTTATATGTCTCGCGCTATCTGTTTCACTTTCGCAAAACTGCGATTACCTGCTTCTACCCGGAGGTTATCTGCTCAAAAAGTGATGCAAGTGTTCCGTATTACTTTACTAAACTTGGCTCTGGAAGAAATGTTTGACTACACAACTTACACTGTATTGGTATATTTAGATTCTACGACTATCGGCACAGAGAAACTATTACTTGCAGATTCTTCTCTCATGATTTATGATTCGGTGCAAAGACCACTGTTCGTCCGTATTGTATTAGTGGAACTGCAGCCTACCGTAGTTTCCTAGAGGTTATTTAGTTTCTACTCCGTGTCCTCCAGCGGTTACCCCTTAAAATCTTTTATCTTTAATAACAATCTATAACTTCCAATATGACTTATTTCAAAGTATGGGGTTTCGAAAAATTTAAATTTTTTTATTACTTTTCTAATTGAGGAAACAGAAATATCATCAGTCGAAGACGTGGCAGTAGCAAATCTATAATCGATATACAAATATTTTTGTTGTCGTGTGTATATGAAATTTAACTACTGTAAATTATGTATATATGCATGGTGAAACACCAGGTAAACGTCTTTTAAGTGCTATATTTATTGGTTTCATAGTGCAATATATATGTAGATTTTAATTGATGATCGTGTAAAACAAAGTAAAGAATGCATGTACATCCAGAATTCGAAATTGTATTATTGTATTGAATTGTATTTTTTTTCATCCAGAAAATCTTGTTATACAAAAACTTATTAGCTAAATAAATAGTCATTCTAAGTAAGGTCACTATCGACATATAGATATATAAATATATCCTGAAGAAAATAATGTTAATAGATAACAAAAAATTGTATTATTTATATATTAATAATTGTGTTATTTATATATTTGTTTAAAGAAAAATAATTTCGATTGGTATAATGTAAAAATTTTAGAAGAAGAATGTTAATATAATTCCATATTAATAGCGAAATGTTGTATATTATATCCAGTGATTCGCTATTAATGTAAAAGATTATATCAATAATTTAAATAGAATTTAAGATTCCTTGTTATTGTAATCCATTTATTGTATTATAATTTTTTCCATTGTTATTTTAAATTCAACAATACTCTTACCAGCTGTGTAAATATAACAGTATTTTCGCCTTCAATGTGTGGGCAGATCGCACCTGAGAAATTTATGTTTACTACACTTCATGTAGACCTAATAATAGTAAGTAACGTTTAATAATTTTTTTCTCAAATGTATTATAAGTAATATCATGTCTGTAAAATCTTGTTTTCTTTTAATTTTTACAAGTTCGGATTTTGAAATCATATCATTAAATTGAATTTTTCAACAATAAATTAGGGAAGAAATGTTGTGTTTGTTTCCATGTTTATTCCATTATAATGTTTAAATATTTAATAATGTTACATGTTAATAAATTTCTAATTAAATAGGCCAATGTTTTCATTTATTCAAATAAGTCAGATAAATTTAACTGATAAAATATTCCCTTAATTTACCATGTCTAATCATATTTTGGAAACCAATCACTATTAATTGGATCAGTTTCAATATTTTAGATATAGATAGTAAGTGTAAATCCAGATAAGTTAACGTTATTCAATATAGGCCTACATTCGCTTAATGTTACAACCAAGACTGATTCTTTTAGCAGTAGTTACAAATTATATAATCTACGATTCAGAAAAGCGTCTAATTTTAACAAATAAACTTTTTGCCCAATTTGTTTATTTTTGACAATTAATTTACTCAAGTAATTTCAATGTTTGATGAATTGTATTCTTGTAACTGTAAATTAATAGATTTGTCTTATGTAAATTGTTGCATTTTTAATTAAACTTTATTCAAATACTTGCCTGTTTTCTTTGACTGCCAATTTATTGAACTTAATTTAATTTCTTAACTATTTTGCCTTTTAGTAAAAACTCTTTCGAGAATTTCCATCTGTTCGCTCGGCGGGTGGGAAAAGGGATTGGGGAACAAGAGGATCATCTGGAGATATCCCTTTGGACGCTCATCTCACTTCTGCACGCAAATTTGGATATAGAAAAGGGACAGATTCCAGTACTCGTAAATACCAGACAGACACCGCAAGAGGTTGCCGATCTCTGGCTACATACGTGATATGAACATAAGGTAAGGGTATTTGTAAGGTCACTGTCGACGACATCGAGTACTGCGTGTAGAACGACCCGTGAGTTTTTCAACACCAGGATTTCTATGTAAAATGTTAATTATAGTAAAACAGCCATAGTGTTACCAATACTCTGACCCGAACCGTAATATGCTACATTTCTAATTACAACTAATTTTTGAAAACGGAATCATTTAGTAACAAATTTCTAACACGAAAGAATTTTTCCTTCGTACGTATTTTAAATAAATGTATTTTTTTTTTGGACAATCCACATGGCAGTATTTTTTGCAAGGTCGTGCAGTAGATTTTCGCACTATGACGCAAGTCCAGGAAACACCTGACGATAAACGATTTTTTCTTTAAAATAACTATTGATTGTGATTTTAAGAAAAATACTACCGAGAAGGTAAGAATACTAATATTTTTTTACAATATAAACTACTTTAAAATATTATTTTTAAATACTGAATAGTTTAAATTTATTTTGATTTCGTTGCTTATGCCTGATGCGTCATTGCACGGCCCTGTATCTATGTACTGACTAGTCCGTAACACCGAAAAGAGGTAGTTTGTTAAGCGTTACATGTGATGCAGGGGGGGGAGGGGGGGAGTGAAGCGAAAAACTAAACGGTCTTTCATCAATTCGAAAACATCTCATTATCAATAGTCCTGTTTTTAATTATGAAAAAGGAGATGAAGGGTTTTACTTACAGCAAACTTCATTAAAACTCCTTTGAGATGTAGATTGTATGATTATAAATAAACAAAGATAAAAATTTACGCATAAATTATATGCAAATTTATCAAAAAATGTCAACCAAATGAGGTCCCAAAAGAGGACGAACTTCATGCAATTAATATTTTTTGTTAATAAACATAATACTCAAGGCTGTCTATTTATTTGTTTATATTATTTTAAACTGAATTTAACTTTATAGCATTGTTAAGATATACAGTCAACAATACATTGTTTCGGTTACATCAGACAAGGTACTTTTGTAATAAGAACGATAGCCAAATACAGACATGATATAGATACCACACGACGTTTCAGAAAGCCTTCTTCCTTTTTTCAGGTACTAAAAAAAGTTTTAAAAACCCACAAGAGTATAGAGCGACAGATACTTTAGTTTCAGGACCTTGTCTGAAAATTTTACTCTTGTCAAAATTATAAAGAGAAGAAACGATTCTATACAAGAAGAGGGCGAAACGTCTTTGCTCTTGTAAATTAGATTTTTTTTGTTATAAAATGTTGCTTCTGAATCGTTGCCACACACACCCACCCACACACACACACACACACACACACACACACACACACACATATATATATATATATATATATATATATATATATATATATATATATAATCAACTATGTTTAACTATCTATTATTACTATGTTGAAACCAATTCAAATTGCGCTCACTACAATATGGATTGTGAGAAATGAATTACTGCAAATGATGGGAAATTCCGCGAGTCTAGGCTTTCAGACAGATGGGTGGACCACATGTTCTTGTAATGGGTCGCAAGTTTGACATACCTTCTCTAAATGGTTTATCAATGTGCACAAACTGTAAAGGACAAACATTTCAAGAGAATAAATTGACCGACTCTTCAACGGATTATAGGGACTTTCTCCACCCAGACGAATGCCAGACTTTCAACTTACATGACACATTCGGAAGTGGCACGTGGTCAGCAAAAAGCGCAGTTTTTCTAAACAGGACGAGCCCAAATATCCGTGTTCTCTGTGATGCTAGGCGCTGCACCACAGTGATTAGACTGATATAATCATCATATGATAATGAATGGTCGTCAATAAAGTGTTTATTTAGCCATTTATGACTTCCTCGTTCAGAAGTTACAACTTAATCAGGCAACTTTCTTTTGCAATAATTGCTATCATTTACAAATTATAAATCGGTTTCAGTTCTGAATCGATGTTATACAATTCAACGCATTTTTTGCCAAAAGAGGAAATATTAGTACTTTTACATATCAAATGAACATAAAAACACTTATAGCATCATGAAAATTCTTACTTATCATATCGTACATATTATGAAACCTGATAAATGCGGTTTAGCGGCCATTGTAGGCCCGTTTACTCGAACAGCTCAGAAACAATTGATAGCCTGAATAGTAAGTGGCTCACGCGACAACGGGCTCATTTAGCTATCAGTAAACTGCAATAGCCTAGGTAATAGAATTTTCGACATCACATAACTACAAGAAAATACTTGACTGTGGAATAAAATTACGCTTCAGTAAATTTCTCTAATAACACGACCTGATCACAATCACAAATACGTTTTCGAGTATAACCAGTTTCAAGTATAAAAGCAAAATTCGTGACGGAACATCAGATCAGCGTCACAGCAACTATTTCGAAAGGATTACTTATCCCAACTAGAAATACCAGCGTTTAATCATATTTTCTTTTCGCAATTAGTTAGTTTGCAGACTAGTTTCTTTCAATCCTAGATCAGTTTCAGTCCTTGGCCAATCTCACCCTATCGCATTTCCTCTTATATTGCCATATTTTGGGTTCCTTCGTATGTTGCAGGATGTACCATATTGAACGATTAATGATTTCTCAATTATTTGCTAACTCACCTCGTTCAACAAAAATGCCTTTTTTTTCCGTACTTGATATTAATAGACAATCAGTTTCTCACGTGAAATGTTATTTGCAGATAATTGATCCTTGTGCCTTGAGCGAATCATACAAAAGGAAATTTTTCCTACTTACTAGTATATTTTATCTTCGGTAATTCCTGAGAATAAAATTTACTCTTTGTGACCAATTTATTTATCCTTCCATGAGATATTTTTAAACTTCTTGAAGATTAATTAGTTGTCATTTTCTAATACTGTAGGTATATAATTTCATTCTTATTAGGCCTATAATTGATTCTACAGCTCTCTTGAGGACCTTGGTCTACCAGAACGATTGCCATCTTACATGACAATTTTTTTGGAATCGTAAATGGTCAGTGTAGCAATTTTCCTTATGTCTTAACCCCAGTTATCCTGAACATGATGAGTACAAGCATCCATACTCATGCCGGATTTTAAACCTGGGGCCTCTGAGATGTGAGGCGGTTAACCTTTTCCTTCTCCAGATCTTCCTAACTGGTGAAAAGAGTATAATGACAGTGTAGATAGGTGATAGTCAACTTAGTCACTACCGCCCACTTGTGGGAATTCAAACTTTCATAGAGGTTTTGTTTGATACTAAAGCACTTTCCTGTTTTAAAAATTTGATTGAATTTATAAAAAAATTTCATGGCACTATATAAAACACTTTTGTTAGGTTATCATAAAATTCACTGTGGCAATTTAAATTTCTGAAAATTACTATTTGTAACATTGCAGAAACTGTAATAATACCCTCTATAAAAGAATTTATCTCAAGAGTGATGCATCAGGATATACCTGAAATTTTAAAAACGTTGCACCTAAATAAAGTAAAGTAAAGAGAGGAATTGAAGAAATTGTAGTTAATGTTAAAAAAAGTTTTCCCAATATTCTTCATTTTCCATACAATTGTATGTGTCTAACATTGCACATAATATGATTTATTGATGGCATATGTACATCAGTTTGATGAAAACAATACATTATGAGAAGAAATGCAATTCACAATAAATATCATTACAGATACAAGATATTCAATTCTGTGAAATCATACCTTACAAAAACATAATATTCCTTGGAATAATATTGTTGCATGGGCTACTGGTGGAGAACTGTCAATCGTAGGTCCCTATCGTAAAGTTGTTGCTTAGTTGTAGTACCATTCAGTATTCATTCTGTGGTGCACAGATGGCATATTGTAGGAAAACATCTATGTACAGTCTCCATACATCATTAACTATAATAATTTGAGCTGTAAACAAGATCAAATATATTGCAAAAAATTATAGACTGTTTTTACTACTAACAGAGATAGAAAAGTGGTCGGTAGGTATAAAAAGCTTGACTATCCCAGGTGTAGATGATAATGACATCTCATCTGTGCACAATGTGAAAGTTTCTGGAAGTAGACAAAAGAGAAGAAAATAAGTTTAGCATGAGAATCCCAAATTTATGCAAGATATTCCTGGTGTGACACCTGTTACTTCAGAAGAAGTAGCGTCAAGAATACAAAAAATTCCATGCAAATTTTGTGGATGGTAAGATTCAGTATTTCCTGGATGTCAACCTGTTTCTGTCATACATCAATCTTTTACAAGAAAACCCCCACAGTGCTTCTCACAAAGCAGATGGAACTTGATACATATTGATAATTCTGAAGGAAAATGAAATTTATTGCACGGACTGAAACAATTCTATATTTCAGGTTTCAAAACTAAGGTTTCCACACAGAGCGAATCTCAATAGACACCTCACAAACATGTTACTTGATAGGAATATGGTAATTGATAAAGTGACAAGACGTACCTCATTACTTAGCTCATGACATAACATTTGAAGGAATAATGTAGGGAAAATTGATTTTTCTCCTATCTTGCTTACATTCAGAAAGAAATAGTTGAAGTTAGACACCGTGTTCTGAAAGAATTACTTATTAAAATAATAAATGAACTTTTTAGTGACGAAAAGTAAAAAATATTTTCAAATTACTTTCGAGGAGATAAAATAAGTTCTTAAAATTAATGATGATACATTTGGTAAATCTGTTATCTACAATAGAGCAAATTCCAAAAGACGGCGGGGGATTCAAACGTATTGAACATAATCAGATATGACGACCCTCATATCCGACTCTGAAGTTGTCTGAATTTATTTGTTTGATTTCGGTAATAGCACTCTAATTCGTTTGTCATGTTATTCATAACACTTTTTATCCGTTAAAACGTTCGATTTTACTTCAGCCTTTTGCTCTCTAATATTCTTCTCAATTTGAATTTGAATAGAAAAATTTTTCGTTAGATTGAAAATTTATAATAAGAAAGTTAGCCAAATACAAACAAATGAAATGATAATATGAACACCACTCAACGTTTATGGGATACTTGTACCTTTCTTCAGGTGATAAGAAGACCACACAGACACAACTGGCTTTTGAGTTTTGTCAACTGACGAATGCTATCTTTCTTATTATTAAATTTGAATAACTCGATTCCACATTTAAAAAATTAGAACAATTTTTAGCAATGTCAATTATGTCAAGGTAGAGAAAAATATGAACAAATCTGCAAACGAACGAGGTTTCGATAATTTTATTATCTTTGATTTATAATCATAAATGTAGAGTATTTTTGTAATCATCTTTGGTAAGTTTTTGTGGAAGCAGAAGGTGTTGCGTATGGTTACGCAGTTTGAGTAGGTGGAAGTCAGATATATATTTATATATATATATTTATTTTAAAAGCTGCTTTTGGTGTTGGTGTTGTTGGAAGAAAACCTCATAATGGATAGCAATATGTCAACTGTCGTACCATCATCACCTTGGAAAACTGTGCAACAGCCCTGTAAAACCAAGTTCACCGATATTATGTCCGAGCAGTTAGCCAGTTTTCTAGATGGAGGAGAGTGTAAAAAAGAAAGTATCGATTCACCACAGGTAGAATCTGCAAACTGTACACCATACGTTCCTGGTTGTGAAAGTGACACAACAATTGCTCAAATTTTGCAATTTCAATTCGATAAAGAACACGATGATTTGCTTAAATGGACAGAAGATAAACTAAAAGGTAACTCCAAAGTGTCCGTTTCTTATGCTAATTATAGGATCATACCAGAAAATTTGTTGTCTGATTCTGAGGAAGAAATTTACGAAAAACGCAGGGAATGGGATAGCTTTGTAAAATCTGACAACTTTCTGAAAAATATGCCTAAATGTGGATATCAGAAACATGGTGCACATATGATAACAAAACATGACATTGAAATGACTAGTCGCAGAAATGCATCGCGTGTTATGGATTTTCCTCCAGAATTTCAAACAGGTGATGGTGGCGGGTTTGATATGCAACTCTCTAATAAGGTATTTAATAGTCTTAAAGCTTATTCACGCAATGAACATTCCCGTAGGCAGAGGCTTAATGATAAATGTGACAAAGCTACAGCAGAATTAGGTGTTGATGCAAAAACTAGGCTGCTGTTATACAAGTTGTTGAATCAAGAAATTCTAGAAAGAGTTAATGGAACTTTAAACACAGGAAAAGAAGCTGTTGTTGTGCATGCTGATGGGGGAATGATTAATGATATTGCTGTTCCAAAAGAATGTGCTATTAAGATTTATAAAACTACAACAAACGAATTCAAATCTCGAGATAAATATATTCAAGATGACTTACGTTTTAAAGACAGATTTACTAAACAAAACCCCAGAAAAATTATACATTTGTGGGCAGAGAAAGAAATGCACAATTTAATGCGAATGCATAAATTTGGTATTTTATGCCCTGAAGTTGTTATTTTAAAAAAACATGTACTTGTGATGTCTTTTGTGGGCAGTGATCACAAACCTGCTCGGAAATTAAAAGAAACTCTTTTGGATCCAGTAGAGTTAAGAAGTGCTTATGAAGAATGTGTGTCGACTATGAAAAAATTGTATTCGGAGGTTAGGTTAGTACATGCTGACCTGTCAGAATACAACATTTTGTGGCATGAAGGTAGGTGTTGGTTTATCGATGTCAGTCAAGCAGTTGAGCTAAATCATCCAAGAGCTATGGAATTCATGTATAGAGATTGTTCCAATATATCAAATTTCTTCAGAAGAAGAGGCTTAGAAGATGTATTGTCACCTGATAACCTGTTTAAGGAAATTTGTGGAACCGAGGTTCAAGATAGTGATAAGCTCAAAGACTTTGAAAAAGGTTTACAATTATTAACTTTTGATATACCTGATACTGATGATCCATTTGAATACTGCTGGGAACAGTCTAAATCTGAAGTACAGTAATTATTTAAATTATCTTTATATAAAGTTTTTGTTTTATTTACAAGAGTTTCCATTTGTTATTTTGGTGTAGAGTAATGAATTGATGTGGAATTCATTAATTAATGTGTTAAGTTTCTGTGCTTTCAATGGTATAGTGAAGTATGGGAATGAAAATTTGTCTGTAGAATTTACAATCTCATTTTTACTGTCTATTAATACAATATATATTCAATTGTATGTATCTTCATATAAAAAATGGTAAATAATATACATTGCCTGATTTTAAATTCCACTGACAATTTTCCGAGGAATTTGCTATTATTACCAGATATTTTAAAAAATTCCAAAGCAAAGGATAACATTGTACATGACAAATTAAAGGCAACTTTTTTTTGAAAAACTTGGTTTTAAAAATCGTTAATTTTGTTTGTGGAAGATAATAGTTTTGTGTCTTGACCCCTTATATTGGTAATTAATGCAATAACTCCTTTAAAGTGGATGTATGAAATTAAATTATATCACAGTTGTAAGTTGTTCTGTTCAATATAAAGGTCCTTTTGTTCTCTCTGAAAACACCATAAAGAGTTAATTGTACCTCAATATGTAATAATTACAGTTCTTTCAGAAGTGTGTTGCTATATTAACCAAGAAGTCCTAAAGGTCTCCTCCGATGACCATCAATGTTTACGTTCAGTAGCACTTTTGAACTCAAAGTGGATTATTGCATCGATGGATGTTGTGAGACAATATTTAAGCTTTAAGGAACTCCAGTCAAATTGCTGATCCACTTGTTTTCTGAGAAAGTTGTGAAAACACGCAGTCAGAAACTAGAACCTCAATATTATATAAGAAGTGCAGTAAGGAAATAATTATAGGCCCAGTACAACATATACTTATGACACTCTATATCCCAGAACATTTGATTCTTATGGGGTCTATAATAAATTATTCCATTATAGTGCATGTATTACACTTTGAAATTGCTGTAGCATGCAAAATTGATAAAAGGGTAATTTAATAAAACATTTATGTCATCATTGGTATTTCCGCAAAGCCCCAGAAATCGGGAAACGGTAGGAGGTGGTAGATTTTAATAAATGGGAATAGTGGAAAGTGTTTTGAGTCTGGACACCTACCTGAAATAGGCATCATTGTGCATACAAATTATAAGTTATGACATGCAGAGAGAATCAATTTGGAGATATTTAAAAAATGTTTTGTCCACAGAAAGAAATCCAGGGAAACAGAAACTGTTGATGGAGAGAAATTTAGAAGTTACACTTTGACGTGTGGCTAAATATTTAATGACGCAAAGAAATTTATTCAGCAGCTAAATTTTCTTTTCTTAGATACGTACTTAAAATTAATAATTGAGATTTAGTTTATCAATATCAGGCACCCCAAAACAAAGCCCTATCAACTTGTTTAAGTAGATCTTCTGTTGTCTAAGGCTTGTTTTCAATCTTCCGAAGAAAAATGTCTCATTGGAAGGCCTAGATAATAACCCTGATTTAAAGAGAATAATTTGTATTTATTGTTTTTATTCATGATGCTATTTGTTTTGTGTATTATGATTTTATTTATATAAATGTAAATTTTGTTAAGTTATCAATCCATCCTGGCAGTACCAGTTTTTCATTAATTTCTTCATGTTGGGCATAGGTTCAGAGCTAATATAAACAAGTGGAGTGATAATGAAACTATATAATAGAAGGATCCAGGACTTATTATTTACTTATGCTGAATACTAATTGCACATAAATTTTTCCCTCTGCACAGTATTGTTTTAAAACTTGAATGCATAATGTTAATCCTGTACACTGACTACCACCGAACTTAGTCTATTTGTACGTTTAATAAATTCTTTTGATAACTTCTTCATTGTCAGGTATTCCATAAAATAATATTTGTGCCTGGGATGTTGGTGGATTCTAAAATTAACATATCTCTAGCATTAATATTCTGCATATTTTCTAGTTGAGTGTTGAATAGGGTTGCCAGATTTCTTGTAAGTCAAGCTTGGACACAACCCGAAAAGAATCAACAATATTAGACCACAGATTTTTTTTGTCTTGCTTCTTAATTCATATAGCCTAAGAAAAAAAATCAAATTTTAGCAATAATTAATTAGAACAGTAAAAGTATTTATGTGTACATTTGGCAACAATTCAAATTGTTGTTTTTAATGCACTGTAGACAACTTTCAAGTACATTTATAGAAAGTCCCCGATATGGAGAAAATTATTCGCACATGTGATATAAATCTTTAAATTTGAATAAAGTCTTCTCGAGCTTATAACCGAGTAAAGAATTCTATTCGCGGTGTTTTGATGATGTTCACTGCCGCTAGCAATAGTGTTAGTCCGGTGTTATCTGGCCTGTATTGAGGAGCGTAGGTTGCCCATACCTCTTATTCATAGTCCGCCATCAGGTGACTTTTAGTTACTCAGGGCTAGCGCGTGCCTCATCACGTAACATCATCAGCATTGCTTATTACCTTATAAGCCGGGATTCCAGGCGTAGCTTACCATAAAGCCTGAGTCTTTGTTCAGTAAATCTGTATATGTTTTTATTTCAACTGCTTATAGAAGTACACTGTCCCAGAAGTCTTGTACTTTGATCAGGATCTTAGTTTCATTAAATTATATTTTGTTGCCGAGCATCAAAGCATGACAAATGACCGGAAAAATCAGGAGCGGCAATTATTTACTCTGTTACAAGCCCGAGAAGACTTTATTCATTCTCTACACCATGAAAGACTACAATCTTTTTATTGTTTGGGAAATTCCACTTTTATTTGCAAAAATAAAACTACTTAATGTTCGGAAGCTATTTACCATTCCAATTTGATGTATGATGAACTAATTCCTTAAAAGTATGTGTAATAGAAAAATTTGAAAAGGAACTAGATTAAGTCTTTAAGTGAATTTATAAATATGAAATAAATGTATCACTTTCCTGTTTGCTCAGAACATGAGGCTTAAAACCACCAAGAATCTCAGTTAATTTTAATTGATAAATAATTCTGGCTTTTTCTCAATTTTTCCCATGCAGGGAATAGTACTTGTGCGTTTTGAGATTTTTTAAAAATTTACCGTTTTTTTCTATTAGAATGTTCAGTGAATTTGATGTTTGAAGTTACTTTGAGGGGAGAAGTGATACAGTGACCGCACTTCAAATTAAATTATTTTAAATAAAATATTGCACAATATAATTAAGTTTGCTGGGTGGTTCCTCTTCAAACTGCGATATACTATAAGTTCATTGTCCAGTTGGCTGACCTCATCTCTGGGAGATTTTGGAGATAATTATTGCTGAATTTGGATTTCTTCTTCAACTGTAGGCATAGTTACGCTTTCATGGATGGTTTTATTTCTCACAAACCAAGATGCGCTTAAGATCGTGCGGAGAAGTTTTGGCGTTGTATAATTTTTGAGTTAGAGGGCTTGAAGCAGCTCCATAGTCGAATCCCATGTGTTAATAATGGTTTAAGAATGCATTTATAAAGGAGCACTTTGTTTTATCTTTTTAGTTTAGGATACCGGCAAAGTAACCAGGTTCATCTGTTGATTGTGCATTGATGGTTTTGATTGCACGAACTGCATTTTATCGTAATAAGGGTTATTGGCTATTTTGGCCGCACCCTTTAGGTATGTATTTATAACACTTCAAATATTAATTTTGAAAAGGAACTAGTCTTTAAGTGAATTTATAAATATGAAATAAATATATCACTTTCCTGGTTGTTAACAATTGGCCCGGGTTAAACTTTTATCACTTTGAAGTCTCGTGTACGTAGCGCAGACACACAATCTTACTCAACTAGATTTAATTGAGAACTGATTCTATATTAGTAACGCTCGTATAATTCTTTACACAGTACAACTTGGTGAAAGATGATTTTCGAGTCGCTACTGACATCCGGTGCACTAGTCGGAGGTCGTTATTAGGGGCATCAACACCACACCGCGTCACGTTTGTAAACACTAAAGTCGGCAGGCAAGCAAATACGTCCATACTACTCGAGGCGTTCAAGAAGACTGAAAATTCTCTTTGAAGAGTGTTTTAAAAATTACTTTTGTCCAGAAATAAGAAAAAAATATTTGAAGGACAATAACTTAAGCAACAAGGCATTGCTTAATTTGGATAATGCTCCGGTTAATTTATCCGAGTTATCTGACGATGTGGATATTGAGAATCTTCCAAAAAATATAACACCCGTGCTCCGGCCAATGGACCAGGGTGAAATAACCACTTTTAAGTCTTATTATTTATAAGAACTTTTCATAAACTTATACACGAAACCGACGGTGAATCTTCAATGAAACAGTTTTGAAAAAAAAGCACCATCAGGCATGTTGTTTGTGAAAGACATATCCAATTTTGGGTAACTCATCTTTTTAGATCTCGTGGTAAGCACCGGTCTGTGATCAGCAGACCAATAGCCGCCCGTTATGTGCTATCCTAGTTACGAACGACGAAATGAGTGAGTGAGCGAGCGCTTCACATGCACTCCATATAAACAGCAAAAACTCTGATTTAAGATTTCTCGAGCGAAGGCGCTGTGCACACATTCGATTGCCAACAAAAATAGGTCCTGTTAAATACCGGCAAAATATTAATACTGTACATTCCATAGCAGATGTCATAGACAACATTAGCAAATCGAGGAAGGTATTAAAATCCACAACATCATTGAACGAAGTTTGGGAATGGAGGGGAGGGGGGGGTGGAATCTGACCAGAATGCATAAAAACTAATGAACCTTAAGTTGATTCTCTTTCTGAAATTCTCAAAACATACTAAACTTAGGAAACCATCTTGGTTTTGAGGCTTTGGAAGAAGGTGATTTTCTGGATGCCATCTGAGAACCTGTGTCAAACGAAGAAATGATACAGATAGAAACACAAGCACGCGATGAAGTGTCAGAGCCATAGCTTGTGTGCCAACAACTAACTACAAAGAACTTGTATGCGCTTCGTTATTTTGAGCAAGGAATGAACATCTTTCTTTAAAATTATCCCGACGAAAACGCAGCGCTAAAGTGTCTCGAAGAAACAAACTCGGCCATTGCCTGTTACAAAACACTGCTAAAAGAAACAAAGCGAAGCACCAATATTTTAAACTGGGTCAATCGATAAAAGCAGTAAGTGAGGATGGCAGATTATTACATCTTAGTATCTCTTCGTAAAAATGTTCGTTATTAGAATAAAACATTTTCTAAATTATATGTGCATATGATTTGGTTTTTAATTTATATGCTAACTTTTTTGATTTCTATTTATTACATGATTTTGTACTTTCATTTTTAAGTAAGCATTTTTGTAGGAAATAAAAATAATAAAATGCTTTTTATATATATTATATAATTTAAAAATAAAGGATCAGATGCAATCAAATTTGTATGGGTTTGTATCAAAATTATTGATTTGTTATAGATCTTTTCGCTTTACGGCCAACTTTTACGGAACGTATTGTGCAGCTGTAAAGTAATAAGTTGCGCCTTCTCTGTATTGTAGTCTTTGAAATACTTAGTAATCTTTGTTGGTGACTAGTGACATCTCTATAAAGTAATAATAAAAATTGTAAGAAAGCTGGTAACAAGTCGGTAAACAATTGCATGAATACAATGCATTTCTTCGTTAAATTAACATACCCCCCACTGTCACTAATCACTGGCTCTACCGCCTCTATCCTTGAGAAATCATGTATCGCCATGTAAATTATGTTTGAGCATTTCGGAAGGTAAATGTCAATTATTTGACTACGTGATTTGACATTGACAACCAGAATCAATATTTTGTTTAAATTGCTTTTATTAAAAATGTAGTTGTACTAGAACACACGAAAACTACATGTTGTCTAAGTGTATACAAAGTAAACTTGTGTTTGTGCACTGCTACATTTCACCATCAAATTTCAACTGCTGATATGTGAATGATTTAGTATTGTGTATATACAATTAACTTTTGAATTAATATAGATACAATGAATGATTTCCCATAATTTCATCACATGGCTTATATGCATTTAAATTGAATATAATTATTTCAAAATTAAATTTGTAATCTGTCATTAGTGACATGTAGTATTTGACCATTTTATTCGGGGATTAATGAAAATTTCTCTTGGTAGAAATTTATTTTCTATATTGATGTAAATATTAGTGTAGCTAAAGTAAGTAAAATATATTTCAGAATGTTTGGATTTTCTACTCGATGCCAAGATCATCAGTCTCCAGGAAAAAGAGTAGGGGTAGGCACAAGTGGTTTTGTGGATTCCTCAATGTCCAACATCGTTGGAGATGTTGAGGTTGGTTTTATTTTAGTCGTGTTTCTGTTATCTTGTTAATCAGCCTAATGTAATGGCTATATGGTGGGTTTTTCTCTGTGCAGAAGCGGAATCTGGTTTATAAAATGAAAATGTTATTGAGAAACTGTAACCAGTTTAGAGAGACAATGAATGACTAGTTTAAAATGAAAAAAAAAGTGACAATTTGAAAGCCATAATAAAACTAATTTTATGGTAATTTTTGTTGATAATAAATAAGGAATTTGATGACTGGAGAGAGGAGAAATGCCTTATGACAAGTTTGTAGTTGCAAAGATTAGGGCATAATTCAATACAAGTAGATGTGTGTATAAAATTTCAGAAAGATGGTGATAGTAGTTTTATGGATTTATCCTCTACCTATGATTGACTAGTTAGAGTATTGTAGTGAAGTAGTTAACAAGAACACCTTAATGCCTTTATCGAATAAGGTGTGTTGTTGGTGTTATCTCTTATAACATTAGATTTATGGGGTATTTTCTTTGTAGTGACATGTAGATACACCTTGTGTATCTCATCATATTTCTGTATAATGGAGCTTTTTTGAAAGCCACTATCTAGGATTGAATTATGGGAGGAAATATTGGAAATAAGTATAAAAATTGTAGGGTTATTGTGAATTTGATATATTTAAAAGTGGAATTTACATTAGACACCAAGGAAATGTTCAAATCATATGATTTTGGTGTAAGAAATTTTTTGAAATTTGATGATATAATACATGAAGTTTGTTAAATCATTTTTCGTTTTTATTCTCTAAGACTTAATGTAATTAATTAGTGAATATGTAAGTTTATAAATATTCATATTTTACTTTAGGTGGACAACTCAGACACTGTGTTACAAAAATTATCTAAGCTGTACAGAGAACACCTGATGAGTGACATAACTTTGGTAGTTGATGGAACAGAATATCCAGCTCATCGTCTGATATTGTGTGCATCCAGTGAAGTATTTCAGGTTTGAAGTTTATTTTTAATTCATGAAAATATCAATTCAATTAATTTAATGATAATGTGAGATATTTCCAATTTTTTAATTATCCTTAATTTTTAATAGCCACAAGCTATCTTTCTTTCCTTTCCATACCAATATTGCAATTATATATATATACTAGCTGGGTGCCCGGCGTTGCCCGAGATGTCATTTATCTATAACCGTTTTTGGTTACTTTTGTGCTATTTTTATGTAAAGCTCCTCGAACCCTATCCTTAAATGTGCTCATCTCCCATGCCGAAGGAATATGAAGTCATTGACTAAATATATCGGCCGTTTTTACATGTTAGAAGATGACCACCCCCACAAATATGCGATAATGAAAAAGAATGTATTCCACGCAAAAATCGGCCGATTACATTGTCTGAAAATTTATTCCCTCGCCCAACAACTCCCAAACCCGTCGCGTTACCCAGGTTGTGACAATTAGATTCAGCGACATTCATAGTCTCGGAATTGATTCGATTCTCGGTTGTTTTTGAGGGATTTTATTTAACGTACCTCCACCCCACCCCACCCCTAAGCTTGCTCCCCTCACAGGGGTTAAATTATACACAAACAACATCGGTATAAATACTATCAAAGTAATTAACCCCAGGAAATAATTATCGCAAATATCGACCGTTTAACATGTTTGAAATTTTTCACCCCCGACCACTCCCGCTTCGGGGACTTAAACGGTCAAGTTTAATGTCATAATTAAACTCAGTGACAATCCTGATAGTTTCTGGTTTCTTTTTATGTAATGCTACTTCCACGCCAACCCTTAAGGGTGCACCCTTCCGAGTCCGAAAGGGGTTGAAATTACACACAGAGAACATGTAGGGAAATTTTATTAATCTAATTCATCCCGAAATATATTTAATTGACGAAAAAAAGGCCGGTCAACTCATCTTAACCCAGCCGATATCCGCGCGTTGTCCAGATTGTCATAAATAAATTCAGCAACATCCATTACCTTCGATTTGACTCGAATGTCGGTTGTTTTATCGTTATTTTCAAGGAAATTAATTAAACTCAGTAACAATCCCGATAGCTTCTGGTTTCTTTTTATGTAATGCTACTTCACGCCCATCCTTAAGGGTGCACCCTTATGAGTCCGAAAGGGGTTGAAATTATACACAGAGAACATGTAGGGAAATTTTATTACTGTAATTCATCCCGATATATATTTAATAGAAGCAAAAAACAGCCGGTCAACTCATCCCAACCCAGCCGATACCCGCGCGTTATCCAGATTGTCATAAATAAATTCAGCGACATCCATTACCTTCGATTTGACTCGAATCTAGGTTGTTTTATCGTTATTTTCAAGGAAATTAATTAAACTCAGTGACAATCCCGATAGATTCTGGTCTCTTTTTATGTAAAGCTACTTCACGCCCACCCTTAAATGTGCACCCTTATGAGTCCGAAAGGGGTTGTAATTATACACAGAACATGTAGGGAAATTTTATTAATGTAATTCATCCCGAAATATATTTAATCGACGCAAAAAACAGCCGGTCAACTCATCCCAACCCAGCCGATACCCGCGTGTTGTCCAGATTGTCAAATAAATTCAGGGACATCCATTACCTTCGATTTGACTCGAATCTCGGTTGTTTTCCCGTTATTTTCAAGGAAATCCCGCCAGCCCCACCCCTATCATGCCTACAAACAACATCGGTAGAAATACTATCAACGTCAATGGTCCCGGCATTCATTTATTCCACGCTAATATCAATTATTTAACATGTTAGAAAATTTCCATCCCATCCACTCCAGCCCCTCGGGGCTAAATGGCCAATTTGATGCTATAATTAAACTGGACGACATCCATAACTTTGGATTTGACTCCAATCACAGTTGTATTCGCGTTATTTTATTGCAGCGTTCCTCCACCCAACACCTAAAAGTGCTCTACTGATAATCCCGACCCGCTTCTGGGGGTGGTAGACGCGTCTCACCCCAACAGTCGGTAGAAACACTATCAATATCTGTGACCCCAAAAAATATTTATCCGACTGAAATATCGACTGTTTTAGCATGTTTAAATATTTCAAATGTAAAATTATGTTTATAACAATTTATAATATAAAAACTTTTTAAAAGAGTATAAAAAGCAATGGTTCTGAAACACTTTTATTTTTGATTAAACGTCGTTATTAATGGAAACAACATCGGTTAAAATAGTATGAACAACACCACCCCTAAATCTGCTACTTTCCCGTGGTGGAAAGGGTTGAATTTTTACTCATATCACATCGGTAGAAACACTATACCCATAAACACATAACATTTTGGCAGTTTTAGAATAATAGACAATTCTCACCCCCAGCCCTAAGCAAGCTCACCACTAATGTCGAAAGGGATTTATATTTTCAACAACATCCGTTGAAATAGTATTCACGTAATTCTCCTCCAAGAACGCGCAAGAACTGACTATTTATCTCCCCTTCCAACCCCCACCCTTTCGGGTTAAATGGGCAATTAAAAATATTTATCCGAAGTATACTCACTGACATCCATAACCTTCGATTTGACTCCAAACTCGGTTGTATTCGCGTTATTTTTCTGTAAAGCAACTCCACCCCAAACCCTAAGGGTGCCCTTTTCCCAGGGCGTAGGAGATGATTATTATATTCAGATAACATCGGTAGAAACACAATTAATATCTTTGACCCCAAAAATATTTATCCAAATCTAATACCTGCTGTTTCAGTATGTTTAAGTATTTCAACCCCCGTCCACCCCCGCTTCTGGGGTTGGTAGACGCGTCTCACCCCGACAGTGTTGTTTTCCTGGTCGCAAAGAACCCGTGTACGAAATTTGGTGAAATTTGCTCCAGCGGTGTAGATTTGTACTCTCCACCCCAAACGCTAGGGGTGCTCTTTCCCAGGGTGTAGAGGTTGAAAATTATATTCAGATATCATCAGTGAAAAGACTATAAATATCTTTGACCCCTAAAAATATTTCTCCGACTGAAATATCGACTGTTTTAGCATGTTCAAATATTTCCACCCAGTCCACCCCCGCTTCAGGGGGTGGTAGGCGCATCTCACCCAGACAGTGTTGTTTTCCTGATCGCAAAGAACACGTGTGCGAGATTTGGTGAAATTTGATCCACCGGTATAGATTTGTATTCTCCACCCCAAACCCTAAGGGTGCCCTTTTCCCAGAGTGTAGAGGATGAAAATTATATTCAGAAAACATCGGTAGAAACACCATCAATATCTTGGACCCCTAAAAATTATTATCCGACTAAAATTAGGCTGTTTTAGCTTGTTTAAATATTTCAACCCCCGTGCACCCCCGCTTCTGGGGGTGGTAGACATGTCTCATCCCGACAGTGTTTGTTTCCTGGTCGTAAAGAACACGTGTACGAAATTTGGTGAAATTTACTCTACCGGTGTAGATTTGTATAACGAACATACAAATATACAAACAAACATACAAACATACAAACAAATATACAAACAAACATACAAACATACAAACAAACATACATACACTCTTTTTTATTTATAAGATTAAGTGTGATAATTATTTATATTAAGCCCTTTCGTTCTGGTAGAAAAGGGATTATTAATGGATTGATTTATATGGTTTAGGATTTTGAGAACAATTGTTTTAATAATGTAGATTACGTGGATAATATTTTCATTGAAATTGTAGTAAACTAAATTATAAACTACGTTAGCATGTAGAGTTTTTGTTACATGTATTTGTAAGTAATTATTTGTTGCTTTATTTCTTCTCAATAATACAACTTCAAGTACGGAATAAATGTAAAATTATGTTTATAACAATTTAAAATATTAAAACTTTTTAAAAGAGTATAAAAAGCAATGGTTCTGAATCACTTTTATTTTTGATTAAACGTCGTTATTAATGGAAACAACATCGGTTAAAATAGTATGAACAACACCACCCCTAAATCTGCTACTTTCCCGTGATGGAAAACATAACATTTTGGAAGTTTTAGAATAATAGACAATTCTCACCCCCAGCCCTAAGCAAGCTCACCACTAATGTCTAAAGGGATTTATATTTTTAACAACTTCCGTTGCAATAGTATTCACGTAATTCTCCTCCAAGAACGCGCAAGAACTGACTATTTATCTTCCCTTCCAACCCCGACCCTTTCGGGTTAAATGGGCAATTAAAAATATTTATCCGAAGTAAACTCACTGACATCCATAACCTTCGATTTGACTCCAAACTCGGTTGTATTCGCGTTATTTTTCTGTAAAGCAACTCCACCCCAAACCCTAAGGGTGCCCTTTTCCCAGGGCGTAGGAGATGAATATTATATTCAGATAACATCGGTAGAAACACAATCAATATCTTTTACCCCGAAAATATTTATCCAAATCTAATACCTGCTGTTTTGGCATGTTTAAGTATTTCAACCCACGTCCACCCCCGCTTCTGGGGTTGGTAGACGCGTCTCACCCCGACAGTGTTGTTTTCCTGGTAGCAAAGAACCCGTGTTCGAAATTTGGTGAAATTTGCTCCAGCGGTGTAGATTTGTATTCTCCACCCCAAACGCTAGGGGTGCTCTTTCCCCAGGGTGTAGCGGTTGAAAATTATATTCAGATATCATCAGTGGAAAGACTATAAATATCTTTGACCCCTAAAAATATTTATCCGACTGAAATATCGACTGTTTTAGCATGTTCAAATATTTTAACCCCCATCCACCTCCGCTTTTGGGGGTGGTAGGCGCGTCTCACCCCGACAGTGTTGTTTTCCTGGTCGTAAAGAACACGTGTACGAAATTTGGTGAAATTTGATCCACCGGTATAGATTTGTATTCTCCACCCCAAACCCTAAGGGTGCCCTTTTCCCAGGGTGAAGGGGATGAAAATTATATTCAGAAAACATCGGTAGAAACACCATCAATATCTTGGACCCCTAAAAATTATTATCCGACTAAAATATCGGCTGTTTTAGCATGTTTAAATATTTCAACCCCCGTCCACCCCCGCTTCTGGGGGTGGTAGACATGTCTCACCCCGACAGTGTTTGTTTCCTGGTCGTAAAGAACACGTGTACGAAATTTGGTGAAATTTGCTCTACCGGTGTAGATTTGTATAACGAACATACAAATATACAAACATACAAACAAACAAACAAACATACAAACAAACAAACATACACTCTTTTTTATTTATAAGATATATATAATATGAAGGAGATGGCGGTGAAAACCATCAAAACATTGTAGAAATTAAACGACACTACCCGGTTGGAATCCTGGGAAAACTTTATCCAGCAGTTACACCAGGAAAACCTATGTTCCTTACATGTATCTTGATAAATGGATAGTATAGTATAGTATAGTACAAAGGTTGGGAATATACTCTAAAAAAAGCATATGCTTTAGGCATAGTAATATGCTCAAAGCAAGCATATGTTCAATGTGTAGAGAGGAAAGGAAGAAGAAGGAAAGACTGAAAATATTCGTCAGGGTCGGGAATTAAACCCTGCTACTTCTGTTTTGTATGCAAATGCTTTACCTCTGAGCTACCGTGCCTTTCCCCAGACTTAAGAAATGTAGCCAGTCTTATTAGGTGTAGAGGGTGGAATGGATACATAAGAGGGAGTGAAGAGAGTGGAGCATCCATTAAGGAATAACTACAAATGCTAAGGATATTAATTATAAAACAAATTACCTGGGTTCAATTCCCATCTTTCCTTCTTCTTCCTTTCCTCTCTACAAGATAATATTGTACTTTATATTGAAATATATATATATATATATATATATATATATATATATATATATATATATATATATATATATACTTTAATTATATTTTATTATTGAAGTATACATTTGATGATGTTGACAAATTTAATGAAATTTAGTTAAATGCTCATTATTATTTTTAAAATAAATTTATATTTAATTTTAGATAACTCTTGACATGTTTCCCAAAATTTATTTGAATGTTTTTTATTTATTTAAAGGTGATGCTTATGAATAAGGAATGGACAGAGTCAAAGGAAAGTAAAGTTGAACTCAAAGAAAGTCCTGCGTGTTCTAAGATTTTTGGTGACTTTCTTCGTTATATTTACCTTGGTCAAATTCACATAAATCATTTGGTTGTTTTGCCCATATTAGCTTTGGCAGATAAGTATATTGTAAAGGTCAGTTTGTTCATATTGTTTTGTGTCCAATTAACTATTTAAATATTTAGATTTTAGTGTTATGTAATAACTTTCTTTAAACAAAAAGTTTTTCCACTAATTTATATTTCAGAGGTATGTGTGTTTGAAACATGTTTTATAGTATACTGTTCATAAGCAAACTTTAAGTATCACTAAGATAAGTAATATACCATATTATCAGGAATGTGATTTTAAAGTGTAATTTCAAAATTTACAAATAGAACTTATGTATTGAAATATCTGTGGAATGCAACTTAGATTAATCTTTCTCAAAATTGGTTTTCATTATGTAGTATAAATATATGAATTTTTATAGGATGTATTGTTTAATTAAATATTTTTTTCAGAAAAGTTACAATAATTGTTGACTTATCTGCTTATTTTATAATATGCTTTTCTTCTCTATTAGGATCTAATCACACTTTGTGTGGAATACATGTGTTCTCATATTGCTCATGCTGCAGCTAACAATCAGTTAGTTTCATGGCTTCAGTATACACTTAACTGTGGTCATTATGAAGTTGCAAAGGTAATTTTTTGGAGAGTTTTTTCCTCTATTGAGTAGTAGTTTGACTTAAAAGTGTTTGTATCTTTGAAAAAACAAATTTATAATTCATTAGTATCAGTCTATAAACTAATTCTAATATATTTATGATTTTACAAATAGTGTTAATACTACAATTGTCTTTGTCACCATTATTACTTTTACTAACATCCAATCTTCATCTTTTAATGATCCTCTACATTCTATCTCTACTTTTTCTTTACGTAGTTACCTTAAATGGAGTGCTATGTGTAAGTAGAGGAAGCTCTGGAAGAGGATACTATCAGTAACAACATTACAAAACGTTTCAGAGTCTGTCACCATCATCATCTTCAGGTGAAGTTCTGAGAGTGTGTGCTTGAGTTTGGGGAAAAAACAGTTCTTACAATTGTTGGTGGTAGGAGATTCGGCTATCTTGGTCTCACTTACCTCTGCCATATGAAAGGCCCGGTCACCAATGCCTTCACTTGTGGCAAAGCAGTGTGGCCTATTTACCACACTTTTCACCTGTTCCCTAGAATATGCACTGGATTCCTGTTGTAGGTCAATGATAAGTGGATCCCAAGCCTTGCTGATCTTGAAGCTCATGTCATCATTAATCAGGTTTCGTCCTTTCCAAATCTCTGTGTCCCAATAATTATTCACATGGTCCAATATCATTGTTTCCTGGAATGCTTCATTAAAGCATGTTTGGCTATAGCCAATTTTGTGAGTTGCTTCAACAATCACATTTTTTCTCTTGTCCAGTTTATTTAATTCTTTCATTTAACTGGACAGTTGATAGTCTCTTTTCTGTCTGATAATTATCATACAGTTTTTTTTAATAAAATCTGTAATACTTTCTGTATTCTACTTGACATTATTTAACTATACCCACAGCACAGTTTTATTACAGAAATAGAAAACAAAGTATAAGTTGGTAGCAAAATAATTTGTTTCCTCATTTTGAATAGAGGCATAATCGAAAAACCATCTTAATTTGGTTTCTTCCCGATCTAGCAATGCCCATTTGATTTATAATGCTTTTTTTGTCTTGAGTACTTCATCAGTATAAAATTATCAACTATGATTCAAAATAATAAAACCATAGCTTCATTTATAATACGGTTTAATAATATTCTTATACTATTATAGGATGAGCCTTGATATAGTTCAAGTATGTACTTTTCTAGTATTAGTTACTTTGTCTGTTGCAAACCTTATATGTATTCTAAGGTGCTACTTATTTTCATTTACATTTTAATTTTTTATACATTTACATTTTAATAATTTACATTGTTTAATTTTTAATTATCATGAAATTATATAGACTATTTTTTTTCTAAATCAGGTTTGTCAAAATTTTGTAATGTGGAATCTTGAATTAGTATCAAAGAAAAGTGATTTCATTGACTTTGAACCTGATATATTAATTTCACTGCTTCAGCAGAATGATCTTGTTGTTCATGATGAAATGACACTTTACAAGTAAGTCTTATTCATGCATTTATAAATTTTTTATGTAATATTAATTAATATGACTAAGACAAAATTTAATACTTCCCTATAAGCAATACATTACTAAATTACTTACATAATGGTAATCAGATTAAATAGTCAAATAACAGACAAAATAAAGTGATGATATAAATATCACACTATGTTTATGGAAACTGTACTTTTTGTCAGCTGGTTAAAAAAAACAGGAGCGACAATTAATATTAGCTTTTGAGTTTGTCAACTGTATTGTGCAGTTGTGTTACTCCTGACTCTTGTGTTTTTTAATCACCTGATGAAAGGAACAAAATTTTCAGAAATTTTTTGTGGTATTTATATCATCACTTCATTTGGCTATTTTATCTTAATATTATTATATTTTAAGACAGATACATTATATTTTCATTCTACGTAAATAACCATGTATCAGGATAGTTGAATGCCACTATTTCATCCTACCTGCGCACAGAATAAATGCCTATAATTCAAAATGTCACAAATCACTCTTCATACCATACTGACGGTGGTTGTATTAATTTGTTTCACAACATAGAAAAAGTATAATAATGTTTCATGTGATTTTTATATTATAAAAATTCTCAAACAGGAATTAATCAATTTTATTTGTTTATATATTTATGATACATGACATTAACTGTAACAAGTTATTATGTTGTACCTTTAATCTTAACCTTTTGGTTTTGACTACATGTAATTTAGTCTTCTTAATGGCACTGTAGACTGTTTAGCATCACATCTTTGCTTACAATAATTTTGTAAAAAGTAATGAAAATGTGTTTGAAACCCGGCAAAGTTTTGGGAATCATTTTTGTATTGCAGCTGCAATACCATTCTGAGAAGGGTAAATGCATTTGTGTCCAAGAGATCAGCAATGAAAACATAACCACATGGCCCTTCTCCAGAGGCACACACACTGCAGAATGTGGATAGATAAAAGCAATTGTGTGCAGCCCCAGTCATTCTGCTAAGCTTCATGCTTCTGAATTGCAATTGAGCTGGAGCACTGTAAGGTGTATCATACACAAACACTTGGGGTTCCACATGTATAAATTAATGATTGTGTAGAAATTGAATGCTGATGATTATTAACAATGCTTCACATTTGTAGAAACAATACTGAATATGTTTGAAGAGGATAAAAATTTGAGCATTATCATGAGTGATGAAGCTCATTTTCATTTAAATGGTATCGTAAACAAACAGAACTGTTTATAGTTGTCTGAAAAAAGTCTTCATTTGTTGCATAAAAAACCATTACTTAGCCCAAAAGTAACTGTTTGACGTGCCATTGGTAAGTATAAGATTTATGACCCATTTTTCTTTGACCATAACTGTCAATAGACTAGGAATCAATGGGTAAAATATATGGTTCCAGCAAGTCAGCTTCAGTAACTGAAGTTCAAGTGTTGTTTCTGATAGGCTCATTTCTTGGTTGGTGATGTCCCCTGGCCTCCCTATTCACCTGATTTTTATCTGCATATATCTGTTTATATCATAAAGCACATATACGAAGGAAAGCCACACACACTGAAAGCAATAATAAACCAAATTGCACAAATTGATGAAGAAATACTGTGAAGAGTGGAGGCAAATTTCTGTAAACATCTTCAAATGATTAAATATTTTTAACCAATAATCAATGGAGTAAAACATTTGTTTCCCATGACCACCTTTATTTATAATCTGCCATCAACTGTTTCAAAGAAAATGTATTTTGCCATTCAAAGGCCACCTGAAATCACATCTATGAATTGTCAAGCCATCTCTATAAACACTTTCAAGAAAATAGTTTGTTTTTATCAGTCCTTAGACATTGCCAGGCTCTCTCTAACATACATCTGACTTCAAACAGATTCTGAATGTAGTGTGGTTGAAACTACCCATTATGTTACCAGGAGAAATGTACAATATTCGTACTACAGAGTGCATGGTCTTCAAAACCATTTCCATAAATAGTATGGAACCTGCAGTATAACATTTTTGTTTTACATATCACTTTCAGTGTAAGTTCCCGTTTACTGTACCTTCACTTCATCTTAAATATTTTTATTAATTATAATTTTATTCCATATATATATTTTAAATTAATTGAAATTCATGGCTTATGTATGAATAATTGGATAGTACTGAAATTGAGAGAGAATGCAGTTTTGCCTCCATAAAATATTTGGATTATCAAGCCACATTGTATTTCAGTTAATTAATTACGCATGAGCAGTATTATAAAAATAAAATAAGTACTGCTTTGTTAGTCAAAAAAGCATTAATTTATTTCAGCTGTATTGCCATATGGCTAGAAATGCAGCGTGACCGCCTGTCCCATATAAATTCTCCAGATAGTTTACTTGTGCACATGGAGCAGTTGGTAGTTGCTTTAATGTCATACATAAGATTTCCTATGATGTCTCCTCGACAACTTGCTGACCTACTCCTGTCACCACTTACTCAAGCTTACAAAGAATTCTTCATGGAGCGTATGGCCATTGGAATGTCATTTCATTATGGTAAGTTATGAAAAATTTTCTTTGGTTCTTTCTTTTAAATTTTATTTTTGAAGCTGATCTTTTGCATTTATTAATACAGTTGTTTAGATATATAACACAAAAAAATATTTTCAGAATAACTAAAGAATCCATTTTAATATTATAATACTATGCTTAATAATACAGTTTTGTTTGATTGTTTGTTTGGATATGAAGAAATTATAAATATTTAACTATTTATTTTAGATCAAGATTTTAAAATTCTACTAACATAATTCTGAAATTTTCTATATTATTGTTTCTACCTTGCTATCACTTCATTTATGGAATTAAGTTATGAAAATATAATTCAATATGAAGAGGATTTTCAAATGTCAAGCATTCCATATCTTTCATATCTGCTTTATTGAATTCATACAGTTTCTAGGTTGCTTGATTGTTAAATATATTACAATAAAATAACTATTTTTTTCATTTTTTTAGATTTTTTAAATAATTGTTTGAAATGTTTTGTAAATTTTTAATTTCTTTTTTTGAAATTAATTTTATTACCTTTTATTATTACCTCTATTTCCAACCATTTATGATTCTCAATTTTGAATGATTTTTACTGATTACTTCACTATCAGAGTTAAGTTAGAGAGTCCAAAAGAAGTGTTTATATAAATACTGCTAATATTGCTAATACTTTAATAAAAATGTTTTACAACTAAAAAAAATGCTGATTTTTTTGTGCATAACATTTCCAATTTAACAAAATTTACTTCTATTAAAAAATATTTGTCTCATTGTTTACTTTATTTTAAATCAGCATTTTTTGACAATAGACACTAAAAAATATGCATATAATTAGATAAATAAGTAGTCGAACAACAACAACAAAGTAAGTGCTATATAAATTCCACACAAATTTTATGCAATCCTTGTTACTTTTGTACAAACTAAGTGACAAACTGGTTAGTGCAGTGTCATTCTTATGGTTCTTGAATCAACAAGGATTGTAGAAATGTGGGTTATTTATTTAACACATAGTTTTGTTAGTTATTTGTGATACAGGTGTTTTCTATTTTAATTTCAAGATCTGTATATAGTTTTAGGGACTCATATTTATAAAGTTTTGGATTGAAGTTCCGAATAAATTTCATAAATAAATTTTTTATTATATTATTATGAAAATCAATGGGCACCAACCCATTGAAGATGAAGACAAAATTAGGTGTATAATAAATATCACACAATGTTGCTGCAGACCTTGTTCCATTTGTCAGGTGATTAACTTTATGAATGACATGCTGTGAAAACCAGGTGACAATTCAAAAGTAAATATTTTAATATGAAAGCAATGAAATTTCACAGTATCTGTTTGTATGTTAATTGCAGTGATATTAAATGTAATGTAAAGAATTTCTGATATAATTCTAGAATTGTAACTGGCATCAACATCCAAAATCTTAGCATTTTGCCAATCAAAGGAATTAATAATGTTTCAAGACAACAGATTGTTTATCACAATGGAGTTAATTATTTGTCATATTCCTTTTATAATTTGCCCTAAATAACTGGAATTACAATCAGAATAAGAGGTTTTGCTAACTATATAGTGCTTGTATAAAAAGTTCTCATCCCACTGCCTCAGCTGTGTTAGCATAAGTTCAGATACCAGCCACTCTCCGAGGTACCCTACTCACGGCAGCACCTGCCCCTCACATTATCATTGCTACAGCTGGATCCTAAGCCTTGCTAAATTGAAACCTGGTGTCCTGGTTGAGCAGGTTGTCATGTGTCTTAAAATGTATGGCCTCTTTGATGATGCTGTTCCAGAAACTATTGACACTGTCCAAGATTTTTGGTTTCACCTCTGCTCTCTCCAAAGGTCTAACCATTGCCCCAACTCAGGACACGGTTCCAGCCAGAGACATTATCTGTGGTTTTGAGCAGGCTATCCACAACCTTTTGTCAGGAGTAGCCCAGGATCTAAGGAAAGAGGTATGCTGTACCATCTGCATATCTAGACCACCAAAATCCAACATGACCGCAGGTGAGCGGAAGGCCATCTTAAGTCTGCGCAAGGACCTGAACACAGTGGTATTGGCAGCAGATACAGGAAATGCCACGGTCATTCTCACAGCTGATGAATACTGAAAAAAGATGTTGAATCGGTTAATGATCCCAGTTATCGGTTGATAACTCGCAACCCAACATCAGCATTGGCCCAAAAGATGGCCACACTTCTGAAGGCGTCAGGCCTTCCTTCAGAAATGTTCACAAGGCTTAGATAAATGGAGCACTTTGAAGATAAGGCCATAGATAGTGTACCACTATGTCCAAAACATTTCTTTAGATATGTCGATGACACTTTAGTCGTTTGGCCACACTGGGTGGAGAAACATATCAACAGTCTGCACTGTAACATAAAATTTACAATGGAGGTGGAGAAGAATGGGCACCTTCCCTACCTAGATGTTCTAATCCGGAGGAAACAAGATGGTGGACTGGGCCACTGGTTTATCGGAAAGCCACATATACTGATCGTTATTTGCATGTCAGCAGTTTCCATCATCTGACACAAAAGAGTGGAGTTCTCTCAATTGTGGTCCACAGGGCCAGTGTGGTATCAGAGAAAGACAATCTAGCTGGTGAATTAGAACATCTTAAAACCGTTTACCACTTGGGTGGATACAATCCTGGAATGATAAAGAAGGCACTTGCGCTCCAAAGGAAGAAAACAGTAGAGGAAAAGGAAAATGTAGACTATTGTGCATACATTCCTTTCGCCAGGAACATCAGCAACCAAATAGGACGCCTCCTGGCCAAGTACATCATTGACATGGTGTTCTATCCACAGAAGAAAAACTTCTTTATCCAATAAGTTTATATAATTGGGAATAGAGTTGAGTAAAGAAAAAACGTCAAGAGACATCAAACAATGGTTATGGGGGAAGGTTAAATGTATAGTTCTCTTAATAAATTGGTGAGAGTTTTTCACAGGATGGTATTTTTTTTAACTATTTATGGATGTAGGAAGAAATGTGTACATTGTGGACACAAAAATAATCCTAAAAGGTATGTCAAATTTAAGAATTTTTGGAAGGGCATAAGCTGCAGTAATGTTAACTGAAGTGAAAATGGTCTATAAATAGAAGTACATATCAAGTTTCAACATTATCAGAGCCCATAGTCAAATGATTTATCAGTGAATATTAAACTCTGATGATCTTGACAGTGTTATGATATATTAATCTTCATAGGTATTTAGTTAGTTAATTTAAAATATCTTAAAATTAGAAATATTTATTTTTATAGTGTTTTAAAATTTTTCATCACACTATCTGTTGAAAGTGAGATGCACAATATCAAAACATATTCATCCTAAACATTTTACACCCACAGTTATATGTATGATGAGTACCAAAATATCTTATTCAGTCAAAATCCTGATGTCTAACTTATAGAAAGTAAGTAAGTAATACTAGTGTGTTATACTCTCATCTGTTTAAAATACGTATGCTTCTAATCATACAATAAAAATTTGCTGAAAAAATAATTGAATATAACTTTTATCATGATTATTTTTAGAGCCAATAAATTTTTTGTAATTTTAAAATCTTATAGATAAAACGTTATTTTTACTACAGTAGATGTAAATTATTTATAATTAATCTTCATTTGGTTTTTTCATTCAATTAAAAATTGTAATCTTGTACTGGATCTTAAATTTGGGAAGTTATTTTAAAGGATTTGATGTGAAAGAAATTGCTATAATTTTGTAATAAAGGCATCAGAATATTTGTATTACTTAGAAAAACAATTTCAATATTTTCATCAGGACATTTCAGATGGATCTTTTCTTGAATGTATTGAAACTGTTAAATAGCTTGATTCATGATTCAAAATGTAACTCACAAGTTATTTATATTCTTCTCAAGTAAGCTATAATCTACGTATATCTCCTATCCTTCACTGCCCCTCTTTTCCCCTCCCCTCACTGCCTGTATAAACATAATCAAATATATCAAGTAAGGCAATGCGAGAATGTGGTTTAAAGAAAACTTGACAGTTTAACTCGATACCTGAGAATTCTTGTATTACATATTACTTACAGTGTTGGCTTGATATGCGTGATCAAAACCCATCACACTGTTGAATATATTTCATAATCACAGTCACTAGAATTGTTAATCTCCAAGAGTTTAAAGATATTTTACCAGATGTACAAATTCTAAACTCTAAAAGAAAAAATATTTTTAAAGTGGACAGTGTTGTAAAAGTGGCATTAATGTCACAATTAATCTTTTCAGTACTGTTACGTTACTGTAAATATAAAAGTTTCCTGATACCTTGAATTATTGACTTAATCTTATTTAAGTTTTTCAAACTGTTTACTTTCTTCAATTGAATTCATCACTATTGGTAGAAATGTGACTAAGAAAATTAAACTTTGTTTTTAATATATATATATATATATATATATATATATATATATGAATGATATTAATAAGGATGTGACATTGTCAAAAATAATTGCAACTCCGCAGTTCGCAGCCAGCCAGTGCACGGTATGGTGTAACACTCCTTCCTGAAGGAGGTGGCTGAGAGCCTCTGAAAATTTGAAGAACAACCTTCAGTTCCTTATGGTGACACCGCACTTTACTTTCAGGTGCCACAACCTATCTCTCTTTCCTTTCCATACTAATATTGTAATTATTTTTGACAATATCATATCCTTACTAATATCATACATATAAATATATACATCTATATAACGAATTTGGATATGAAATAGGAAAGAAAGACAGGGTAGATGACTTATCTTAAATAAACAGTTGATCCAGTAAGACTGGGTCTGAGCCCCCTTCTTCAGGATATTAAGTGTGATATGTGTGCCAGCCGGGCATGAATTTTTGAATTCAAACCCTGTGCAACAGTCATTAGACAGCAACAATCAACACAACCAGGTGGCTGAGGGAGGGACATCACCTTCTCCTAGCACCTAGCAATTACCTCCTTCAGAGAATTCTGTAAAGATAAATTTGATATTTGTATCTCAAAGTTTAGATAAATTTCCACCTGACATTTCTGAACATGAACTTCTAATCAAAAAGGTTAAACTTAGAATTACATGTTATTTTTTGTGTTGTTTTATTTCAAAAATCAGGGAACAGAGAAAAATCTTCAAATTTATATTTCAAATTATAAACACTTCAATTATATAAGTTCCACTGTATATATTCAGCTTACAGATGAGATGTAGATTTGCTGTATTACCTTACATGAGATATGTCTCCATGCTGGATAGGAAGGAACATGTTTTACTAACAAGAGGCATAGTTCTCTGCCCTGAGGAAGGGACTTGAGCCCTAAACTTTGACATGCTCCTTCCTATCCAATGTCTAGACACTGACTCTATTTAAGAGGTAAGCCAGTGAATCTGTATCACTCTTGCCAGTCCATATATGTATATGTACACTTGAGGAAAATGTGACAATGGCAAATTAAATAACAAATTAAATAACAAATTATAATAAAAGGCATATTACGAATTTTCGAGGGCTTGAGACCTCTTCGTCAGGTGTAGAGGGCCTGAACTTCGTGTCCAGCCGACATGCATTTCAGATCTTCTCTCCTGATAAAAGGGACTAAGGCCCTCGAAAATTTGTAGTAATCGCTCACTGCTGCCAGACTGGACCAACTATCGGCTATTTGGCATCGCTCTCTCTCTTTCCTATCTAAATGTGTTCTATATATATAAATAATATAATATCAATTAAATTGATAAAATTATTTGCATAGGAAAGAGAGACAGTGGGCAGTTGACCTGAAATTGACAGGTTGTGAAGTCAGCAGGGACGAAATAAAATTCTCAAATTTTCTATGACCTTAGCTGTTTAGGGTCATTTTTGAGTGACCCTGTTTTTCATATTGTTTAAAAATATTTGATTTTCAATTCCTTGACAGAATTTTATTTCAAACAAAATTTATTTTTTCTAAAAAAAATTATTTATTTATTGTCACATAATCTGACGGGATCTTTAGTGACTTTTTTACTCTGTAAGATTTGACTTGTTGGGAGACTACTTTGTGGGAGGTTCTCAGTTAGGGAACACACACACACACACAAATCCATACATTTGCCATCCTGGGACCTCTGTGACACTGACCACCACACCACAGGAGGTCGGCAAAATATATTATTGAACTAATGGCAAATGAATAAAATAACACATTTTAAAGTATTCTGCATTTGAATTTTATTTCTGATAAATAGAACTATGCATTCATCACTCACTTTTATTAGTTTAACAAAAACAAAGGATATGAAAATTAATTTACAGATCCCAACTTTATGCCTAGGAGAATATTTAGAACTCCATTACAATTGATGCAGAGAGAATGAACATTAAGTTGTTTACTTTAGGAAGATTTTTTCTTTTACCTTACTAAAACCATATACGAGAATTTACCAAGACTTACTCCATTTTTTGGTCTCTTCCATTAGAATTGTGGCATTGGAGATGAAAGCTACCTCTTCATTGCTCTGTCGATGTTTCGGAGAAAGTGACTGAACAATGTTCTTCCAAAAGAAAAAGGAACAGAGGATGAATAGATGCTTGCAAGACTGAGGACCTTTGAGAATTTGTACATTGTTTGGTAAGAGATCTAAAACCTGAAAGAACACCCAATACTTTTGTTCATTATGAAAGTCTCTAACCAAAATTCTGTTAACAACCAGTGATAATTTCAATAATCTGAACGTCTTTCATTGTTAGTTCTTAACCAGTTTTTGAGGCCTTATGGTAAAGTTATCAAGATTCAGAAAATAATTGTGATAGGTGGTTTTTAAAACTTAAGTTAGGGCTGGAGAAAGAAATAATTAAGCTTTAATTTCACAAAAAAGATTAATAATAAATTTACCAAATTTGCCAGCAGTCCTTTCTATTAAAACATTCTCAATCTTAGGGCTTAATTCGAAGAGAATATTTAAAATAATATCTGTGAATAGTGTGATATCTTAAAGACTTTTGGTACTTTACCAACTGAAACAAAATCATCCCCTCACATCTCCCATGTTCTTCCTCCAATGCTTTCTGGATAAACTCTTGTTGCTGCATTGTCACAGTCCCTACTGATCTTGTTGGTAATTTTGGTTCTAATGGGATCATTTGCACAACAGACACTTGCCCGATTCATGTTTTCCCGACAACAATATCCCAATTGATGTTTGCCTGACAGGTCAATGTCCCAATGTGTCAGTTTCCTGAAAGGTGCATTTTTATTAAATAAACCATAAAAAAATACAATACATGTATCTCAATGTTCAATTATTGAGGTGTGGAGGGAGGTAGAAAGACGGTAGAATCTGCACTGCTTAGTAGCTTAGATGCATGAGGTTCATATGAAGGTGACCTAGCACTACTCTAGATGTGTCATTTAGGAGATCAGATGACCAAACTGCTTAGATGCGTCTTGGAAAGGTGGTTCAGAGTTTAAACGATGTGTGAAGGCCTTGCACCCTAGAAGCTTTACCGAAGGCTGAGCTGAGAACACCCTAGACTTGGATTCAGGAGGACCTTTTATAGGCCTCCGTAAGGTTGGAGTGGAAAGGAGAGGAGTGTGTGGGTGAGTCAAGGTGGGGTGATGTTAAGTGGGGGTGGTATCTACTTAGGGCACTGCAGGCACTTATTTTGGGAACTAATAAATGCTGCTGCATGTGGTGTTATACCATAATATTAATATTGTAGAACAATTAATATGTTATCTTATTATACATTATTATTATTGTACATTAAATTATTAATTAATGTGTGCAACCATTTAAACCTGCAGATTTAAGATAACTAAAGTACCCCAATGTGTGGTGGTGAAAGGGGGTTGCATTTTAAAAATATATGATAATAGTCTACTTTGGCGCCAAATGGGGTGATAATAGTAATTTGATAACAACTGAGATTGGTGTTGAATTCGGTGTTATGGTAGTTGCTGAGTTTAGTTATGACATTCCAACAGGGTTAAGTTTAATAAACTCTGGTGGCTGATGACAATAATTAGGGCAAAACTATAATTTTAGTAAAATTGAAATCAGTCATACAGGGTGTGGCAAGCTAACTTCCTTATTTAAAATGAGCATTCTGAAGCTTAGGGGATTCCCAGATGGGTAAGAATGGTCTCATTCAAGAAAGGGGATCCTAAAGTTTTGTGACATTGTGGCTCGGTTGCCATAATGGGTTGGAGTAACAATCAGCGTGCATTTGCATCGAACACTTTGTTGTGAGAGCACTTCCCAGGGCGCCTTATCTCACAGGGGAGCGATTTGTAGTGACTGGTGTGTTCACAAGATTTAGATCCTTGTGACTTATTTCTGTGGGGTTATTTGAAATCCCAAGTCTATACCAAATGCCCACAGACTTTGGAAGACCTGATTCAGGAAGAATCGATCAACATACCCCATCAATAGGCTGGAGAGCGTGATGAGAAACAGCAGTATTTTTTTGTTTTATTGCATTACTAAATAAGGAAGTTAACCTGCCGCATCATGTATATGACGAAGAGTTTCACATACATTCTGAAATATGTGTATCTATTTCGACCAAACTTTCTACATATATAATTTATGATCCAGAATCAAACATTGTTGGGGTGAACCACCCCCAGCATGTACAATATAAATAATAGCAACTAGAACAGCTTAAAAATATACTTTAAATCATAAAACAACAACAAAACAAACCATTCAACTTTTTTTTTAGAAAACAATAGCAGAAATAGTATCACAAAAAATGCATTAACATATTCATTTACAATTTGACACCAAATATTTTCGAAATATTTGTTTAAAATGAAGTAAAATTTATCAGTGAAAATGAGGGAACCAGCCATTGTAATTTAGAGTATTTTAAAAAAATTATCTGTTTGGGCCATAACCATAAAGTATATCTAACCTTTCATAATTTTAATTGCACATTGTTTCTGGAGTGTTAAAGAAAAGTAAAATTCCTTATTTGAAATAAAAATTTTCATAATTGTTCTGCATCTATGGATTGGAAGGTTCTATGAAGTACAAGTATGGCAAGCATTAATTGGATAAATGTTGGTTGTTACTTATGTAGTACTTTAAATTGAAATGATTGTATAGCATCTTGAAAATAATTAATTATTAATAGTTAAATTAGGTTTTCAAATTATGTAAAATAGTCAAATGTATTAAATGTTAGAATTTGTTTGTGTTTCTTTCAAATTAACTTGGTATAAAATGTAAAATGCCCATGTTATACAGATTCATTGTAACTAAATTCAATTATAATGATATAAAGGCCAAATTTGTCATGTAAGTAATGCATGGAAAAAAAGAGTCACCAGAGGTGCTTGGTTCAACCCTGTAATTAAATATTTCAAACAGTTTCCCCAGTTCGCAGTTCTATAATACACTATAGAATTAAAATATGCAAAATGAAGTTTTCTTGTATTCAAAAAATTAAAATTTATAATTATACAATGGCATTAACAACATGATGAATTAATTCTGTGTTCATCTTCTTTCATTGAGTCTCACATTGTAATCATGAAACTGTCACAAAATGATTTTATGACAGCGGTGTAATAGGGAAAGTAATTTTCAAAGGTTTTTACTGTGGTTGAACAAGAGAGCCAGACACTTGGATGGCAGAATTAGATCCGCACCGTCCAGGATGCATCCTGCTGCTCATGAGAACCCATAGGTCAGCAGTCCCCACTTTTACAGTGCTTATGCGCTCCACTCACAATGTCTCAGCAATCTGAATTCTTCCTTCTTAGTGTTCTCAACTTGACAGCAGTTGTGAATAAATTCTGTTCTAAATAGAATTTGGCATTAATCATTGAGTGACCAACCCCCATACCCCGAAATCAAGCTATCCACTGGTTAACTCCAGGTTTAACCCTTCCCCATACCAACTGAGAACTTCCTGTCCTATCATCTTTCCTGTCGACCCAAGTTCCTTCATATTTCCTGTCACACTCACCTGAGCCACGAGGCGGGTGTTACTGGTGTGTAAAAAAATTATTTTTACTCATGTACTAGTGAAGCTTTTTTTTACTATATGTATTATATTTAGGCATTTTACTTGTACTTCTAATACCTTGTATTGTCACTAAAAACTGTGAACAAAAACTTTTAAAAAAACAACCTATTTTTAGACTTATAAGAAAGTGATGTTCAACAAATAAATGAATAACATGAATCGTTGTTTTGAATTTTTTACAGGCCAAACTGATAGAGTTAAAGAAGTGTTGTCTCGTGAGGATGGCCAGTTTTTGTTTACTCCAAGGCTTTACACATCTGATACATGGAGTACAGCTTTATGTGTAGATAACTTTCAGCAACTTCCTCCATACCATGCAAGAACTTTATTTTTCTCATCACGTGCAGCAGCATCAGAGCATTCAGTGACACGATCATGTGAATGGGTCGTGGACTTGTATCCCAAAGGTGTTTGGTTCAAGAAGTGCTACCTTATTGTTTGGCAAGGAACTGTCGAAGTTCCTGAGCAGGTTCTGAGGACAGTGAGGTTGTCAGTAAGTATAATCATTATATTAGTAGATATAAATTGGTAATTTTATGGAGAATAAGAAACATTCATGTTTTTTGTTCAGTAATCATCAAGAAATTAATTGCATTAAAATTGGATTACATATTGTACATAGATCTTGTGAATTAATAAGAAATAAGAATAAATATATTAGCTATATCTTGATTAAAAATTATTTTTGAGATACATACCACTCATTACATAAAAGAAAATGAACTAGAATTTTCAGTATTTTGTTATTCAAAATAATAGTGAAATTTTGTTTTGGTCTCGAAAGAAATCGAGAAAATCCCTTATTCAAATATGTGGCTTTGTTATATTATATCAGTATGTATTTATTGCCTGTCATGAATTATCTTGTCCAAGAATATTTCTGATAATATTAATTTTATTCTAGGTATCTTGTAGAGATCCACAATCTGTTCGTGCTAGAGTTGGTGTCTTAGTTCGTGGACAACTGGACGGGATTGAACATGTTGCTGCTGTGGTACAACGCTGTCATCGCTTCTCTGACAAAGAGCCTGTGCTTAATTTTGATGACTTACTTCCATTCAATGAACTTAATACTGGGCCTTCAGGAATGCAACAGCAACCTAGTGTATTTTTAGTCGGAGTAAACAGAGATATTTTAAAAGTTCACATAGTTATTGCTCCTTTAAGTGATGACTGTTGTTTATCATCACCACCACCACTGTTTTCCTTATGACATTATTAGAGTTCAGTAGAGTATTATTCATTTTAAGCTTGTAGAATTCTCAATGAAGGGAATTGAAAACATTGTGATATAAAAAATAACCAGTTGTGTTTCATTATGAGAGATTGTATTGCTAGTAATATCTTTTGTTATACTACTTGTTAAAATTCAATTTTTTGTAGATAACCGATATTTAAAACTATAAAAATAATTGACTAGCATGACTGAGAACGTATAACATAGATAATTTACAGACTATGAAAAATTACACTAAGCAATAAATTGAAAGAAAATTGATGACCAATATTTGAGCTGCATTAAGGACAATTTAGTAATGGTATGGTTAATTATTACTGTATATATTTTCAACCAAATTTATGATCATGTTACGTCATAAAGTTTCTGCTGGCAGTTTTATAACAAGTTTCTGTGTTCAGTATCTCTTTCTTATACAATTACTTGTAAGAAAATAAAAGTACTTTGCAAAGGAAAATAGTTCCTTAATTCAGAAGTATTTAGTCTAACTTCCTTCTGTGATAGAAGGTTTGCAATATGTGAACAGTCCACTATATTTAAGAATATTCTATGCTCTAGTCCCGTAACTTGCTTACATCTAAAGCCATAATTATGTATATTTTTTAAGATTGCATTATAATATATTTAATACTGTTATTGAATAAAACTAAGACAATTCTTCTGTTTAAATATTATGTAGTTTTATAAAAAAACTTATTTTGTAAATGTTGTTCACAAATAGTTTACAAAATAGTCATAAATGCATTTTTCAACAATTAACCTTTAATTATTTCTAATTTTTCATTTGCAAGCACTTATGGACCCTAAATATGCTATGTTTGGTGCATTGTCATTCTCAAAGGATTACATCCAGCAACATATACCATACAAGTCCAGCAAATGTTTTCTTAAGGCATATGGGGTGAAAACCTGTACTGTTTTCAGTTGACTATTATCTGAGTCCTTAGAATTTACAAGAATAGAAGTAAATCTTATCCAAATCAATCGACTGTTAGTGATTATAGTATAGGATAAGCTTTCACATATCATGGCTGTGCAAATAGAGTTTCTTGACAGTGAAACTTTTGTATTCATTTAGTAATCATTTACTTAAGGAAAATGAGACAACATCAAATTAATAAACTTATTTGAATAAGGTAGAGAGCCAGTTGGTCCAGTTGGGCTATGCAGAAATAAAAATTCATTTTTTAGAACTGAGCCTCCCATGTACAGATAGTAGTTCTAAACTGTGCTGCCCTGGCACAAATTCTACATGTACCAATTGCTGATTTCAGGAAAGTCAGCTGCCCTGTCTCTCTTTCTTACACAAATGTGTTTATATATATAAACTCCACAGTCAGCCGGTGCACAGAATGGTGCAACACTCCTTCCTGAAGAAGGAGACTGAGAGCCTCCAAAAATTTGAAGAATTACCTTCAGTTTCTTATGGCGACACTGCACTTCACTTTCAGGTAAGTCACAACCTATCTCTCTGTCCTCTCAATACCAATATTGCATATATATATATATATATATATATATATATATATATATATATATATATATATATAAACAAATTTGACCAAATTTTGTATACATTTTCCTTTTGAGCTGGAAACAAAGACTGTGTGGCTAAGACTAGACTACAAACCCTGGGGACGAGGCTGGAAATTTAAAAAGGCTGATATTTACGTTGAATATTTTTGGGGTCAGTGAATTAATGAGTTATTGTTCTTATGATACAAAACAAACACTGAATCAATTAAACTTCCATGTCATCAATAGAGGTGAGGGTGGCATTTTAAAGTCCACTAAGTTGGAAATTATTAGCATCAAATGAAAAGTTTGTGAGGTCGTAGACTTTGATAGTGTTATTATCAAAGTTCTTAATGCCTAATGACAAAGAATGGGAGCACCTGTAGGGGGAATCAGAAATGCCTTAATGCAAAAACAAATTAGAAAGGTGTTCATTCTGGGGTAATTAATTACATTTGAGTCTAATACTGACATTCATCATGACAAGTTGTTGAAATGGAGGTAAGGGAGGCAGGAGGTGAATTTCTATTCCATAATTATAATACAAAAAAGAACCGAGATTGGTGCCCAACCTCAGGTTATGGAATTTACTAAGTTTAATTCTGATATTCAACACAACCGGCTAAGTTGTTATAGAGTTCGTAGGAGTAAATGATGGTGAAACAAAGTTCAGTACAGTATTTTTGTCTCTCTAAAGCTTCTGAGAATATTTTTTACTCTCTCAACATACAGGAAGTAATTTTCATTCACTTAGGGTACCATGAGTATTTTTTCATCTCTTAAAGTACCAGGAGTATTTTTATTCTCTTCTTTTAGGCTGCAGGAAGAATTTTTTCATATCTTAAAGTATCAGGAATATGTTGTAGATTATTGAGGTACCAAAAGTAATTTTGAATCTCTTCGGCTATCGGTATTATTTTAGGCACACACACTATTCAGGTATTAAGAGTATTTTTTATTTTCTTAGGGTAACAAAAATATCAATGACTCAATTAGGCTACCAGGAAAAATTTAGACACTCAAGGTACGGGAATTAATTTGTACTCTTATGGGATCAGGAAGAAATTTGGTGTCTTTTTGGGTATCTTGAGCATTTGTAACTAAGTACTGGAGAAAATATTTACTTTTTAAGGTGCCAGATCAATTTTATTTTCTTAGTGTACCGAGAGAATCTATATGTCACGTGGAAGTTGACGACAGAACTGTTGGTCGTCGAAACCGTCCGTCGTGTCTTAATGACTTGCACGCATGTGAAAAGCAGGGAGCTCTTTCTATAGCAACCGCACTGAGAAAGCCTTCGATCTTCGATTATGTAAGAAATTGGGAGACCATGTGGGTAAGTAGCCAAGAGGAACACATTTGGGATTTTTTTGTTCCTCGATTTAAACCGAGGAAAATAATTTAAGGTTTCCATAAGCCTCGACACCTAGGCTGGCTTTAAGGAGTGTATATTCCAGAGTTGTAGATGTTGGGCATACGGTAATAGTTGTATGCTGTTCTCATTGAACCAGTCTACCAGCTACCAAATCTGGTGAAGGCATGGAGTCGGAAATATTGTGTCCTCATAGCAAACCAGGGTCCCGGAAGGGCGTGGGACAAAGTATCGAAAGTCCGACCTACCTGGTGCTAGTTTTTCTAGGCTTTTTCCTGTGAATACCGGGTAGATCCGTAACCTACAGACTAGAGGCCTTAGTTAACCATTGGCTATCTTGTTTTACCTTCCCCATACACCTCTTTCTGTGACTCTAAAGGGAAGCAGCCACCACAAGGCCAATCGGCTGGATCAAAAAAATAGGGCGTCAGTCTTGGCGTAGCCTGTAGATAAAAAATCGGTATATAAAATTAATATCGCTAAAAATCTTCATAAGGCTTTGTAGATCATCGAAAAAATGTTCAATCGAAATTGGTTTAACCGTTTTATTGGTCAAAGTGACAGACAGGAATTTGGATTACATCCATTTCTGATCCTTTAATGCATTAATATATGATAATATTTCTCCATTCCAAGCAATGCACGGTCATCTTGAATGTTTTATATTGGCCCTTCTCACCTCACTCTCTCAGCAATACCGGAAACTATTGATTTGAAACTTACACCGGTTTATTTATACGTTATTTCTACATGTCACACATTTCCGTCTCTCTCCTAGATTTCAAATCATGTATGTACCACGTCTGGTTGAAAATGCTCCATGTGGTTGTATTAGGATAAATGTGTTGTAAAATAACATTAATTTTAAAATAAATATATTAGCGAAATGATTTGTAGTATTAGGTCATATTTCATAGACGACTATCGAGAAGATAGACTTAAAGGGCGTGGAATCATTCGTGAAATGAACATAAATTATAATAGTACTCTATAATTATTCACTGTCAATTAAATAACATTTGCCATTATGTACCATATTCGTTACACAAGATATATTTTAATATAAATATAATACTGTCAATATAGAATAGAAACAGCAGCTAAGCTAAAACTTGGTTAGTTGTTTTTTTAAATTAATTTTATTATATTTTAATTGTTTAATTTTTCCTGGTAGCTTGTTAAACATAGTAATATCGTTCTAATGGACTCCTTTCTGTGTAAGTTTCTGTTTTAGTATGTTTTTGAATTAATAAATCAGTTAATGAACTTTTACAGACACTTTATTTTTTAATAGCGTTACGACGTTTCGAAACGTGTTCGTATCTGCTTCAGGTATTATCCTAGAGAGGAGGTATTTACAAATGATTAATATATGGACTAATTACACAAATTAAACAAAAATGAACAACTTACCCAATTATTATAGCAAACTAGTACTATAAAAATATTGATCAATTCACAAAGTTTTTGAAAAATCTGTGCCTCGGACCAGTTTTCAAAGACTGTAAATTTATAAATATTGTAATTGTTTGTAGTAAGCGTACTAGTTCGTTATAATAATTTTGTAAGCTGTTCATTTTTGTTTAATTTAGTTTGTCTTTGTTTACTTTGGGTAATTAGTCCATACATTAATTTTGTAAATACCTCCTCTGTAGGATAATACCTGAAGAAAATAGATCACTTATCGAAACGTCGTAACGCTATAAATAAAAATAATAAAGTGTCTGTAAAAGGTCATTAACCGATTTATTATCCTTTCTGTGTAATTTACCATATTTGTAAACGTTCTTTTTGTATTAAATTTATGCACATATGAGTTTGTCGTGAATAGGTGATTATTACAGATCTTAAACATAATTAATAATGTTTGATATACGTAATATATAGGGAGAATACATAATATGGTCTTGAAGAAAATTAACACGTGAGTCTAACAGCCCTTTTCTGAAAATAAAAATGTTTTCCCTCTCCGGACAATTGCCTCAAAAAATTATACCATAGGTCAATAAGGAGTGAAAATATGCAAATTCGTATGAATTTGTTCTAATTAATCTAACAGCATAGGTGACTGAGATTGATTTAACTGCAAGTGTGTGCATTTTTGTAATATAATTTCTTATCTCACTTTAATTTATTATTTGAGGCTGGAACGTCTCTTTCTCATCACATTCCGAGCCTTCCACAAATACTCATTCATTCCAGGGGACCTTCGCGGGTTGAACGCCCTTTAGACCAAAGAAGATTGCCGCCTCGACATTAGCAACCTTTTACAAAAATGTCTTTGGCTCTAAATCTCCCAGATCGTAATATAGAAAATATTTCATTCTGATTCCCAGTAATTACAATTATAAATTTAAAATTAAAACCGTGACTGATACTGGTCTGCTACATTATTTTTTTCAATGATATTTCTTGATTTAATATTATACTTTGTTAAGTTTTGTACCTTAACTCAATTTCATATTTTTCCTTTCGTCGACTCTTCGTTGGCTTCTTTAGTGATTTAGATTAGCTACATTTCTTGTATCTAAGAACGCTAATGGAACCAGCGATAAAAAAGTAAGAGCACACTTGAAAAAAATAACAAAAGATTTTCGAATAAAATACTTCATTTATAGTAACATCTAGTACAGAAACACACGAAATAAGAAGCAGTTATTTGGTGGTGGAACGTGGACATTAAGGATACGGTAACGACTAACTGGATGAAAGCCATAGAATCTGGAGATAATATGTAAGCAAGGTTATATATTGCAAAATGAGTTCAAACTGCTGGTATTAATACCAGGTGTTTAAAGGCTGGATTTTCAGCAAAGACATGACATGTCTTTTCCTCCACGACAACACAATGGTTTGAAACCACTTCGAGGCACTTAACTGGGAGGTGCTATCCCATGCCGCTTATTTGCCAGACCTGGTCTCTTCCGACTACCACCTGTTTTCGTCGATAACTCACGCGCTCGCTGAGGAGCACTTCGATTCTTACGAACACGTCCGGAAATTGCTTTATAAGTGGTATTCCTCGATCGAGAAGGAATGTTTTTGACGTTGTATCTATAAATTGCCCGAGAGATGGGAAGAATGTGAAGGTAGCAAATGGCGGTACTTTGAATAAGTTTTTTTTTGTTTTCTATGAAAAGAACATGTGCTTTTCTAGCTAAAAAAACAGCGGATTTAAGTTTTTACACAATATATTGTAATACCCAGGTAAGAAGGACATAAATTTTGTTCTTATTTCATCAGATTTGTTTACCAACTCAGACTGGGGATTCTTGAGTGGTTTGTATATAAAAAAAGATAATAACAAAATGATTGATAAGTGGCTCTTAGAGAAGGGGAGGACTATAATTGGACGTTTAGTGGCTCTTAGAGCTAATGGTTTTGACAGACATCTGGACGGAACCCTAAAGGCATAATGACAGAAGTTTTGTGGACACACAATTATATTAAAAGGAAATGTTTATTTTAATTGTATTGAGTGGCTTTCGGAGCGTGAGAAAGCCAACAGTTGGTGTTTGTTTCGCTAACGTGGAAACTCAAAAACTGTGAAAAAAGGGAATATTCTGGAGAGGGTGAAGCAGATAAAAGTTAGTTGTACTGGAGACCTCAGGGGAGATGGACGTGGAGTCAGGTGCGAGAGCGCAAGAGGGAAGGATGTAGGAGTGTGGTGCCAGAATCTGAACGAGAAAGACATGGGAGTTGAAATGTAGACCGCAAAGGAGGAGGACGGGGAGGCGGTGATAAATATTCGGTCAAATTGAATGGTGGCCGTGCCTAAAAATAAAATAAACATTTTAGTCCATGCAAGCTGTCAGGAGTCGGGATATCAAAAAAGGATCAAGTGAACGTGTCTGTGAAGCGTGTGTAAAAGTCTGTGCACAGAAGGGCATTGTAGATTAAAGTGCATTCCTGAAAAACCCAAATAAAATTGTAAGTAGACATTCAGTAATAAATTCTGTAAATTGTTAAATAAGTGTAATCAGTCATATTTCGTTTTCATTTTATTTAATTGCATTGTTTAAATTGTAAATTTTAGTTTTCCGTTTCCTTATCATCCCAGTAAAGACCCTGATTTATAAAATGTAACTGGATTATTAATGTAATTTAATTGTTGAGGTAAAAGGATATAAAAATATACAGAGATTTTCTTGAGTTGTATTCTAGATTAATAAAATTGTTTTGTTTAATAAAATTTAATAACTTGTTTAATCTAAATCCCTATAACAATAATTATCAACAAGAGGGGTATTACAATATATCACAAGAAGTAGGGTTATAAACGGCGAGGAAGATGAATATATAACGGCATTACGGTGGATATTTCATGAGAAGAGGTGGTGGCAGATATATACCATCATAATTGGTATAAATACGTTTACCAAATACAGGACCAACTGGATTAAAGAAGCCGAATGCGACAAACGAAATTTGTATGGATAAAGGAGGCTACCCACGTAAATAAATACGTGTATATATGTTCGTTATCAACGGCCATCGTTTGAAATTATTATCGATGCGTAATTTTCTTTTTAACCAAATAAAACTGTTACTCACCGGTCGGAAAGTCTCATTGACTCAATTGAAACTGATACACCTCCATTATTTTAATTAACCTCAAAGTCTTTCAATTGTTCCGACTTACATCACTGCAACTATAATTACGATTATCATCCACAACATATTATTCCCATCATATATATATATATATATATATATATATATATATATATATATATATATTTTCAAAAAACAAAATCATTCGCCACTCTTATCATTATTGGGCACCTTAATTAAGAAAGTACATTTTGATTCTTAGCTATCTAATTTACCGTCTTCTTGGTTGCTCCTTCAGGACTCTTCGCCCGTCGGCCATCTCTTCTCTTCCCTATAGACCTATATGTGTCGTTCTTCTATGCCACGCTTCCATTTTCTGCACAATGCTGATATCTGAAGCATAGTTTTCACTGGTCAATGAGACAATCAAGTAATTTACCAACGTGCTTGCGATATTTTGTTCCACTTGACTTGCCTCGTCAGACACAAGAGCGTTTACGCGTGGTTCTATAGTACAGCATGTTGTTGGTGAACTGCGTCCACAGAATATATTGGCAACATGACTGCAAGTTGCGTTGTAGTGTGAAAATGTTTAATTAATTTAACAGATCTTCTCTTGGAAGAAATCCCGAGAAGAGGATGTGGATTGGCTGTCACGAAGAGAAATTTAGAGTCAATCTTAAGCCTTAAAGATCGTCGAGAAAACTGGATTTTTGTTAAATTTAATTTAACCATATTTATTGGATAATCTGTCTGAAACAGACAAGAAGTTCGTTGCAGGGAACATTCCTGCGATTGCCCTACAATAATTTTTAACTTGAGTTTTTACTAGAATTTTCTCATACACAATTTTCTAATGATAATACTACGTCAGTTGAATCTTTGTGGTTTAAATCTTAATTATAAGGTTTTGTTCATTAAATTGTTCACGAACAAATTTGTTCGGGTTAGCTTCCAATCGGTCGCAATATTTTGAATTTATTTGGGATATTTCTTCCTTCACTATTGACATGGCTGAAAATAATAAAAAATGGTGTTCACAATGATTCCATTAAAGTTCGACTTTTCTTGGATTTAGTAACTCCAAATATTCAACCGGAGAATTGTGTCTTGACGCCTTCTATAAAACCTGAATCAGTGTACGTAATTATGATTATATTCCACTTCAACTTTTTTTTTCCTATCCTAACCACGTCAACTTCGGTAGCAGTACTCACATTTTTTTATCGATAGATTGTACTTTTATTCTTCCACAAGCTCTCCTCACGATACAGTTCACCAACCCGCATTGTTTCTCGTTCTGATCACTTCACAGTAATGCATTGTAGTCGGGTGATGTATACCACTGTGATCAAAAGGTAAGGTGAAATTGTCATTTAAAACTCCCGGGTATTAGGAAGGCAGGTAACTTTTCCCCCCTAGGTTTGTAGGACTGTGTATAATATTTGCCAAGCGTCTGTTTGTTAAAAGGTTTAATTATATCCGAGTTACACGTGTTTTTGTAAACAACCAAAAGTGAATTTTTCGATTTTTGCAATGGGTGATTTTGTTGAGAAAAGAACTTGTATCAAATTTTGTTTGCGGAACGAATATTCTTGTGCGGACACGTTGAAAATGTTGCGGAAGGCCTTTGCTGATCAAACTATGGCACAAAAAAACGTTTATAAGTGATACAACAAGTTCAAAGACGAACCGCGCTCTGGACGACCATCAACGTCTACCGACGAGGGCCACGTCCAAAAAATCAGAGATTTGGTGCTTGAAAATCGTCGATGGACAATTGTAGATCTCGCTGATAGTGGTGGAATATCATTTGGCTCAGCCCAAACCATTTTGAAGAATGTTTTGTGTCTCAAACGTGTCAAGTCTCGATTGGTGCCAAAATCGCTCAATTCTTTGGAAAAAAAAAAGCGTCGCGTTGATGTTTGTGAAACTTTGCTGTCTGACTATCAGGACCACTTGAAATGCATCATTACTGGAGACGAGACTTGGATTTACGCATACGACCCTGAAACCACCGACCAATCCAGCGAATATCGTGCAAAAGGTGAAGCAAGACCGAAAAGACCACGGCAAAGTCGATCGAAAATCAAGGTCATGTTTCAGTTTTCTTTGATTATCGTGGTGTGGTGCACTATGAATTCCTTCCGCCGGGCCAAACTGTCAACAAAGAATATTATTTGAGCGTCGTTTGCGTGAAGCTATTCGTCTGAAACGGCCGGAATTATGGGCGAACAACTCTTGGTTCCTTCATCACGATAATGCACCATGTCATACTGCATTGGTTCTTCGCGACTTATTTTGCCTAAAACTCGACTCACATCGTTCCGCAATTCGCCTGATTTGGCTCCGTGCGACTTCTGGCTATTCAGCAAACTCAAAAGGCCAATGCGGGGACGCCGTTTTGACACGATTGAGGAGATAAAAACCGAATCGAAGAAGGTCTTGAAGGCTATACCGGAAAAAAGACTATTCCGACAGTTTCGAGGACTGGAAAAAGCCTTGTAAAAAGTGCGTTTTATCGGACGGGGATTACTTTGAAGGGGATGAAATTGATTTGGAAGAATAAATAAAGAATTTATATTTTATAAATAAATTCACCTTACTTTTTGTTCACAGTGGTATATACGTATCGTTAAAAAATCAAAGGAAAAGTTTAAGAATATTTACATGAATATATACAAATTATTTGGGTTTCTCTGGTCACTATTGGATCTCTTAGCCTCAGGGTGTTTTCCATAGACGTCGTTTCCCCTCCCCTCCCCTAAGCAGCGTCAAGGAATGAGAGACTTTGCAGTTACCTTTCGTTCATCTGTGACTATCGTCAGACTGCATCCGTGGACCAGCAACCTCGCTGTTGTCTCAGCTCGAGGACACGTTTGTCTCGATCAGACTTCCGAAACCAAAAAGAATGCTGGTACCAGCTGGACAGTATGTAAGTAACAAAACCAAAACTAATGATAAATTGTAAACGCTAATTAAAGGATAAAGTCAGATTTCGGTCTCTTTTAAATTGTCAATCAGAGTTAATTTCTTTATTTTTAATTTATTTCATTCTATCAACATATTGTTTACGTAAAGTTTAAACTGTTTTGTTAATGAGATTTTATATCAATTTGTTGTGTTCATTATCAAATCCAGTCAAGGCCGTGGGAGAACCAGATCTCAAATTTTGTGTTTGTAATCATCTTTTACTTCCACAAAATAAAATAAAAATATTTTGTTTGTTAATTTTTGATTATTATTTGATTTAATAAACGATCTACTATTTGATTATTATATAAATGGCGCTTCAAAGTGAGGCAAATTCTTGAAATTAATTAACGCCTTATTGTTGTATATTACAATATATATATTGTAGTAATTGGTAATTAAGACATTGTGCTAATTGGAAAGTTGGATTGTAGAGGACTCATTATTATTGGATATAGAGTGGATGCCGCAACAAGGCGGCAACGCAAAGAAAGTATTGTTGTTGTCGATCTGCTGAGAATTTTACGCGCTCAAAATTTACGAGACGAGGAAGTCAGTCGGGCATAGAACAGCGAGGTGTAAAGACTAGAAAATTCATATTATAAAAAGTTTTGCAGTCGGGCAGCGGACCGCAAATAGAACAGTTTGATAGCAGTTACTAACATGCTCTAAAATATTGAAAACTAAAGCAATCTTCAGTCGGGAAGGAGAGAGTGAAACTAATGTTGTAATCGGTGGCCGAGCATAAATTCAACCTGCTGGCCATAGACAAACCAATTAAGTACATTTCCAACTAAAGTCACGAGATCTGCAAATCCAGGTTGCAGCAAAGCATCGAGAATCTACCAATTTGTGTTAGACCAACTAACAAAACTACGACAATTAGAATTTGTTGACATTTAGAGTCTGTGAGTACTAGAATCAGTGATATCCCCAAATTTTGTGCACGAAAAACCTAAAATGAGACCTGGGCGGCCGTAAGTAGAAAAACTTTAAAATCATATTGTAAACCACTTTTAAAAGATAAAAGTCAGATCGTTCTTTAATTTTAATTATTTAATTATCGATAAAATGAGATCGTTAATTCCTGATGAAATTTAAAACTGTTTAAATTCAATCTGTAGTATTATTTCTTCCACAACAAATTTCGTCTATGTTTCAGACAAATTAACTTCCATATAAGGTAAATGTAATTTTGATTGTATAAACTCAGCCATTTATCAAACCCAGTTTAAGACCCTGAGATCCCAAATATTATTGTGTATTTAAAATTGTTAATAAATTTGTTTAATTGTTTTCCCTTAATAATCTTATTATTTTAAAAGACGCCATTATTTAATTATTACAATATATATGTATATATATATATAAAACTAAATAGAAATTTGAATTAAATATTTTATCTTCAAAAGTTAATTGTTAAAATTCATTTCTAAATCACACTAATTATCCTCCTCTTGGTGGCATTGTTAGTCTACCATTACAGCTTTGGCAATATTTCATTAAATTAATTATCACATTATTTGAAGCCGCAATGTGAGGATATTTTATATCATTAAATTGTTTACCTCATTATATATATATATATATATATATATATATATATATATATATATATAGTTTATATATTGTAGTTTGGATTCTGTACATAAACTTTTAAATAATTGCCACAGATTTTAATGAAATTCTTAGTTCTTCAGGACCGCTTATTGGGCCTATAATAGTTACAGTAATTCGGAATTATCAACAAATCAAATGCAAACAAAATGTTACAAACATATTGAATTGAATTTACAAGAATATGTTAACATGAAAAAATATAAACAAATCTGAAATCTAAGGAAAACTGACGGTACGGAATTTTTATGTTTACAATGGAAATTATTTTACATACCAAATCATCAGAGCTGCTCTCACACACTGCCTATACACTTCACTGGTTATTTAAAAGGATTTTATTTAACAGGCCATGGTATTCACTGTTCACAACTTAAATCCACAGATAATGAAGCTCTATCGAATGTTGATCAGTTTTAATTCGCCGCCCGGTTACATCTCTCTCATCAACTTCTAACCACTTTTCAAAACCTTACTCCATAACTTTAGTTTTTCGTTGCTAAACTTCCGGCCAACTGACCACGTCTCCAACATTCGTTCTAAAGCTTTTACATCCAACATCTACTGGATTGTGTTTTACTGTCCTCGATATTAATACGCAGATTCAACACTTTCATGTTTCCTTTACTACAAAGACTGAATGCGACCACACTGGCCGTTCCTCCACAACAGACTCGCCATGACCACCATCAGCCGGATTTTCGTTACGAACTCCCTTGTTCTCTCGTCCCTGCTTTCAACCTCAACATTCGTCGACAATAATACGTCTCCAGCACACCACTTTCTTACGTCGATACGCCGACAATACAAATATTAAAGAAATTATAAAAAAATCCTTCAATTACACATTAGTGATCACTACAATATATATTGCCAAACTCCTATTTATTTTTTGCCAAATTATCTGTGAATCTTCTCCGGATGCGTATTATATATTCAATAAAAATTACCGTAAATAATATTCCGAGCAATAAAACATAATTACATCTGCAGGCGTGGTTATTATACTACTTAATGTATAATAACAACGCTTTGCTTGATATAGTCTCCTTATTCTCATGCACAGACCAGTTTTCTAAGACTCGAGAACGACTTGTCCTTACGGAGGCCAAAAACACTGCATTTACTGTGTTAAACTGCTCCATAACCGTTTCTAGCATTCTCCGCGGCCATTGTCGCGGAAAAGCCTCCGACATTACATCGAACAGCATACAACCTGACAAAGAATCGTCAAAACTCAATTGCCATGTAGTATCATAGGTCAAATATATATTATATTGTTGGAAATTCATTTAAATGTACTATCGTGGTGTATCACCATATTCTATATTCTCTAATAAACAGTGGCGGCTGGTGCATATGTTCTCATGTACTATAACAGCACATAAATTAATTGAGGAAGAATTCATCTTCGTTAATTTTAAGAAACTTCACAATAATTTGGTTTTAACAATACTTCCGCTAATGCAGCCAGCTGTGCTACAAGCAGCTGAACACTCGAGAATGACAAATGCGCATGCGCAGTATTCTGTTTCATCTCCCTGCACCACCCGTGAAGCTCAACAAACTGCTGCTTCTTGCTGCTACGGACAAAACAGTACGTAGAAACAATGCTGTGACGTGCAATCACGTCGTATCTGGCGGCACGAGGAACGAAATCAAAATAAATTTGAACCATTAACTTAAAAAAAAACATTTAAGGGGCAACATAGTCTATCGCACGACCCACCAGGCGTAGCTTGTTCCAAAAATTAACTTTCTTTAAAAAATACTTTCGTGTTGGAAATGCGGGTAAATTTGGTGCTAAATTATTCCGCTTTTAAAAACTAGACTTCATTGGATACTACGTAGTCGGGATTAGAAGTGTAGCATTTAACTGTTCGGATCAGAGTATTGCTAACACTATAGCTGTTGTAGTATTATTTTTACATAGTTTTCCTCGTAAACAATGGTTTCTTGTGGTGACGTAGCACAGAACTTTAAAAACTCACGAGCCGCCAGTGCCAATAAAACATATTCATCGATATAGGAGAAGCCAATTAATAGACAAAATTAAAGATAAAATGAATACCACACAACGTTTCTGCAATCTTTGTTATTTTTGTCAGGTGATTCAAAATCGTAGAGATGTAAGAACGACACGCAGCACAAACCTGACGAAAGCAACAACTTTGAAAGGTAATTATTTTTCCCTTAATTTTGTTTGATAATTGTCTACTTCTGTATCTAATTAGGTTTTATATTTTTAAGACATGTTCATGTCCAACGAATCGTACCGTTAGCCGGTCAATGACGGTCCATGTAACGCATTCACGGATATTTACACTTAATTAATTCAGAAATCAATACTAAGAAATGAAAATGCTCGTCTTTCAAGTTAAAGTCTTTACTTGCTTCTAAGTTCTATGACTCCATACCAAATTGTAGGACTTCACGGTGCGTAAAAGCCGCGTGAGTGAAGTCAGCTGACTGTTACGTCACGGCCGCCGTAGTTCTCCAATTGACCGCACGGCAGTGTCGCTCGAACTTCTATTCAGTAGGCAGCTTGAAGCTGAAGGAAGGTGATTGCGTGGTGTGTGACTGGCGAAACTATCGTCCAACTGCAACCTGCATCGTCGAATTTCGCTCAAGTAAGTCTTACCTTCAACATCTTTATTAACTCTCATGTAGACCAGCAAAAATGGTACTCTTAGAAATATACCAAAATTATTTTCATGAACCGTATATATATAATTAGGTTTGATTCATGTTAACGTTCGACTGAGTATCGTCACTATTCGATTTTTCTTTATTCTGATGATAATTCATAAAAAGGAATATTTTATATTTGACATTATTAAACTTATTCATGTTAGTTACATTTCTTTTCTGTATTCTTATTCGTGTTTATTAACCGTCTCAGTGATGTATCTTCATAGCTTTGTATATCTAATTGTTTTTTTTATTACATATGTATGTAATAGTGCTCTCTTTAAGTAGACCATTTATTAGCGTTCACGTAGATAAATTATAACAACTTTATTGTAGCATTAGGAAACACACGGAATTCAGTAATAATTAACTGTGGTGAATTAGGGGCCAAGAAAATAGTATTGTTGAGTCATTATTTTGTCCGGGTTGCGAATTTTATTGCGAAGAAAATGTTTTATAGTCGCCAGAATCGTCATCACTTGTCGGTTAGTAGGTGAAAGTTTTTAAAGCGATACAAGTTTCGTTTTGGTGAGAACTGCGAGTATCGTATCAGGAAATTGCGAATGTGTGTCGTGAAAAAAAACATTGTGTGTGTTGACTGAAGCCGCGACCCGAGATCGGACGTTGGTCCGGTGATAAGACTATCTGTCTCATTTATTGTATAACAATGTGGTATTACAGTTAAAGTGTTCAATTTGGCAATTTACAGTTCTTCCAAAGAAATTTAACTTTTTTTTTGTATGACATCTAGTCCGTGAAGGACTTCGTGACCGAGACGACTTCTAGGCTGTGAGCTCACTTGGAACATTTGGGATATATCGAGTCTCGTGTTTGGGATTTGGGAAGAAAACATTGTATTACGACTGAATGATTTGGGGTAATCTGCGAAAACCCAATCAGGATGAAATTAAAGGGTTTTAAACCTAAATGCTCCCAATTTTAAGTCCCGCTGCTTGACATGGCCCGATTTAGGGTTGTTTGGTATCATTTTGGGTGGTATCGCTCTTGACCATTTCTCTTGTGCGCTTTTTTCCACGAGATAATTTTTATAATGAATTTGCGTTATGGTGCTCTAAGTGTGAAATAAATAATCTGCCCCATAGTTAACGGTCCACCCATTCTTTTCCGTTATGACCAAAGGCGTAGTTGTCATCGCGTTTCGGATATTACAACTTGTAAGTGTGTTTTCCAGGACACTTACTTTGCGAAAATTGGATAAGTTTTTCTCAAATTCTAGGTCAATATTAATTTTTACGAGTACAAGTGATGAGGAAATGAAATCAGAAAAATTTTACGTGGATCAGTGCTAGTGATCTCCAAATTTTTATGGATAGAAGTTGAATGCTGTTTATCATCAGATATTTGAATCTTTTTTTATGACGTAACTTGCTTTGTACTTTTACAAGGACTGCGTACTCATTTTCTCCCTTATCTATATTTTTTCGTTGTCTTCTTCACTGCAAATTTGGGTTAATTTCTTGATACTGTACCTCAACTTACTTTTTAATTTCTCTTTAGTTATAGAGCTCATCTCCAACATGGTTCGTCCCACACTTCGCTTTGCAACCTCCGTTTGTTAAATAGTCAGTATGTATCGCGAAAACGTCTTGGAATCATCTTCCCGGCCAATTATACCATCTTTCACTTCCCAGGAAACTGTTCACCCGCAGGAACCCAATTTCGCTGTCTGGAGTATATATACAATGTTTCGACAGTATTTTCCTGATTGAAACGAAAAATCGCCAAATCAACCACTGAGTCGTTATTCTCCACAGTAAGAATATTGCTGATTTTTGGAGAAAATTTTTCATTCAGCTTTTAAACTATTGATCTATGCGGCCGCAAAGTCCGCGCAATTCGACACTTAGATTGCATGCATTTTTTCCATAATTTTTAGGTACCACTTATAGTAAAAATGAAACACGTAACGGATATGGCGCTTCTTGGAAACAAGCTTGTTTCGATCCAATCAGCGCCATATTTGATATACATTTAAATTAATTTTAAATCCTAAAATCAGTAGCGACTCTGTTGTATTTCACTTTGTTGGGGAACTAATTTGTGGGGGTTTCTCGGGCACACACACACACCCTTACAGGGATTCGAACCCTTGACCTCTGTGATTCGAGGTACTGACGTTGACAACTACTCCACAGAAGATCGGCTTGATATTTTATAAGAGTTAAATTCTCGTACTTTTCAGTGAGGACTTTGTTTTCTCGGCGCATTTCCATTTGTTGTGTATAGTATCCGTTGACAGGTCAAATATTGAATTGATGTAGCCTTACTGTTCAATCTGGACTTAACAAGTCATTGATATTATATGACCATTATTTTTCTCTCAACCCTTAACTTTTCCTTTTACAATTTTACAGTAATTTGGAAAAACATTTAGAACGCCCTTTTTTTCCGGTAACTTTTAATAAAATTTTAAACTCTTCTTAGCCGTAAGTTGCAAGCACTACTATTAACTAAAACATTGTGGATAATCTCACGGACGTTAGTCTTCGCATGCCAGTAATGCATTTCAAATTACTTACATATTGACTGCGTTACTGGTTAGTCGACATTTATGCGTTTCTTATTGTGACAAATCCTATTTTCTCATAAGAAGGCTACTGGAGAATAAATCTTTATATCTACATCTATCTATCAATCTATCTATCTATCTATCTATCTATACAACGTTTGCTGTTGTGGAGAAGTTCCATGTGCTTGTTGTTATTCATTGATTTGTAAATTATTATTCACTTATTCACTTTTAGATTTTCTGAAACTCGCATCAGCAATCCTGATTATTGTTTTCCCATAGACAGTTGATACACGTTTATAATTTTTGGTTGTTTCCTTCTAGAGAGAGCTTTAAATTTTTAACTTCAGACATTCATGTTTCACGTGGACGGCGTTTGTTACTTCCAATGCCATCATTAGTGAAGTCCGTTCGGCGAAACTGACTTTAATATTTGCTCGACGTAAGGATGTCGAACTATCGAAATAATGATTTGAACACTGGATTAGTGTCAGGGATTTAAATTCATTTTCAAAACAACCAAAACCGTTCGGTTTTCTTCTTTTTAAAAGCGTTTCAAATGGTCAATGTTAATTTTACAGGAAGTGTACTGGAAGAATTTGTCGTACGATTACGACGGTGCATTGACGTAGTCGTGACAGTGTGATTCTCAAGATCGTCCGCACCTCAGTTTCATCATTCTTAACTAATATTATGAAATTCATATAAACTAAGACTAGTGACATTTAGAAAATGAGCATGACCATAGAAACCGATAATGTGAATACACAACACAAATATGATCATATTTAAAGAAAACTCTGATTGAAAATAATGAATAATAAAGGTAGCCATTTAGGTCAAAAATGTTAATATAAAAACCACACAACTTTCCTGGGATCCTTGTCCCTCTCGTCATGTTCTAAGAAGAGCGTAGAGAAACACAACTGCACTTGTCAGTTGACAACACTCGCAAGCGACGAAAACGCAACGACAATGGGAGAGCCGAAGGGTTAGCGTAACAATAAGGGAGCAACGACAATGGGAAGACAGATGCGTAATAATAAGGGATCGTAGCAATTATTGAGTTTAATAGTGTTTGTATATTAATAGCTGTGATGTTTGATTTAATGTGAAGCATCTCTGAAATGAGTCTGGAATTTTACCTGGTGTCAAATGTATGTTTAGAATTGATATGTTTGGATACTATAGATTTTTTATGAATAGGAAGTTTGATATTAGATATATGTTTTTTGATACGTGTTTTAAGGGAACGTTGTGTTTGTCCTATGTAGCAGGAATTACAATTAGAGTAAGAGATTTAAACCACACAATGTTTGCTGTAGTTGTCAAGTGGGTCATTGTGGTTTTTAATCAAGTATGTAAGGGTATTAGGGAATTTATAAATGATGGATATTTGATATTCTTTAAATATTTGGACAAATTTGTGACGTAGACATTTGTAATAAGGGAGTACGAGAAAAAATTTGGCTTGAGGTATTTGGGGTCGAGTGACAGTAGGATGTTGGATTTTGTTCAGGCTGCTGTTTAATAATAAATTTTAATAATAAAATTGCAAGTGTACTCATTGGAGATTAAAATGTTTCGGACAATATTTAAGTTATTGTTGATGGAACTTGGTGTTAGAAAGTAACATAGCTCTGTCTACAAGATTGTATACCATAGCTCTCTTTTGGTTTGGAGGACGATCAGCAAGATTATTGAGAACACGTCCAGAGTATGTAGGTTTTACCCAGCACTCCAGTTAAAGTAACTGCTGGACACGCGATCTTGGAGATACATTCGTATCATACGACTGTCATAAATTTTTATTAATCCCAGTCATGTTAAAGCTTCAAACATCAATTGCGATGGGATATAGAATGCATCTAGAGTTGGAAGTACAACTGGATTCTTAGCCATGCTAAGCTTTACTGAAAGTGAGCGAAACTCACATTTTCGTCGGGAGGCTTTATTAATTACAAAATTTATATTTATGACATTAACCGTCAAGTAGAAAGTAAGTGATAATACATTCAATAATGAGTTTTAACTTGAGGCCAGGTTAAGTTAGTATACTTGCTTTCCCGAAATTACACTTTGTCAAATTCGTCTCCCTACTCTGCATATTATCAATGATGCTCCTCAATCTTAATCTCATGAAGTAAGGGGCTTCCAGACTTTATCCAACTTATTGTATACCGCATTTCAATAAATATATAGCGATTATGATTTTGTCCCAGCACCTTCCCGAAGGATATGAGAAAACTGGTTTACAGGGCGGGGATTCGATCACCAGCCCTCCCCTATACGAGCCCCGCGGCATTACCGCGTTGGGTTGTTAAATGAAATGCTATTCTAGTATTAGGCCGAGTAGCTAAAATAAGACGAACTACTGGTTCATAAGAGACCACGGAAACGATACGTACTTGAACTAAATTTCTATTAGTTAACTTTTTAGTCATTACTTAAAGTTCAGGCTCCATCGCTTTCACGGTGTTGACTTAAATAATAACAATAAAATTTGTAGGTTATTCATACTTGACTACATGTGCTACATTTAAAATTGCAGTTATGTACCATGAGTTCAAGCTTAAAATACTGTAGTAACCCACTTGTTTTTATCTAAAGAACTTTGAAATGTATTATCAGCAACTCAGTTATTGTTTCATAGTTTACCTCATCAAAGGACAGATTTTGTGCAGTCATGCTTGTCAACTAAAATCCTCAATTCGAACCATCAGTTTCTTTGCAGTACATTATGTCCAAATATAAATATGCTTATCTTCAAGATATATTACTTGTCGAATATTGGAGCGAATTGTTGCATCAAAGGTTCGTTGTTTCAGTTGAATATCCCGCTAGTGCGTGTTTTAACGAATTAATAGATTTCTACACCAGATTTCCCGTGTGCGACACTCTGAATTACAGCGTATAAAGTTTAACAGTCGTAAACTCGCCTTGTATATTTATCTTATGAATTCGACGTTAGTAGAGTTATCTATGTGCTATAATTTGTTAAACGTTATGTGTTATACTTCCGTAAAATTCGGTAATGTAGTTACAGTCTATCAATATGTACTCGTGTAGGTCGCGAGATATTGCAAGTCGTGCCAAGATAAGATCCGCAGAAGCCCAGTGACATGTGATTGTAATGGGGATAGGCAACTTGCTAGCCTAAAAACGATACTGAAAACATTGACACATTGTTTTCAGTTCTGGATATGTTCTGCACCAAAAAACTCATCCGTTAAAGTTAAGAGATGACAAGTACAGGGTGTGATAAAAAGACCTTTCTGCTGTCTGTATATCCCGTTCGTAAGAATATAATTAATGTTTTTTAAGAATAGTAGCGGCATAGTTTTCCGCAATGGTTAGTTCCTGACGACAATGTTCCCCTCCACATACTCTCTTCTACTGCGCTTCTGCCGCGACTTTCTATATCTCGCGACCTATACTTAATTTTGTAATAATTGGCCAAACCAATATGAAGTTAGGGCTTCCAAACCTACCAAGTATTCACTTGTAGATTCGCAACGCATTATATCTTGAGACTGAACCAATGGACCTAGAACACATCTGAAGTTCTTAAATTAATACTCTGTGTGTGCCTTTTGCCATTTTAGTATTAATAGTTATTGATGGCTATTTTTAAATATTTCTATTTTATAAAAAAAAGCAGTTGTGGCCAATGAATGGTAAAAGATAGATGCATAATAATTTTTTAGTGTTAAATGGAGAACTGTCAGAATTTATTTAATAATTTTAGTATTACATTTTAATTAGGTCCTAAATTTGGATAACATATTCGTAGTTATATTATTTCAGTAAAGCCATACCAATAAATTCACGGCCATCAAATAATTATGGCGATTAGAAAATAGTAATAGTTTTAACTTGAATCATAATCTAAACTTATCAGAAATTTGAGTGTATCAAATCCGATTCGATATGTTCATATATATGTACCTTTTGGTGTGTAGTAATAAGGCCGATGCCAATAAATTGAGTTATTTATTTGAAATTGGCAAATAATTTTCTCATATTACATTGTTAGCTTGAAAGTACATTAGCGGATATAGAAAATCCTAGTCCCTGGTTCGAATCCCGGCGTGGGCATGGATGTTGTGTGTGTTCCCATACAGAGAACCCAAACAAAATTAGTTTCCCCGAAATGAAATGCAAAACGTGAAGAAAGTCGCTAAAGACGGTAGATGCTGATGCGACTAAAAACAATTTTTTAAAAAATATCCTAGTTTGAAAGACAACGCTGAATACAAAAAATAAATGGAACCGTATTTCAGTAATTATATATTATTATATTTACTTCAGTATAATGTCACATTTTCGGATCTTTTTTTTTTGGGTGTAGACAGGCTATGTATAGGGTAATCCACATAGTGGCAACTCCCCTCTAATAGCATAGGAAAGGGATTAGAAAGGGGGGATGCGGAAGGGTGGATGAAGGTAGCCAAGGGTTAACTAGGGTCCCCGGGCTATAGTTTAAGGATCCTACCCGGCATTCGCCTAAAAGTAATGCAGGACAAACCCTATAAAAACCTGCATCAGGTAGGTCGGGCATTTGGTACTTGTCCCACGCCCTTCCGATGACAGGAGAGGGGTTTGCTGTGGGGTCGCAGATTACCCCTCGCCATGCCTTCGCCAATTTAGAGGCAGCTGGCCGACTATTCCAATAGGAATAGCGGGCAACTCTTACCGTATGCCCAAGGTCTGCGACCCCGGAACATACACCTCTCAAAACAGGTCGAGGTGCCTCGGCTTGTGGGAACCTTAATTCAAAAAACCAGAGAGTTGTGAAGGCATCCCCAAAGGTAGCCCCCGCCAGAGCTCTCTGGGAAGGTTAAGTCTCGCAGGCTTCCTTGGATTTCCTTGGATTTTCGGATCAATATAATTTTCTATATAAAGAAATTCCTCCAATTTCTCTCAGCAGAGAGAAAAATAGTCGTACGTAGTAGCATTGAAATTGTTGGAATTGGAACAATAAAATCCCACATTGTTACGTGCTTAAGAAGCAAACAGCAAATATAACTTGGGGAAAGTCAGAAGTGGATTGCTCTCGTATTGAAACTTTGTAAATACAGTGATAAAGTATTTATGATTAGATTAACACATTGCATTGTTATTATATAAAACGTGGAGAATGACTGGAGAAGTTTGATAATTGTGCTTAAAGAGTTTTGAATAATAAATAAAGAAAAGTACAAATAATGGATCAGGATGGAAAATTCTCCCCTGGACCGAGAATATAACCCAGGACCCCGACTTGTTATAATGGTTATACATTCTTCATTGAAGTCCTGAAGTTAGGCCGTTAAAGGATGTGATTTATTAACTTGTAGTTGAGCCTGGGTCAGGTCTATAAAATGGGTGGAGAAAGTCTGCACCTGATGGAGAGTCGACCCGAGTAGCTCAGATGGATACTGCACCACGTAACTAGTGGAGGTCCTGGTTTAGATTCCCGGTCCGGTCGGGATTTTTCCATCCTGATCCTGTAGTTCAGTTTTGTAGACTTGTGTGCTGAGTTTAGATTTATTCTATTCTTGAAAACTATTTTTCTTTGCAGCAAATCAAAAAGTTTCGACTCTTTAAATTATTAACAATTTGCGAAAGTCGGAACACAGGAAAAAAGAATCTAGAGAAGTATGAACTAGATATGGATGATTCTTTTAATATAGGATCGGGAAAAGAAGTAATTGTCCACGAAGACGTGTGAAAGTACATTCAAGAACACTGAGGACACCGAATGGATTGGAGACTTTTAATGTGAAAAAAATGTTGAAACTTGCTCAGAAAATTGCAAAAACAAGTTCGGATTTTAATAGACATGGTGAAAATAACTAGAAAAACTTTTAACATCAGTAGTAAATATAGATACTTTCAAGAGTAGAGTTAAAACTGTAATAATAATAATTTTGTGTATACGTTTGTTTAGATTACTTATAGCATATATAAGTATAGGAAATATGGCAGAGTATCTCTGAATTGCGAAAAACATGATGATAATCTTGAAAATTCTGATATTTAAGTAGCATTATATTGCACTAGTAACAGGCAACCGATATATTACGGCGCGTCCACTTTTGTTATCATCAACTCTGCTGTATCATTGCAAGATTTTTCTTGTAAAGAAATGTGTCATCGGAGTATGAAATATATATTTCTGGATTGTATATCTACAAAACAGTAGAGCCAAGAATTGCCAAGAATCCTTGTCGCTCGCCGGTCGTAACTATTCCTAAAAATATATATTACTTTGCGATTATTCAAGTAAGATCTAGAGAAAGGCGTTTTACGACTACAGATATACTTCTACAACGAATATATTATTGAATATTATCTCTAAGTTCGTGGATATTTGTTTGATATCTCATGAGTGAAGCTAGAGGACGACATGAACTAAGTTAAAAATTTAAAATATTCCAAACAATATAAATAATATCCCCAATAATAGATTAAATTAAGGACTTCTATTTTGTAATATATTTACGAATCCGTTCCTGACTACAGGAAGCATTACTTACGATATTTATAAAGGAAATGTTATTAATCCAAAGTGAATGTAATTATTCGTAACAAATAATTCAAACGTGTTTAAATGTCCTCTAACTCAGTGATCTTGAAAAGAAATTGGGCAAAGAATAAGCTTGAGTTGCACCTTGAGAATGTGTGTATGTGGAGTTATTTGGAGTGCAATTGTGTGCTTGCCTTGTGTAACACTAATAATTAAGTACAATTATGTGTTCCTGTCCATGACACGTTTCAATTTACATTAGGGTGCTTAATTTTGTTAAGTGGAGGAGATGGGGCTCAGAATGTGTGTCAGTGTGAAGCGCACCGGGATCGATAGATTCAAGTTCAGACAGACGAAAGCCTCTCATCTAAAATACGTCACGACTACGCCTGAAGTAGTACTTGACATACTGCAAAGTGATAAATATGCACAGGAAGAAATGACACTTTTATTAATGTAATCTCTTAATCAACACAACTTCTATGTTCTATTATATTGGTGATATACATTTAGCTTATCCAAGCAGACTCCAGAGGCAATTTAAAATAAACGAATGAATATTTATTTACCGAAAATTCGATTCCAACTTCGTAGAAATTACAAAATATTCTCTCAAACAAATTATTTTGATGAAATTAATAGAAAATGTATACGTTGGTCCTATAGATAATTTATTCACATCTAAAATAGTTTCGCTGAAATATGAATATTTCGAAAAATATATCAATTGCTTTCTACATTTAATTTTGTACTCTTGAAATTTGTGTTTCAGTAGCCTATTTAGGATTTTTTGAATGGTTTTGATGCACAAGTCAGTCTCTTTTTATTGTTATTTCCACGAATTTGAAGAATATATATAGTAAATTTCGCTTTTCTCATTTAATTCTTTCTCATGCTTGCACATTGAATTCCCGATGTATTTGAAACCGTTATTTATTATAAAATAGGGTGAACAATGTCACAAACGTAAGCACGTTTTATGATTGTATGTATATTTTAAATAATCTACAATTGGGAAAATACCCCGATGGTAGATACACGATAACATTTCTTAAACCGTCAATAATAAAATATTGAGCTTAGAATGTTTTCACCCTGAAAAGAAAGGAAGAAAAGAAAGTCTCATGGTTGAACATTACACTTCACTTTAAATTAGATTATAATTTTAATTAATTAACTGGGGGAAACACTTCACTTCCTACTGCTATTTAGATTCATCCTAAATTTTATTCGTTGAGGACTTTTTATTCTAGTTGTTAATCGTCCTGTATGGGAATGAAAATTTTCCTACATATGTTTCTTCTTTCTGGGATTTTATTTTAAACTGATTTTCCCACTTATCGATATAACTGGGATTTGGATTTTGAAGCTGATTCTAAACCATGACTCTTGATTTGAATAATATGTGCAACCTTGCGCTCTCCCTCCTTTGCGATAACAACTCCAAACGTAATTGTTCCTTTTTTTCCCGTTCCTATGTTCAAGGCCTACTCTTATAAATTTAGCTGCCCTTTTCTGAACTTTCTCGGACGATTCTGTTTGCCCCGTATTCCGTATTCCAAAATAGTATCACTGAAGTTAACTATGCTAAGTCCTTAGATTTTTTGCTTCTCATTATATAATATAAAATATTCCACGCTTTTTGCGTCGCGAAATTCACCTTCTCTTCCCACACAAGGCTGATGTTGAAGTATTATCCTAACTATTTGCAGTTTGGAATTGACACCCCGCCTTTGGAAAGACTCGGGGGTAATAGACCTTCGTAAGATTTACGATCCGACACCTGAGCTAATGTCTGAGGTCTTATCACCGTCAAGAAGGCAGTAAATCCCCCGAAGTCTCCCTAACTCGCAACCCTTTGGTCACCAGATAACAGCGCCGTATTTATTTGATTTCTAATCCACGTTTCCCCTCAGTGGAGGTCCGTGGGATCCAATTGAAGGGATTTTCACAACAGTGAATTGAGCAAAATTGAGTTAAAGAAAAACTCTCTCTTGGTTTTTCTTAGAATGAAGTTAACCATACTTGAATTACACTGTTCACTGATTTTTTTCCAGATTATTAAAAAAATTGAAACATAACTGACGGCGTTATTATCTCAAATCGGAAGGGTTAGACCACAGTTGTGCTGATTTGGTCTCGTAAATAAATAAACATTTTGCTCTGAGTTGAAGAGGATCGCGCACTTTACACATCTAGAGAATATTAGATTTTAAATCTATATACTTACGCCTATTCAACATTTAATAGGACAGATCATATTATGAGTGCTAATTTTTCAGTGTATTCACACTGCGCTACTTACTAAGGCATTGTTTATCAAATGATATATTTCCACGTTCTATAAATTATTATTCAGGTTTATCTTTTAAGGGACTGCTAATATACAACCAACATATATTATCGACTCATTTTAGTCTCCGCCTATGTTAGGACTTATTTTTATCAAACGTGGGAAAACTTCCAAAATACTAAATTAATGTTACATGTATGTGTTAAAAGCATGAAGAGATTATCCTGCTTATCAGGTATCTACCATTGTAGATAATTATTTTTATGTCCCGGGATGTGAATTTGAAGAGGTTATATATCGCCGTGAACTTTCGTGAAATGTTCTGCTTCACAATTATATTTAATTTTTTTTAAAATTTTACGAATTTCCCGTCGCCTTTTTGGGCGATTATTCTTTTTGAAAATTTCCATTTCCGATGCTGTCGTTTCAAAGTGTTGTTCCAATACAGAGGTTTGTAAAATGAAAAAAATTACGTCTGATTGAAAATAATGAATAATAAAGGAAGCCAATTCAGACAAAAAAAGTGATAATATAAATACCACACAACGTTTCTGGAATCCTTGTCCCTTTCGTCAGGTGCGAAGAAGAGCATAGAGCGACAGAACTGCATTTGTCAGTTGACTGAAACGTTGTGTGGTATTTACATTATCACATTTTTTATCTTAATTGGCTACCTTTCTTATTCACACAAAGGTTTGCACTTTGTTGTGCTGGATTTTGTTTTAGTCTTAATTATTAGTTACTTAGAGAAGATTCAATGTGTACCACTAAGCTCTGAATCAATTATGATAGAAAAATGACCTGACTAGGAATGGAACCTAGGATCTCCGCTACCGAGGTATCCGAGTCATGCGAGGTCTCTATCCATTGTATCGACCAGAACACAGGCTCACCTACAATTTACTGAATCTCAATATCAACGTCAATGAAGAATGGGCATTGTGTGTAAATTGATCATCGGTATAATGAGTGGATTAAATATTAGAATAAGGACTTTCAATCAAAGCTCGGCTGAGTGCTATGAAATGAAGCCCTAAAATTAGTTGTATGTTCAGGTCCATACAGCGGATAGAGTAATCTCTCATGCGGTCGGGAACCGACAAGGACAGCTCACGGAGTAGACCAACCGCATCCTTAACGGAGGTCCTAGGATCGATTCCAGGCCCGGTCGGCATTTTTCTATCCTAATCCGTTAATTCAGTTTCAGAGCTGACGTTTGATTGAATGCAGTTATTCTGTTCTTGTATTAACAGACAGTTGAACCAATTATATCGTTGACACCAAATCGAAAGAATTGTTGCTTGTTAAATATTCTCCATACACGCTATTACCAGGTTATGAAGATCTTTTTAATTTCTTGTTTCAGTATTCCGTTTTCTCAAGTTTCCAACGATTTCTCTATGTAAATTATTCACAATGGTTTTGTGTCACCCTTGTTACCATACCATTATTTCCTAAATATCGCCGTTTACGGCATAGGTTATAGAATGCCAGTTAAACTAAGACACAAACGAGTCTATACTTTTACTAATAACGAAGTTCTTAATATATTAATGTAATATCCAAGATAAGTAAATAACCAAATAACAGAGAAAATTAAGTGACTAAATAAATTCGATACAACTGTAATCCTTGTTTCTTTTATCAGGCGAATAAAAAACGCATGAGGCAAGAACGACAGCGCACAAACCACCTGACGAAAGCAAGCAGTATTTCAGAAACGTTGTGTAGTATTTATTTAATCGCTTAGTTTTTCTGTTATTTGAATATCTATTTATATAATTATTATACTTCTAACACATATGCGTATTTTGTAATGTAATATTTATTATTTTCTATTATTATTTTTCCTTTCAGTAATGAATCCAGTGTTTTTTAAAAATTATTCTACTATTGTTCTGTTTTCGTTCAAGTACGTAGCATTAAAAAGTATTAAGAATTGCAGTTCTATTTCTTATAATAATGTTATTACATTAAGACTAGAGTTTCCGCCCAGGTACAACAGTGACGTCACGTACTATCCATTGTTGTACCCGGATGGAAACCCAAGAACTTCTTATACAGCCTGTATAACGAGCAAGCCTTGGATATTTAATAATGTTATCTGTATAGTTACATTGCTAAATGAAACTTTGGCAAATGTCGCGGAGTTCGATATTGCGAACTCACATCATTAATCAGTAGGCGAGCTGACCTTAGGTAAGGGAGAAAAAGTGCTCTTAATCTGGATGTACTTTGTATCGGGGAGTTCAAGACTTTTGCGTACTTGGGTGTCTTGAATGCTTACATTTAATACTGGAACACAAACATCACGATAAAATTAATCCAACAAAATTAATTATTCAACTGGATTTATAAATACTCATTTTATCAAATCATCACTCCTCACTCGATTCGTTGTACTGAATTTGGTCGGGAATCTTAGTTTAATTGTGAATATTAGTGCTATTTAGGTTTTCCATTATTATTTATGAAGTACAGTTCTGAAATAAGACTCTGAAGTTTTATTGTGAGATTTTGAGAAAACTAAAAAACACAAGAGCCTAAAAAATAGTTCAGTTGACAAAACGCAATGACTCAAGAGCCGAGAGAGATAACAGCAAAAAAACGAGAGTTTAGTTTTGCAGTTGTCTCTCCCTCGGCTATTACATATCTTCTGCACCTGAAGAAAGTAACAAGGCTTCCAGAAACGTTGTGTGGTATTCCTATCATAACTTCTTTTATCTGTATTTGTCTATTTTTCTTATTATTCATTTTAAATCAGACGTAAATTCTTCACTTGTAATGACTTTATCTAGAGACAAATTACTTCGACTTTCCATGTTTTTAAATTTTCAATTCCTGACTTGAAATTTAATAACCATAGTGTATTTAGTATTGTGATAAAGTTTTTTTTGATTTTCCACTGACTGATTGAGAGAAAAAAGTGGTAAAAGGGAAAACTGGACCTAAGTGAAGAAAGGTAACTTGATGAGAGGAAGGAATACCGATGTTTCGAACATCTTTTCAGGGATCAGAAGGAGGGATTATCAAACAGGCGAAGAAAGTCGTCACTCTGGGCTTGAATGAACCAAGTAGGTGCATGTCTAGGGGTTTCGGACTCATGTCCTTGCTAAAGCAGTTGTCGCGGACGATGGCGGGTGACGCAATTGTGGAAAGACACTAAACTGAGCCGTCATCCTATCTGCCGCGCTAGAGCCATCTGAGGTGTAATCTATTGAGAAAGCCGGTCTATCACTCCTTTCCCTCTTTAAATTGCAATTCTTCCTTCATTTTGATCTATTTTACCACTATAGAACATTTACTTTCCTCTTCTAAAACGGCAATGGATCATCCAAAAAGCATCAATATTTTTTATATATAGGATTCTTATTTAGATGGCGTTAATTTTATGTGCAAAAATATGGAGAGCGAATTGCTTCTTGTACATTCTGCACAATTGTGTGCAAGACCACCAAGCCTAGCAATTATTCTAGTTGTATTTGACATTAAAACTCAAAAGTAAGCAAAGTGTGTTCCGTAATGCCATTTTATTAGCCTAGCTGCCACATTTTTTCGCGAATTTCAGATTCCTTTCTAACTGCATCATCAGCCTTGTGGTTGACGAAGGATGTTGGCAGGTAGACGCGTCCGTAATTGGAAGGTTCTCTTACCTCAAGAGGGGAGCCTAATAACATCGCCTCGAATACCACCAAATCCTACTCCTGCCGCCTTTTACGTGTGTTCGTTTGACGAACGCAGTCAACAACATCGCACAAATTAAGAAACTCCACTAAATTAGGGCGGTTAGGTCGAGCACTTGGGTAAGCTTTCAGATGAAATGATACTCGTTTCAGCACTTAAAACACCCATAATTTTTTCAATGCCGGAATACTCGTTAGTAGGATAATAGGGTACGTCGTTTGGAAGTACGTGCTCTTTCGTCTAGCCATGAAATGCAATACAACTACTCCATACTTGATTCTAATTAATATTTTTAGAATCTATCTCGCTACTATACTCGCTTTAACTTTATTTCGTTTATGAGACACTTCCATCGTTGTAATTCAGTGTTTGGTGTGCTGGGTGCCGGAATTTGTTAGTTTTAATCCCGGAGTTGTGCATGTATTTGTTTGTGGAAGCTTTGCAACAGGATGTATGACCACATCTAAATTCGGAACACGGTTCCAGTAAGCACTTCAGGTTCATGGAAGACGACATTGTTGACACAGATCTCTGACAGCTTATGCATAATAATATGAACCCACAAAATACTGTAATAATTGCATGTGTGTGTCAAAAGCAATATTAAAATTTATTTTATTATGTAACATTGTATACAGAAATTGCCCGCAATTTCGTAAATCAAAATTTTAATTAATTTTATTCTATATAGTCAGGATTACATGGTCTGCAATGAATATGAACAGATTCTGATAAGATCAGTGATGAAGAATGTGGACTTTCTTGGCGTAATTGTTGAACAAATTGATCCGAGTAGAATAATCTTTGACGCTTTGATCTGATCTGCCATCTTTGCCTCAAGATGATGGAACAAGCCACTGAAACGACGGAGTACAATTATTTTATTCTTTCAGAAGCTGCTTGTTCAATATTAACGATAATCACTTAAATACATATATTTATCAAACGTTTAATTGGAAAATTAAATTTTTATTACATAGCAAATAAAAGGACGAATTAATGTCTATAAAATGTCAAATTCGTAAGAACTTTGGATCCTAGAGCTTCATGTTCGACTTCACTCGACTGCCTTATATTATTAACTTATAAACATTTTCCCGTTTTAATAATTTCTTTTACGCCCGTCAAATCTCTTCAAACTTTTCAGGGCCTCTGCTTAGAAATACAAATTCTGCTGTTACATTTTTATTTATTTATTAATCTTTTACTTTGCTTTGTCCCGATTGATGTCCCCATTTGCGCTTAGTTTTATTGTAGGTATATCAGTGAAAAATAACTTGATTTTTCGTCTACCCGTTCTGCTGGTCGTCAGAGCTCATAGAAGTTGTTACTATTCGAAATTCACTTCAACGTATTTATTTCGTGAACAATGAAATAATTATGACTAGAAAGTGAGCCGTATTTGTCATTGCTGAATGTTGACCCTGTTGGATATCAACGCCTCATCAAGTTCTGCCCCGAATTTGTACAAGAGAGGAAACAGGCACTGGAAGAAAACATCAACGAGAGCACGCAATCCATCAAAGCCAAAGAAAACGTAAATTCTTAGAAAAAACTAACTTTTACCCTGAAATCAAAATGTAAACAATTATATAAGTCGTTAATGACACTGTTTTTAACTATTTACGACTATAAATAAAATTATTAAAAAATAACGACGGAGGATCTCAGTTCTTCATGATTTTGCGAATGTCATCCTTTTATTAAAGTAGAAAAAAACGTTAAAACAAGATCGAATATGCTTGACTTCGCTTTACATCCTATTTGGCTTAAGATCGCTATATATACTTAGGATTGTGTGATATTGACGTTTCAGGTCATATAGCCCGGGGGTCTTAGTTTGCCCTTGGCTAGCTTCCTCTATCCTTCCGCATCCGCCCTTTCAAATCCCTTCTTATGCTATTAAAGGAGAGTTACCCTCGTGCAGCCTGTTTCTCTAAAACAAACAGTCAAACAACTTGTATATCTAAAATTAATCTCTTTGCGCTATTCGGTAAATTTTCGGCGTTGTCAAATTTATCGTTGTTATTCTAACTCAAAATGTTTCAATTCGTACTTTCTTGAGAGAACACGAGTCGCGGATTTTAGACATTCCTGTTTACTTACGGCTCAACGCTTCCTCGAAGTTAAACAGCGAGGTTTTCAGTCTCAGAAGTCGCTCCTGGCGTTATCTGAACCCACCATTTCTAAGGAAATGGAGCTTTAGATTTGTTCTGTATCGCGATCCGTTTACTAAAGACCTGTATTATATATGTGACACAATCTCCATAACATTTAAGAGAGAAATTTCTTCGAACTACATTATTTCATTGTATCACGGTCTTGAAAGTTTACAAGAGAAATGATTATGCAATATTGAATAATTCCTGAAAACATTCATGAAGTTTAGCTTGAATTGTGTTACTTTTTAAGTAATAATCAAGTATAGTAAAGAAAAACGTGTACATTATGGGAAGTAGTTTATAGATCGGTCACTTATCTGTTCTTCGCATCTGCTTTACTCTTTTTGATGAGATCACCGGTGGAAAAAGCCATATTTTGTACTACTAGGTGATATTCTCCAAAATTAGTTGTTACGTTTTCGTACCTCATGTACATTTATTCAGGAAGACGCGAAAGACATACTCCTCTTCCGATCGTCCACTATTATACCTTAGTTTTTGGCGTAACATTTCGGTAATCGAGTTTGTTCTACTTCTACTGCGGGAAAGGCTTAAATCTACGTTCCGTTGACGTGGCGGTATCTTATTGGTTCTTGGACATCGTGCTACGGAAGAATATTTTTATCACGCCACGTACCCCTAAGTTTCATGTCAAATAAAGTAGTATGCGCATTTATACATCAATATTATAACAGACGAGTAAATCCAGACAACCATATAGCGTCCATTGTTTTTTGTTTAAGGAAGTAAAATTTATTCCGAAATTCTCATCAACTCAAGTATGATATGAGAATACATTGCTGGGTAATTTTCGCATGATCGGCGTTCCTTATACGAAAACTCACGCTTCGCTCTAACGGAAACTTGGGACTAATAAGATTCAGTGACCCTGGTTAAAGGGAACTTAATTTTCAAAACGTTAAATGCTGTTAATTTGCTCGCTGGAAAGATTACAAATGATTTAGTTCGGACAGAATGCATGCGTTTCATGACGCGGTACTTTTTAATCCGACAGGATTTAGCCAACGATATATAACAATAGTATCATTAAAAGCTTTGAAGGTTTTATGTTCAGTATTTAACTGTCCGGTTTATCAAATTACAGCTCACTATAACAGGCCGATCTAAAAAATTCTGGAAGTGACTTAGGAGACTAAAATGGGCAACAAAATTCTTTACATTTGAGTATATAATACATTACGATAAGATAAAGGATATAAATCAAAAGTTATCATAGTCGCCCATTCCCATAAGTTTGTGCGAAATCCGTTATAACTTGAAGCATGCAAAATTATAGAAAAAGGACGACTTAGATTCAATATCCTAGTACGATTTGGGCCTGAAGAGTATTCTCCGAATTTCGATTCAGAAAGTCGTTGCGACAGAGGCTTTATAATTGTAGAGTATACATTAATTTATTTTCATTCAAATAAAAAAATTGTTTTCACATTTGACTATGTTATAAAGTGTGTAAGGACCATTATCAAAAACAAGTAACTAATCACTATTACGTTAAATACGTAATATAACGTTAATATTAATATTTAATTAATATGTAATTAAAAGTTTTAATTTAACGTTTGTTTTGAATTAATAAAACAATTGATGACCTTATAAACACACTTTTTATTTTTTATTTGTATTGTGATGTCGTTTTGATACAATCTTGCTACAACCAGTTAGCGTTAAGTGAGTGAACTGTGTGCATCCGGACCCCTTTTTCCAAACTGTGAATTTAATAACTTGTTAATCGTTTAGTTGTGCTAGTATATTATGTTAATTTAGTAAGTAGTTTGTTCTTGTTTTTATGTATTTTACCTTATCTATGTTTACTTTGTCCAATTATACTACAAATCTAATCATTTGTAAATACCTCCTCTGTAGGAAAATACCTGAAGAAGATACAAAAAGGTATCGAAACGTCGTCACAATATAAATAAAAAATAAAAAGTGTCTTTATAAGATCATCAAATTTTTTATGAATATATAATTATTTGATATTGTCGATCCAGAATCTGTTTATATTATTGTGTGATCTAATTGTACTAATATTCTGACTATTTCCATTTGGATCACCTTGAAATGCAGGCTTGACATATAAGTACTTAAATACTTCGATCAAACGTAAATTTTTCATTTCAGCGAGTCATATTCCTATTACTATTTTTGCAGAACGCCATTTATCTACATTCTTCTTTGAATGCACTAATATTGTATACGGATTCGGTTAACTGTATTGTACACGTAATAATTATTATAAAGAAACAACTTAATAGTCACAATTTAAAATTTTTTATAAGCTTTCGGCATCTTTTACCATTTTCAAATTATTGACTTATTTAACATTGTGACAGTTAAGTTGCTTTTTAAACTATTTAATTAATATTTTGTAGATGGATTTAATGTGGGTAAGGTAGGAGAGAACGATGAGTTTTATGTTTATATAGTATTTAATTAGTGTGTTGGAATTAAAATTGATATTTATTTGACGCTAAGTGTAAATGAAATATATAAATCGGCCAATAAAGCCATTTCATGAGATGTATAATTTTCTAATTTACTTGTATTAAATTCCAAATACTCTGAGTTAATTGTCTGATTTGTTTTTTGATCTTTTGGAATTATATTATTCTTAGTTTTAATGGATTTATTAAAATTATATATTGTAGAGATGGAGAGAATGCTAAAATTGTGATTATTATTTTCATAAAAAAGATGAATAATTTACTGTATTGTTATTACCTATACCAATTCTTTACTTTACTTTACTGATTGGGAAATCAGTTCCTGTCACTGAAGTTATTTATGACGAATTATGATATTCGCTGAATATTTACCTACGTTTAGCTTCGTGTTTTACCCACGCTATGTACATGCCTCAGAGATTCCATGACGCCTTTCTTTATCTTTGAATTGTGTTAGGTGAATATTTCTTTATCTGGAGTCCAACGAGTAAAGGTTACTCGAGCGTGACACATAGCAGCTGGTCGCCGCCCATAGTTTGTCACCTGATACAGGGCTCCATTGCGCAAAAAACTAGGCTTAGGACTATACAACGAAAACTTGCCAAAAATGGCCGCTACTTTCTCGTTTCGGAAAAATTGATTTGATGTAATACAAATAGTCTAACCTTCCTGCATCCTGAGGGTTAGACTATAACCTGCTACTTTCCTTACGGGATTACAGCTACTGAAATTGTTGGGGTTCAGCTAAAGACACTTACTTCCTAAGTTCTCGGTCCTCGTGTCACTGACATTGGGTTTCATGTGACGCTTCAATCATACATTCCTACAACAGGAATAGCAAAGATATCTTAAAGAACAAAATATAATCAATTGAAATATTTATTTACGAAGGGTAAATATGTAAAAGATCGCGAATTATTATTTATGGTAGAGGTTTTCACCTTCAGCCATTCTATTCAATCAGAAACTATTTACATAGAGAGAGTCAATAAAATGTCCAATTAGTTCAGTTTTACTTATCGTGACGTGACGCAACCTTTCGCACTTCCCATGACGTCACTACAAGGTCGATTATTTTCACTGTGTTCTGCTTTATTTACCAATTTCACTTTGTAACATTTCTGCAGCCTCCCCCTCTCTCCCCCTCTCCATCCCTCGATCTCTCTCCCTCCCTCCCTCTCTCATCCCCCCCTCGGACACCACCAAGTGAGCTAAAACAACATTCTCCCGCTCTTCTCCAGTTGCCAATCTCATCACTTCATCTCTCTTAAAAAGTTTTTTTTTTTTGGGGGGGGGGAGTAACTTTGTCACATTACAAGCCACCCCTACTATTCAATTCCCAAACACGTGCTATTCATAACTCCCTAAAATTCCAGAACATGGATGGGTTGTTATTACTGTTAGCTAGACTCAATGGGCGTATTTTCTGTATGATTAGTAAAAGTTCTGATGTATTTTGTACTTACATTTCAAATTCGATTCGTGCCATTGTAGTGATACACCGTTGCATGCATTTAAGTCAGAAATATATGGAGGAAGTGGAGAGAAATGTAGGTATATGTCGGGCAAGGGTTTAAAATTCAAAATGGAATTTTTTTTATACAATGTTAATCGAGAAATAATAGACCCAAAAGGAATAAAGGAAAACTGCTTCCTGTATATGGTAATTATTTTTAAAAAAATCAAGCCCTCTCTTAACGGTAAGACTCAACACCAGCCATATATTGTAATACCAATTAATTAAGACATTAATTGTGAAATTGAAAATCTAAATTGTTTGAGAAATACTTTGTAGCGGCAGGAGCTTTGAAACAACAATAGAAAAACCGGCTCTGTTCCTTTGTCGGAAGGTCCGTCAAAATGGCGTATCGGCGCTAAATTGCGAGACGAGAGTTACAGTTCGCATGGAGATTTGGTGAGAGAGAGTTCACGGAAAGACCTCGTCGAGGTATAACAGTTTGGGAAGGAGAATTCAACAGGGTTGGCAATTAGCAGGGCAAAGTAAAACATTCATAAAAGTATAACTTCGAAACCTGCTAAGAAAAAGCAGTTTTTGTGTCCATAGCCGGCCAGAAATAGCAAAAGTTTCGGTTTAAGTTCGGAACAATAAAGACTACCCAATCAACAAATCGCAGAAGTCACCTAGGGCGAGCGGTCAACCGATAGATGACGAAAGGAGGAACATCGGACTTCCTGGCAACATATATAATTTTGGCTTAAAAATTTGGTGTAGAATCTGTGAGTTTAGAAGAAGCAGTGTAAAACCCTACAATAGTGTTTTCGAAAATTAAAGGCATCTTTAGGGTTAAACGCGGAATACCATGCTTCCAAGCGAACCAATATTTATGATAAACGTTGTAAAATCTATATCTACTCAATGTTAGAAATATTTTTTTTTTGGGTAAGAATCTTTAAATCTTAGTTGACCCACGCCAGCCTACCCGATCATTTGGTGTATCTTCTACTGATAAGTTCAGTTCCACATTTCTGTAAATATGCTACTGTTAGTAAACAGTGTATTTTTTCATTAATTTAAAAGTATTACAGTTTTGTTGTTGTCGCGTGGAACATGAGTTTACAAATTTTTTTGTCAGTTTTCATTTTACTCGAATAATGGCAATTTGGAAATTCAGTGGGTCAAACTTCTTATCTTCTAAATTAGATATTCTGGAAGAAGTATAAATATGCATAGAAATTAGTTGTATAGTCTAACGTTTGTTGGTCTTCAAGGTAAAAGCTACTTATATTTTGATATAATATAAATAATTCATAGCTTCTTCTAAACAGTAAAAGAAAATTAGCTTTTAACTTGTATGTTAAGTCATCATTTATAAAATAAATGTTTCGGAAGTTGTCACTGTGTTTATTCAAGAATGTCTACAAAGTACAGATAGTACAAACTGATACAAATGTTTAATTTCGGCCTCGAGATCTCACGCCTTGAGTTAACTTGTTCATAACATCACAAGATTGGTAGTTGCTTGCCTGTTCAGTTCTATTGTTTGATAAAGAGAGGCTTGAAATAAGTATTTTGGATGTTGTTTGTCAGAAAGTATTACTGTACTGACGACGGTTCAAGAATACCCTGATCCTGTGTAGGTTTTTTGGCCTTCTTAAATCCACCATCCGGAGGCCACGTTTCACGGCGGCTCGTAGAATTTCTGCCCCCCCCCCCCCCCCTCTCCATAAATAATCTCACTGAGCCACTGTGCCTACAGTCGAGAAATTACTTTATGAGGGACATGTAGCGACGATTAATCTCTTCGCTGTTCGGCTAGCCAGTTCTTTACAAGGCAGGATGCTACATGCTACGCTTTACTCCTCGGGGGTCAACGTTGGTCGATGGTATTCTTCTTGGATCTGCTGCAGGGGCAGTAACAGTCTTGTATTTTAACTGGAAATGTGCTAAGTTACGATCTCAGCTACTCCTACCATATGATATCAAAAATTAAATATTATAACAACACCTACGAGGGCGGTCTGAAAAGTTTCCGACATAAAAGTATATCAGTTTATCTTGAAATTTATTTTTATTTATCTACATAGTCTTCCTGTAAGTCTACACACTTCTCCCTCCAGAAAAGCTCCCATCTCTTTAGTTCGTCCAAATAGTACTCGTTGTCTTTCTCTGCAAAATAATTGTTTACGAAGGTGATTGCCTTCTCATTTGATGCAAATCTCTGTCCTCCGAGCGCAAGTTTTTAGGTTTGAGAACAAAAAAAGAAGTCGCTTGGGACTAGATCTGGTGAGTAAGGAGTCAAGCAGTTCAAATCGCTGAAGTGTGAGACGGCGCATTGTCTTGGTGAAACAATTTATTTGGCCATTTTTCCACCAATTTTTGCCTTCAGCTTGTCAAGTAATGATTCATAGTAAGCTCATGTAATGGGTTTTTATTTAGTTATATTGAAGATAATCGATTAAGATTTCTACATGACTATCCGAAAAAAAAACATTTATAACTTTCCCAGTCGAGAAAACTTTTTCATTTTTTTTTGTAGCCGATTCCCACTTCGCAGACCATTGTTATGTCTGTATTTTTATTTATGGGGTATAATGGTGTATCCAAGTTTCATATTAATTATGTAATTGGCGCCCAAACTTGCGCCGAAAGATCGTTTGAAATGTTCATTCGAACACGTTTTTGGTCTAACGCGAAGAAACTCTGATGAAACTATTCAGACCACCCTCGGATAAGGAATAAATAACGTGTAGTCCCTAAATATGAGGCATAAGGGAACCAAGTACTATACTTAACCCAAATACATTTAATGACTGCATATCTAGGATTGTAAGCACTAAATATATAAATGACTTAATTATTTCCCTTTTTGCCTTATTTTAAAACCTATTTGGTGCTGGAATGTTCCCGTCAAACGGAGATGTAAGTTAGTTGTTGAAATATTTTTTTTTTAAAAAAAAGAATGATCTCTTTCAAAGTCAGATTTGGAGCTTTATTTTGGAATATTTGACAGTGACGGTTAGTTACTTAAATCAATGGGTATTCTACTTCAGAAAGTCTTCAGAAGTCTTAAAGTGTTGCGAAAGTAAATACAAACACAGCGAGAAACTTTATAAATAACGATACAAACCCGCAGAAAATTAAAATAGATCTGGTTCTTTGGTTTATTTATTTAAACTGGAAATCCATTCGTATTGCTTTATTTTCAGCGAAAATTTTATCCTTGAATTGAGGGTGTCCGTTTAAAGCATGTCATACGCACTTATCCTTTCCTCATTCCTTGTTAAAAAAGCTTTTTATTCTTTTCAATTTACAATAGTAGCGTTTATGCTGAAATGTAACAGAAGATTGAAATAAAAATATGACTGTTCTGTTCCACAATTCTGTACACGAACCGCCCCCTAATATTTCATTCAAGTCGGCCATTGAAAGTTCAGTAGAATCAGTAGAGCATAAATCCTTCGCAATTCTAGGTAATCCTCCTGATGAACGTTTGGCGTTAATTTATCTTTGCAGCAATAGAAGAATCGCGACTGTTCAGGCTGACGAGATGGTCCTGACGTGAGACTCGCAGAGATGCTGCTGCTCGTGACGCTGCTCGTGGCGTCGGCCTGGTCGTCAGAGGGCGCCAGCCGCTGGTCCAGCACTCTGACCGAGGAGGAGGTGACCAGGGACATGTGGTGGGTGCTGGACGACTATGCGGAAAAGTGCCTCGAGCTTGCCAATGCCACGTGGACGTGGATGCTACGCCCCACCAAGGCAACCTTCAAGTACATGGTGAGTAAACCGCTCAATACGAGGTTCAATACTGGTTTCATATATCAGCGCCGAGTTTGTAAATTAGCAACCCCTTCAGGGTCAGGAAGTTTAATGCAATATTAATAAGAACTATCAAGAGACCCCGAAATAGTTTAGGCTTGTTTTGTGTGTTATCCACAAAGCAATAATAATAAAAATTAGCTTTACCGGCTAAAATTAACAAATTTCATACGTGAACTTTCGAAAATACTTTCTTAAAAGCCTTAGAGAATCGCGTAAAAGACGTAAAAAGAAACAGTACAGTGTATCGTAGTTGCTGAAAAGAACAAGATATTTTCATTTAACCAATGATTTACTCTCATTGAAGAACAAAGAAACTCCCGAAAGAACCAAAATCACGTGGAGGATGAAATTTTTCAGAAAATATTTAATCTATAAAAAATCAAGAAATGAGATTGTCACCCGTTCCGTAATATTTTTATCAGTCCTATCAAATTCTGGGAAGATAGAAGATAAACGGCATATGCTGCGGCAGCTGGCCAGGATAAGAACTATGTTTGGATTGCAGATCTGTTTGGGGTAACAGACATTATGGGTAGTCAGATGAGAACAATTAGAGGCATTCGAAATGTGGTCATGGTGGAGCATATTGAGGATTAACTGGAAGTGTAGAATAAGTTTCAGGAAGAAGTAAAGAGAATTAAGGACAAAAGACAACTTTTAATACGCCAGCAAAAAAGAGATTAAATTAACTATGAAAAAGTGGCTACTAGCATTTGTACTGTCAGGACGAGCGAGGGAACGTCGATTTATAATGTTTAGGCACCATATAAATTAAGGTATTTTAAAAATAATATTAAAAACGGGCTTTTACAGACATGCTTAAAGTAGAGAAACAAAAAACAAGAAAATTTAAATTTATAAGTTACGGTCATTTCGACGTTGATGGGCATCTTTTCCTATAGGCTAATAACAAGACTGGAAATTGAACAAAGAACTATAATCAAAGATGAATATTTAAGCACCAAACAACTTAAAATAAATAATCATATAACTCATTAAGATTTTCTGTGTGGTACTTAATATTAACAGCATTTGGTTGATTTTTAATAGAAAACAATTTCCTTAGTCCGCGTCGAAACATTTTTCCTCCAAACAATTTTTCCCGTTTGATAAGCGACCGAACAGATTGCTATATCCTAATATAAACAAATTTACTATGAAGAAATTACGACTGTGACCTTGAAATATGTAGGACGGCAAAACATCGTCTTTCGGTTTCCTAATTGATGTGATATCGTTTTGCTTTTAAGATAGAGTCGGTCATAAAGCATCGTGTGAAGCGCCTGTTTTGTGATACGGAATTCTACAGTAATGAATAATAAAATACTATCCAACTACCCGTATTACTCCTACAGTGCTTCGAAAAAAAAACAATTGATTATGGTCGAATAAAGGTGTAAAATTAAACATGCTATTCGTTGATTGTTAAACTGCAGTAGATTTGTAAATTATAATTATTAATAAATATTAAATTCCTTGATATACGATTAAATTTGTGATGGTTAATGTCGGTCTAAAATTGTCAAAGACGTCACGCGTCACTGAGTTGCGTCCGCACGCTGGTAAACCCTCACATTACCCAAAACTTTAACATGATGAACAGTTTTATATTGATATAGTTTTATAATAAGTTACTATAAACGTAAAACTTAGTTAGTCACGGTCGGGGTCAGTTAATGTTGCGAAAATCGGTTTAATTGGTAATCGAAGTAATTTTTATTTTTAAGGAATTTAACCCACTTACAGACATGCCGTGTATAGCCAATGTGACCGAAGTTTTCTTTTGCTGTCTTTTTTTTCTTGCTGTTAATCTAAGTTAATTATTTCTAGAGAAAATAATGGGCAAAAAAATATTAGATCAGTAAACAACATTGAAGAATTATGCATCCATAGATACCACATTATTCGGAATTAGTTCTGTTTGGCTGCTTAAAGTGGTAAAATATATTTGTGTGTCTAAGAGAAGTAATATTCTACATAACAATAAAAATATTTGCTGTAATCAGTAGCATGCGCGAAGACGCCCCAGCTTAGTGTCTTTCTTCACCGGTACTACCGCCTCCACGTGCACAGCCACCAGCGTCAGTAAGCGCCTAGAGTTTGACAGCGTTAAATAATTGTCTTGTGTATGTTTATTCAGTGCATCGATACGTCGGACTTGCCTCCCTTACGATTCAATCTGCGTCACCCACCTACCCACCTTCCTTCCTGACCCGTGCTATAGTGACAAAGCAAAAATCTGTATTGATATATATATGTATATATATATATATATATGCAATATAAAAAATAATTTCTAAATAGTACTGGATCTTCAAAAATGTAATTATGTTAAGCTTACAATAATTAATACATTATATTGAAGCATTTCACAATATGATAGTTTGGAGATGTCGAGTGAATTTATAAGTTCTTATCTACCGAAGCATGTTGTTTTCTTGTAAACTTCCCATTTCAAAATCTCTTCGCTTTATTGATTTCACCACAATAACTCATTGATTCATAAAATTAGTTAACTATGGGTACGGTGATCTGAAATATTGACAGTAAGTAATCGGCCAATTCAAATATTTTCGTAATGACAAATATTTACTGTGGCTGTGGACACGAGTACAAGGAAACTTGAAGTCATGTTTATTCGATCGTTCCCACAAGGTATGGAGACATACAACCAAAGCAAAACCAGATTTAAACAGCTTGGACGCGGTCTCTTAACGAGACAAAAGGAGGAGGGAAGTACGATTCGATCTTGTGGAACAGGTACGCTCCCTTCCGACAGTCGTCACCAGACTGTCCCTATCTCAGTTACGAAAGCCCCCACATCATCCGACTTTAAATAATTCCGTCCCTTCTTATTTCAATAAATTACTTGTCAAGATTACGCAGACAGAGACTAAGAAGAAAAGAGAGGAACAGCGACAGTTTCAAGGCGTAGCGAGATGTGGTTGTAACAACCCTCGAGAGACGTATCATTACGAACATAGTAAATTACACTATAATGTAATGATTTGCTGGCAATAATTCTGCGTAAACTTTATCAGTAAAAATAACAAATTATAGCAATGAAATACTTTAAGGTAATTTAAATGTCCAATTTGTACGCATGAAACTAATTTCTTTAAAACTGGACTAACCAAATAAACTTGCTTGCTTCCAAAACATAATTAGTATTTGGTCAGCATATAATTATGGTGATTATAAAATAACAATTTCAACTGAAATTTTCATTTAAACGCATCAGAAATTTGGGTGTTCAAAATTTCAATCGCATATACCCACATTTTAATCCCTGTACCTTCTTGTGTTTAATAAGGCAAAGGCCAACAAATACAGATTTTTAAATAAATAAACAGCCAATTTCAAATCAGAAAAATAAATTTATTACATTAACGTTTCATCGATTAATTTGCGACCTCATCTCAGGTTCAAGTTTAAAACTACAAAAACAACAAAGCAATTACAATGATTAGAATAACATTTTTAAGAAACAATTTGGCAGATAAAAAATATAAATTGTGTTTATAATTAATTTTTTTTAATGAAGAATGTAGTTTTTTTCGGTGTAGAGACTGAATAAAGTCTGACTAAGACCATTGCTTGGAGACGATAGCAGTGAACGTCATCGGAACGTCCTAAATACAATTGTTTACTCGGTTATTCTATGCTGACTGCTGTGGTCCAAATGTACAATTTAAAACGAGAACGACCAGTCAAAATTAATATAAATTGTTGGGTGCGGTTATCAATGGAAACATTTTAGAATTTGAAATTGTAACAATATATAAATAAAAAATTATAAAAGCAAACTGTCATAAATTTTATTCAAATTGTATCATTTTTTATGTTAAGTAGTTGTATAGGATCTGATATATAGCATTTTACTCATTAATCTCGAAAAGTAATTCGTTTCCTCGTCCAAAATTGATACATTAACCCAATACAATTTGTGATTATAATTAAGAATACTACTATTTATATTATTTTTATGTTCTTTTAACCTAGTTTATATGAGCGCTTGGTTTGGCCTATATATGCGGCTTTACAATCCAGAGAATATTATAAATTACATTGAGCTTATCTAAATTTTCGATTCTCCTGAATATTGTTTACTATGTTTAAATAGTTATGAACCTTAAAAATAATTTTGACACCATACTCTAGCAGTACAATTAACTTGTGTTGAGTCTGATGAGGTCGCAAATTAAGCGATGAAACGTTAATTTAATAAATTATTTTTTCTGACTTAAAATTTGCTGATGTTTATTTATTCTTGAAAATAATTTAAAGTTTTGGGATAGTTGACGGACATACGTTATTAATTTTTGAAAATATCGCGTCTTAATGTTCCTTCCACTTCCTTTAAATACCTTGCTATAATGGTGAGGTTGTAACATTTTAATAGATAAAGTTATTTCATACAATGCCAACTAGAGAGAGAGATTAGTTTATCAAAAAATATACGGAATTTGTCTTCACGGAGTAAAACGTCGTTTTTACAAACTGTTGATAACAGCTAAATAACTAATGACTTGGTAACATGCAACTTAAATTAATTGGTTAGAAGCTTATCTCAAGAACTATAAAACTTTTTACTTTCCAAAATATATTATATACCAGAGTACGACATATGTAGAAGTTTTTATGAATAATGTTCAGAAAAGACATTTGTTAGCATTTACGAAACGATTAACTCGATTTCTCCACCTCCCGTCGGACTATATATCCGGCAAAGAATTCACGCCGCGTTTAATTGATTACTTTAATGGACAATTTACATATACGATTTGAGATCATGTAGCAAGGAATAGTTGACAGGGATGCGCAGCTTGAAAACTCGGTCAGGGTCCTAAGGTATTCTTGAGACACAGAGGAAAACGACGATTACACGTGTAGAGGGGACCCTGGGAAAAATGGCCCCTCCTTGTGTTTTGCGCTAATGACTTAGGGGGACGACTGCGGGGTCAGATCATTGACCACTAACTGTCGTTGCAATAAATAAAACGCTGAGGTATCTGTGGCTGTCAAATATAGACTTCGTAATACCGGAGTGTTCTGTCTGAAATTCAAAAGGAATATTCACTGCATTATTTTTCCAAGCTCCATAGTTACGATTGTCCTTTACGTTACTATTCCTTTATTATTATCGACGTGGGATAATCTTGTATTTCATAGTTTTTCTATACTGATCACTGACGTTTAAGGAGCTCTTCTAAAATTGCTTTTGATTCGGATTCACACTTCCTATAAATACGATAATACGTCGATGATTTCCTACAAATCAATAAAAAACGCAGTTTTTGCGTTGTTTAATTTTGATTTCTCCTGTTTTCTCCAGCTTTTTCTAGCCATACAAAAAGCAACTTTCGAAAGGTCCTCAAAATTATATCTTCTCCAAAATTATTTATTTTAAACATGAGGAAAAATGTAACGTAAGGTCTGATTCTTATTTAAGCTTTCCTTATTCTTGAATTAATTTTCGAATAAGAAATATAGAAAATATCACAGGGATCAAATCTGGTTATGGCAACACTTTCTACTTTAATTCCACAATTTTTGGCCTCAAAACTGCACCCGTGCATGATAAAAGATAACTTGTGTGGAAGAGTTTTCTTTCTTTATTTTCTTTTTTACTTAAACGGCACAATAACATCGTGTAGATATTTCTATAGTTCGTCCTGTTTGTAAATAGTCGCTGGTGATAATTCCGCGAGCATCCCAAAATCAGTAGAATCACCTTCACGAATGATTTAAGGGAATTCGCCTCATTCGGAGAGGAAGACAGGTTGCCAAGCAACTGAATTTTGTTGAAGAAGGAGGTTATTGTCTTTGAGAAGAGAGAGAGAGAGATGAGATGGCAAATTGTAATGGATGTTATGTAATGTAATTTAAAGTGCTGAATAAATAAAGTAAATATTGATGGTGTCTTTGAGAAGAGAGAGAGAGAGATGAGATGGCAAATTGTAATGGATGTTATGTAATGTAATTTAAAGTGCTGAATAAATAAAGTAAATATTGATGGACTCGGAGAGATTAAGTAGATTCTCATGCACTGCTAAAATAGTGATGATGGATTAAAACGATAATTTCCGTTTTTGATAATTTTTCAAAACAAATTTAAAGAATCTCACAAAGAAAGAATATGAAAAATATATTGAAATTGTTAAAAGGCCTCCATTTTTTTTGGTGTAGACAGACTCCCCTCTTATAGCCCCCGGGCTATTTTTTTTAGGGCAACAGGCTACATGAGGGTAATCCACGTTGGGCAACTCCCCTTTAATAGCATAGGAAGGGATTTGAAAGGGGGGATGCGGAAGGGTGGAGGAAGGTAGTCAAGGGTTAACTAGGGCCCCCGTGCTATGGTTTAAGGATCTTACCCGGCATTCGCCTAAAAGACATGCAGGACAAGCCCTAGAAAAACCTGCATCAGGTAGGTCGGGCATTGGGTACTTGTCCCACGCCCTTCCGATAGCGGGAGAGGAGTTTGCTGTGGGGACGCAGCATTCCCTTCTCCGTGCCTCGACCAGTTTAGGAGGCAGATGGCCGACTATTCCAATGGGAATAGCGAACAACTCTTACCGTATGCCCAAGGTCTCTGGCCCAGGAACATACACCTCTCAGGACAGGCCGAGGTGCCTCGGCTTGTGGGAACCTTAGTTCAAAAACGGAGAGGAAAAGGCATCCCATAAGGTAGCCCCTTCGTATCTCTCCTACAAGGTACTGCCTGCGAGAGAATATCCCTCGCAGGCCTTTGCCCAGGCCGACTCCATTATTATTATTTTTTTTTTGGGTGTAGGTAGGCTATGTATAGGGTAATCCACATAGTGGCAACTCCCCTCTTATAGCATAGGAAAGGGATTTGAAAGGGGGGATGCGGTAGGGTGTAGGAAGGTAGCCAAGGGTTACTAGGGCCCCCGGGCTATATTTTAAGGATCCTACCCGGCATTCGCCTAAAAGTAATGCAGGACAAACCCTATAAAAAACCTGCATCGGGTAGGTCGGGCATTTGGTACTTGTCCCACGCCCTTCCGATGACGGGAGAGGAGTTTGCTGTGGGGACGCAGCTTACCCCTCGCCCCGACTCCATTCTGGAGCCCAGTTATTTAAGTCTCCCATTGCTGAACTCACCAGCGGGAGTGGCCTGAAGATAAAGTTCTACAACAATATATATATATATTAAAAATAAAAGGTGGTTTAATAAATGAAAATAATTAATAAATTTTAAAAACAATATTTTATTGTGGCAATATCACAAACAATTACAAAATTTATAATATTGGATTTCTCAGGGTCTTTACTGGGTTTCATAATGGACGAATCAATAATAATTATAATCTTATCAACAACAAATTTCAATTAAAATGAAAAGAAATTTACTAGTCAATTAAATTAGAACAAAATTTAATTGTGAACGAAATTAAAAGTAAAAAGATTGACTCTTATTAACAATTTTAATCAATAGAAGAGAACGAAATCTGACGGCTATCTTTCAATTACGTTTACATAATTTATTGTTTCGTAAATTGTTACTCACGAATGCCCAGCACCTTTATTTTCGAGAATACTATTGTAGGTTTTTCTTTACACTAATTCTACTCACAGATTCTACACTGACTCTAAATCAAATATTTTTAGGGTGTCAGGAACTCGGATGATCCTCCTTCCGTCATCTATAGGTTGACCGCTCGCCTTAGGTGATTTTTGCGACTTTTCGATTGGGTAGTCTTTATTGTTCCGGACTTAAACCGAAACTTTTGCTATATCTGGCCGGCTCCTCAATGTTTTAATGCAAACTGCTCCTTCAATATCTCCTGCCAACTGAACTCCTCAATATCTTAATGCAACTCATTAACAATTTGTTCCTGCGAACTGAACTCCTCAAAATCTTGATAAAAAACTGTACTTTCGTCTCAATGTTTCTTACGAACTGAACTCCTCAATATCTGAATGCAAACTGCAATCTCGTCTCTAATTTTGAGCGCGCATACGACATTTTGACGGACCTTCCGACAAAGGAACGGTGCTTGGCTACATTGTCGCTATGTTCTGGACCGCCGCTACAAAGGATTTCTCTAACAATTTAGATTTTCAATTTCACAATTAATTGGCATTACAATATATATATATATATAGGCCTGTATATATTTCAGATGTAATTATTTATTGAAACGATTGAAGAATGTGACTTGTCGATCTTTTGACACAATATCGTGGATCTTGTCCACCATTTGTGCTTGGTGACCTCCAATGGACGTCTTGATCGGTTTTCATCACTTGTGCATGTCTGACCAAGATTAAATACATGCACCCAATTATAAACTGTTTAACATGTGACTGTTGTGACAATAACTTCATCTAACACGGCTTTGATTTCTTTGGAAGTTTTGACTTTCATGTATTTAATCATTGTCCGAAACTTGTTTTGTCAATTGTTGGAAAATAATAGAAATGTAATTTTGACAAAGTAAGATTGTTATTCTTAGAAACAAACTTGTTTAGATACTGCCTGCATCATCACTTAAGTAAGTTCTTACCTATATATACTGGTCCATTACTCGGCATATGCCTTATCTGCCAAAGATGCAATTTGTCAACTATCATTTCTTGGTTGCAAATGTGACGTCATTCAGAGGTGTAGGTGGAACAAGCAATATTTTATGATTTTAAATATATTAGGTCTCGTAATTCCCTTTAAGGTTGAAATGTATGGTCCGTTTGTTTATTTTCATGGTAACTGACGTCTTTGTAATTGGATACGTGTGACGTATTAACCGCTACGGTTCCAAGCCCATCTCTGGAATTTCCCGGTAGCCGTCACTGGAAATTCTCCGTAAATTGTAGTTACACACTTCCTAGAGCCGCAGGCTGTTTCTTCTCAGATAGTTTCTAACATCTCTGGTTTACTATTGGACTGCTGACCTCTGATGCTCCACTTCTTCATTTCAAATTTTTCTAAATACTGCCATTTACTAATGCACTACCGTTTTTTAAAAACGGCTCCAAATAATAATTTAAGCAAAATTTTAACCTCTGAAATCCAAGACTTTTGTTAACCTATACGTGAATAAACCCAGCAAGTCCATTTTCTTCGCAGGGAATGTAAATAAAATTTCATCCCAATGAGAACTGTATTTTTATAGCTCTTTAAATCATATATCACTTTGGTTGATTATTTTTCAAAGTGATTCCTTTTATCGTCTATATAAGATGATGTCTTTTGCCTAGATATTATTTTCGAACCATGTGCGAATTGGTACTTTGAAAGTTACGGTTGTTTCCCGTTCAGGTACACCAGTCTCTCTACCTCCCTCCCTCATTCCATTTTCATATGTATGCTGTTATTTTGGTTTGCTACTGCAGTTGAATCTGAAGCAGACTGACCAAAGTGATATTAGCAAAGCCCCTCGGACCGGATCGCATACCACTTGGCTGAGATTGATGGGATCAACCTTCTACATCCCAAGCCATTGGCCGCAAGATCAATCGCCATAATTGAGACACAGGAGTTTGTTCATAGCTCCGTTACTTTTGTGGATGGAAACTTTTTGCGATGTAGCCTGCAACTCGGAGACAGTTCTAGAACAAATAAATTCAGAAAATATTATTTTCAACAAATTAATTAATAAGTAATCGTTATTTCTATTCTGCTGAAGCAATGTGTTCATACATTTTTAAGTACCTAACAAAACCCTCGAAATTGTAATATGTATATGTTGCTTCTATCATTTTTCTCTATAATTTTCCTGACTTATAAAGAAATTATTAGACTACAGAATAAAAAATTCTGGTAACCTTCGACCCTCCCTCTTCAGCGAGCGTGGCATGTTAGTTATTTTCTTTAGAATGAAGTTTTGCTAATGGATCGTAACAACTAACTCTGTGGCCGACGTTGGCTAATTTTTCAGAATAAATATATAAAATACTGTTGACGTTTTCGAAGCCGAGATATTAGCCGAGTGCAAACGAAACGCTACGACTCGTTCACGTACAAAAATATATTTTATATTTCTTAATAATTCTTATTTACAAATATGGTAGGAACTAAGTCTTGGACCAACTCTCTTCACAATCAAAAATCAAAGCATTGTAAAGATAATGTAAAAATGTACCTGTTTTGATCATTTTCGCACTTCAGTAAGGAATGAAATAACCATGCTCTTTTAACTCTAAAAGCTTATTATAATTACCGTTTGGATTTGGAATTCGACTGAATCTTGTACCAATTCACCCCGATCTGTTATTCGCCGATGGAGAAATGAAATGTTCCAGTGGAAGTTGCGTTCTTTTAGTCCTATGACTTACAACTTTATTAATTCTCTTACTACTATATCATTTGAAAAAGACAGCGCTGAAATGACACATACTTAATGTGTCACGTTCAATCTTCAAGGATCAGGAACAGAAATAGTTCTGCTGATTAACGTTAGATCTTTACGCCAGACATAGCTACTGTAACGACTTACATCTTCATAGTTGGAACGTCAACCGATTCACTGTTCTAGAACAGGCGTGATCTTTCACATGCCATTAAAGTCTTCGTTGTATGCGTCTGAGTGAGAACGTTTGTGTAAACAACGAAGGGCAAGCGTTGCCGTAAAAATGAAGCCCCTCATCGTGGATTTCTTTCTACGTTTCTGCGAACTTACAGCAGTTGTTCGCTGGAAAATTTACGTCGTTAACTTCATTATTACGCAACTCACTTCCGACACCATCTGGAAAGCGGACTGTAAGAGCCGTTTCAAATACCTGTCATCATCATAATATATGTGCTAGCATAATAATATTTAGATTTTTAAAGTCAGCAGTTTAGGCCGGAACTGAAAGCAATTCGAATCGATCCCAGATTTTTTTTATTATCGACAGAAACTGTCATTTGAGTGATTGAAAATTTAAATATAAATACTCCTATTTTATTTAAAGCCTCGGAAAATTTTTCATGAATCTACATTAAATTTTCAAGAAAAATAGGTTACGCCGAAATCTTTACCCATGACTGCTTTTCGAGAACACTACATTAAAATCATAAGTACATTTTTTTTATTAAAGTTAACTTTTAGTCCGGAGACTTTACAGTTGTGATAATAATAATAATAATAATAATAATAATAACAGTATTTACAATTGTAAAAATTAACAAATAACAAGGTATTTACAATTTATAAATATTTCACATGTAAACTTGTGGTCTTGGATGTGACCCTTGTCATTCCAAGTTAGAGACAAGAGAAGCAGATTAACTTCTTTACCGCATATTAACGCATGGTGTTAACGATCAATCAGGTCATTGGGGAAACTACATATTTGAAGCGTTAAGGATGTTATGGGGCAGATGGGAAGAGCGGATATTATAGGGAGTATGGTAGTGCCAGTTGGTAGGAGGGGCTAGAGTTAGGTAATTCCAGAGTGATTTAGGGGGAGGATGATGTCAATTGGGAGTTTACGTTTTAGTCTGCGGTTTTGTGAAGGACGGGGTGGGTTACTGTAGAATAGCTCAATGGTGGGATTTGGATGGTTGATAGAGCTATTTATTAAGGACTTGGTAGATTTATGAATTATGGCAAGGATTAGGGGAATTTCAAGGTCTTTGTGGATAACTGAGTTGCGAAGGTACCAAGGGGAATTTGATATTAAACGGAGAATTTTGTTTTGTTTTGTTTGTATTTTGTTGGAGTGGGAATAGACAGTGCATCCCCATATGGCACATGAGTACGACCATATGGGGCGGATTACGGATAGATAGAGGAGTCTTTTGGTGCTAAGGGATATGGGAGATTTTCTGTTTATAAGAGGGAAGAGTTGTTTTATTTTGTTGCTGATTCTGGAGGTAATGTATGCTATGTGAGGTTTCCATTATAATTTGGAATAAAGGATAACGCCTAGGTATGGTGTAGTTTGTTGGAGAGGTATTTTGGTGCCATTGAGAAAGAAGGAGTGGTTGAGGGAATGTTTGGTTTTAAGGGTGAAGGGAATGATTGTGGATTTGGTAGGGTTTATTTTGATTCTCCATTTTTTAGCCCAGCTTTCAATATCATTGAGGGCGATTTGTAGTTTTTTGGAGCCCGAGTTTAGAGAGGATGTTTGGAGGAGTATGGCAAGGTCATCTGCAAAAAGTACTGTTTTAGTAGATAGGTTTTGAGGTATGTCGTGAAAATCGAGGTTGAAGAGGAAAGGGCCTAGGATGCTGCCTTGGGGGACGCCGGAGGAAATAGGAATTTGAAATGGTATTGTTAAATTTGACAGAGAAGGAGCGGTTAGTAAGATAATTAGTAAGGATTCTGAAGAGGGAATCATTAAGTGGGTCTTTGATTTTGGAAAGTAGAGATTGGTGGTGTACTTTATCAAAAGCTTTTTCTGCATCTAGAAAGGCACCAATGAACGAGTTATTGGTGTCGAAGGAATTGTTGATGTAGGATGTCACTGAGTAGAGTTGATGGGTGCAAGAGTGTTTGGGCCTAAAGCCGTATTGAGCAGAAGCAATGAGGTGGGTTAATTCTTTTCTAAGGAGGGGAAGAAGTAGATTTTTGAACAGTTTGGATAGAGAGGGGAGGAGACTTATAGGTCTATAACTATTGGGACAGGATTTGGGTTTGTTTGGCTTTGGGATCATTATTATACGTGCGTGCTTCCAGGTTGTTGGGTAATATGTTGTACGGATGATTGCATTGTAAATGATTAATATTAAGGTTGAAGCTTTTTTAGGGAGGTTTTTCAGATGGAGGGGAGTGATAAGGTCGTGACCGGTGGAGTGTTTATTTTTTAATTTGTTTATTTTTTAATTTGTTTATGGTTGAGCGGACTAGGGGAGGACTAAATAGTTTAGGTAGAGATGACAGTTGAAGAGGTTGGAGGAGAGTGTTATTTATCTTGTTATTGTGGTAAAAGTTAATTGTTTAGTTTGGAGAGAATTGGGATGTGAGAATGTTTGCGAATAGATTAGCTTTATGGGCTGGAGAGGTATACCATTGGTTTTGATGTTTGAGAGGAGGGATATCACAATGAGGTTTGGTTAGGGTTTTGGTTTTTCTCCATATGTAGTAGTCGAAGGAATTCAGTTGTTGGAGATGATTAAAGTAGTTTGCGTCGAAGATGGCTTTTAATGCTAGTTTCAGCTGTCGGGAAATAGTGCTAAAGTGGGTTTTGTCAGCTGGGTGTTTAGATGCAATCCATCTTTTACGGGAATATTTTTTTGTGTGCAGAAGGTATTTTATGATAGGGTTTAAGGAATATTGACAACGTTTTTTAGTTGGGGTGGTAAGCGGGACTCTGATGCAGAAGAAAGGATGATTGTTTGCAAGTTGTCAAGAGCTGTGTCAATATCGGAAGGAGATTTGAGAGGAATTTGTAAATTTATTTGTGGGTCAATGAGAGAAGAGTAACGTTGCCAATTTATGAAGTGGCTATTTATATTCGGAGAAGAGAGTGGAATTAGAGTAAGATTAAGATGGGCGACATAAGAGAGGTGATTTGAGGAATGTTCGTGCAGTACTGAAGATTTCGTAAAGTAGTGGGAGGTTTTAAAACAGATAAAGAAGTCAAGGATATCTTGAGATCTTGCATTGTCTGGATAAAAGGTGGGCTCCGGAGGGAAGATAATTTGGTGTGGTTTATGGAGGATAAAATTGTATAGGTTGTTTCCTCTGGGATTGGGAATTCTGGATCCAAAATGGGGATGCTTAGCATTGAAATCGCCTCCTAAAATGAATGGAGAATGGCATGAATTTAGGAGTTTAGACCAAAAGTCATGTGGAAGAGTTATAGAAGGGGAAGAGTAGAAGCTGGCTATGTTAATTGATTGGTTGTTAGAGAGGTTTAGTGTTAATTGTGTTAATTGGAATTCTTTGGTCGTTATGGGAGGAAGCTCATTATGATTAATGGAGTTTTTGATAAGGATAGCGGATCCTCCTTTTCTGGTGGAGTTAGGGTGGTCTGCTCTATACGTTTTGTACCCATGGATGTTGAGACGGTGGGTGGGCGTGAGTTTGGCGAGGTGTGGTGGGAGGGGCACTATCTGTAGATTCTTCTTCGTTTTGAAAAATTTGGAAACGGTTTGATGTGAGAAAAGGAGAGTTTTGATGAGAGTTGTGGTTGTTTGATGTTGTAGGGTTTGGGATGTTAGGTATTGTATTTGAGGGAATGTCTTTTCTTTTTTTGAAGAAATAGTTGTAAAAGCTGGGGAGAGAGGGATAGGTAATTCATTAGAATCTGTCGATGGCTGGTTGAGGTTTTCACCTTCGAGATCCATATCCATGATGGAGACGGGAGCCTCGAGGTGGGGCTGCTGCGTTGCGATGCTGACGCTCTCGGAGATTTAGTAATGTAGATGATCTCGAAGAAGTAGTGACGACGAATGAAACTGGATGATGTTTTTCGAGTCTTGAATATACCACTCGGTGTACTTCGATGGGTTCACATGAATTGCCGGTGTTGTTCCACACGTTCTTAGAACTATTGGGCACTCGTGCGGGCAAGAAGTAAACAAAGCGTACGTCTGTACTGCTTGACTAACAGGAGTGAAGTGCCATAAGTACATTTACACATTGATAAAAAAAATTTAGAAGGTATTAATGCACTTGTGGTTTAAAATGTCTGCTACAATACAACGTTTGAAATGTCTGCCTCACGGATAACTGCTCTATAAGTTGGTAGGTTTGTCGTTTTGATTTGAATATTTATGTTATTTATAGCGTTTCTGGTGTATCTGACTCATAAACTCTTCTCAAGATTCCATCCAGGGTGAACCCTTCGCAATCGCACAACGTTTCTACGGTTATCACCGATATTGTCTTCAGGTGAAATTATGATGGAGGTGATAACCATGGAAACGTAGTGCGATTGCAAAGAATCGCGAATGGAATCCAGAGAATAGTTTATATACGACTTGTCGAAATACGGTCGTACCCGTTTCAAACATTCATTTGGGTACCCTAAAGTGATATTATAATATTTTGTATACCGAAATTTAGGCGACATATCGAAGTGTTTTCAACATAAACAAATATTCCATGACTGTCGCCCTGCGTGACACTGCAGGTATCTAGGCGACAGTCCGTTTCCGTTCATACATCTTTTTAGGACACGATGTGTATTATTTATTAGTTCTATCAGGTTTTAATTTCACGAAGTACAGCAGCACGTCGACGTTCAAGTTTACGAAGAGTAAAGTAATAAATACAAGAAAATTATATGCTTTAACTGTAAAATGCTTCAATGTCAATAGAAATTTTTGGAATACTATAACGGTACATTTAACATAAATTTAGAAATATGGACCACTAACGAGACAAAACATCCCACGGAAGGTAGTAATAATCGCTCAACGAATTCAAAGTCTGCTTTGACTTGGACGATCCGACAGTTCGTGGCCAACGGAAATAGTGATGGAAACAAGAAGGGGAATTAAATAGTGTATATTATGCACTGAAAAAATTCCATTTTATGATCTGAAGAACGATCAATTAAATTTCGCTCTTATTCATTAGTAATCTTTTATTTAATTTAAACAAAATGTTAATTTAAGACATTTACTTTGCATTACAACATGACAGTTATATAACATTATATGAATAATATGAAGGGATAGGAATTTGAATATATAAACTACCAATCTAACGGATAATGGTTTTGACAACATTGTCCTCTGAATTTATTGTCTAGCTTTTAATAACTGTAACTTATTCTCCTCAATCGTTTCAAGTCTCTTTTGTTAGGCGACATATATTTATACAGGAATTTTGCATGTAGGAGTACATATTTCTTTAAGTAATAATTCAAATATTCGTTATATTATTTTCATATAAGAATTCTGAGAAATATGACCTTGTTTTTTCAATATAAATTTAATAATTTTCTTTTGAATATTACTTAGTGGTTTTAAAAGATTTTTGTAGTCATTTGCCCACACAATTATATTTACCCCCCAAAAATCGAATGATACATGGTCAAGAGATGTTCCATATTAAAATTTGTAGGTAATTTAAAAATAGTATCGAAATTTGTTTGAAATTTGAGATGTATGTTACCCCAATTTCAAGTTGCAATCAGTATGAATACCTGGACTATTGCGGTGTGATTGTGTACATCATTTATAATTTTGGAGGATATAATTTTCCATATTGCCCTCAACAACAGATACAAAGTACGCACCAAGGGAACAAGAATTTTATTTTGCAACCGAAGCAGATTCTTGGGAGGTACAGTTTTTTTCATCTCTACCACGCAAATGGTGGTCACAGGAGCTGAAAGGATCAGCGCAGATGTGACAGTTACTTGGAGACAGCTGATTGTAAAACGGACTGGACGGTCGGAGAGAAACTGACTGGACGACTGAGGAAGAGGAGATCAAATGTGCTCTGAATGAGGATTTTCTGTAGAAACATCTCTACCATTTCCCGATGACACCGGATGAACTTTACGTAAGCAAATTCCGCCGCTGTCGCTTCTCTCTCTCTTTCCCTCTCTCTCCCCCCTCTCTCCCTCTCTCCCTCTCTCTCTCCCTCTCCCTCTCTCTCTGCCCCTCCCTCTCTCTCTGCCCCTCCCCTCCCTCCCTCCCCCTCCCTCTATCCATCTCCCCCTCCCTCTCTCTCTCTCTCTCTCTCAAATAATTCGTTTCTTATTTTGAGGTTAGTTAGTTTTTGGCTACCTTCTTCTACCCTTCCGCATCCCCCCTTTCAAATCCCTTCCTATGCTATTATAGGGGAGTTGCCCAACGTGCATTACCCTCATGTAGCTTGTTGCCCTAAAAAAAACAACAAAAAACGTAGTGACCCCTATGGACGTCTGCGAGGGCTATTCTCTCGCAGGTACTGCCTGCGAGGGATATTCTCTCGCAGGCAGAACCTTGTAGGAGAGATACGAAGGGGCTACCTTTGGAGATGCCTTTTCCTCTCCGTTTTGGAACTGAGGTTCCCACAAGCTTTTAGGCGAATGCCGGGTAGGATCCTATAGCCCGGTGGCCCTAGTTAACCCTTGGCTACCTTCCTCTACCCTTCCGTATCCCCCCCCTTTCAGATCCCTTCCGATGCTATTAAAGTGAAGTTGCCACCATGAGGATTACCCTCATGTAGCCTGTTACTAAAAAAAAACGTAATTGCCCCAAGAGATATTTCTTATTTTACATAACGAACTTTGTATATATGGATGAATTGTATTTTATTTAGGCGTCACATTAATTTGTCAATCAAATAAATTTGTGATACTACATTCAAATAAATTATATCAATCCAAATGAATAATAAATTGAAGTAATTATTTCTGAGATTTAGAGTCTCAATTCATAACCGTACCACAATATGTACATAATTGCGAAAATGTCTCACTAACTTCGAACCCGTATATATTCCTCAATTTGGACATATTTTTTGATATATTAAACCTTCAGAGATAGTTGTTTAATATATACTTAGTTCCTAAATTCAGGATTTATTCTGATATATATATATATATATATATATATATATATATATATACATACATATAAAGCATTCATAGAGCCTCAATTCATGACTTGACTTTTAAAAATGATACTCATCAGCAAATGATTTCAGATCTCCTATAGACAGTGTCATAAATAGGTCATTAATATAAATTGTACAAACTAATGGTACCAATATCGATCCGCGTGGAACGTTATGTAGATTTACTACTTCCTTATTTAACACCTTAATGTTTTATTTTAGAAAAGTATTGAGCGAATGTGTGTGCTGCACTTTCTATATCCGTACATAGGGGACGCTAATACTGAAAATGATTAATAATTGAAACAGTATTTGCGCATGTTCTCTGAGCATGTGAGGACAGCCACTAGTCTTTGCTATCACTATACGAATTTCCTTCGATGCATGTTGAAAATGGGAATTTTTGTGGATACGCAGCTAAGACGAGCGGGAACAGTTTTGAGATTGAAGGGAAAATTGGATCAGGCACACGGGTCACCCAACCACAAAACCACTTTTCCTTCAATGGGTTGGTTATCGGTATGTAAATTTTGACTTTCCATGATGTCAACGGCTACTACATTTTCCGTGCTTTCGAAAATCATTTACATTCTTCACACAATTACTTACGTGCCATCTCCGTACTTCGGGAACTTTTTTGCATTCTATATATAACAAAATCACCATACCTATCAAGTTATCAGCATCAACACTAACCACGGCACTGATAATGGTTTCCGATCGCCAAGTTCCGGAAGAATGTCAAGGCAACGAGATTGCGTGATTTTGATCCCTGCAAGGACGGAAACAACTCAATTGCTTAACCGCCTTGAACTGAATCAGCTTCACGAAGCTGATACCAATTTTTGGTGTGGGATTCCGACTCAACCCTCTTTAATCTTTAACAAATGTACAATGAATTAAAATGAATATGAATGGCGTATGTCATAAATTACTAAACAAACCGTGATTACATTAGTTTTACATGTGGAAAAGCGTATTATTTTATTGCTGAACTGTTTTTTGCTTCGTATTGTGCAAGATTTGTTAGGATAAAAGTGACCCCTCCAGTCGTATATTTTATATTTACGGCCTGGGAGTAGATGATTCAGTTTGGAAGGGTTAATAACAACAAAATTGATTGACTGCCGTGAGTTTTACCTGAATTGCACCTGTTACCACTTTCCTCGCCACGTGGAATGTCTTTGACCTCGTACAGCCTGTGGGAATTTCAGCGAGGAAGCGTTCCTTCAATAACACGGCCAGATTCACGTCCACACTCCCAATAACAACCACCTGATTAAGGGTCACAGCCTTTGCATTTCACTGTTCTTGACATTGTTACTCAGACTTTTTATCTCCAAAGTTATCAATCTGGCAAAAGTATATTAGTCAAAAGATGCAGAACTGACGTTAACATGCTATTTCCGTTTGCTACTCGTCAAAGGGTACAATTTTAATACATTTGTTCAAATAATGGTTGTATATTCTACACACTAAAATGATTGAATTTTGGTATAATTATATGCTGTTAATGCCAAATCAATACGTAACAGGAGGGGGTTAAAGTTTTGAAAAAAAATCAATTTTAATAATATTTAAAATACTGTGTTATATATTATGACTTAAGAATCTGCTACACTTTATGAAACGCTGGCTTGCTTATTTTAAACGCCTATGCGAAGCTACCCAGTTTTGTAATGAGCTCATTCGAACACCGTGCCAGAGTTTACGGTTGGTTTTTGGTTCGAAGTAGAGGACGTGAGCCTGACATTTTCTTTCCTCGCGTTAATTTTAAATTATCTTGACATTAAGTCTAACGACCCTTTGACTACTTCTGGTGTGACCTTTATTTTTTGGAAACTAACCCGTGCTATATTTTTACTCTTTCATTTGACAGTATCAAATATGAAACAACATATTCATTTGAGTATGAATTTCTTTGGGCTCATTTCAGAAGTTCCACCGTAGATGGAAGTCTCACTTCGGCAGATGTGAAACAAACGAATCAAAGTAATTAGTTATGTGAAACGGTAGTTTTAAGTATCTGTAAACAGACATTAGTTACTAGTTTGCCAATCTCGTTGAGCAATGAAGTGATTATGGCATGACTTTATAGGTACTCCAGTTCTTTATTAAATGCATCACTTGTCGGGTAATTGTCGGTATGGCAGATATCTGGGTTGAATATCTCTGAAGCAATCTCCACCTAATTTGGTGAAGGTCCGTTGACGGATCGTGCACCTGTTCGACCTTGGCTTTGACCCTAAAACCAGGTAGAACGCTCTCTCCGTCGTCCAGTCTGCAAACCCGTCCTTCCACAGTCAACAAGAGCAATCTGCTATAAATTCCTTGTCTGAGCTACCCACAATTTTTTTTTCTTCTCTCATGCGGATTGTTAGGCGGCCCGATGGTTCAGCCACGCCTTCACCAACCGTCGCTAGGGAATTGGTCGGCGTCATAATAAAGCTTCTCAGAGAAATTCTCAAAGAATTTCTGGACTACTCTTTTATTTAAGAGTTAGCGTTATTAACATCCCTGCAGCGCGCTGTAAACTTACGTCCTTCTGAACCTGCACCAAGTAGAATTATCAGTCATTATTATGACATACGACATGTACAGGATGTTTTAATCAGATTATATTAAGCAAGACGTGACAAGTGGAGTTGTGTCGCACCAGTCTCTTCTTCGCACCTCAGGAAAGGGACAGGGATACCGGAAGCGTTGTGTGGTATTTATATTATCACTTTTTTGTCTGAATTGGCTATCAAAATTCATTCATTTCAATCAGAAATAATTTTTTTTCATTTTAAGACGTGAAAGTGTTGTGGAAACTATTCTCAAAACATTTTTCGAAATTATCAGTATTTATAGTAACGTATATTTGCCAATCGTCGAGAAATCTCTAAGTTCCTGAAGTACAGTATCAGCATTATTGATCGAATTTACATAATATACCGTTCACATACGTCAGGTCAAGTCAACCTATGTTTAATCGAGTTTTATTCCACACTATTCCTACGAAATATACTAATCCTGAAAAATGAAAATTGCTCGTTCAAATTGCCATTTTCTACCCGAAATCGAAGGCGCCAAATCTTCACCTAAAATTATGATTAAATGAATAAAAATCGCTGGCTATGTGTCAGAAAAAATGATTCCATTAATTAAAACCCAAAAATTATTTCAGTACAACGTTTTGTCCTCCATTTTAAGACTTCATCGAGTAATCAGTTAATATACAGTTTTCAATTCATGCATATTAATGTGACTGTCGTAGGTTTTAATTAATTTGTACATTTTTCTGACATATTTGCTGTGTTGTTTATTTATTAAATGAAAAATGTCTGATTATATTAAATATTAAAATCACGATTGTTTTTATTCCTGAGTAACTTCTTCTCCTATCGCCTTCAGAGATTCCACAATACGCTGATTAAATAATGTCGATAAACTTTATCGCTATCATTCTAATCCTTTTTGATTAATTTTCTAGCTCGAGGCGGTCTTTAAAGGTGCAAAATAACTTTAGAAAGCATATTTTCACTTAAGGTTTTTTTTAATATAGATCCACAAACTCTTCTTGATAAATCCATTTATTTTTAGAAGAATCCCTTAAATATTTCTCCAGAAACCAAAACACAAAATGCCTAATTACAGCGAATCCTTTCCAGGTTCAATATTTTATTAATTCAGTTTCGAAGTCACAGATTTCAATCCCACGTATACGAGTCAGATCACCGACGACGCCAGCGATGCTACACAATTACCCTTGTTTGACTCTCACAGGGCTTTCTAATATTAGAACCATTTATTCTCTCGCTCTGCCCTTTTTATTTTGGCTTGCTTACGTTCTTGATAATAACGAAATTCATATAACGGTGTTTGTGCACCACGTAGTGTCGAGTGTGTAAATAGACGACGGATCCGATAAACGCGGACTCGAGCATGTAGGCTTTATCTGAGAGTCGTTTACAGTTCACTCTCCAAGTGTTGTCGTAACGTTAATTATATTTGTCCAGATACACGAACACTACTAATTGCCTCTGCCGTTGTGCCATAAGTCCAGTTAAAAGGTGGAAGAACTGGGCGCGATCAGGAGATAACGTTGAAGATGACGCTGTTTCACAGCCATATTTCGGTTTGGACACACAGCACTTTGATCATTGCATCACAGTCGCTACATTCCTTGAGTGTTGCAATACTTCAGAACAAAAGCTTTCAAGGTGACAACGTGCCTTATAGCAATGACGATGTTTCTCTATGCAGAAAAACCCTCTGTACAATAAAATCTCAAATCTGGCTCAGGAGTTTAATGACTAATTTTTTTTTTCCAGTTTATGGCTTTTTCCGACGTGATGCACTTTCCTACCATGACGACGGAACATTTTGTTACTTTTTCTGCAATTCAACACAATTTTAAGAACTATGCTTTCTTAGTTTCCTACCGGTTCTCTAACTCCTGTAACTTTTTAAAATATCCATTTATGTATTCTAAAACTACAATTTTTGACTCAATGCATCATTATCAGGAATACTACACTCAAAATTCTTAGCGTAACTACCGACTCCTTTAATCTGGGGAGTAAAATTAAGCCCTTTCTCTCATTTTACCAAATATAAAATTTGTAAAGCGTTTTTCGGGGCATTAACTGACGGTATAAATCTTGTATATGAACGAACTCGATTCAATATTAAAATTATTTTATTTTATTCACGAACCTCAGAATAATTCCTAGATTAAGTATTACGTTAAATCTATCACTTAGGATTCGCTGGAAAGAATGAGAATTTCATGTTGTTCTATAACAGTTGGTCTCGACTACTAGAGTAAGTCAAACTGTTAAAGTAAATGTTTGTAACATTCCTAAATTCCTTATAACCGTGCATAGAACAGAAGATGAAAATCTAATCCAAAGGTCGTTGGTTCTATTCCGATCGCGTATGGAGATTTTCACTCCAATAGTTGTTAAGCAAGTTGATTTCTAATTTATTATTATTGCCAGTAAGTTTTTCCTCAGAATTTTTTATCTATTTAATTATTTTTATTTGTATTCGTGAAACCTTAACATACTTATTATAGTGTCAAATGTCACTTCTCAGTAATTCCATTTTCAAACAGAAACATATACTAATAATTTAGTAAACTAATTTGTCTATAGACAGACCTAAAGAAATTAAAACATAATCTAATAAATAAAATTGCCTGGATGTTTGTGTATGCATGTATATAACTCAAACGACTGTTATTGCGTCGGATAAATATAGAGGTGGGAATGGAAGGGCTTTACATAAAAATAACGCAAAAACAGCCGAGATTAGAGTCTGATAAATATAGGACGGGAAGGGAGTACCCTTAGGGGTGGGAGTGAAAGGGCTTTACATAAAAATAACGTAAAAACAACCGAGATTTGAGTAAAATCTAGGGTTATGGATGTCGCTTAGCTTCATTATGACAACCCTGGCAACTTTGGCTCCCAGCTAGTGATAAAATAAAACCAGCGTCCTAGTCCTCAAAAAGTTTATTTCGTATTGTTGGATTTCAAAACTGACAACATTTCTGTAAAATAAACTTTTTGTTAACTTGGAAGTTTGTTTAATCTCATTATGTATCGTAAACATTTAGTTTATATTATTTAATAATGTCGTAATTTATAAGAAAATCCTTTGAAGTCGTTTCCCGAAATCAAATACGTTCACAAATAATGTCACAAACTAATAGAAAAAAAAAGTGGAATTCTATAATTTATCGTAAATGCATACCAGGAAAAACCAGACTACTATTTATCTGTCCTAAAAATATGTTTCTCAAATACACCAATTCTTGTTCTAATCATTTTCAAGTCGAATGTTAGGTTCATTTACTGGTCATTTGACACATTAGTCGACGAGGTTTTGTGATCAATTAGCCGTTCTAGTTTATGCGTTCAGATCTGTCGTCACAATAACTGCCTGCATGTCAGCTAAAATTTTCGTTCTGTGATCATGATTTTTTTTCCAGTTTCGCAGTAATGAAAACTAAAATCTTAATTTGTTTGATCGATTAGGTGTAATATATTTACCTGCATGATGAAATTTTACTTTTTCAGTCTTTCATTTTGCCATGTTTTACGTGTCGACGTTGAGCCAGTTAATTCGCTTCCTCTGGCGACCTTCAACGGATACAAAACCTATAATTTCTGCGCACGCTGATGCATTCAAATGAAGCTACAGATCGAACAGTCTCGAGGAAATTGGCAAACAATTTGGGGCAGATTTTTATTTTTTTTATAGTTTTTTAGAGTAACACGCTACATGAGGATAATCCCACGTGTTGGCAACCTTCCTTTAATATCATAGGAAAGGATCTGAAAGGAGGGATGCGGAAAGGTAGAGGAAGGTAGCCAAGGGTTAACTAGGGTCCCCGGGCTGTGGTTTACGGATCCTACCCGGCATTCGCCTAAAAGTGATGCAGGACAAATCCTAGAAAACCTGCATCAGATAGGTCAGGCTCTTGGTACTTGTCCCACGCCCTTCCGATGGGAGAGGGGTTTGGTGCGGAGACGCAGCATTATCTTCTTCGTATCTCGTTTAGAAGCTGGGTGGCTGACTGCGAATGTTCCAATGGGAATGGAGAACAACTCTTGTCGTATGCCCAAGGTCTGTGATTCCCGGCTTGTGGGAACTTAAGTTCTTTTTTTTTAGGGCAACAGGCTACATGAGGGTAATGCACGTTGGGCAACTCCCCTTTAATAGCATAGGAAGGGATTTGAAAGGGGGGTGCGGAAGGGTAGAGGAAGGTAGCCAAGGGTTAACTAGGGCCCCCGGGCTATATTTTAAGAATCCTACCCGGCATTCGCCTAAAGAAATGCAGGGAAAACCCTAGGAAAACCTGCATCAGGTAGGTCGGGCATTGCCGACTATTCCAATGGGAATAGCGAACAACTCTTACAGTATGCCCAAGGTCTGTTCAAAAGCAGAGGGAGGATAAAGCGTCTTCAGAAAAGTACTCCATGCGAGAGAACAGCTCTCACAACCTTCTACTGGCGGAAGATTTTCAAAGTCAAGACTTATGGAAGCAAACGAAAAATTAATACAATGTTGGCATTTCTTAAAATTTCAATGCCGTGCTTTCAGTAGGCGCAAGAGTTTCACCAGAGAGTATATATTCATTAGTTTTAACTATTCTAATCCGTTTGATTTTTATGCATTTATTACTTTAGCCGCCGAATAAGGAAATAGAATTCGTGATATAAAATTATAACATAATTATTAGAAGCTACGATTACTAATAATTAGAAATTAACATGAACATAACTGAAAATCGGGAACACAAATTTCCTTGTCCAACTATTACAAAAAGTAGTACTTAGTAATAATAGTTCCTCACATTTTGAATTTCTGGTCCTACTCTTCATGGTGTTCCTTGGATATGAGTAGTTTCGGACTATTTAACTGCGATAGTTATGAGAATATCTCAATATTGCCATGTGAGATCATTTGTATAACAATTACTGTATCTTGACATGCAATAAATTTCCTCAAAGAGATGATTCTGTCTTCTTTTAGATCCATGTATTTTGGGAAGTGAACATCGAATGACAAACGAGCAAATAGTTGATGTTGTCACGGTAAAGAATCCTTACGATTTGGACACACCAATCTAACATACCACGATCTCTTGTTTCGGACATTAAATATGTCTGAAATTAACAAGTGTAGTTCTTATATCTCTTGTCTTTAAGATAGCAACGTAGTAAACGATTATATACTCGGAGAGTGTAGATAAGATTACAAAAAATTGCTACATTACCTACTAACACAATTTCACGTTGCTAAAAAGCAATGCTGAACTAACATGATGGAGAATTAGTAGAAAAGATAACTTTTTAAACTAGTTTGTTACGAGTAATTTTACATTTATTGACCTGCCTTTTGAATTATTAACGTTATTTCACTATTAAACTGCAACAGTATTAGTATGAATGTCAGTTCTGATGTTATATGCGAAGCGAATGGGACAGAGGAAAGTAATGAAAGGCAAATACTCAAACGGCAGGAAACTTGAATTTGTAATTATTAAAAAAACAAGAGACTGGTGTCAAGAAGGAATGAAACGGTGGAAATCTAACATCCTACTCCGGAGAGACTTAAGTCGTTGGGAATTATCAAAATCAATGTACAGCCGTTCGTTGACGGATGCGGCCAATGAGATAAAAACATTTATTTGTGAATACTTTAACATGCCGTAATTATCGAATATAGGCGTCTCGATTGTGGAATGGCCATGACAAAGAAAACTGTCTGGACGCTATTGGACCTCTCTTATCGAGAGAAATGGCGCGAAACGACTCTTTCGGGGAACAGAACCGATAATATCCTAGAAATGCTGCAGGGAATTCGCATAGGGCAGAATGACGTGTCAAAATATTCGAAGTTCATAATCTCTGTTCCCGGAGCTTACACACACACAGGGTAACAGGCTACATGGTGGAAACTCCTCTTTAATAGTATAGGAAGAGATCTGAAAGGGGGAATGCGGAAGGGTAGAGGAAGGTAGCCAAGGGTTAACTAGGGCCCCCGGCCTATAGTTTAAGGATCCTACCCGGCATTCGCCTAAAAGTAATGCAGGGAAAACCCTAGAAAAACCTGCATCAGGTAAGTCGGGCATTGGGTACTTGTCCCACGCCCTTCCGATAGCGGGAGAAGAGTTTACTGTGGGGACGCAGCATTTCATTCTCCGTACCTCGACCAGTTTAGGAGGCAGCTGGCCGACTGTTTCAATGGGAACAGCGAACAACTCTTACCGTATGCCCAAGGTCTGTGACCCCGGAACATACACCTCTCAGAACAGGCCGTGGTGACTCGGCTTGTGGGAACCGTAGTTCAAAAACGGAGAGGAAAAGGCATCCCCAAAGGTAGCCCCTTCGTGTCTCTCCTATCACCCATCCAAGTACTAACTCCTACAAGGAGGTTTCGTTTTTATATCTCTCTAACTTATTTCACGTGTGAGAAAAGAAATTGTTGTTTTACTAGTAGTTACGTCTAAGAGATTTACGTAATTTCTTGAAGGTTACATCTGTATGGAAATTGTCGTTCGGGTAAGCGAAGGAGCTAAATATGGAACACTTGAGTGGACAGGCGTAGGGATGTAAATTTGAAACACTTAAGGAATCGGCTTCTGTTTGAGACTAATAGATAGGGCACTCGTGATGGATAGGGGTCACGGGTAATATGTAGAGGTCAGGGTTTTCTTTTATTCTCGGCACGCTGCGCTGCAGGTTGCCTACAATCATTGAAAGACACTGCATCTATACTGGTTGATGATGATATCATGTCTCTTCACATATTCAGGTTAGCATTAAATTGAATCATTCAAACAGTGATCTTTGACTTACGTTTTCTTTACTGAGGTTTTAAGTGACATATAATTGTCCATCTACGATCGATATATTTATCATGATGTATCTGTGTAAAACTTAGACAAGTGTTCGAGTGAAAAAAATAGGAAATGTATTTTATTTTTTGAAAAAGTTCCGACTGTTATGTGATTTAAAATGTTTATATTTGAAGAACATTCTTTCTAGATAATTTTCAGGGATATATTTTCCCCATCATACATGTTTTGCTGCAGTATAGCAACAATCAAAATTCATATTTACACCTGTGGGCCCATATGAGGTCTGAATCGTGTGTTAATTAATTATAAAATTTCAGTAATACTCGTCGATTTTTGGCCGTATCAGTATCATCGCTTTTGACTAAAAGACTAAAAAAATGATTATTACTGAAGTTCCGTCGGCCACGAAAAGTATCATGATATAATTATAGAATCAGAAAAATAAAGACAGAACCGGGAATCTAACCCGACACCTCACCTTCGAATCATCTGAGCTGTCAGAGTTGACTCTCCGTTCATTGTGTAGACCTGACTGCAAACTCAACTGAAATTTTTCTCATCCTGATCCTTTAATTTCATACTCCCTTTGGCTGAGATTTGTTCTGTTCTTGAAATGATATAAATATGTTTTTGTTTGTTTACCGGCCGTGAATTCGATCAACAATCGTTATTATATATCAGGGACCCAGGGACACAGATCCTGGTAAGAACCAAATATCTCGATTACAACAACAAAATTTCGTAAACAGGAAGACGTTATGAAAAATAACCAAATGGTATAGGGTACAGAGGGGTGAGCTATGGTGGTTGATCCAAATAATTGACAATTCCAATTAAACATCACTAAAGGTATGCTTCTCTTCTGGACCGTTATTAGGAACCGGAGAGAGCGCAACCCAATCGAAGACTCAAACGAACTAAACAAGAACTTTGGACATCAGATACTATCACAAAGGACAGCAACAGGGGAAAAGACGAGAAAATAAAATATGAAGTCCAGCCGAACCCCCATCTCCCGGATGCCGGAAGATGAGGGAACTCTGAGATCCGGAGCTGAAAAACGGTCTATGACAGGGAAGTGGAGACGCAGGAAGGGTGGAATAAGAAAAAAATGACCGGCTTCTCCTGCCTTTCAGTAGAAAGACCAAGAGACTGAATGAGAGAAGGTGAACCTCCTGCGCCTCCATGCACTACATAAGAGACTATTGCAGGGAGATCGAATTGCAATAGGAAATATTCTCTCTACCACCCCCCCCCTCCTCCTGCTGCTAGAACCCGATGTTTCTGACCAACAATTAAACAAGACAAATGGACAACATTAACCAAATGTATCAAGGAACAACCACCAAAAAAAATCACTCACACATCTCAAAAAATCCATCCACTCCATTCCCCTTTTCAAACTATTACCCTACCATTCCTACCTAACTATCCTTTACCGAACCATATACAATTACAACAAATGGAACGCTAGATAGGGCAACCCGCCTCCTCGTTGCAGGGACGGTAAACTCGCTCTGGCGAGGCTAAGAGGTTGCATCTGCAGAAAAGGTACTCCCCCACCTTTGCCTAACTCCTAATTCCCACCATCCCCCAAACATACCGCGACATCCTACACAAATTTAATTTCTCCAAGAAATCAGAAGTAAATTGACACAAGACGAAACAAGAAAACAAAAAATTGAAACAACGGTCTGACATAGAAATGACAAGAAATCAGACCGATAAAAATGAGATGAAAAAAAAAGCATATTTATGCTATATAAGGTCTAGAAGTTTCTAATTCTTTTCGTCGCAGTTTTTTTAATTAAAATATTTTTAATTCTCGTTTTACTATTTCTATCTGTTTTTCATATCTGCTATACTTCTTTGTTGCGTCTGTGGGACATATCCTCAGAATATTTCCTTAATCTATTGTCAGTGAAGTTTTCATATTAATGTACACGTTAATATGTGCTGTATTTTTTTATTTTGCGTTATGAATATTGATCGGTTTGAAACTAATTTAATTCATGTCATATGCGTTATCGATTTTAAGTTTAGACCTGTAGAGTATTTTTCTGTTCGTCGCCTGCTGTGTTGGAAGCGGAGTTCAGAGCTTGAGTACATACTTCCTTATGTGGCGCAAACTTCGCGCGGAACTGGGGCCGTTATACGAAAAAGGGAAAGTCAACTTTGTGGAAGGAGTTAAGATTTGTGCGTTAGCTCTCAGCTTCTATGTGTGACAATCCTTATAGTTACGTGTACTGCAGAGAGAAATCCTTTCAAGTCAAATAAGTTCCATACAGTATTTCTACAATTAATGGAAACCAAGAAATTAATGTATCACAAACCAGAGGTATGATTAGTATACATGTAATATGTGAATAAATTTACCTACTGCACATATTAGCGAATTTTGTATATTTTCTGAAGATAGACTTTTATCATCAACGCGCATTTGGTTATTTTGATTCTCAATCAGAATGTCGACAATGATTTGCAATACAAAGTATCTAAAATGAACGTAATCGCATATTATATTTTAATTTTATTGCTAAAAAAATATGCTAATGAACGTTATCGTATATAATATTTTGTTCTATTTTAATTGTATTGTTAAATATGGTAATTTTGTATTAGATATTCGAAAACATTTAACAAAATGACAGGAAAAAATTAAAGTGTGGATCTGTGTGCGATAGAGTGGCACGTGGTAGGGGTAGAGAGGGAAAGAAGCTGGAAATAGTGTGTGTGAGAGTGAGGAAAAGAGAGAGAGAGAGAGAGGAAAAGGGAGAGAGAGAACGAAACGCGTCATAGTGTAGAATAAGAAATGCTTCATGGAGTGAGGGAAGGCGAGAATCCATTTTAGAAACAAGAACGCTGCTTAAGAAACCAGAGTGTCTATCAAATTTCTTAGCGGCACACTTTAGCGTATTTCCGCGTTAAATAGCTGTGGTGTATGTATTTATTCCGCTCTGCCTCTCCTCCAATCTGCGCCACACGCCATCGATACTGACGCGTGCTATAGCAACACTCACCTTTGGGATCCAGTAACATTTAATTGTTAAGTATTAAAGTGAAAATGATGATTCTTTGAACATGTATAAAGAGAATTTCTTCGTTTTATATGACGGGCCATTTCACTCGTATTCACAATATTTATCGCTCTCAATTATTTATGTAAAATATCTCCAACGTTGTTGTGTGAGTTGACTCCGTAGTTTACCATTCAACGGCTTAAACACGCTCTCTATTTCTGTTTCCCTCGCAGCGTCACAACAATTTCGGTAACTCATTCGCCGCTTTACTGTTGAAGTTTCCTAATTTGGTAAATAAATTTCACTTTGGAAAGTCCTTATATAATCCTAAAACTTTCAGTAGGTAATTCCAATGGCATTATTCTATAGCTGTGCGATATGGTTGATTAAAATATTCCTTCAAGAAGACGACCCTGGTTTTAAGATTATTGCTTTCTTTCCACGAAATCTGCTAAAATTATATTACTTGCTAAAGGCATTAACTGAACAGAATTGAATTCGTACACCGCCCACACCTGATTCCGCATTGAGTTGCAATGACTTGTCCAAAACAAATTATTACCAATCTCCATTTGGTATGTGTCGTTTCTCAATTTCATCAATTTTCGTCAAAGAACTATTTTAACTGTCCTAAGGCTTTTCGGGACAGATGTTTTACGACTGAGTCACGTCTGTGAGCATGAACAGTCCGACAATGCGCCGGAGTGTTGCGTCTTCGTACACTTTGACCGTTGGATCGTTCATTACGCATCACGGAGCGCGTCACGCGGGGGACGCTTTTGTGTCCTTACATCACACTAAAATAACGACGATAAAACAAGCCAAGTCTGCGAAATTCCTAAGCAACTCAGTGGGTAATAAATTAACTAAATAAGTATTTAAGGAACTAACAAACACAAGAATCATCTCAATGCCACCCAATTGAAATAAAAAAACCTGGTTTGTATTGCATAATTTTCACTCTCTGTGATATTGTTCGTGAGAGAAAATAATTTAAATCATCTGTATAAGACTGAAATATTTTAGTATTTCGCCAAGACTGATACGTGGGTAGCTTATTTAAAACAAACTTTACAGTTTTTACAATTTGATCAGTAATCTTAGATGAAACCAATAAATTCTTGAGTGCTAAAAGTGAATTGAATCTCACAAATCATGATTAATAATAACTATAAAATAGAGAATTTCTCTCCTATATGTATTTATTTGATTTTAAGTCTTAGAAACCATTCTGTGGTTCCTCTTTTTCGCCCTCAATTTTATTATTCAACTTTTAGTATTTCTCTTTTACTTTAAGTTAGATAATCCTCAATACTCTATATTTTTCTTCCGGTAAGGTGATATACATTTGGTTAAACCTATTCTTGAAAGTAGTAATACAATATATAATTCATTTTTCGAGTATTTAGATCAGTTTCACACATTAGAAAATGTTTTATAGCACCTCATTTAAAATTGTATTATTCTTCAACAGACACGTTTCAGTTTCACTTTAGGTACTTCCATTTTCTTTCAGTATTCCATATAAATTTGCTTGCGACTTGTGTTTGTGAGAGGATACATACTATATCTGAGTTTCTTGATGAACTGACCCTTATTTTCGAGTAAGAATTCCAGATGTTTTGCCTCTAATCTATTGCCTCGATTTGATCATGCTTGGCTATATGCTAAAGCACGTTGCTTATAAATGTGTCTAGAAATGCAAGATTTAGGTTTATTATTCATTACATTAGTCGTCGTTCGAGGAAATAGGATACGTCATAATATAGGATTACAAGAAAAGAATAAAATATTACAATTACAAAGTTAAACAAACATTGTAGTTGACAAAAAAATTATATAATTTAAAGAACCAATAATAAGAAATATAGCCAAATTCATACAAATTGAGTTTTGTCAACTGACTCATGCAGTTGTGTCTCTCTATGCTCTTGCGTTTTTCAGTACCTGAACAAAGGAACGAGGCTTCCAGAAACGTTTTGTGGTATTTTTATTATTAATTTTTTTTTCTGAATTTGGTTATCTTTTTTATTATGAATTTTCAATCAGACGTAAATTTTTTCATTTTAATTTAAAGCAGCAGTAATTAAATAAATGATAACTATATTAATCTTCAGTTTTCATTCAACGGAGTTTCGAACAGCAAATCTTACTTCGATTCCCGTCGTAAAATAATAGCATAACTTGATAGGATACCAGCAAACTATTTTAATAAAGAGGATCTAATCTGTCCTTACTATCTACGAACTCTTTCAGCGAGTAATATTCTACATTAATTAACAAATATTTACAACTCTTTATAATTATAATACAACGCTCAGTTTTAGTAGCAGTGTTGCTACAAAGTTTTAATTAGACACAGATATTACATGTTTTTGCGTTGTTTTTAATGGAAAACTAGCGAATATAAAAAGAGAATTTCGTGTGTCGATGTAATATTACTTCCCAGGAGACAAAAGCATTTGTCAACAAGCAAAATAAAGACACTCCATTTTCATTATGACTACTTCACAATTCACTCTTCCAATTCATATCATTCGGAATGGGTTAAATAATTGCAGGAGCATCTTGAAGACAGACAATTTAAAAGTAAAAAAGGATTTGAGTCAGATATTTAAGAATTTCTCTTCATACCGTTAATCCATTCATACTTAAAATTCTGAGATCCCGTTTAGAGAAGGTTGGGCTTGTCTTTCGCCTTCGCAGGAAAAATTCTTGTGAATATTTATATTTAATATTAAAAACTCCTCCAGAGTATGAGACCGAAGCTCAAATGGAGTAGCATGACTGGAACACTGAAAAATGAAAAACAAGTTATTTTTCCGTATGACGGATACGTTTTTTTTTGTCTGCGAAATTAACGTGACCCTTAAATTTGTCCGACTTTTTTTCTGAGTTCTGAAACAGCGAGAAACTCTTGAAGTTCTCGGTCCTTTCCATGATAAGCCGTACAACTTGATGAATTGGTTCAAGACGATCAATAATTCATATCGATCCAAAATCGTCATCGTCCAAGTTTCAAAAAATCGTTTAACTAGTTTATTGAATTTTAAATCTGACGTATTGATTACATTACCGAATACATTTTAAATTTCAGACTTTGAAATTTATTACTATGTTTCATAGATAAAAATAGATTTATTAGTGTAATTGCTACAGCATGTTTTCTCTTGCAAGTGGATTTTTTCTAAGCAGTATAGTATTGGATCATATTGAGTAGACCCGCGTAGAGAAGCTGTGCTGCAAGGATGTGGAATGAGTCGTTTGTAAATTCTCGTGTGTTGTATCCAAATGAAACCCTCGTTTGTAGTCCCAAGTAAAAGACTGTATCAATCATTTTATTAATCAACTTAAAAATGATGAAAATATGACTGAAAAACTTATAAAATATTATCTAATTTTTTAAGGAAATAATATTTTTTGAGACATTGGAAAGAAAATTCAATAACATTTTCGATTAGGTAATCTGTCGCAATTACACTCTTTCTTAGTACCCTTAGAAATATTCTTCGTATGAGAAAGTTATTAACGAAACCTTCTATCGCGCTTTTCGTATTTTCTTGCTCGTAATGTGATAATTTTTAGAATAAAAAATTCGCATAGGAATATTTATTTATTTCATAGCTTATGCCAAATAGTGTAGATAATAATCTAGTTTTATGTTTGATGAGGTATTTCATAGTTCATCTTAAAGAGATTCAGGCTTCACTAGGAATTCAAGGTATTTAATAATATTCCAATATTATGAAGTTTTATATCTATGTAGTTACCAAGCTAAAATACTGCAATTAAACTGCGTGTGTCCCAGCCCTCTTCCAGCTTCCTTGTATGGATTACGCTTTCTTTCCGAAACGAGTTCTAGAGAATTGCTAGATATAGTTGGGACAGATTACGAGATTCCTTTCCAACTACGAATTTCTCTGCTTAGAGGTCAAGGTATTTCTTAACCGTGTTAAAAATAGACGAAGTGCATTGTAAAACTCGTTGTTGGCTCGCAGTTTCCTAGATCTAATTCTCTGGCCTTTCATCTTAAATAAACGAAATGTATTATATGAACTGAAATTAATTATTTCTAACGATGAACCGCAAACGTAACACTGAAATTGCAAGCGATGTAGATTTTAACGCTAGGAAAATATCTTGAATCACTGGAAATTTAATCCTTCTGACAGAAATGTGCGGAATGTTTTTTCTTCTTCAGGGTCGAAATATTCATGATAACTAATAATGCATTGACACACACGGGGATGTAATGGCCGCGTCACGGAACCTTGGGAACTTGTTTACTTTCGTGTTATTTTCACAAAAGTGGGAGCTAATTGCCTGAGTATATTTGAACATTTTAATAGTGTTTTGACTCTTCCTCGTAGCTGTGCGAACGTATCACAAAAAGTAGAGGTTTCGGGACTCGTAACATCAAGCTTCCATATTGACCTTCCTAAATGACTTTTTGCATTATGCTTTTTCGTTAATGAGTGTTTTGTTCCTTTTCATAACTGGACTTAGCGTCCACGTTTTTATCATAAAAACTCTGGACGTTTAGGATAGGAGAAGCAGATAATTGTTTTACAAATTAAAAATGCTTCTGTATAGGAGTTTGTTGATTTAACATTATTTAAATGTTCAAAAATTCAGATTATGCACAGCATTCATTTAATATTTACGACTAACATGCATCAATACGAGCTTTTCATAACTCTTACGCTTCATTTTACAATATGAATTGTACTATGGTCTTTTTTTTTGCGATGGCGTCAGTTTTTTTTATACATAATACTGTGGTGGATAAACAATACTTATTGAGTGAATGTCTCGAGAAAAGTCCCAACACAATATTTAGAACAAAAAAAATTTCAACTTACAATATTAATTACGTCTTCAGTTAACCAATGCCCCGCGAAACATCCACCAGTATTCACTTTTAAATCTCTTTTATAAAAAAGCACATGATAATCTCGTATTCTCAGGGTACACGTGGGTGTAACTTATCAGGGTTCACAACGTTTAACAACCAAACAGAATTCACCACTTATTGTATTGTTTTCCTTTTGTATAACGATACCGAGATACTACACCGCTAAAGGTTTCGGGGTTGAAATCAGAAGATTTCGCTGGGGCTGCTGGTTTTCAAACTACGCTCAACTGACGTCACTCTGTCATCAGCTGACGTACCATCTTCCCCAATTCACATAGGCGGGGTTAACATACAATGAACATAGAAGAATTAAAACACATTTTATGAAAACAAACAATCAATATTTTAATATTTAATAATAATATCCGCACATTAAAACCTAAATTCTTTTAAACAGATTACCTGCCAACCACTTATTTTTAATATCTCTCATACAATCTCCTTAGCCCTTTTAAATAATTTAATCAACATACATATCGACATGAAACGTTGGGTGGTGTTATTACCTTATTGTCTGAATTGTCTATCTTTCTTATTCAACAATTACATTAATTAATCTCCTCTTTTACTGCTACAGATATTCCTCTCTCGCAATGTTGCAATACTCCTCCGATATCATACTCAGAGATATCACATTACTCACAGATATCACATTACTCACAGATATTACACATCAAATATACGCTGCAAAATTGATAATATCAAGAAGAGTAATCGAATGTAATTTACGTATCGTGAAGGACTGCCATTTTATGAACGGTTGTCTTCGGCGATGATTCTTCTGAATAATTTGTTTAGTGTTGTATTGATTGACGGTAATGCACTTTGACTTTCATACATTTACGTTGCTAGATGCAGAACATGGATCCTTACTTCAAGATTTATCCCTCAGACGAGTAATTATTTTACTCGGGAAGACCGTTTGGATTTGGATACAGAATTTAATGCAACTTAGCGAACCGACATATGGACTGTATACATGTGTTTTGTCAGTTTCAAACGACCAGACAAAAATTTCTTAAGCATCTATAAATTCCTACAAATTAAGAATACCTTAATCTGGTGGCCGAAAATTTTTTTCTCTCGAAAATATGAAGAATTAGTCAGCGACAGGTTAATAATTGTGAAATATGACTTATTATTCTCCTTCAGCTAGAAATCTTTGGTATCGCTTAAGTAGTTATGTTTCAAGGCAAGTCTCACAAAAAGATGCGAATGTAGGAAAGTTGCTCGTTGTGGGACAAGGACGCGCTCCGGAGCAGTAAAGCTGTTTCGGATATTATATTTGCGGCTCGAGAAAATTTACTATGAGAATGCGCTGCTATCGTAAATTAACATTCACATTCATCAAATTACAACTCTTCAAATTATAAGTTTAAGGTCTTTAAAGGAACGCAAGGTCTCAAAATAAATTCTCTGCACCACAATCGTAGTATTATTATTTACATATTACACTAAATTTATTACGGGTAGCATCATCCATTGAAAAGAACACGACTTTGTACAATTCGGTCGTTCCTGATCTCCCTTCAGTCGCGATGAGAGAGATGCCATCTCACGCCAGTTGTCCATTTTGTAAGTCGTCCTTGGCACACTGTTCTACACAAGCTAACAGGAAGTTATGTTTCTCAAACAATTATGCGACCGCACATGAAACAAAATATAAATCAATTGGCTGTAATGACGTGTTAAGAGAACGTATTCTGTATAAAGAAAATGACGCCATCGCAAAAAAAAAGGCCGTAGTACAATTCAGATTGTAAAATTATTTTGTTAGTAACATTTTGATAGTGTTTTGACTCTTCTCTATCTACGAACATATTCCATATTCCAAAAAGTAGAGGTCTCGATACTCGTAACATCCAGCTACCATATTGATCATCATGAACGACTTTTTGCATAATAATGCTTTTTCTTTAATGAGTGTTCCCATTTTTACGCGTCCACGTTTTTACAATATAAACTCAGGACCTTTAGGACAGGAGAAGCAGATAATTGTTTTATAAATTAAAAATGCTCCATTGTTAATTTGACATTATATAAATGTTAAAAAATTCAGATTATGCACAACACTCATTTAATATTTGCAACTAACATGTAAGAATAAGAGATTTCCTGAGGAGTTTTACGCTTCATTTTACTATTTGACATATGGATTTTCACTTTGCACTATTACTTTAAAATAAAATTCCAATAAAAATAAATGGCAATTATTCAAGGAGATAGGGGACGACTCGTCTTACATTTCCGATCTCTTACTGTTTGCCTGCTGTTTCACTTCCAATACAATACAGTAATTTTTTATGAATCTGCCAATGAGCAAATAAATATATTGCAGAACTAGTTTCCCATTCGGTATGTGCTCCACCAAATACACTATTTTTATACGGTCTGTGTAAGTATTTTCAGACATTTATCCAAAAGCATACAGTCGTAAAAAGTTATGGTGGAGTTATCTGCAACACGCACTAAACAGATACCAAGTTGCGAAGTTTTTCTACAGACTCCATACCGATCGTGTCGACCCGCATTAGAAATACCATTCGTCTTGACAGAAGTCATGTCGTTAGCGTAATGTGACGTTATACATTTTTACGATTAACGCCAAGCAAAAAAAAAATATTTACGTTTCATATTCTCTTTATTTATTTTCTGTTCACATTTAGTGAGTTTTCCCACTTTTTGGAGATTGGAGACACGATAAACAACGGGGTACATTACGAGTTTTTAAATATTTTCTTTCAACTGATAAACCCGGGGTGAAAGAACCATAGTAAAATCAATAAACCAACATATTAAATTAAGCTTCCCATGAAGCTGACGTCTCTGGCATGTGTAAGTGTAAGTGTTGTTCGCTGTTCTCATTGGACCAGGAGTCCAGGTTCCAAAACTAATCGATCAATGGAGACGGATATGCTGCGTCCCAAAGAAGGTCAAACTCCAGTAATCAAAAGGGCGTGGTACAAGTCTCAAGAGCCCGACCTACCTGATGCTGTTTTCTCCAGGGGTTCCCATACCTCACAGTGAATGCCGGGTAGGTTCCTTGAACTAGAGACCTAGTTATACTTTTGCTACCTAACTCTCCCTTCCGCATCTCCTCTTTCTATGCTGTTAATGGGGAGAGGACTCAACGTGAATGAGTAGCCTGCCACTGAAAAAATAAATATGTACTTAAACATGTGACATTTTAAAAAAATCGTAGGTGATATAAGATTAAATTATAGTCCCTATTTTATTGTGCTGGATCGTTTGAAGGTCTTGATGAAGACTGGCACTTGTGTCATTAACCATTTAGCAAATAAATAAAATTCAAATGGCTGCCATTGTTCGACAGACTTTAGAAGACTATTCCGTAAATTGAGATATAACTCAAAATGGTAGCATAAAGGTTTCCTCTGATGAGTTTTGAACGCGTAACTCGTGGCAATCCCCACTTATCGTACATGAAGTATACGTATATTCTAGTTTAATTCTGCCTCATTGTTTAACTACAGCTACATGAAACATTTTCCACTTGAAAATGTTATATAATGTGTTTGGGTCGTATTAAATACTGAGCACGAAATTTCACACTATCTTTTAACGATTCATTGGAATATTAATTATATAACCACAGGATATTTATTTATAAATCTATAGGTAATTAGGAAGATGTTCATCATTGGCGCCCGTTAAAAGGTTCAATTTCTTATCTCGTTTATGTCAATTTGTATTTATTAATATTTTAACATTCATATATTGTTCATTTTTAAAATCCCCTTTGCTGAAGTTTGGTTGCTGGACCATTACTAAAAATACCATTCAATGCGATCAGGTGTTGAATGATAGTACGAATCTTCCGTGGCTGGGCCTTGACTCCTCGATCACCTGACGCGCTAGTCGTGACGTCAGCGCCATCTACCCTTGACCTTGCTTGCGTCACAGGTAACCGCATGGCTAGGCGCACGTAATATGTTTGGTCGCATTCATAAGCACCTCTACATCGAGCCTGTGTGTGTATTCACTTACTACGAAACTTCCACGTCATACACAATCTTTGAGGCACAAGACCAGACGCTGGCTCATCGTCGTCGCAATTGCCGAGAATCGGTTTTCGACGTCTGACTGGAGGTCATACCGCAGTTGCTGTCGGTAAAGTTGTAAATATTCTGGAAATAATTTCCAATAAAACTTGTACGATCATATTAATTTGATATGCGGAACATTTACAAGCCATGGATAAAAAATAGAGCAACAGTCTATGTTGCTACTTGCAAGGTGGGGAGTCAGAAGTTTGTTGAGAGGCACGTAGGGAAATGAATGGGAATGAATTGCAACTAACATAAATTTTTCGTAAGAAAATAAAAAATGTATATGTAAAAATGACCACATTTATAAATCAAAAAACTAATACTTCCCGAACAGAAAAGATGTATAACATTAATTTCTCAACAGATCGTTGAATGAAACAGTTTTCCTCTAAAAATGTCTTCCTCCCTGATTAGGTTAAAAGTAATGTAGTTTAATGATTTTTTCCCATTTTTAATAAAATATTTATAAAGCATCTTTTATTTATTAAGGTTTATACTGGTCGCGTCGACAACGTGGTCATTGGCGAACCATACATACCACTGTGATCAAAAAGTAAGGTGAAATTGTCATTTAAAACTCCCGGGTATTAGGAAGGCAAGTAAATTTTTTTTACTAGGTTGGTAGGACTGTCTATAATATTTGATTTGCCAAGCGTCTGTTTGTTAAAAGGTTTAATTATGTCCGAGTTATACGTGTTTTTGTGACCAACCAAAAGGGGATTTTTCGATTTTTGCAATGGATGATTTTGTTGAGCAAAGAACTTGCATCAAATTTTGTTTGCGGAACGAAAATTCTTGTGCGGACACGTTGAAAATGTTGCGGAAGGCCTTTGGTGATCAAACTATGGCACTAAAAAACGGTTATAAGTGGTACAACGAGTTCAAAGAGGGCCGAGAACGCGTTGAAGACGAACCGCGCTCTGGACGGCCATCAACGTCTACCGACGAGGGCCACGTCCAAAAAATCAAAGATTTGGTGCTTGAAAATCGTCGATGGACAATTGGAGATCTCGCTGATGGTGTTGGAATATCATTTGGCTTAGCCCAAAGCATTTTGAAGAATGTTTTGTGTCTCAAACGCGTCAAGTCTCTATTGGTGCCAAAATCGCTCAATTTTTTTGGAAAAAAACGTCGCGTTGATGTGTGTGAAACTTTGCTGTCTGACTATCAGGACCACTTGAAATGCATCATTACTAGAGACGAGACTTGGATTTACGCATACTATAATGAAACCACCGACGAATCCAGCGAATATCGTGCAAAAGGTGAAGCAAGACCGAAAAGGCCACGGCAAAGTCGATCGAAAATCAAGGTCATGTTGACGGTTTTCTTTGATTATCGTGGTGTGGTGCACTATGAATTCCTTCCGCCGGGCCAAACTGCCAACAAAGAATATTATTTGAGCGTCGTTTGCGTGAAGCTATTCGTCTGAAACGGCCGAACAACTCTTGGTTCCTTCATCACGATAATGCACCATGTCATACTGCATTGGTTCTTCGCGACTTTTTTGCCAAAAACTACTCATATCGTTCTTCAACCACCGTATTCACCTGATTTGGCTCCGTGCGACTTCTGGCTATTCAGCAAACTCAAAAGGCCAATGCGGGGACGCCATTTTGACACGATTGAGGAGATAAAAACCGAATCGAAGAAGGTTTTGAAGGCTATACCGGAAAAAGACTATTTCGACTGTTTCGAGGACTTAAAAAAGCGTTGGAAAAATTTCTCATTTTTTTTAATGTTCTAACCGCTTTCGAATCTTGTTTTATTCGTCTGTTGTAATTTTCATGTTAACAACATTTGTTATCGGTTTAAATTAAGAAAGTTGTATTTTTCTTTAATTATTGTTCAATCGGAATTATATCACTTTCTCGAGAAACATGAAACGCAAATTTAATATTTTCTAATGATATTTGGGACCAAATGACTGATGATTAGTCGCGAAATTCTGGATGACGATTTGGGAAATCTTCTGTTGTGAGATCATGACCGTCTAATATTTGGGAGTGTTGAGCCCGAGCATTTGTTCATGGGCATTAAAAATAGGGCAAACAGAACAAGCCTCCTGCTGTTGCTCTTGATGGCACGCGAGGACTGTCGTGGTCTTTTTCCAGGTATAAATCCAAGAAAACATGCCTGTAACGTCGTAAAGCGAGTTCAGCAACAGACGAAGACAGCTCTGAGCGAGAGTAACTAGTTATCACAAAAACTCCTGAGAAAAACCCTAAGAAAGTTACAGTTTATATTAGAGGCGATGATCATGCCCGAAGGAGCCGTTTCCCACTGCTTTGCATTGGCATTGTCTGTGATCTGGAAAACTACCTCACTGGTTCACTGACCTGCACCCCCCTACTTCACTCTCTGATCCAACTGAATCACTATCCACCTCTTTCGAATCTTTAATTAGGTTGCAGCTTTTATATTTCATTTTTGTTTTGAATAAAATTGAGAAAAAAGTTTAGTTTCTATATTACTGATGTAATAATTGCAGATTTTTACAGAATTAAATTTCTATTTACAATGTAATATTTTGTAAAGTAAAGAATGGAATACGTACAGGACGTTGATAAGAATTAGAAAGGTTTGGCCCTATCTTTACACTCATTTCCGTTATTGGTACTATTTATATAAAAATATATATAATGTCTCATTTTTTGTTAATGTCACCCAAATTCACTGTTTAATGATACTCATAATTTCTATCAATAATTACTTTAATGTATTATAATTTTTTTTAAATTTGATAACAAAATTATTTTTATTCACAAATATACCAAAATATTATACATTTCTTCCACACCCATACAAAATGCGCACAGTTACAATAGAAAATCTCAGGGTGGAATGCGAACAAACTGTAATGAAATGACAATTGATATATTTTTCAAGAAAGGTAATGAAAGATAATCGCCGGATTTGCTTACATAACCAGCAGGTATCAGCCGGAAATGGCGAGCAGCGTCCCTTCTATCTGCTACGGAAAAACCTCCATCGTCCAGCCAGTTGGAGCCTCCGGCTTCCTTGCTGTCCTCTTGCTTAATCTATCGGGATGAGCATAGCAGCGTATTTGATCTCTGCTATGAGACGCACCTTCCCCAAACTCTGTTCTACGACCGTCCCGTTCGGTTTTTACGAACTAGCGTCCTTGTTGTCCCCCAACCAACTCCTTACTGCATCTGGGCTGACCATTCAGTTCCATTGACCAGTGATCACCCGTTGCGTTGTCGAGATAGAAAAAAAATACTCCCTCCCGCTTCCCGGCGTAGAGCAAGGTTTACGCAAGCAAATTCGTTTCACTTTGTATCTGCTGGTGTTAAGTCAAATTATATAAAATTTTATACTCCAAATTATAAATGAGGATTACGATCACAACAAGTTAAAATTAACGTAAGCAATGTAAGATGATTAGTGTGATTGGCGTGCTATTTAAAGTTCAATCCAACGCCTGAAAAGATACATTTTGCCAATCTCTAGTGAAAGATTTTGTAAAAGTTAATAATTTTGAAAAGATTCAATGAGACCAACAAAAATTGAGAGATTTTCATTTTGGAGAGTAGTAAGATTCAACAACTACGGAAAATAAAACCAATTGAACCATAACCAGGGACGGCTGGTGCAGATTTGATACAGCATATAAATAATAAATAATTAATGCACATCAATTTTAAGAACCTCGATATGGTGTTTAACTGTGTGAATTTGTACTTCGATTACGAAAACTGTAAACTGCCAACTGTCCGCCTTGCGGCGCACTCGCTGCCGCTAATGCAGCCAGTTGGCTATCTCTGTGCTCAACATTCTTCAGCACATAATTTTTCTCTGGAATGAGAAATACGCATCTGCATTATCCCCCCCCCCTCACACTCCCATGAACTACCCATAAAGCTCAACAAATTGGTACTGGTACCAGTTCGGTACTGAGCAAACAACCCAATACTAAAATTAACTTATTGGAAATATGAACGAAGGAAAATACTTTCGTATTATAAATGCATGCCAATTTGGTGCTAATTTAAACACTATTGGAAACTATATGAGGCGGAACTAGAAATTTAGCATATCACGGGTCGGGTCAGAGTATTGGTTTTCACTATTGCTGTTTTAGTATTATAGTTTACATAGTTATCCGCGTAAAAATATATGCTTCGGGTGATGGAACACATAACTTCAACTCACAAGCCACCATTGAACATAACTAGGCCTACAATACTGCAAGAAGGGATCCGAACTACTACAACGAATTCTATACTCAATTGGATCAACTTACTCAACAATACTTCGTGTTTCATTTTAAAGTATAATGATATTATTTTATGTATGCTGCATACACAATGTAAAGTTATAAATGTTAATTTTTTTATTTTAAATTTCAGATGGAAGCTGATGAAAATTTATCTAAAATCAAAAGACATCAAGCTGGTCGCTTTCAAGAGTATGTTGACAGAGACTCTCTTGAAGATGAGGAACTTTATTCAAAAGTAAAACTAGTGTCTTTTCCAGGAAATAGTTTACTCAAAATTCAAGATTACAGAGAGGTAAACACAAAATTAACCATAAATGTAAAATAATAATTATTTTTAATAAACATACCAACTATTTCCACCAATATATTTTTGCATGGCCTCTTCGCCACTCGGTGATCCCATTGCACTTCTTCGTGGGAACAGTCTTTTTGAACACGGAGGAAGTACGCACGTTCTCATCATAGAATGTGGTTGTATTCTAGGTGTGCGAATTTCCTAGAATATGACGTATTGTTGGTAAAATGCAGTGCAAAATTATATGACCTGCCAGTCAAATAGCTTGCATATTATTCCCTTTGAAGTAACGATTACGTCTTGTATCCGGGACATCAAAATGGTACTATAGCACGCTTCAGCATCGATGGCGTGTGTCGCAGATTTTAGATAGGGAAGGTAGCGCAGAATTAACACTTGCACGACAACTATCTAGGTAGGTAGCACCCGAACAGAAAAAACTGAACTGGGCCGCCAAGAAATTTGACGTGCACTCTAGTAGCATCCTCGTCCTTCATATGGGAATGAAAACATTTCAGGTACACGTTTCTAAATGTTACGATTCTTTTTTATTGCACAAACAAAAAGTACGACATAGAACAACTACTAATAGTATTTAGCTTTGGTCTATCTTATTTATTTAACAGGTTTCTTATAACTCATTCTTCCAGTATCGTGTTCTTTTATATATTACTATTTATTACTTCTTGACAACAGTGATTATTTTCCTAATAACATCCTTTTTAAAAAGGTTGATTCAAGTTTAAGTTATAACGTTTTCAAACCGTGCATAGCAATTTAAGTTTCCAAGCTGTTAAAACAAGTTTTGGAATGTTCACCATTTGTCGTAAATATGGCAGATTGGTAAATACCCTCTTACGGCTCTGTATAACTATATAAAAAGTAATGGGAAACAGTTCGACCCTTTTCTTCAGAAGAGATAACAAACGTGAGGTTTTGGAATTTACATAATTTGGCTCAAGATGGTATTTTATACTGTTTAAAACTTGTTATGTCTATATACAATAACATTATAAAGTTCAATTGATATCAGTTTGACTTTTGGTTTCTTTTGAAAATACAGCATCAAAATCAATTTTTTGGATCGTCCTTCGATGATGAGTGGATGCTTGGTTTTAGTGAGAACCTTATTGCGCCTCTATCAAACACTAATATTAGGCAGTTTTATTATGCGTTACAGAGAGACAGGCAAATAATTCTAATAAGGTTTTGCATCCCCTGATACATATAACAGTAAAGATCTATTAAAATCACTCGATTTTAAGCAATGTACAGACAAAAATACTTTTAATTTATGTAGGTATTCTAAGTAAAATGAGCATTAACGCAAGGAGCTTCTTTTAATGTCTGACATGAATTATTAATTCTTTTTTTAGTATCACATTACAATTATTATGAGTATAACTTTAGTATTTCTTAAATGGTTTCAGGTACTGGAATTTGCAGTGCATAGTCAAAACATAACTGAGAAGAAAAGAATACCTTGCTTTAATGAAAGCAAAAACTGTCACTGGAGTTGGAAAGGTATTTGTTTCTTCTAATTAAATATTTATTTTTATTATTACAGTATATATTGGGGTGTTATTATATAAGTAAAAAACTCAAGTTAAATTATAAATATTTTTAAAAGAATGTTGACAAATAAAACATTAAACTGGACTGAAAAATAAAATTTCACTGATTAGATAATCTGTGCCGTGGTGGTAATTGTTATAAAATGCATGTTAACTTATATACAAATGTGAATTTATTAAAAAATTAAACAGAATGCGGCTTCCTCTGCTCCAGGCTCCAAAGTCAATATTATCCTTGTTGCAGCTACAGAACAAAACTTTTTCTCATTTGCTGGTTATAGCTATTGGACATCACCTTTTCCCTCTGTTACTCTTGGTGTGTTCCTATACTTGTCAAAAATAATACTGTACATCACAGCATGTGCTACATAAAGAAAAAGCATCGCGAGATTTTCCCCTGACTTTATATCTGTCGTTCCCCCATCTGGGGAAAAGGTCACCTTTACCTCACGGTGTCTAGACAAATTGCTGTTGACCAAATTTGGGTTAACAGTGGGTCGGCACATCCTTTGTTATTAAAAGGAAACATTAAGTAAATTTCTGAAACAATTGACACTTTTATCAATTAAGCACAACAAGTAGGACAATTTTTCTATTTTGTGTTCTCATTCTTGAGATCAGCTCTCTTAACAAAGGTTCAATTATTTGTGAAGTTATTTTTTAAATTATTTTTCTGGTAGTTTGCGAATTTGTGTAATGTTAACTTTTCCATACAATCAGTATTCTCACATATGAACCCGTCACCTGTAATGAATTATTAAAATAAGTAACTTCTTAGCGTAAAAAAAATGTTAACTGGTAATTCTTTTAAACCAGCCTTCCACTGAATTTAAAATCTACATAATCTTCGTTAAATCCACTTATTCTTTTTTGGCAGATAACTAGGTAACATTTAAATTTTTCCAGCTACCAAAAAGGATATTCAAATTTTCATTGCCCAACCTATCTGCAATTTCCATTGGTTTTGTCCAAACATATTCCATGTACATATTCTCAGCATTACATTACTAAAACTAGTGTAGGAGACAGTCTTAGAGAAATTAGAACTTCTCTGCTCAAAATGTGTGTTAGTATGATCCAAACACTTGTGCACTTTTCTAAATTGGTTTTGATAAAAATTATATTTAAAGTCGACAGAGCAAATTTTAATACTTAATCCTAAACATTTTTCTTCCACTATCTTCTGTAACTTCATTAAAATTTTATTATTTCTGTGATGTCTACTCACTTTCTCTTAATTTTATCCAAAATGCAGTTATGGATTCACTTCATAAAGCCTTCAGTGTTTGGAAACACTAATTTTTAGCAATTCTTCAAATATTTCATTTGAATTTACAATTGAAATTCAAGTAATTTGATGGATTACATTGTTGCAGGGCTGCAATATAGTGTTGTGCCTTGAGATTACCAAAATATTAATCTATATTCTATTAATAATCATTAGTAAGTTATAATAGTTATCTATATTCTGAAATTCATGTTCATATTTATTTTTCAGCATTTAAATGCTTTAGATATATCTTAGTTATGGCATAAATGACCATATTTTTACAGTACAATTTTAGAATCTAGTATAGTGTTATTGAAAATTTGTTACGCTAGAAATAATTGTTTTATTTTCAGAGTCACAACAGATTTTAGCTCACAGTTATGACCCTCATAAGATGCATCATGCTTGGACTCAATGGCACCATCTTTTAGAACCTCAGGCTGAAGCCTTTCCAAGGATTCTGTACTTACTGCAAGATGCAGCAGAACGGAATGGTAATTAATTACTGTACAATTAAAGTTTGAATGCTATAGAATATAGAGTACAATTTTTGTTTTGAAGTTAAAATTAACATTTTTAAACTAATTACAGTTAATCATGCTGAACATTACACTACATAAGACCAAGTTGGAGTGTGTGATCAGTTAATATTTTTTAACACAGGTTATGCATTTTATTTATTTCATTTATTATTATAACAATAATAAAGTTCTGAATATTATAAATGCAGCATACTGGAGTGAAGCTTTTTAAAATATGGTTATTTATAATGATTAGTGACTCAACTTAAATATTTTGGTACTTACTATTCATATTTTAAATTAAGTGTATTATTATATAGAATTAACTTACTTATATTTAGTATACACTCATTTGCAACATGTGCTAATTATCGATTATTTATATTTAGTATACACTCATTTGCAACATGTGCTAATTATCGATTATTTATATTATAAATCAATATATTCAAAAGAAATAAGGAATTTCAAAAATTTTCTGAAAAATATATTTAGTTGCTGCTATTAACATTAAAATGAAGAATGTATTTTCAGGTGCTGAAACTATCTCTGAATATTGGGAAATTCTGACAGAGTCATCTTTAAATGTCAGTTCATTTTGGAGTGGAGAATTAGCTTCACAATATGATTTATTAAGACAGCTTGTGCTGTCAAGGCTGCAGCTACACTATGGAAAAGATTTTGTTGGAACTGATGGTCTGCTGCCTTTGCATTTGCTTGGTAAATAAATTTTCATGTATGAAGATATATTATCAGTAAATAATACAAATGAGTATAATTGAAAACAGCAGGGATGAATTGAAAACCACTCTGAAAACTAGTGAAATATAGAAAAAAAACTCAACAGAACCAGGAATTGAACCTGGGAGCAGCTTCTCTAACTATCTGAGATCATGTTGACCCTAGTTCGGTATGAGTCTTCTCTATCTATTTTTTACATACACATATCTGAGGCTAACCGACATGTGTATACAAAACAGATGGAGAATACTTGTATGGAGCTTGCGTCGACAAGGTAGCTCAGATGATTAGAATGGGCCCAGGTTAATGTCATGGCTTTGTTGAGTTCTTTCTTGTTTAAATGAGTTTTCTACTTAGTCTGTAATTAGTGTTAATATTTAGAGTTTTGCTGGTTGGATTTTCCATTGTCTAAAAAAAGGCCATTTCACCACAATAAAAAAAACTCTGCTCAGTCAGATACTCAATAGCTGTTTCTGGAATAGACTGAATTCCTTTAAGCAGTGATTGGACCCAAGTGACACAGCTCTGATTCTTAATATTTTTCCATGAGAACAATCAGTATTCTTAACTGTCCAAAATGTTCTTCCTTCCAGACAATGGAAAACCTGGCCAACTATGATATATATATATATATATATATATATATATATATATATATATATATATGTGTGTGTGTGTGTTTGTGATTCAACGCTTCATTTCCGACCATAATCTCCTATACAAAAAATGTATATATACACACACACTGATTATCTTACCAAACATTCGTATATTTTGGACATTTTTTGTATAGGATTGTATGGCTGGAAGTCACACAAAGTTCAGACATAAACACAAAAAATGAGACATGAAAAGAAAACTTCAAATATCCCATTTATTGTAAGTTTCAAGAGACCAGATGGAAAATTCCTAAATAGAAACAAGCATTGTTTAATTACATCATCATCACAAAGTGCTTCTTTCCAGCAATGTGTACAATAAATGCTCAAAATTGCAACCACCAACAGTAATACACGTGGAAGGAGTAATTTGTGAACAGTTCTTCAGATGTCTCCATAAGGAGTAATTGATGCAATTTTGAGCATTTATTGTAAACATTGCTGTAATAAAGCACTTTGCAATGATATATAGTAGGTAAACAATGTTTTGCTTTTATTGAATATTTTTTTGTGTTTGTGATTCAACGCTTCATTTCCGACCATAATCTCCTATACAAAAAATGTATGATTTAATAAGCCATACCATAAAGGTTAGAAAACGTGGTCTTCTCTCATTAATTTATTATGGCAACTAAATTTATTTGCATGAAGAATTAATTTAGAAATAATATCACAGTGTTTTCTGTTATGTGAAATGTGTGGCAAATTATTCAAATGAAGAGACTTGGACTATTTAAGCTCATTTTAGCAATTCCTTTCCATTTTGAATGTTTCAGGTAGTTTCGTTGGTGATAATTGGCAAAATATTGCAGAACTTGTAGCACCACAGACTGATGGAAAAGAAAGTACATATACTACTTTACAAAAAGCACTAAAAAGAAAGGTGAGTTGGTATGTTTAAATTTGGTCAAGGATTCTAATAATTAATGTTTTAAAATAATGGAGACTAATGGCACAAATTCTTAAAAAAGAAATTGAGAAAAGATAAAGTTTGAGTGAACTTTATATAGATGCAGTACTGACCAAGGTTCATATAGAGAATCTATATTTTAGTCCACAATGCCAGTATGATAAGGATTTGGAGAGAATAAACAACAAACATCAAAATAAGGGAAAGGAATAATACTGAAATACTTTTGCAACCTAGTTATGGTCTATATGGAAAACTTTTATTATAACAAATAAAAGGCTACATAATTTAAATACAATATAGTTGGTCAAATTGATTAAAACTGACAACAGAATTTAATTAAATATAGTAAATAAAAGTTTTGAGAATGGAGTAACAGGATGGAGCAGCATTCAGGATTTCAAGTGATACAGTATCTGCTGAGTACAGAATTTCAGGCAGGTCGAAGAAGGGGTGAGCATCTTCAATTGAGTTTTTGGAGGTTATATTAAGGTCGCCAATTGTTTCAATGGTTGTCCTAAAGTAAGTGAGTACAGAATATGGTTTATAATAATTTTGGAGGAATGTTTTATATGCCAGTTAGTGTCAGCTGAGAAGAGGAACGAAGTGATTTAGGAGGGAGCCAGGATTGGAAATTTTCCAAGGCTCAGATTGTGGGAATCATTTAGTTTCTTCAAATTGCTTTAAGTAATACCAGTATACATTAGTAGTCTCTATCTTTTTTCATTTGTTGCAGTATTCCTGCAAAAAAATAAATGTTTTATTGTAGTTGACTCATGTTCATTTTATATGTGGTGATCACCATTATAAAGTGCTGATTCAAATGGATTAGATATGTGCATGAACAGAATATCCTAAAATATTTATGTTTGTTCCAATTAGAAAGTTAATTCAAATGATTATTGAACTTTTAGAAATGGGATGGAAAACATCTGTATCAGATTGCCGATGGTGTCGGAACAAAACTTGGCCTAACTTCCTTAAGCAAATTTTCTTTCTGGGAAAATGCTCAGTTTAACGGTAGCTGTCCTGCTGCATTGGTCCACTGGTGCCATGAAAGCTATGTGCAGTAAGTTATAATTTTTTTATTACTAATAGTGTAAAAGTAGTGTTCAGCAGGCCATACTGAATCTTAGCTAAAATAATTACTTTATTACATAAATTAATTCCCAAACATAATGTTTTGGTTAAAATTTAGAAGAATGGGTGAGAAATGATAAATATTTGAGTTTTTGTTTAAATTGATTATCTAATATGCTAAAAGGAATAATTTTCCTTAAATTGAAACATTGAATGACAGAAACTAATAAAAGTAGAAAATGTCCACACAGCAATATGATGTAGTTTCTACCAGCTGTGTAGATTTGTAGCATGTTAACTATTTTAAAAGACAGACATTATATTTATAAACAATTCACTGTCAGTCTTTTGACATAAATTAAATTTATAAATCAATAATTGGCAATCTATAGAGTATTACATTTATTTTTGTTTCAGTATTCAGACCTGTAATGGAAGTGGTATTATGGAGTATATTGATGCCCACCGAGTAGTGATGCAGGCCATGTTGCAGCACTTATCCTCTGGTCATAAAAATAGATTGTTGCAGAAACTCAACAGAGATAGAGGTGTGGAACATTTATAAGGTCATATTACATTATAATTTTATTTGTTATGAAGATTCATCAATACATCATATTTAATATAAATGTACAGTTTTTTTCTAATATATTTGAATGTTGCTATATTTTTGTATTCAGCTGCCTTTGAACAAATTCTGGATGTTTTAATGTCATTCAGAGTTTTTCAAATAAGATTTATTGCAATATACTTTTGCTTTGCTTTTATATTGTATGAAAAATAAGAATAATGCAGTCTTTATTGTTCCCTCTTTTTTTGTAGTATATTATACAGTACCATTTTCACCGATTTCATGCTCAGTCCATTACTTTATGTTGGGTGCATGCCAACACATTCATCCTAAAATTACATTTTCCTCAATCTACTTAAAACACATATTCAAATTGAGTTATATGATTATTAGACTGCTGACAGCAAAAATGTGGGTTAATAATGGTGCATTTGTGAATTATGTAACAAATAAGTCTTTCAAATTTACCTATTTCAGAACACTTATGTGTAGTATAGATTTTCTTTTGGTAAAACATCGTAATAATCTGCTAATAATGAAAACCAATCTTAATTCTACAATATTGAAATGAGATGGCAGAGTGTCTTTCCTTAGATTTCATTCTACATTATCTGCCTAAGCAAAGGAAATTATTTATTGTCTTTATATTATTTGTAATCAGGAAAGCTAAATTTCTATCTCCACCATCTTCCTTGTATTGGTTTTATAGTATTATGTTTCTTATTCAAAACTTTGTTTCCATATCAAATTATACTGGGAACTATTGTTTTTCTGTAATAACTTAAGGTTTATATTTACTATGCAAAAATAACCATTGTTATTTCCAAAATTACTTTCTATTTTGTTGGAAATATTTTATCAATGAAATAGGAAATAATAAGGTATTAAACTGATTTGACAACATGCATATATATATATTAAATAAATGATAATTTTAATGAAAACCTTATTTTTTTAAAATACAAATTATATTAGTTTTGAAACTTAATAATCTCAACAATATTTTATCACAGTGATAGATGAAGCTGTTGCTGGCATAGGAGAGCTTATTAGTTTGGCACCTCAACAATTAGTAAGACTGGGTCTCTTGCCAGAGGAAAATGACCATATAGTAGCCTTAAGATTATTGGTAGCTCTTCGTGTTTTGCCAAAACTGGCTCATGCTGTAGCAGCTGATGCATGGCGTGTACAAGGAAATAATGGCAGTTGGGATACTTTCAGGTAAAATAGATTTAATATACAAGTGCATTCTATTTGTCTGCTTGTTCACCTGAGATAGAATTTGTACCAGGTCATGTGTTTTAGGATTTAACAACTAATTACTTGTACTGATTTCATTAAAAATAATTTTTTTGAAGTACAGTAAACACTTATCAATATTATGAATATACACACTTTCAATCAATTATTAATGTGTAATTATTACAGGTCAAATATTAAAGGAATCAGACCTCCGAGAGATGTTGAGTCATCTTGGGAATTTGTTATTGATAGTAAGATAGCATCTAATCAGCCATATTTTGGGTAAGTTTAAATATAGTACATACAGTAATATATAAACAAAATACCATCTCTGTTAGAGAAATCAAGAAAATAAATACTATTCTTCTAATTTTGTTCAAAAATATATAAATTATAAACTAAAATATGAGCAGGTCATTTTCTAATTAGCTCAATATTTCAATTATATTTCTGTGTAGTGTGGAATTTTCTCCCACTAAAAATCCCACAATTGCATCTGTCTTTGGATCATATATTTCTCTACAAGAGAACCTGTTTTGAATTAACACAATCATACTGAAGTAGCCAGTAAATGGAGAAAATTAAATGATAAAATAAATACCACACATTTCTGGGAGCCTTGTCCCTTTCCTCAGGTTCATGGTATTTATATTATCACTTATTTTGTCTGAATTGGCTATCTTTCTTATTAATTAATGTCAATCAAATGTAAATTTTTCCATTTTAAAATTGAGAATGCATAATTGCATAGGCTGCACATAGATGTTAATGAATGTTTGATATAGTAATTACTTTTCAGTTCACAAATGAGACATGATTTTAAATATCTTTTATTTTTCAGAACGTTTGCAGGCATTATATTGCAGTTTCAGATATTTGATAAATTGATGTCTGGAAATGAAAGTAGTTCAGTTAATCCTGTGGACATAATTAAGGATAGTGGAATACTCAGGTAACTTATCATTATTGTACGCAACTTCACATTGAACTGTATTAAATTAAATCTATTTATAGTCATTTAAGCTAGGATAGTCAAATCAGTAATAAGATTTTCTTGTCATATTTTAACTTTTTTTTTATAATAAATATGAAAAATAGCTAATTCAGACAAAAAAGTGATAATATAAACAAAGGATCCCTGAAATGTTGTGTAGTATTGGCTATCTCTCCTTAATTATTTTCAATCAGATGTACATTTTTTCATTTTAATTTTTTTACCAACAGTTTATATATATTTAATCACTTTACTGCACATTACATTAATACTTAAAGTAAATATCATTATGTAGAAACTTTACAACTTACTCACTTCTATTTATTAATATTAATAGTAAAAAATACTAAACTATATTACGTTTAGTATGTGACAACTATTTTTCAAAGTAATGATAGATAATGTTCACCATAAACCTGCTTTAATGTAAAATTTAATGAATAGTTGTCCTTATAAACTGAGTAGTTGGTGTGTATCTGAAAGTAAGTACTGTGGATCAGTAAAGATTCAGGTCCCTTTGTATAGTATGAATTATAATATTGAAATTCTGTTTAATAGTACAGTTGAGCCACAATGCTTATGACCAACCAATAATGTGCATGGGTTCACATAATTTATGGAATCTTAAACAGTTATTAAGTGTTTCCACTTTCTTATTTCACCAAAATTACTTTTTTTGGTTTCTCGAATTGTATAATTAAATATATTAATATGAATAGTTCATTCAAAGAAACTTGAATTGTCAAACATTTTAAATGCAATTGCAGTTTGATTAATTGTAAAAAATAATTTGAATATTACTATTTTTGTGTGAAGTAATTTTTAAATATTTGTAGGAAACTGATGGCTGAATCATTAAATGGATCCTGGCCTGACATCCTTAAGAGAGTGCTAAATATTTCATCCTTAAATCCTGGCCCAATGCTAACATATTTTGAACCACTGAAACACCTGTTCAAGGCAGATTTGATTCATATCAAATCAATGGCTAATATAATCAATATGAAGCCACCAGATTTGCAATCAGAAGTGTCTGCAGAAACAACCACAGAGAAGGCAACTACAGCACAGAATGCATCTCTCGTTAAAGAAGATCCAATAAGTACAGAGTCTCCTGCTGAAGTGCCTTCATCTGCAAACAGTCATGCAATATTAATAAGTAGTGTTTCACTTATTTGCATAGCAGTTTTACTTGGGATTGGGCTGGTCAGTTGGAATTATTTCAAAAAGAGGAAGAATCCAAGGAACAGAAGACATTCATAGCAGTGAGTGATATTTATTCCAATTAAAGTGTTTTATCAGACAGAAAGCTGACCTGCCAATTGGGTAATATTGATAAAGTGTTTACCATCTACTTCAGAAGGCTGTGTTTGTTTGTGAGAAAGACTGGATGCTAAGACTGAAATCTACTTAGACTCTTCTATTTTTTGAGAAGTGCTTATTTATTTTTGCTGTGCTTCATTTTTCAAACTTTCAGCACAGGAACAATTGGATGCAATACAAATTGCATTATTATCTAAACCAAATAAAAAAGCTCAAGTCATTGCTCAAAGCTACAAAGTGAATGAAGAAACGTCATGTGTACTTAAAGCATGACTTCCTTAGCAAATGTACATAAATTGTGAATGAAAGAAAACTGTGATTTACCATTAGAACTTGAAACAATTTTATAATATATGCAAAATTAAACTAACATTTTTTGTAGATTAATCTTATATGTGAAAATAACATTTCTTAGACTGTTATTTTACATTATTAATATCTACAAGTTGAAAGTTAATAGTGTCTAGAGCCATGGTGGGATTTCAACCTATTTATTGACATAATTATGAACATTCCACTTAGCGAGTGACTAACTTGTAAAGTTTTCGTGTATTTATTGCAGTGTGACGTGGCTACAGTTTGTTGCTCTACACACATGAAATCAATCTTCCCAAAAGGCTCTATGGACACATTGTAATTTGTTGTCATACCTTTGTTTGTTATTTTCTTTCAGACAATTCATCCTCCTCGAAATCATCGGTGGAACATTATAAGTTATTAAAATATTTTATTTAAACAAGTTGAAAACCATGTATACCATTAACTGTTTGTAAATACAATGAGTTATGTTTTATCTTGCTTTGTATTAATAATTTCTATCAACTTTCATGTTCTTATAAATTCATCCTTTGTAATATAATTAGTTATGCAGCATTATTGATTGAAATTATCAAACACGAAGTCAAAAAAATATAAATGAATAAAATTACCTGCCACTAAATAAATTGATTTAAAAAAATTGTTGAACAGTAGAATATGCTGATTACGTGTGTTGACTTAAGTTGGGATTAGTTTGAAAGAATTCGAAACATCCTCACTCTTCAACCAAATATGACTCGCACTGCCATTACATATATCATATAGTACAATAAAATTAGTTGGCACTTGAGGTTTCCATTTGGAAGGTGGTACCAATGCTACAAACATAGTCCCAAATGGACTTTGCATACACTTCATTGAAAACTATAGAATATACAGATTATTCGGCAATTCATTTTAATAGTTCAGATTGGAAATAACCAAGTGCCATTAATTTTAATCACTATAGTAGCATCTATTACTTTTACAGCAATCACCTTTGAGACATCAAAATAACCCAAATGCAGAAGAAAATTTATTACAAAATAATTTAAAACATTTTATTCAAGATTGTATATATTACTACAATTTGTGGAATATTGACAGACATGTAATACATAATTAAAATATAACAGGATGAACACTTTTTGCATGACCAAGATGTAGAGTAATAAAATTCCATTGTATTGGCCACGTCATATAAAATATTATATAAAGTATTCTCATTCCCTAAACAACTTTGCACTTCCATTTCAAGATTAAATTCTTAGTCACTCCAATTAGTAACTGAATAATCAATTAGAGCATAAATTCAATATACAGCATGTCCATAGATTTAAGACTTTTGGAATGAATTCTTTGCCCATTATACATAATATACATTTTAGTTACCAGTGTAAAAGGCTGGTATATGGTTTGGAAACGAGGCAATTCTTTGTCAACTGAATCTTGTACAATGTTTTAGAACACATTTGGAAGTCTGGTAGTGCCAATTTCATTAATGGAATGGTACTTAAATTAATAATAGCATACTTTCACTTACATGAAGCATTAAATATTACATGAAATGTATCCTTAAAGAAAAACCACATCAAACAAAAAAATAGGCACTTACAATAGATATAATTACTTAGCATTTGAGCTGTATTTATAACAGTGGAAGAGTGGTACAGGAGCGCAAGTAGCTATGAATGAAAAATGGCTTGCATGTTGCAACTCTGCTAGGACTGAGATCCATTACTACAATAACCATCAAACAATGTAGCCAAAGCATTTGGGGCAACTATTCCCTTCTCCGTTACTATCGCAGTAATAAGAGCTGCAGGTGTGACGTCAAAGGCTGGATTCCAGCATGATATTCCTAAATAATACAGAAATGCATCATTTCACAAGCACTAAAGAATAAGTTCAAACGTAATAAATTTTACAATATATTTTTAAATCTTAAAATTAAATTTGTTTCATTAGGATGAAGAAAGGCCTTATTTTTTTTGCCACCTACACAATATTTAAAAACTAAGCCCAACCATTTTGATTGCCAAAATTAATTTTGCTACAAATTTTAAAGTACTGGAAATGGATAGAAATTGCAGTATAACTAGAGTGAGTTGTATTAAAAAATGTGTTTCTTTAACCCAATAATGATACTTCAGCCTACTACAAATATAGTTGAGGAATGCAGTTTCAATTAGAGGAATTTTGAGGCAAAATGACAAGATCTTCTGCAAATAATTTATTAATTGAATTGTGATTTATTAGACCAGATTAATTTACAACAGCTTGGGGGTTTTTCCCATTTGTGGGTCAGTACGATAAGTTTGGGTCTGAAAACTTCAGAAAATTTTAATTTTGTGTGATGTAATGACAAAATGTAAGGCAACATAAGCCATGGTGCCAGACACATCTCTTTTCTATAAGAAAGACAGCCAATTCAGACAGTGTGGCATTTATATTATCACCTTTTTGTCTGAATTGGCTGTCTTTCTTATTCATTATTTTCAATCAGACGTAAATTTTTCATTATATAATAATTAAAATAAGCACCAGAAAACTTTATATCTCCATCCTCTCTCAAACCTCAATTTCAGGTAAGTCTCACAATAACTTTCCTTTCTGTATGATTTATTATAGTAATTTTGACAATGTGACTCAATATAAATATATTTCGATATCGGCAATCAAAATTAACTCCTCCTCAACACATTTCTAACCACAGTAGAACTGTTGAAACAAACATATATCCATAATTGTGATCATTGGTATGGAAAGGAGAGAGATAATTGGTGGCTTGTCTAAAATTGAAGCTTGATGTAGCCACTCAGCAGAAGGAAGTTTTTAAAATTTTCGGAAGCTCTCAGCCCCCTTCTTTAGAAAGGAGAGTTAGATTCTGTGCAACGGTCACTTGTGGATTATACATTTATTCAGTTCACACCTACTTTCCTGGAGAAGGGGGACTGAGACTCGAAAATTTGAAATTTTATTTAATCCACAATAAGAAATATAGCCAAATACAGAAAAAGAAGTGATTACATAAATACCACACAATGTGTCTGGAGCCTTTTTCACTTCTTCAGGTGCAAAAAAAATGCAAGACTCTGGAGAGACAACTGCATTAGTCAGTTGAAAAATCTCAAAAGTGAAGAGGAACGCAACAACAATGGGAAAGCAGAAGGGATATTGTAACAATAAGGGATCATAAAGATTGTCAAGTTAATGGTGTCAGTTTGTACTTTAATTACTGTGATGTTTGATTTAATGAGAAGCATCTCTGATACGAGTCTGGTGTCAATGTCTAAAATCTTAGCATTTTGCCAATAAAATGAATGTTTCGAATTGAATATGTTTGGCAGTTTCCTTGTGCTTTTTAATCAAGAAGGAAAAAGTATTAGTAGATCTGCAAATGATGGTTATTTGATATTCTTTAAAAATTTGGACTGACTAGTTATGTAGAAATTTGTAATAAGGGTGTACGAGAAAAAATTTGGATTGAGGTGTTTGGGGACGAGTAACAGTAGGATATTGGATTTTGTTGAATCTAATGTTTGTGTGTTTATTTATTATTATTAATATTAATTCATTAATAAAATTTAAAGGGTACTCATTGGAGATTAAAATGTTTCAGACAATATTTATGTTGTGATGATGGAACTTGGAGTTAGAAAGTTATATAGCTCTGTTACAAGATTGTATACCATAGCTCTCTTTTGGTTTGGAGGATGATCAGAAAGAAAATTGAGAGCACACCCTGGGTATGTAGGTTTTTTGAACCAATTGGTGAGAAAGGGCAAAACTGTATGACATGTTCAGGGTGACCACTGGTGAAGTGAAGGTATTAAAATGTGTTTGTAGGTTTAATGTGCACTGGTAAGTATTGAAGTATATTTCAACATCATCTATGAACCTGAACCAGGTTCGTGTCAAGTGCTCCAAATGTTCACTGCTATTAAGAAAATTTTAAAAACTACCCATTTTTAAATAAAAGAATCTCACATTGTAATTTACTTAACTATAGTGCTTTACTGAAAAATATTTTTTATAATTGCTTTATATGCATAGTGTAGTCAATAAATACCAGTAGCTGCAATCCTTGTTTTCCCCAAATAAGTCATTTCACTTTCTGGGCGTTCTTCAATAACAATGTGGTCTCCACTAGGTATGCTCATATCTATAGAACTTAATGGAGCGGCAACATAAAACGGAATGCCATGATGTTTTGATAAAACTGCAATCTGCAAAATATGACAATTTATTTATTAAACAAATTTATGGAGGTTGAAAATGCTTCTTACGTTACAGAAATTTACAAAAAAGTTGTGAACACAATGGAGCTGCTCAGAATTAAGGAAGAATATGAGAACTTTGTTGGATCTGCAAATAGCCTTAAACTTGGCAAGGAGTAATAGAACAACAATTTAATAGTTTCCACAACAGGACTTGTTTTGAAATTTCAATGAAAGATAATACTGCTGGATTCAGAGCTTAATTTTTAGAATGCCTTTCCAATAATTTTAATAAAACTTTTACATTTCTGAAGAAAAAGATTGACATAATAATGTGTTTCCGAGAATAACAGTTACCTGGTAAGTACCAATCTTATTGGCTGTGTCACCATTTCTGACAACTCTGTCAGCACCTACTACTACAGCTGTTATGTGTCTTGCTCTCATCAGTGCAGCCACCATGCTGTCACAAATAAGAGTAGCAGGCATTTTCTCATGAACAAGTTCATAAGCAGTTAATCTAGCTCCTTGATTATAAGGCCGTGTCTCAGTACAATATACATGTTCTGCAAAAAAGTATATATAGATAGGCATGAGATACCGATAATACCTCAAAACATAATATTGTGTGGGCAAATGCACGATTATAACAGTCATCGAACAAAATAAGTCATAATTTAAATTATGATATATAATACATCTTCAACATCATCATTCTCAGGAAACCAAGATAATCACTCTCTTCCCTATACCTCTCCATTATTTTCATGTCACTTCATTCTCATTATCTTTATATAATCAATTAATGATGATGTTACATTGTCAAAATAATTAATATGTGCAGGAAGGGGAAGGGAAAATAGATGGTTTACTTGAAATTGATGGTCAGTGATATCATACCAGATAGGAAACATTTAAAATTGTTGGAGGCACCAGTGCATTTTGTGCTAGCTGAATTCACAGTGTTAAATTTAAACTCCAGTGGGCACCAGCAGTTGGAAAGCAATTTTGACACTCTACAGAGCCATGAACTCATATTACAACAAGAAAAAAAGTAATAAACAACAGGAATATATACACATACAAACACTTATGCACATAGGTATGATGTGTAAGAAGTAAATGTGCTGTAATATAAGGTTAGGAGATAAGCAGTTGTTAGGTGATGTTGAATCTAAGACTTTGCCTGCACTGTAAGTGAAGTTCAACATCTGACATATATATGGCTTTAAGGAGGGTTAGTGAAGCATTGGTTGAAATTTTGGTTTTGTGGCTCTCTGTAGGAGCGTCTATTGGGAATATACCATTTTTGATAGTGCTGCAGATTATCATTAAAATAGTAGGTATTGAAGGGAAAGAGCTAGATGGTTTATCTGAAATTGTAAAAGGAAATGAGAGAGTTGTGTGTGTGACTAACAGGATACAGGGGTTAACTCGGTCACGAAGACACACACACAGAAAACATTTTATAAAGAGACATCAAATTTATCAAAACTTCTCAAAATAAATAATTCAATCAAGAATATAATAAATACTTTCAAACAAAGCTCAGCCTTGGAAGGTTATAAAACTGAATTAACAGATCAGAATGGAAAAATTTCTAACAGACTGGGAATTGAACCAGGGATACAACAGTTACATGGTGTTCTTAACCATCTGAGCCAACTTCTGAGTCACATATGAGCTTCCTCCATCCATTGTACAGATATGAACACAAACTGTTATATAATTGACTAAATCAAATTCTTTATCTCTAAATTTAGGACTTCGGTGAGAATGGATATTGAGTATAAATAGAACATAAGTGCAATGATTTAATTCAAGAGTAGAAGAAATGCTTTCAAATGAAGCTCTGCCATGTACACATAAATGTAAACTGTGAAAAATGTGATTTAGTAAATTGTGTGTGAGCTTGTGCTCAGGTCTATATAATGAATAGAGAAAGTTCATACTTGACATGGAGTAGATGGTTAAAAACACTACATCCCAAGTCTCACGTTCAATTCCAGGCCTGATTGAGATTTTTCCACCTACATCCTTAAATTAATTCATTTTAATTAAAGTAACGGAAATTCAGAAAATGATGAAATGAGATAATAATATAATACCTAATTTGTTTCTGCTTTGTAAACTCCGAATTATACCCAGAGCTGTACCATATCCTGCTGTGGCTAGAGAACCAGTGTTACAGTGAGTGAGGATGCGTACCATACTATCTTCACCTTGTGCAAGTGCTAATATCGCTTTTGAACCTGCTTGTCCAATTTTGTTGTTATCTTCTATGTCCTTCAAAAGCATTCTTTCAATTGCGTCGATAAATCTAAACATTTTATCATACAACTTCAATTAAAGATTAATTGTAATTGCAAAAGCTTCTTGCTTGAAATTTGTTTCATTAAAATAAAATGCCCAACAAAATGAGAAATAATAGGAAACTAGAACTGATTAATGTTAATGTGTGATTTTACCAAAATTTGACTACACAAACAAATAGTTCAATTATAAAGATTTGTTCATTACACATATTAGTCTCCAAGAATTTTCTGATGCATTAAATTTTTAGACACCAGTATTGCAAATTCTATTTTTCTTAAATCATACCATAATTGGAAATAAATTAACTTTTACTGCAAAACCAAAATACTTTTCAATGTACCTACTTCTCCTTCATCTCCTCTGGACCAATAGAGTCATCAGCAACAAGTGAATTCACTAGGGCTATGAGTTCTTCGGCAGCAAGTTTCATATTAACAGCTGTGGGTCGAGCTGAAACAAGGTAGTTCAATTTGCCTTCAACTTCTTGACGCAGGACTTTCTTGCTGCTGAAAATTTCTCTCTGCAACTCTACAGCCAAACTGAGACACCCAACTATGGCAATGGCAGGCGCACCTCGTACCTAAATGGCACATTTCAATTAAATACATTCTTTACTCCTTTTATTGAAAATAAACATTAAAACTAAGTTTTAATTTATTCATAAATAATATTCAGTAAACAAACCATATGTCCAACTTAACAAAATATATTTTAAGAAGATATCTGTATGCAATGGCTTAGTAACCAATTGTTTTATAATTATTAATTTTAATCACAATTTTCTTTACTTTTAGAATTTTTACAGTAAATAAACAGTTAACATTGAGACCGGTTTTGAATAAATAAAATTTTTTAATTACATGAAAATGGAGACAAACCTATGGATAAGGTTTTTAAAACAAAGTTAATTATCAATGTTAACATTTGGAGATTTCCAAGATCAAATTTGCTGTGTTGGTACTTCCTACATTAAAGAATAGGAAAATTATAATTATATAAACATGAACGAGAAATTATCCGAAAATAATCTAATTTCAATCAAATTTACACAAAGATTCAGGATTACAAGTTAACTGAAAAGAGAAATACTGATAGCCATTAAAGTATAGATTTATAATACAAATTGATTTTAAAAACTTTTAGCAACGCTCACGTTTCTTACAATACCTTAAATTGTATACGTTCACACAATACTAACAGTTAAAAAAACAGCGAGGTGAACGAAACCAACCGTGACAAGTATTAAGATTTTGTTGGTACCTGCATCTTGTTGATAGCTTGCCAACCATCTTCAACTCCCTGAACACTGATGTATTTGGATTCGAGAGGTAGCAAAAGTTGATCCAGAATTTCTAGTTGTCCTTTATCGTATTTGATGGCTTGGAGAGACATTCTGCCGGAACGGTTCCTGACCAGCGCACCGCTAAGCAAACTGTTTCATCGCCAACTCGCACGTGCAACTCAGAGATAGTTAGGCTGCACTCGTCACGCTACCAACATCACCAGCGCGAACATCTATAGTACGTAACCTCAATTAAAACGTGCTATAAATGGATCTGGATGTGTGGCAACAAGTTAATCATTTTAATTTTACAACAGAGGATAAACAATGAATAATCTTCAACCTAATTAATAAGAAAGACAAAAAAGCGATAATATAAATACCACATAACGTTTCTGGGATCCTTGTCTCTTTCCTCACGTTTCCGATTGGCTATTGTTCTTTTTATTTATTTTCAATCATACGTAATTTTTTTCATTTTAAACTTCAACTTATTTAAATATATTTTAATTGCTATAGACATTTGAGGGTCAAGAGGTATTCTTTCATTAATTATTCGTGAATGATGATTAAGAATAATTAATGCGTGCAGGGTTGCAAAACAAAACATATACAACCCATATATATATATATATATATACATACTCACCACACGTCTATCATCAAATGTACCTAGCTTGTTGCTATTTTTCTCATATATACAGTTTTCTTGGAGCGCTATTCTCATCCATATTGACCTGCTTTCGTCGCATCAGATTCAGGAACTTGTCTCTTCCTTGAAATATCCGTCATACTGGTTCCTTTATCGATGTTGTCAGACTACGTTCTTTTATCACAATTAGTTCCAAGTACTTATATCTCCATTTTCGTTCCACTAAGCCCCTACGAAGGTGGTTCCGAGTGCGATCTGTGCAATCTTACCCAAGAGTTGTTTCATAATTTGAGGAACTTTACAATATTTTCATGATTGTACAATTGATCTGATCCATATGATTATACGGAGAATAAACGTTGGTCAGTTTCTGTTTCAATTTGAATTTCATTTAAACGTAGGCCTGAGCTTGATACATCTATTTGCCTCTGTTATTACAGATTCTATTTGATCTATTATCGTCATAAATAAATAGTTCTAATGTCATTTCATAACTTATCTACACTCGCTATATATAATACGATGAACATATTTCCATTTTGTAGGTTAGCACTGATAGTTTGGTGAAGGTAATTCATTCATTAAATAATTTAAATTTGGTAGGACACATTCTTGGCTACGTGAACCAGCAGAGTAGAAAAGTCTGGACATCAGAGACCAAAACATATGTAGATGACGTTCATGGATGTATTTAATTGGAAGATAAGGATTATCACGGGAAACACACGGTTAAACATTGCTCAAAATGTATATGCAATAAATCGAAAATAAATCTCCTGTTCTTCAGTACTTCAATTTCATACTCTGAGAGTTGTAATAATTAATTGAGTTCGCTTTTAATTATATATCTACCAAGTTAAGCAAAGCTTCACTTTAAGTTTTGGTTCCTAAACGAAATTACAAGAAAATTCCGTCTTTTTTGTCACGAAACAAATTTCCTTTTCAACTTCTCATGACTGAAAAAGTCAAGAGAATCTAAATCATATACGAATCCGAATTTGGACAAATATGGAATCAAAAGGTCTAAATAATTATTTAGAATAGGATACACCTCATTTTTGTACGAGCATATTTCTAGAAAATACTTGGTTAATATGAATTATTTCTGTCAGACGAACCCATCTTTTATGTTTCTTCTTAAAACTTAATATTACTACTAAGATTTATGAATTTGATATGCTCTGTTGTTTGGGTAAATTTTCTCTTGACTTTATCGGTATAATAAATTGTTATTAAATAGTTTTATGTGTTATGAAGACGTAAATATGAATGTTACATTATATCTTAGTGTGGTGGCCATTAGCAAACATCACTACTTTAGTATCTTAATTAAGTGCTTAAACGTATTCTGTACTTATTACCAGATTAGGTTATTCCATTACGGCGTGGTGAGTAAATCAAATGCTTGATTGGAATCCCCAAAATAATGTCAACAGGTTTTCTTGGAATTAATTCATTCTAGCCTAGCGATCCTCAAAATGGGTAAGCAGAGTATCTATTTCTTCATATTCACTCAATCCATAGAAAACAACTTAACGTTAAAACGCATATCTTAACTCATAATTACTTATTTATTTGTAGACACTTGTCATTTTGTTACGGTCTGTGAAATCTTTAAATTCAATCCCTTTAATTAATAACCTGGTTTCATTCCTTAGAGAAAAACTACCAAAAAACAAATAACTCTGTCCATAAAGGTGCTCATTTCACGGAAAAATAGTTTCAATTTTGAAACTGCCAAGTAGTGAAAATGAACTATGAGGAAGTGTACATCAATTACTTGTTGCCAGTTTTGTCAGCGAAGTGTCCATCTTACAGGATTTTCTCAGCAAGTTGCTGACAAATGTCCACCAGCATTCATATAGGTCAGCCTCCAGGTCCTCCCTTTCTTTGGGTCAGGCAATGACATTTACATTGAGACTAATATAAATAGCTATAAGTTATATCCGTCGTTGACGAGATATTAACTTTATGGCACTATATGAAAAAGTGCGAAAGATATTTCTACATTAAGTATCATTAATCCAAAGAAAATGGAGTTATCCGTAGCCTATAAGTCAAATGTGTTTTAACTTTCCTCTAAATTTTTACTCTTGACTTGAAATTTGACAAATAAATTCAACTGTTTTTCATTTTATCACTTTCTAGCGGATCGACACAGACACTGTGGTATGCAAAACACACAATTCAATAAAATATTACTTTATACGTGTAAAGTGGGCAATTATCGGGTAGTTGATTTACGACAGATGACCAAATACCTGAACCGAATGGCTGTAAATGGCCAAGACGCGTCGAATATTTTCTCAGACATAATAAGATTTTTTTTTTAGGGCAACAGGCTACATGAGGGTAATCCACGTTGGGCAACTCCCCTTTAATAGCATTGGAAGGGATTTGAAAGGGGGGATGCGGAAGGTTAGAGGAAGGTAGCCAAGGGTTAACTAGGGCCCCCGGGCTATATTTTAAGGATCCTACCCGGCATTCGCCTAAAGAAATGCAGGGAAAACCCTAGAAAAACCTGCATCAGGTAGGTCGGGCATTGGGTACTTGTCCCACGCCCTTCCGATAGCGGGAGAGGAGTTTGCTTTGGGGAAGCAGCATTCCCTTCTCCGTGCCTCGACTAGTTTAGGAGGCAGCTGGCCGACTATTCCCCAATGGGAATAGCGGACAACTCTTACCGTATGCCCAAGGTATGTGACCCCGGAACATACACCTCTCAGAACAGGCCGAGGTGGCTCGGCTTGTGGGAACCTTAGTTCAAAAACGGAAAGGAAAAGGCATCCCCAAAGGTAGCCCCTTCGTATCTCTCCGACAAGGTGCGCTAGACATAATAAGAAGTAAGAAACGACCCTAGAATAATGAAAACTATATTTAACATGCTAGAGGTTAGAAGAAAAGATTTGATACAAGACTATTTTTGAAAATTATAAATAACCATCAGCCATTTTGAAGTCCGAAAATATATATTTTATGAAAATTATACTACGTTTCGTCGTCAATTTGCGACCTCTTCAGGGATGACGTCGTATATTGTAGATGAGACGTAGTGTAATTTTCATTAAATATTTTTTTCTGCCTTCCAAAATGCTGTTGTTTATTGAATGATCATAATATATATTAAATGATCATAATATATATATATATATAATATCATTTTTGAAAATGTTTACCAATGCGTACGAATCGGGGAATAGACGTGTTATTTCAAGGTATGTTGGTCCGTGATTGGACAAACATGTTACTGGGTAATGTGGAAGGGAAATAAAGTCGATAAGGGCATACACGAGAATATATGTGATAGCTATGATTGTTATTATGATCATTTTTATTCAGACCGATTTACACAGTGATTTGGTTGAGGCTCCTAGCTTGCGATTGGTCAGCATTTTGCCAAAATCGTGTTTGAAGCGGCGGCAAAAGGAGCCAGTGAATGTCTTCCAAATTCAGCGGAGTCCACGATTTCGTGTAATCAAAATGTGTGGTGAAAATTCAAACTGCACGCTACGGACTGACCAGGAAAGGTGGAAAGAGACCAATTAGGGGGCAAGAATTGTGGTGCTAGAGTGAATGCACTCTTTTCTTTTATACCGAAATCATTTTGCTCGTTGAAACATATGAGAGCGACATTGGTCTAAACCACTAATTTACCTAATGGAGGTAAATACGCTTTTCTTGACAACAAATTTTATATTTTTTCTTTATTATTATTTTAATAATTTTCCAAATTTAATTTTTAGTTATATATAATCTATTTGGCTGCAATTTTAAAACAGTACCATAGCCGCCCATTCAATGATGCAGATTTGCAACTCATCAGCAGCAATAAACAACCTCATAGACTTTACGATGAAAACTGAGTTGTATAAAGTAATTTAAATGTTATACAAATGTAGAACTTAACAGATGTAAGTCACTAATGACCAAAAGGTTAATGCGACATTAAACTGTAATTTTTTAAAAAAACTGCAAATTTCAAGTAAATGGAAAGGGGGGGGGGGGGAGAGTTATATACCTAAACCTTAGTTTAATAACTAAAGGTTACGGAACTTCAATACTTGGCCTTGTTACGAACAATATTCTAACAAGGCTATATTTAACAAAATTATTGCATTAAGAAATAAAATGGATACTTCAGAAAGAAGCCGTTTGCCTGAAACGGAAAATATATATAATGCAGTCTCGATTCAGAATACTTGTAAGTTCTGGATTAATAATCCCTTTTTAATACGCAAAATCAACCGCACTTGAATATTAAAAAATCTTGTCAAATAATGTAACAATTAAATTGTTGTGGTTGAGATAAATTAATAAAATATTTTATTTAAAATAATATTTCTTATATGAAATCACTTACAGAACATTACAGATTTTAATAGGTTTAAAATGTTTTATTTAAGTGACACAATTAAAGCACATTACAAATATATTTTACTCTTTTTTGTCGGGGTTTTTGGTGGGTTACGTAGCTGGAACAGTTTCTAATTTTAATAATAATAATCACCAAAGAAATAGATTTATTGATTAAATGACAAAGTCGTGGACCTGGGATAGGTGATTGTCTATTTGTGTAAAATTCGTAAAAAACTAGCTGCAGCTAGTGACCTGCGAGTGACGTCATCGTCTTCAGCGTGGTCGTTTCCATAGCAAGAGACCCATCACTCACGTGAACCCAGGTGATCGTTAAGTTGAATCCATGGGATACATCAATGAACCCCAGATGACCAGTGATGTGTCCACGCGGCGGATTATTACCCTTGAACCTCGATCTTCGATTTTGACATTAGTCGGCTGACTGATATAATTTATGAACATCTTATCTATCCTCTTATTATCAAAATGTGCTCTTTTATCAGACAATGATCTCATATGATTATCGTTCAATTTCTCCCTCTCCAGTATGATTTCCTAGTTGGACAAAAACACCCACTGAGTGTCGTTATCCAATTATTTAACTTGAACAGTTACCGCTAGTAACATATTGACGTCACAGGATATCTGTTTGGCGTTGTTTCTTCGTACAAGATTTTACAATTATCTCAAACTCTGATGAACAAGGGATTTAGCAACATCCGTTGCTTCACTTATTTAGGTTTCTCCACTTGATAGTTATCTTTCTTCGTCCAGCTATCGACCTTTGTCGAAAATACATTAATTAACAATACATGTGTTTCCAATTTTCTGCTCGTATGCAGCTGGAAGAAATTCATTCTTTAATATGAGTTATTAAACATTAAACATTTAGAAATTATATATTAGAAAATTAAAAATCATGTCACTTTGCTGTCCATTCACGCACAAATTGATAATTTATTACAGTTTTTATATGTGAAAAAACATTTGCAAGTATATTGTAATATACACCATTAATACATCGTTTAATTGATTTAATTAAATGAATTTAAAGAATTTGCCTCTCGTTGAAGCTATTAATGTAATAATTAACTGGAATGTTTTTTTTATTAAATGAAAGAATTTATAAAATTTACAAACAATATTTATTTATTTTGTGGCAATAATTTAAAACAATTACAAATTTAAAATATTAGATCTCAGGGTCTTCACTGGGTTTGATAATGGACACATCAATTATTCTTAAAAATCTTATTAACAAACAAATCACATTTACCTAACCAATACGTCGACTAAAAGAAAAGAAATTAACTTGACAATTAAAATAGAACGAAATTAAAAAGTAAAGAGATTAATTCTGATTAACAATTTAAAAGGAGAACGAAATCTGACTTCTATCTTTTAATTACGTTTACATAATTAATTATTTTGTAATTTATTACTCACATCTGTCCAGTTTGTTCCAGCATACCTTTCGTTTTCGATTGCCGGATTTTACACTGATTCTAAGCTTCACAGTCAAAATTTATAGGATGTCAGGAACTTGGATGATCCTCCCTCTTTTTTGTCAGCTATCTGTTGACTGCTTGCCTTAGGTGAATTCTGTTTGCCTTAGGTGAATTCTGTGGTTTGTAGATTGCTAGTCTTTACTGCTTTGGACATAAACTGCACTTTTACTATTTCTGGCTGGCTATGAACGTAAAACTGCTTTCACTTAGCAATTTTCGATGTAATGCTTTCGTGAATGTTTTACTTTGTCCTCAACTCACAACTTTGTTTAATAGGAATACAATAAACGACGGCTAGTCTCTGCTCAAGTATCACTTGTTCCGTCTTCCGAAATGTCCAGGTACCAACCAACTCTGTTAAATTCTGATCACCAACTGAACTATCCTCGTCTCGAGATTTAGCACGCATACGCTATTTTGACCTTCCGACAAAGCAACAGAGCTGGGCTACATTGTCGCTATGGAAGCTCCTGCCGCAATAATAGATTTATCAAACAATTTAAATTTTTATGTTCAAACAATTTATGTCCTAATTAATTGTCATTACAATATGAAAAATAAAATATACAAATCTAATGGATACTAAAGCAGCGTTTCACTTTACGAACAACCCTACAGCTGCACAGGTTTATAAAGTGACACTAAATTGAGAAATCGAAGAAAAAAATTAGAAGTACAATAACCAGTATTAAAATTTAAGAAGTAATTTTGATTGAAGAACAGAATAAATGCTTCCAATGCTCAGCACTAGATGCTATGAAACTAAATTAAAGGATCAGGATGGAAATATCTCGACCTCCACTTGGTACGTGGTGCTCTACCCAACTGAGCCAGCGTTTAGGTCTATACAATGGATGGAGAAGGCTTGCGCCTGATAGGAAGTCGGCCCGGGGTAACACAAATGGTTTGAGAACCGCGTATGGAGTGGAGAACCTTCGTTTTATTCCGGATCCGGTCGAGATTTTTCCCTTCCTGATCCTTTAATGCCGTAATTTTGAATTAATAATATTACTAATTGCCAGACGACGATGACGTGGATTGTCATCAAAACGCCGCGTACTTTCGATAAAATTTCATTCATTAATATTAACAAATAAAATGGGTTTCGCTTGCACATTCATGTATTTTAACATGAATATGTTTTTATCCTGGTACCAGTCATAACGTTTCACAAGAGATACGCTCTCGACGTGACATCACTGCTACGAAAACATCTACGACGCCTACGTGATTTCCAGGGAAGAGGACGACGGCTATGAATATGTTTTTCAACTACATAGATCTTCGTGGCCCTAAATAAGGTTAAGAACATATTCATGAACTGGATTGAACTTAACTGAACTGATAAGTCCAATAATTTTCTCTTTGCGAATTACTATGGATTTTCATTGTTTCTTTTTAAATTGTAATACAACGAAATATTTTAATTCGTTGACAAAGCTTTTTAAAAAAATTATTTGTTAAATAATGGTCATTTGTAATCTACAACAGCTTCGTTGGAAAAAGTAAATTGTATTTTAGCGTATTTAATTTGTGTTGTGCATCACTGGCTTTAAGCCCGTTGACCACATTCTTCCAAGTCTTCTCTCAACCTGTGGAGGATTGATTATTTCTGCTACCAGTACATTATCGTGTCCTTCGATCCGTTCGAAGTAGAGTTCTGAGAATCTCTTCATTTCCTCGCTAATGGATGGTATGTTGACATTACGCGTGGCGAAGTTCGAGACAAACCACGGTGCGTAGTATTTTAGATTCGATTTTGTTAATAATTTTTTATTAGAGGGCTTTTGTGCATCCATATAATTGTATTCCGTAAGTTCATATGTACTATCCTCGTATAACGGTACTAAAAACGTATAAAAGAAAATTGGAGAAATTTAATTACATTAAATGTGATATTGCAGAAATTCTGGTAAATAACATTTTACACTTCAATAATCGAACAGTATGCAAGGAAAATATAAACAAAAGTTCGTTTAATAAATAGGTTTCCTCTTTGATTTAATAATTTGTGGAAGTAAAAATATATTTTTATGTCGCTAAGAATGCACAACTGATCACGTGGGAATCAGTCTTCTGAATGACAAACTCCATTTAGTTTCGAACGCCATTAGCGACATTTATTTTTATTACTTGGCGTTGGAACAATGGCTCAATAAATATTACAAGCGAAAAGTACGGGGGGAATGCTTCTGCCAGGACCTGATCTCTAAAAACAGATTCACCTCAGTTGTGTCTAGGTCACTGGCTCGAAGCGTGAATTAACCAAGACAGCGATGTTATTGGCCCAACACAGTTGCTATTGTTTTGAAGTTTGTATCATCGATCGGTGTGGAGGCCAACCACCGCACTAACTGTCGTGCATGCTTCTGAAATACTCAGAAACCACGGGATAATCTCGAGCCACAGCGAAACAACTCCGTTCCCGTATAAATACAAGTCCGTTTAATAATTAAATACAGGTCGAACATTGCTATTTATACTTTCAACAGTATGAATAAATTTTGAAGTTGATAATTTAAACTGATTCGAACGGGATAATGGAATGACTGCAACAGTGGTCACACAAAATGGTGAAATCAGGAAATTTACATCGGGTTCCGTTGGTTGTAAAGCAACAATAGGTATTACGCTTATAAATATCTGAATTCTTTGTGGATTTTGCTATAACCACTTACACATCAGACCAACTTTTAAAACCAGCCTTGAGATTTCTCGATCCTGTAGCATAAAAAATACTTCATAAAATACTTTCCAAAAATGATCGAAATCGAATTTTTATACACGCTTTTTACACTAAGATATTTATGCAAACTCCACTGTCTTTATATAAGCCCGTGTATGTCGTTAACCTACAGTCGACCGAGTTTTCTTTTTAGGTGTAGACAGGCTACGTATAGGGTAATCCACATAGTGGCAACGCCCTTCTTATAGAATAGGAAAGGGATTTGAAAGGATGGGTTGCGGAAGGGTTGATGAAGGTAGGCAAGGGTTAACTAGGGCCCCGGGCTATGGTTTAACCATCCTACCCGGCAATTCGCCTAAAAGTGATGTAGGGAAAGCCCTAGAAAAACCTGCATCAGGTTGATCGGGCATTTGGTACTTGTCCTACGCCCTTCCGATGGCGGACCACCGGAATAAGTGCCCCCCCCCCCAAGAAAAAAAACTGTCAACAGCTTCCTCGGAGGGCGGATAGAGGTTAGAGAACACGGCACCCTGCTCTTGCCTCTGAGGTAAGAAAAATTCCCACTAAGACGGAAGAAACAGTTGCTGGGCAATGGCATGGGATGTGGAAAGCAACGGGAAACCACCCCAGTGCACGTTTGCGGTGTTTTTGTTCTTAAAACCAAATGGAAATGATTTCTTCGCGAATTAAATACAAATCCAAAGGCAAAATATCCTCTCATTCGGTTCTCCGTCAGGGGCAATCTACGAAGACCACATGGAAAGTAAGGAAACTAAAAGTAAGAACCATCTAAGGATAGGTACGTGGATTTCAGAAACCCTCATTCAATGTGAAAATTTAGAAAACTTTTTATAGGTGTAAGTGAGATGGCAAGGATGTTGAGAAGGAAGATACGGCGAATATACGTTATAGTACAGTGAAAATTTTAGATAAAAGAATGGAATTATGATAAATAAAAAGTTTCTTTTGCGTCATGACTGTGATAAAGTAATAAGGATAAAAGTTGATAAACATTCAAGTTTGAACGTCCAACAGTAACTATGATGATAATAGAAGACATATGTGAAAGAATGAAGTAAATGGATGTTGCAGTGTTAAGAGGATGGATTGGAATGTTACTGGAAAAAGTAGTTTGTAACGCGTGTATTTTGGTTTTAATTTGCTTTGTCTTCGGAAGTGTTGTCTGCTGTAGTTTGGAGAATTCGAAATCGTGCATTGCCGGACGGATGCCAGGAGTTGTTTTCTGTGAAATGTTGGACGAGGTGTGCGTGGGTGTGGAGGAGATAAATATGTCCATCCAAATAATTTTCGTATCCTGTCTCGATTGTTGGCCTCAACATGACTGAATTGTTGGCCATTGTTGACTACAGAACTGCAGCTTCGTGTTATAACTCTTGTAACAATGGAAGAATCAGTGAAACAATGACATTTTCGACCAAGTTTTCTAATAATCAAAAAAGTAAAAATAATGGGAGGCTATAATGGAGGGAACTTAAATATGAAAACTAAATGAGTTGAAGTGTATTCACGATGTTTAAGAGCAAGATATGGGAAGCTTCTTAAAGTACGACGGCAGAGATTGGCAATATGGCGCACGTTTTAATTTAACGGACCTGCACCGCTCGCAATAAAATGAAGCAGTCTGGTCTATGCGCTACTGAGGGACCGTTGTTAGTGATGAACTCCGCTCAGAGTAAAGTTGCATAAAGCAAAAAATCACAAAAGCTGTGAAGAGCTAGAATTACGTGCCACGTCTTCAAGTACACAAGTGGACATCACGAGTGCGTCGCAATAAAATCCCGGAGGCCGACGCCTTAGCCAGTGGTCAACCTCTAGTCGACGCCATGCATTGGTCCTGACTAGGTCGTCGCTGCAGTTAACCCGTTCTGCCAGCTGCAAGATTCGGAGGCGTCATTACGAGAGCTACAGCAGACGAACAGAACACAGAAATAGCAGTACGTATTTGATAACGGGCAGCTAATCTCTTCTACGTAATCCACAGGTGCCTGAGCTAAGAATTTTTTTCTTCATGCTTATTTTAATGAAGTTATAAAAAATTCTTAAATGGTCAATAATATTTTTTGATTTAACGTAAAAACCCAGCCCAAAAATAAAATAATTCTTTACAAGTTGGATAATATGGACTCGGTTATTGGAACGAAAGAGGAGAAATGATAATTACAAATACAGTATTTAAAATGCACAAGCATACGCTGTACACTTGGAAATCATCAGGAGACTTGTATAGAAAACAAATAGACTTCATATTAGAAAGAAGGTATAGGAACGGTGTAAAGAAGGTTTGCGGAAGACCAGGAGCTGATATTTACGGCGATCACATTCTGGTGGGTGGATGTAGGAATAAGACTGAAAGAGGTGAAAAAAAGCCATAGTTACAAGAAATGGGATATAGAAAAATTATAAGAAATTCATAAAATAGAAATTAAATGGAAAAGGAAATGAAAGCAATGGAATGGTCAGAAAGTGTACAAACTCACTGGAGGAGAATGAAAGAAGGTATAGCGACAGTATGAAAGGAGTGTATTGGATACAGGACAGTAAAACGTCTCAGTTATGGAACAGATTAGAATTAATAATAAAAATGAAAAGAGAAATGAAATCCAAAAACCTCAGCACTGATAAATGGTAAAGATTATACAATAGATTACAATATATAAGGTATTAACAACGAACTCGTTAGGAAATGGTTCAGAAGCTATAGCAGATCCAATTCAATATATAATGAATTCGTTGTTCTTAAAAGGGGAAATTTCCGAGAACTTTACAAGTAACTAAACTAATACCACTATTTAAAAAGGACACGCGTACTGATATCTCGAATTACCGACATACTTCGCTCCTTAATTTTCTCTAAAATACTAGAAAAGGCTATACATTTGCGAGGTGTAAATTTCTTAGAAAAACATAAAATCATATCACCGGAAGGCAATGGCTTCCTCAAAAATAAATCCACTAAGAGCGCTATGAACGATTTGCTGCAATGAATCCAGGACAAATTTAAAGTAACAGGGATATTTGCAGATCTCTCCAAAGCATTCGACGTGGTTTATCACAAAATTTTACTTGAGTTTTACAGATGACGGCAATATTTATGTCTGATTGGAAAGAAATAACTTGAGGTGACCCGCAGGGGTCGGTTCTTGGGCCTCTGCTTTTTCTATCGTACGTAAATAACCTTCCAGATTGCATCAATTCTATAAAATCAGTTCTTTATGCCGATGACACGAACTTAATAATAACCGGTAGCGACGACAAAACACTTATGAAAAAAGTGGATAGTGCCCTGAAGTGATTAAATGTCTGATTCAGTGCAAACAAATTGGTTCTCAATTTACAGAAAACTAAACTCGTTCAGTTTTCGTCCGGTAACAACAACACTGAATTAGCTAGCGACTGATTATGCAACATTTCTCGGTGTTCAAGTTGACGAAAAGTTGCGATTGAATGAACATTTTAAGGTACTCTCAAGTAAACTTGTTCGGTCTCTTATTATCTTCGATTATTAATGCAACAAGTAGATACTTTAACTGCAAAAACAGTATATTACGCATATTTCCATTCAAACACGTGCTATGTAATTACGAGCTGGGGGACTTTCTTCTCGTTCTGCCGAAATATTTAAACTACAGATTTTTATGTGGCAAAAATTACGGGGAAAGTTGGAAATAGCAGGCAGTACCTTGTAGGAGAGACAGGAAGGGGCTACCTTTTCCTCTCTCTGTTTTTGAACTAAAGTTCCCACAAGCTGAGGCATCTCGGACTGTTATGAGAGGTGTATGTTCTGGGGTCGCAGACCTTGGGCATACGGTAAGAGTTGTTCTCTGTTCCCATTGGAACAGTCGGCCAGCTGCCTCCTAAACTGGTCGAGGTACGGAGAAGGGAATGCTGCGACCCCACAGTAAGCTCCTCTCCCGCAATCGGAAGGGCGTGGGACAAGTACCCAATGCCTGACCTACCTGATGCAGGTTTTTCTAGGGTTTTCCCTGCATTACTTTTAGGCGAATGCCGGGTAAGATCCATAAACTATAGCCCGGGGGCCCTAGTTAAGCCTTGGCTATCTTCCTCTACCCTTCCGCATCCCCCCTTTCAAATCCCTTCCTATGCTATTAAAGGGGAGTTGTCACCATGTGGATTACCTTAATGTAGCCTGTTACCCTAAAAAAATAAACGGGGAAAATTGTAGACATGTCTTCAAAGCTCTTGCAATTTTAACGTTACCCAGTGCATACATTTTGGAAACTATAAAATTCGTAAAACGTAACCAAATTCTGTTTGTTGCCAACGGGGAATTCCATGAATATAATACCAGAAACCGCGCGAAACTACGGGCAGACAAACATCATCTCTCACTTTTTGAAAAAAGTGTGCATTATTCAGCAATAAATTTATTTCATTGTCTTCCTCTTAACATCATAAGCGTATTTATTAAGAAATGAAAAACTCAGGTGATTAACAACGCGTATTACTCTGTGAATGAATTTGTAAATCGGCCTGAGCCAAACTCACATTAGTTCCCTAGAAGATAATTTATGAAATACTAATAAAAATCTTTATTGTCCGTATGTTCAGTTGTTACTTCACAATTGTTTATTTCATGTCATCCGCGCGACATTTCCAGCCGCTGAGCAGAGCTGCCAGATTAATTCTTCCGGAGGCGACAACACTTTGAATGTTCGACAATACAAGAAGATGATATACATATGAGAGTGTTATTTGTGCAGTGCAACGTTATTTTGCAATCTTTTAGTGCTACTTGTGAAGTGACGTTCAGCTTACAATTATTTTTTATTTCTGACTTTATATTATGGATTTCTTATTTGTGTAATGTTCTGTACTCCGCTCTTAATAACTTATGCAGAATTCCTTATATTCTCCCTGAGACTATTTCATATATGTGCACTTTATATCACTATTTATGTATCGTATTAAAAATCTAGGGTATTTATGTATATATCATTCTACAGAGGGGCCCAAAAAAATGTATCCACTGGTTAACAGTCCATAACTTGCAAACTTATTGGCGAAGTTGTCTCATTTTTGGTAGTGTAATAGTTTGTAGTTCCGCCAATCGCCACACAAGCGTTTCATTGCGTTGTTTGGTTTTGTCAGATGACAGTCGCCAGTGTTTAATGTTAGTTGTACCCTGTTACTCGAGTAAACATGGCTGGCGTAAAGCTTACATTTGATGACAGGAAGTCTGTAAGTACGAAAACATTAATGAGGTTCAACGGCAATGGCGAAATGTGTATCAAACAGAGCCACCGACACGTTTAACGATTCGTCGCATTCGAGACAAATTTGAAGCCGAAGGCTGTGTTAAAGATGTACACAAACAACGATCTGGACGACATGTAACAATAACAGCTCCCATCTTGTGTTACAACAATTCACCCACACACCAAATAAATCTGTGTGTCCGTGAAACTGGAGTGAGTCGCTCAAGTGTTCAGCAAAGTGGAACGCAATGAACGAGAACGATCCAGATGGAGTACAGCGAGTCGTTTAATAACATGGTGCGCATCGATGAAGAGTTTGCAGAGATGATTGTGTGGTCCGATGAGGCACAGTTCAAACTCAATGGTACAGTAAATCGCCACAATTGCATCCAAACGTCCATGTAGACAAAGTCCAGGAGTAAATGTGTGGTGTGGGTTGTCTTACCGGGGCCATTCTTCTTTGACGGTACAGTTACCGGTGAGTTGTACCTTCAGAAGCTTCAAACATGCCATCCAACCATCCTGCCATCCAAGACTCGTACGGAGACGAAAGATTTTACTTTCAACAAGATGGTGCCCCAGCCCACTACCACAATCGTGCTTATCTCGACAAAAATCTACCAGAAAGATGGATAGGCCGTAGAGGTGCTGTAGGGTAGCCACCACGTTCCCCAGACTTAACTCCTCTGGACTTTTACCTGTGGGGGACACTGAACGACGTCGTTTATCGACAAAAGCCACGCACATTGGATGAACTTGGAGAATCCATCTTACATTCATGTGCAAATATCCAACTGAACACGTTGCAGTCGGTAGTTCGTGCTGAAGTTCGGCGACATCGTTTGTGTGTGGATGTTAATGGTGGCCATTTCGAACACCTACAGTGATATCTTTAAGTTGGACTTGAAGAGCTACACTTTCACCAAAAATGAGACAACTCCGTCAATTAGTTTGCAAGTTATGGACTGTTAACCAGATCTATTAATAACAACATTTTTTGTATTTTTGTTATCTTCCTTGCGTATGTTGCGACGCTCCATTATATCGTTTATGTGGTCTGTCCAAGAACGTCGTGGTCTCCCGTGTTTACGTCTCCCAGGTGGTTTCCATTCATAAATCTTCCTTGGCCACCGATGATCTGGCATTCTCCACATATGTCGGTACTACTTAAATGATTTTCTTTCAATTATATGTATAACTGTCTCATTCTAGCTCTGACTTCATCGTTAGTTTATCTTTCAATTCTTGATATTTTGTTACCCCTACGCAAATAATCCATTTCCACAGCTAACAGTCTTCTTTTGAGATCAGTGTTTAAGATCCATAATTCTGATCCATAGCACAGCACTGATTCAATCATTATCTTACCCACTTTATTCTTATTGCTGTTGGAAATGTTCTTGTCCCTCCAAAAGGAATTCATACACCCTAATACTTTCCTGCTTTGCTGTATTCTGTATGGCCCAACCCATCTTTATCAATATATGCACCTAGATATTTAAATTTTTCTACCTGTCTCATAACTGCTTTGTCATTGATGAAATTAAGCATCACTATTCAGCACCAAATGCTCTGTTTTTGTTAGACTCATCTGTTGACTCCATCTGTCATATTCCTGATATAACCGTCGTATCATGAAATCAAGATCAAAATCATCTTGTGCTAAAATGGCTTGATAATCAGCAAAACATCCGTACATCACTGACAATGATTCCCATTCCTCTGCAGCCGTCCTTCCAATTTCGGAGAGCCACTTCTACATATAAATTGAACAAGATAGGTGACATACTGCATCCTTGCCTCAATCCTTTTGTGACACTAATAGGTTCTGATAGCTTCGAACCTCTTTTAATCTGTACCGTTTTTTCTCTGTACATTTCGATAACAATATGTAAACCATGATCATCCATACCTAAATCTTTCATAGCTTCCCACAGTTTAATTCTAGGGACTGTGCCACAGGCTTTTGCTAAATCTACAAAGGCAATGTTTAGCTCCTTCCCTATTACTATAAATTTCTCCATTAAAATAAATAGGTTAGCTGTACATGATCTGTTCTGCCTAAATCCACTCTGGTCTTCCCAAATATGGTGGCTAACATTCTGTCTAATTTTTTCAAACATTATCTTGCTAAATAAGTGGTTCATTGTACAGTTCACACTAAAACCTCTGTCTTTTCTATTCCTTTTCTGGAAAATAGAAACCATATATGACCCTTTCCATTCTAATGGAATTTCAATCCTTTGATAAATCTAATGTAATCTAATCACTCAAAAATATTCCAACAGTTCATGGAGTTTTAGCGCATAATCATATGCGTTGACGTTGTTGAAAGGAACAATTATTTCTTTCAGAAATGATGTTCACGGCTTCCTTCAATTGCCAACATAATGTTACGCTAAATTCTCCTGCGACTGTTTTGCCTTCTTCCATATATAGTCTACGAGAATCACACCAGGAACATCCCGAAAGACAGTGGCCATGACTTTTCCTGCTGACGGAACAGTTTCCGTCTTCTTCGGAGCACTTCCAGCCACTGAGACGCACTGTCTGGAATGTTGCTTGCACACTCAGGGGTGTAAAAATGAATCCGCGTTTCATAACAAAGTATTTCTGGACATCGGCAATCGTCGCGTTGACAGCTTATTCATACTCAAATATTCCTGTAAGATGTCTCCGCAATCTCAACAAGCTCGCAGACCTTCGGAAAGTGATTTTTCAGTGTGCCGTTGCCGAGCGTTAAAAATGGTAGCTCGGACACGTTTGAATTAGGCTTCACACTTATTTAACATTGAGAACGAGATTCGTTAAAATTTGAATTCATAACATTGAAATTGGTCAACGACGAAAATTTTGCAAATATTAAAACAAACATTTCCTCTTTTAATCGCGTAACATTATGTCAACAAAATTAAATATTATAATTACAGTTAATAGACATGCATTTTATACGTAACGAATTAAACTTCTCTTATTAAGGTTTGGGGTAAAGGGTTTTACTGCGAAGTTTTTAGATATGCTTGTTTCCAAAAATTTAAATATACATTCTTGAAACTAACACACTTGAACTGCTAATATTCAATTGTGTCTTTTAGAAAAAATCTTCGTTTCAGACCTAAAGCTTATTATAAGTACGTTGATTATATGTTTTGTAGAATTCCTAGCGATAATATTGGTGAATGAATTTCTGTATTTAATAATTATTAGTCTGACCTTAATTTATCATATGAAAACATACATTTTAGAGGTATATATTAACCGTCACAACTGGAGTTTACTTAGTAATAGCTATCAAGAAACTACATATTCTAGAAGAGTTCTCAACTCTTTATCTGATCATTATCTTTTAAAAATGCAATTATACATAACTTAGTAGATAAAACCATATTATCTAATAGATCATATCATATAACAATCCAAATCATGTCATTAATATACTCATTATTAATCTTTCATACCTTTTATCGTTATGAGTTTATAAACAAAATGGTTAATATAACACTTAACTATTGTTTGTTAAAAATGACCAATCTGTTCAACAAAAAGGTAACATAATAATATCATTCTTCTACCACACATTGGTTACACAGTGATAAATTTATTTAAAGAACATAATACATCCATCATCTTTAAAACTACATACCCTTTATCAAAATTTAAGAAACGTCACGAACGTCCTCTTAATATTTTTGATAATCATAATAATGTTAAAGTAATTAATCTTAAAAATTGAGTTTTAAGTTATATCGGTCATACAAAAAGGACTTTTATCAGCAAGGTTAAAGGTCGTAAAGTTGAAATTTACCTTTATATAAACATAGCCCTATCACCAAACTCAATATTGAATTTAATCGTAAGTATAATTTTGGTAACACATCAGGAACCTAATTCCGAAAAATGTATTATTTCTGAGATGGTACATATGAATGTCTTAACAGAATCTATGACGTACTTTTGTATACTCTTTGACATGTATTATCTTTGTATACATCCTTTTCCGAATCAAATTGTTCCCCATTCTATTAAAATTGTTTGATAAATACATACATTGATGAATTTAATTTAATTGTCTTTGTATTTATGGTCATATTTTATTCTATTAATTATTAAATTATAACAGATGTTATATAGTCCAATTTTAAAACAATATTATTATTCTCAGAGGACATTATTATCAGTTACGCGAATACATTTGTAGCTGTCTGCCTCAGCCTATGGGTCGTTTTCTGTTTCGAATTGAACTGGAAGTGGAATCATCATTCTCGTAAATGTAACTTAACATCCCTTCTTATTAAAGACTTGCCAACTCTGGACTTCGCATAGATCTTGTTGAAGTATTTCGATATCCTCAACACTCTCAACGTTCCCGCAAATTATGCAATCTTCCGAATATCATTAATTGCTAATTTCATCCCAAAGGTAAATACATTCACAACTACTAGAAACAATAAAGGCCTTAAACAATCAATTGTCAGATGAAGAGACACTCAAACGGGCCAATCAAGATCGGGTGAGCGTTTTTAGAAGCAATTCTCTTGTAATGAATAAGAAAGATAGCTAATTCAAAAAGTGATAATATTTTTCTGGGATCCTTGTTCCTTTCGTCAGGTGCGAATAAGAGCCTAGAGCGACACAACTGCACTTTTTGAGTTTTGTCAACAGACAAGTGCAGTTGTGTCGCTCTAGGCTCTTATTCGCACCTGACGAAAGGAACAAGGATCCCAAAAATGTTGTGTGGTATTTATATTATCACTTTTTCGTCTTTCTTATTCATTATTTTCAATCAGACGTAAATGTTTCATTTCAAATCTCTTGTATTTAATTCGAAGCGGACAATTCATGATGTACACTGACTGTGGTTCGAAGCAGATGGGTAAAGGCTGGAAAAGATCGTATGAAGAGTGAGTTATTGAGAAGTAGAACACATTGTGAGAAAATAGTCTTGAGGCTAGTCAGTTGAGTGGAACAGGAAAACTAACAAGCTCTTCAGGGACTAACTTCATGAAATCAACCAAATGTGGAGACAAATACACAAAAAAGAAACAGGTGTGACCTATTATATATATTTAACTTTTACTGCATAACTTCACGGATACATACTAGAATACATAAATTTGTGTGCGTGGGATTGAGTGCGCACATATTTTTAATAGCGCCATTTAATTGGGCAGAAACACACAAATTCAGAAAGCGGAACTTAAATACTGAATCTGTGTCGTCCAGCCAGTTGGAAGAGCTTCAAGGAATTATTGGCGTGTAACCTTTAAAAATACCCCCAACCTCTATAATTTTATTATTGTTTAACGCTTCTGGGATTTCTATAGGAAGCGATTTCCTCTGGTTGAAGTGTTGCAACCCGGAGTCTGATTTTTAATCATGTTTCGCGCAATAAAACTACATATTAATTCGCTTAGTATGTATAACTTATAGTAAAACGTTTGAGACACCAATTTCAAGAGAAATATATAAGATCTATTCTTTAAATTATTTTAAAAGGTTGATAAATAATATTTCAAGAAGAATTATGATATAGAAAAAAAAATTCTAAAAAATTACTTCCTTTTGTTTTTCAAATCTTGTAGCAAAATAATTTAATTCTAAAAAAGAAGTGCACTGTCTGATTTACTACTGTTAACCGCCATCTGATTGATTGATTAAATCTGCATTTACCACAGAACGTCTAGCTTTAACTATTTTCAAGTAATAAAATGAAAAATTTACGTCGGGAATCGAAGTAAGATTTGCTGTTCGAAACTCCGTCGAATGCAAATTGAAGATTAATATAGTTATCATTTATTTAATTACTGTTATATTAGTATCTTTAACGTTGCTTTAAATTAAAATGAAAAAATTTTTTACGTCTGATTGAAAATTCATAATAAGATAACCAAATTCAGACAAAAGAAGTGATAATATAAATACCACACAACGTTTCTGGAAGCCTTGATCCTTTGTTCAGATACAGAAAAACGCAAGAGCATGGAGAGACACAACTGCACGAGTCAGTTGACAAAACTCAAAAGCTGTTGTCTTAATTTGGCTATCTTTCTTATTATTGTTGATTTAAAATTGAAAAAATTTACGTCTGATTGAAAATAATGAATAAGAAAGATAGCCAATACACACAAGAAAGGTAATATAAATAGCACACAACGTTTCTGGGATCCTTGTGCCTTTTCGTGAGGTGCAAAGAAGAGCCGAGAGCGACACAACTGCACTCGTCAGTTGACAAAACTAAGCTTCCAGCACAACTCATTAATATAGAGTGAAATCCTGATTCACTGTGACCATTTATATGGATGTGGAATTGTTTCCATTCACACTACCTTCATTACAACATCAAATATCTGTTGTTATAATGCCGCCTTAGAAATATAATTATTCATGTCGATTTTACAAGTCATAGGAATCTAGTATTTTAAAATTTTATAAGTCCACATATAATCAGCATCAGAAAAATTCTTCGCTAACTTGTAGATTGTATTGATATTATTCCTTTATCATATTTCCGCTTCTACAACATGCAAATGTGCTTCGTTTGTTCATTGTTGGTCTATTTTATATTTACAATTTTTGTTTAACGCTGGTTTTCATGCTTTGATTGTCCTATATCTGTCACATTTTTCCGTCTTCTCCGACTTTTCAGTGTTTGTTACGAGGCACTTTCTGCAATTATTCACAAGAATTCAGTAAGAAGATAAAATATAATTATAATTATCTGACGGATGTTAATATTACATTAAATCGATAAACTGGCCATAAAAAAAGAATTAATTGCTTTCCTAATTATTAAATTTTTGTGACATATTCCCAGTTAACCTATTTCTTATAAAAATGTAAACCATTGAAAGGCTCTATGGATTTTCTTAATTTTATTCCACGCAGAGCAAAAAGTTTATTTTGAAATAGAACAAAGAATACAGACCCTATAGTATACGGATAGAAATAGACATCAAATAAAAATTAATTTAAATTTATTCTACTATTAGAGGTTATGAATAATTTCCTCACCGATTAACACCGTTATAATTAATAATAATTTTAAAGATGCCCTACTCAATTTTTTTTAAAAAAAACATAAAAGTATTGTAGTAATTTCATTAAAGAAGAACAGAATAATTATTTACTAGTTACTTTTTGGAGACTGGCGAAATTATAATGCAGAGATACGAAAACTGAAAAAGTACACTTACAAGACGAAATTTTATACACACACAATGTGGTTTAGTATTAAAGATGCCACGGTTTTAATATATTTTGGCATCAATGAGATTCATAAAATTTATCTACATATTCCCTGTGTATAATTTCAACCCCTTTCGGGCTTGGGAGGGGTGCACCCTTCCCTTAAGTGTGGACGTGGAGTGGCATTACATAAAAGGAAAGCAGAAACTACCGAGATTAGAGTCGAATTCGGAGTTATAGTTGTCACTGACTTAAATTACGACATTCAACTTTCCGTTTAAGTCCCCCAAGCGGGAGTGGAAATTTTCAAACATGTCAAAGGTCGATATTTGCGTTAAATAATTACTTCCTGGGGTTAATGACTTTGATCAATGTTTTTTGTGTATAATGTTGTTCGTTTATAATTTCAACCCTGGTGAGGGGAGCAAGCTTAGCGGTTGGGGTGGAGGTGCGTTAAATAAAAATAACGCTAAAACAACCGAGATTCAAATCAATTCAGGGACTATGTATGTCGCTGAGTCTAATTGTGACAACCTGGGTAACGTGACGAGTTTGGGACGTGGTGGGAGGAGGTAGAAATTTTCAGACAATGTAATCGGCCGATTTTTGCGTGGAATAAATACTAATTAGAGACTAACAGAACTGAAAGAAGACAGAGGGTTTAGTTTGTATTTTGAGGCGTATCGCAGAATCATGATAGGCGTTGATAGTTCATGAGATAAGAGAACATTGTTGACATTTACTCAGTTTTGAAGAATAACGTACTACAATACTAGTGCAGTCATACATATTCCAATGTATTAATTTAGTTATATTAACAATATTATATTGTTAACCTGGCGGGCGCTTAAGGATAATGTTAAGAAAGAAACCTGAAGGATTTATTGGACATGCTTACAACAAACTTTCCAACAACATGCTATCCTTGATCTGTGGAGTGTCTCTTTTATACCATGTCATCCTCTAGATCTTCTCTTTCGATTCGCTTTGTTTTACACCGTTTAGAAAACGACATTCATTGGTATAGTACTTTATTTCGTTACTTCTTTGTACAAATTCTCAGGCTCCATGTTCAGAATTTATTTTGAGAGTAATAGATAATTAGATTGCGAACTCAAAATTGATCAAGGTCTTGATTTTAAAATTTTTGATAACCTGGTCTTGAGTGATTTGCCCAATTTGGGTTTCTGTGTAACGCTTAACTGATAATCTTAATTTAAGTACTTAAGCTTTTATCGAGCATAGATTGTCAGGGAACATGGTTAAGAATAGTACTCTCAATTCAATTCCTGCATTAATCTTAATGCTCCGAGGAATCAGAGAAAATTAAAAATAAAACTCTGGAAGAATCACGCTTAATGGCGGTCCAATTTTGAGGATTCGGACGACATCTTGGATGAATGATACGAGAAAAAGTTGGCTATGTAGTGAATGATTCGTCTGCGGTTTGTACAAGAATATCACAGCAGTCTCAATTAACCGTTTCCGCTTATTCCTGGCAAAGTCTGACTCCAAATTACCGGTTAAATTTCAGGATTTTTTAATATATATATATATATTGTAGTAATTGGTAATTAAGGCGTTGTTCTAATTGAAAAGTTGAATTGAAGAGGACTCATTATTAGTGGATATAGAGCGGACGCCGCAACAAACCGGCAAGGGAAAGAAAACATTGTTGATCCGTTGGGAAGGTTTTACGCGCTCAAAATTTACGAGACGAAGAATTCAGTCGGGCAGCGGACAGCAAGCAGTTTGAAAGCTTTACAGTCGGGCAGCAGACAGCGAATAGATCAGACGAAAAGTTTTACAGTCGGAAGTCAGAACGAAAGAATGCGGTCCAGTCACAAACATGCTCTCAAATATTGAAAAGTAAAGCAATATTCAGTCGTGAAGGAGACAGAGCAACTAGTGTGTATTCGGTGGTCGAGCGTAGATTCATCATGCTGGCCATAGACAAACCAATGAAGGACCTTTTCAACTAAAGTCACGAGATCTACAAATCCAGGTTGCAGTAAAGCATCGAGAACCAACCAATTTGTGTTAAACCAACTAACAAACAACGCCAATTAGAGCCTGTGAACATTTAGAGTCTGTGAGTACTTAGAATCAGTGATGTCCCCAAAATTGTGCACGAAAAGCTAAAAAGAGACCTGGGCGGCCGTAAGTAGAGAAAAACTTTAAAATCATTTGTAAACCGTGTTTAAAAGATAAAAGTCAGATCGTTTTTTAATTATTTAATTATCGATAAAATCAGATTCTTAATTCTTAATAAAATTAAAATTGTTTAAATTCAATCTTTAGTATTATTTCTTCCGCAACAAATTTCGTCTATGTTCAGACGCGTTGAATTCCATAAAAAGTAAATGTAATTTTGATTATATAAATTCTGGCATTTATCAAACCCAGTTCTAGACCCTGAGATCCCAAATATTTTGTGTATTTTATACTTGTTTTAAAATTGTTAATAAATCTTGTTTAATAGTTTTCACTTAAGTTCTTTCATTTAGAAACGCCACAGTCGTATTATATATTTAAATTATTACAATATATATATATATATATATATAAAATTTCAATTGAGGTACTGACCGCGTGAATTATTTACGGATACTGAATCTTTTCAACGGAGACTACGCCTACGAACTTGGCACATTCGCAGACAATAAAGGTGAATAGCCTTGAAGTGTGAAGGCGGTGGAAAAGCCTGTCTTCATCCTTGTACTTTGGACTTGAGTTGGAAATCCTTGAACACATTCTAACACGAAAAGCGATTCAGCACATCAACATTAGTTAGATCTGTAAACATCGTAACACAAGCCGTAACCGTAAAACGTTACTTCACGTGACCATTTAAAGTCTATATATGGCATTGTAAATTGTCTCTTACTTTCACTTTCACCATTACTTTAATTGCATAACTACCGTCTACCTTTTCTACCTCTCTACATTGATCTTCCTTGATCAAATTAGTCATCGACTCATTAATCTCCACGGAAAAATTTAATACAAGCTTAGCGAAACTTACCGTTACAGTAAAATGCAGTTATACTTCCACTTCAGAAAGCACTTCAGAAAGCAGGATCTACCATGACGATGTTTTAGTCAGACCAAGAATTCCCTTAAAATATTCTTCTAACAGCTACAACGAGAAAACTTTAATTTAAAGAAATAGTTATGAACTTTTCAGTGTCGGACCGGCAACCAACGCTGCAGGTAACATACGAGAGATATTCTCTCGCAGGTCGAACCTTTTAGGCGAGATACGAAGGGGCCTTTTCCTCTCCGTTTTTAAACTAAGGTTCCCACAAGCCGAGGCACCTCGGCCTGTTTTGAGAGGTGTATGTTCCGGGGTCATAGACCTTGGGCATAAGGTAAGAGTTGTCCGCTATTCCCATTGGAATAGTCGGCCAGCTGCCTCCTAAACTGGACGAGGCACGGAGAAGGGAATGCTGCGTCCCCACAGTAAACTCCTCTCCCGCTATCGGAAGGGCGTGGGACAAGTACCCAATGCCCGACCTGCCTGATGCAGGTTTTTATAGGGTTTTCCCTGAATTACTTTTAGGCGAATGCCGGGTAGGATTCTTAAACTATAGCCCGGGGGCCCTAGTTAATTCTTGGCTACCTTCCTCTACCCTTCCGCATTCCCCCTATCAAATCCCTTCCTATGCTATTAAATGGGTATTGCCACAACGTGTCTTACCCTCATGTAGCCTGTTACCTAAAAAAAAACCTTTCAGTGTCATATTTTCTTCGGTCTACTCACTACTCTCTTTAGGGCAAGAACCAGATCAACAACATGTCCAACACTTCATCTTTTTTCCTATTTTACTTGGAATAAAACTATGGTAGAGCTGGTGTCCAGTGATCGAATTAATTAATATTTCTTGAAGGTATACACTAAGGTTAAAACAAACCAGTGTTAGCTCTTCGTTTGAATCTATAACGTCAAGTGAGTTCCATGAAGGGAACGAAAAGGTGTTTTCAAACCAAAGAGAAGGGTTATAAACATTTGATTCCTCCAAGATTGCCTGAAAGAAAAAAAATACAGCACGACATCGCACACGTCCACTCCTTTGGAGCCACACCTTCAACCACATTACATTTGCCCTATCGAGAATTCGGGTTTCAAGAACGGGGAACGAGTCATGATTTGTACAGAAATTATAACAGTACCCTGTAACTATTTATGGTATACTATGAAGTAAATTAAATTCGATGATATGACCGCGATATTTTTACAGAAGTTTTATTTTAATATCATATAAAAGAAGTGGCTAAGCAAAAACTTTGGTTGTTTCTTTTTTTAAATTTTATTTTATCATCTTTTAACTGCTTAATGTTTGTCTCGAAATTGATTAAATAGTGTAATTCCATTATAATGTACTCCTTTCTGTGTAATTGGAAGTGTTTTTCCTTGTTTCTTGCATTGAAATTGAAACCGAATTAGGGAAGTCACGTCTGCTAGTCATCACAAACAGCAGTGATGAGTGTACGTGCAGTGATGACATGCAAGTGTAAGAATGCCCATTTGTTTTAAAAACCTCCTACATGATGTTCTTGAAGAAAATAACACAGGAGACTGACATTTTTTAAAGAATAAACATTTTTCTCTTTCTCCCAAGAACTGCATTATGAATTTATACTTCTGTATACATAAAAATTAATGTGTGTCTTTCCCTTATGCGTTCCTATACCATATATCCGATTGCGATGAAACATGGTGAGTTATTGTGCTCGCGCCTGCGAAGGTTTCTGTTGGCCTTTCGAAGCGATAGGAAACTGCCAAAGGGTAAAACATTAAAACATGCTAAAACGGCTGATATTAGTGTCGAATACTTAGCTTTCGCACTAGATGAGATAAATAGTTTCTGTCTACAATTTTTTTAGTGAATCATTTAAACCCTCTTACAGACCAAAGATAAGCGTTATAAACATTATTTTCCTCCGAGGTTGCCTGACAGAAAAAATACAGTACGACATCGCACACGCCCACTCGTTCGGAGCCTATTATTCAGCACCGCTAAGGAAGGAATTGTAGGGGCGTTACTTTAAAACTAACGTGAAAGAATCGATATTGGTGTTCCAGGCTTATAGAAGTCAATGAGTTTAATTTCGACATTCACTACGTCAGCTAAGTTGTAGTTCTGTCTCTACGTGTGGCGGAGGGGGAGGATGTGGGTGCAATGCCGTTAGATAAAAGTAGTGGGTAAACAATTGAGATTGGTAAAAAAAGAAAAAAATTACGTCTGATTGAAAATAATGAATAAGAAAGATAGCCAATACAGACAAAAAAGGGTAACATAAATACCACACGATGTGCTATTTATAATCGAGATTGGTGTTGAATCTGGAGTTATGGAATTAACTGAGTTTAATTCAGACATTTACCACACTGGTAGTTTAATCCCTTGGAGTGCGGACGGAAGGGGCCGAAACAAATTTCCGGGTACAATCTTAAACACATAAAGAAATTTCTACCAAACTTTATGCTCATGCTACTTACGATCCAGAAAGAAACGTCGAGGGGTTACGACACACCTACCACCTCTAGGGGTGGGAGTGGATGGAATGTCATTTTATAAACATTTATAAGCGTAGCACCGAATAAAACTGAATTTTAAAGTGTCATTCCAGAGGTTTTAGGTTTTTAATTTAAACCTTAGATGCAAGGGAGGGATGTACCAGTACTGTTGGTGGTGGAAGAAGTTTACATAAAAAATTAGGCAAAAAGACCGATATTGGTGTCGAATCCGAAGTTGTAGGAGTCGCCGACTTTCATTCGCGCATGAACCATTGTGGTTAAGGAAATTTTATGTTCCTCAGCGTGGCTGACAAAAGGTTACCTGGAGACTTTTGACCCTCTAGTGTTACCGGGTGTATTTTTGATTTTCTTAGGGTACCAGGTATATTTAGCTAAAGATTGTATTTCTTTACTCCTTTATGGTACCAGGAGAATTTTTAGACTTTATTAAGTTAGCGAGTATTTTTCAATGCTTCAATTCGACATGATTTTTAGAGACTCATATTTTATATAGTAGGAGAATTATCGAGTTGTTAAAATACCGTCAGTCATCATCTTAGCTGCTGAGATGTTTGGTTGGGGAGAGGAGCGTAAATATAGGTAAATGTTCCAAACAATGACGTTGTAGATGCTGGTTAAATGAAATGTTTACCAAGAGGTTACTGTCGAATAATTACTGTCGGGATAATTTAAATAAATACCCTGGTAATTCAGACAGGATGTTAATAAAAAGACTAAAAGTATTTAAAATATTCAAATCACTGCACTTTGGCATTATTCTAACCGTGCAAATATGCTTGCAAGTGAACTAGAGTGAATTTTCATATTTAATATATTACCTATAGATAATCCTCATAAATTTGAACTTCACAATTTTATCCTAATGTTATAGTATTATTCGTAACAAAACAATGAACCCAGAATAGACCTTGGGGAAACCTATCTTTATTCGTTCCCAATCAGTATGAAAAATTTATAAGAATATGAATATTTCAGGGTTTGAACCCTCTTACTTAAGTAGAAGGAAACCAGGAATTAGACGTTCCAATAACTACGTAATAATTTTTTCAGAGGGAATATAAGGATTAACACCATAAAATACAATCACTTTTGGAGTGGAGTTATATTAACCCGAAAGAAGACTTAAAAATGATTTAATCTGATATATTTAATTTCATGCAGAATTTTTAATCCACCATCAGAATAAAGAGAATTCTTTTGAATTTTTAGTGCTCCGATATTATCAACTAGAATTCCTTGAAGTATTGGGGCCAAAGAGAGCCCTTGAAGAAGAAGGACGGCATTTGGGAACATACGAAGATTTTACAACGGCAGGTTTTGCAAAACAATGATATTTATGAGATATATAGGTAACAGTCGATAGCGATTAGTTATACACCATTGTATGCGTTAAAAACGATGGACGCAAAATAGGATATGGAATTTTACAGTCTTGAGAAAACAAAAATATCAGTTTCACTGAAGTACATGGTTAACCCAAACTAGGTCGATTAAAATCCAATAGTTATTTCAAATCATTTGTTAATTTCACCGCTCCAACTGTATGCCATTATAGACCTCACTCTGCCTTCATATTTATACTGATTCAGGCCGGTTTATTGACCTCCTGTTTATACTTCATTCACGTCCCAAATGACGCCCGAAAATCTGGCGTGTTCACATTTTCATGACTATGTCATGACTATGACTATGTGACCAGGTGCGGACATTCCAACGCCGACACATATAGCCTACCTGCCTGGCCCTTCCCAGGACAAGACTACCGTTAGACCATTTCAAAACGAGTGTCTAATATTTTATCCGAATAACAAATTTAATTTTTAAAATGAAATAAACTGACAGCGTAAAAATAAAGCGTACAATCGTGCCCCTAGACAATGAATATTATCGTCAATAATACTGCACAATATATTGCTGGTAAGACACGTTGCAATATTATTGCCCAATAATTTAGTTTACGACGGACCCTTCTAGAAGCACTATGTGAAATAAGAATAAAGCATTTTGTATGGTAATTGCTTTAGTTATATCTACAAAAAAAGGAGGAAAACGGCGATGGATGAAGGAGTGGTTGAAAGAAAGGAATTAATCAACTCACGAAAAATTGTTATATGAACTAAGAATATGTGAACCAGCCGTTTTTCGAAACTTTCTGTGAATGGATGGTCCATTATTTGATGTCTTAAATTAAAATTTTTTTTTCTTAAGTTACAATTAAATTTTTTAACTAAATGCAATCTATCAGCATCTTGATACTTATTTCTCTATTTACAAAGCAATCGTTCGTATTGTTTATTTATTTAAATTCTATTACTATAATTATGGCTATTATACTCTTCAAAGCTGGTAAGCTCTGGTATAACTCTAAACATTCTAAAATACATTTACTTTCTTCGTGTTTATTCGTAGCCATCTCATAAAGTAAATAGTAAAATATTTAATCAGCACCTCCTCACTATATAGTTCAATGTTCTCTCCATGGCTCCGGGACAGAACTCGAACAATATTGCGCAATATAACTTACAGACGATACAATTTTTTCATGTTGCTCTATAAATATCTAACTTTCTTTGATTGACTCATTATATTGTGCAATCTTTCAATATGATCTACTGACGGTTATATAAAATTGAACGTCTAGGAAACGCTTAACATATTCTTCAGTTGAACACTCAATTTATCTCAGTAAACTTTAAACTTACATGGCTAGTCATTTATCGAAACATTTCTTTACATCGTTTCCATTTCATCTTCCTTTGCTTGTTTTATTTTCAAAGGAAGCATATTTATTTCTCTTAACTTTCATCTACCATTTACGTCAAGAACTCGGTTTATATTTTACTTATAATTATTCTCAATATCATCTTTCAAATTAATTATTGTTTTCATATGCTTTTATAGTGATTCAATCATATTCTTAGTTTAACAATTCGTTGTCCAACCTATATTCTTCGGGATGAAATCAAATTATTTTTTACTATTCCATGTGCGTTCTCATAAACAAGTGTTTACTCTTTTTTTTCGTGAGCATGCACTATAACGCAGAACTGTACGGGTATTGTTCCCTTCTCCAATTGAAATGGCCTCTTAAGTTCTTTCTCGTCTGAGATAAGTTTGCTGATAGCAATATCTACCTTCACTGAATGATTTAAAATCCACGATATTATTTGCTTAATTTAAGATTAAGCTTATTTACAGACATTGTATCTTTACGAAATCTCTTTAGTTTCACTTATCGGGAAAACATGAGTTACCGTCACTAAGCCGGAAATTGAGAATCACAAATTATGCGAATCATTCAGCACTTAAGCTGAAAACCCAAACCAAATCAAACCAGTCCTGTTACTGATGACGATAAAATGTATGATTCAGCTTTGCTTGTGTTTCTGAATAATTATTTTTGGTAGTCATCAGTTATACAACTGGTTTAATCAAGTCTTTATCGTGTTCTCTTGAATATATACACTCATTACTTCATAAGGTGTGATCATTACGTCGATAATAATAATCGATGTCTTCCCTGCTATTCCCCTTGGTACACTGTTAAATAGAAAAATTTGTCTCACTAAGACGTCACAACACATCAGAATACTACATAGGTTTCTCGCCTTTCCATTAATTCCTAAATTTCTCTTTCCGTATTTTTTTGCCAATTCTTTTCGGACTGCAGGTAAGTTACTTAAACTCCAATGCAATGGCCTTTTGAAGTATTGTCAAAGCGGTATATTCCAGTTAACCAGCCCTTTTTCTTTCATTAATAAAATAAAGTTTTATAATTATATCAGTCAAAACGTCACGACTGATATCTGCAGTGTGTCAGCTGAGCAAACGTGCACATTATCCTTTTATCTTTGTGCACTTAGTTGACGACTTTGAGGAAATATTATCACTCAGAAGCGTGTAATGACGCTTGTGTGTTCACAGAATGTGACATGCAATGATATAATAAAGAACATTCATAGTTTATGACGCCGCCTAAGGGTGGAGTCAGTAGGAAATAATGGTTCGGATTATTGGATGAAGTGTTTGTGAAATGAGCAATAGCTGATTCTATTTACTCGCTACGATAACAGTTGCAAATAGTTTCATGTATCTACATTTCCCGGGAAGTTTCTAACACCAAACACTCTTAGTATAACAATGTTATCCAAGGATTTATATACTTATAAAAGATCATATTGACTCACAAGCTTTCGAGTTCGTCAACTGGTTCGTGGGATTTGTAGTTCATACAATTTTGAATCATCTGACGAAAGAAAAAAGGATTGCAGTATGGTATTTATTTTATTACATACTTTTGTCTGTTAATTGGCTAACAAGTTCCAAAGGGAAAAAAAAATCGATGTTCAGGAACAATGACTTACAGGTAACGCATTAAGGAAGAAGTTCAAACATATCGGACAATTTTTGTGCAAAACGTTAGCCCTGACATCAAGAACCGTGCACAAAGTTTTATTCCCGTATGTATGACAGGTAACCAGCTAGTTTTCTATAGAATGCTACCGTAAGATATCCTGTTGTAAGTTGCTCCGTTTGAATAAATTATAACAGAACATGCCAGTTCGTTTAAAGTGTCTTTCGTGATAATTTAGTATAGCTTTCTCTCTTCACTTGTCGTAATTTTTCACACTGTTTAATGTGTAATCTTATGCCTCTACGTTGTCAAATGTGACCTTCGCGCAAAGAGTATTGTTTGAGAGAAGATTATGATATATGTAAGCAGCTGCCACAATATTGAATAATCTGAAGGTGCGTTTACACGTGCGAGTTTTTCTCTCGAGAGAGTAAAACTCGTAAGTGTAAGTTTACATTTTTTATAAACATTACAACATTATCATGAACTAATTCAATTTCAAATAATGTCTCTCTTCGAGCGAGGGTAATTACTAAGGTGAATAAGAATTTGTATAGACATGCAGACTTCTGTTGGATCAAACAACTTTATAAGTTCCAACTTCTTTACAAAATACGTTTTCTTTGAACGATAAAACAAAGATATTCTCAGAACAAAGGTAATAAATAATTCTCACATAAAAAGATAATATACTATTTTATTAAATATCGTTCACAGATAACATTGTATCCGCTGGCCAATGACGCCATCAAGACTCCCGCTGCTCACAGGAACACTGGATTTTGGTGATCATGAAAATATTTTTCGGTTCAATCAATACCTACATACATTATCAATCCTTTATAATAATCATGTTTTCATTTTAATTACAGGGTTCTCAGGAGCTTAAAAAATTAAAAATTGCGGAAGTGGAACTGAAGATATAAGAAAACTAAAACAGCTGTTGGTACTTCTCTTTTTCATGTTTATTGTTGAGTAACGGGCTACATGAGGGTAATCCACACAGTGGCAACTCCCTTTAATACCATAGGAAGGGATTTGAAAGGGGAAGATGCAGAAAGGTAGAGAAAGATTGCAGCCAAGATTTAACTGACTGAGTGCGTGTAAACGGTCTCAGCGGACTCTCGAGAGTGAACTCTGCCGAATTACACTCTCCCATGTAAAGGGCTCTAAGAGTAACTCTTGAGAGCTCCGGATGAGAGTTGCTCTAACTTTACAACTTATATTCTATCGCATTTGCTATCGTACCGCCGTCTACTTCTATTGGGCTTAAATAAAATAGTACTTCTATCTATACATAGCTTTGAATCAACATTTTTTATTACAGCAGCGAATCTGAAAGCGACGTCATTTAATTTTCGACTGTCTCCCTTGCTTATTTTATTCGCTATTCAAAAGAAAATAGTCGATCTGATTTCTATTAAACTTTATACATCATTATTGAGTAGAGGTCTAACAAAGTGTTTAGCGGTGTCAAACTGATTGACACTTTTTTAAATGTTCATCTCTTTCCACATATACACCATTTCAAGGCTGAACCAATCTTCTGACCTATTACACAAATTGAAAAGTATAATCAACGAATCAGATTTTAACACTTCCGATCTAATCCAATGTCACAAAAATAGCACTCGTCTAAAGAATTGTGAGGGATTCTACTCACTACTACTATAGATATTCTACTCACTTCAAAATGTAATCGGCGAACATATCGTTTAGAAATGTGTCTCTTAGAAATCCCAAAGCAATTTTCAAAAACTGATTTTTTTTTCATACAAAATTATCTTCTCAAACATCAACACAGAAGAAACCTTAAGACTATGAAACTAGGCTCCACTATAAAAAAAAAATTCTTCTTGCAACTGAAGTCATGGATAGGAAAGTCGAACCACAGAAAATTCACATACCCATCTAATCAAAGACCCTCAACAAAAAAGGTAAAATCTATCAAATTATAAAAACTCATTCCAAAGAAATTTCTTAAAACATATAATGTAAACCAACTCCTTACAACAGTAACTCCTGCAGCCCCTCCTCCACACTTTCATACAGCCTACACAAGACTCATTAACCCAATATTCCACTTTGTCCGATAGATGTAGACCATGTCATCATCTACAGGCATATAACACCTCCATTCTAAAACTCTCAAGCTTCCATTCACAATACTATGTGAAAAACCCTTTAGATAATATCCATTATAACACTGACATTGCTAGATCCAGATTCTCTAATTCACCATGGAAAATATTTTCACAAATGTACCTGTTGACACTCCTGATCATATACGATATTTTAATTGCTTGTTCTTCTCTTCCTAAACGCAGTGCTCTATCTGAAAAACTTGCTGTGGTATCTCTTCAAATTTCGAGAAATACCCCCTGAAATCGACCACAACAAATTGCAATATTTTACCAACACTATGTACCCTGGCAATGAAGTGAAAAGAAATAACCTTTACACCTAACCTCAAATTTACTTAAATTAAATATAATAATAAAATCACACATTTTCACGTCTCAGTCAAAAAACAGGATCTTATTTACTTTTTTCCTTGCCGTTTATAATATCTTCTTGTTTCTCACACGCAGAATGTTTTTGGTTTATTCTTCCATTGTATCTTCTGTTGAACTTTGTTTTCCTGTTCTTGGTGCTTATTTAGACAGTGGAAGACCAAATTAACACATTCAATGATGATAGATACTATATCATTTTCAACAAATTTTTAAACTGACATAAATGTGTGCTTCTACAAATTGAATTACTTTGTAATGGTCATAAGTCAGATGTATGCTCAGAGTAAAATAACAAAAATTAGCAGCCATATTTATCGGTATTGCAGTAGTAAATTACTATAAAGAGGGTTTTAAACTGCTGTAAATTTGGTTTCCAACACAGAGAAACTTTTTGCTTATTTTATGTATTAATTCAAATACTACTTCTAAAATTAATATAATAAAGAAATATGTACATTAATAATAATTTTAAAAAACTTTTATAAAAGAAGACAATATATGAAAAACAAATATATCTTCAAAATTTTTAAAAACACTTCATAAATGAAGTGGTCTTGTGAAATTTCTCACGAGTATTACTTCAAATAATCTGGAATAAACTAAAATAATACAAAAATGTTTATATGGATGTTCTAAAAACTTCAATAAAACTACAGATTAATAGTATATAACAATAATTTATTTAGAAGATATAAAAAATCACATTTATATTTAGAACTAGATAATAAATTATTGTTTGCATTGAGATCAAAATATATTATTAGTGTTCATTATGTGAATATGTTAGTTATATTCAAAGAAACAATAAATTAATAATATCAGATAAACTTAATCATACAAAAACTACATTTTCTGAAATTATACTCGTTTTCTCACATGGGAAGACAGTGTAAAATTGAATTAAATTTAACTGAAACTCAAAACTTCATACATCAGTACTCTTAACATTTGCAAATGAATCTATATTCATTAGACAATTGTTATACTTTTCAGATTTGTAAAATTTCACAGCAACCACTGCCTTCTTAGACCATTTAATGATAGACTGTTGGAACACACGATATATTTAAGATGAATTAATAAGAATTCTAATATAAGTAACACGACAGATGAAATGAGATATTTTACAATACTCACAAATTTGTCAAGTAGATCATTCATAATAAACTACATAATACACAGGATTCTATTTAGTATGAGATTTCATGTGAACAGTTAAATAATATGATGATGAAAATCTTTTAAAACATTCAACACATTTGTATGGTCTCTCACCAGTATGACTCCTCATGTGTTTGGCTAAATGATGCGATCTTGAGAAACATATATCACACTCAACACATTTGTATGGCTTTTCGCCAGTGTGACTTCTCATGTGTTCTGTTAAATGATGTGATCTTGAGAAACTTTTGTCACACTCTTCACATTTATGTGGCTTTTCACCAGTATGAGTTCTCATATGTTTAGATAAATAAGATGAAGCAAAGAAACTTTTATCACATTCAGCACATTTATATGGTTTTATTCCAGTATGCCTCCTCATGTGTATTCTTAAATTATTTGATACAGAAAAACTTTTTCCACATTTGACACACTTATATGGCTTTTCACCAGTATGTGTTCTAATATGCTTTCGTAGATCAGATGAAGTTGAAAAACATTTTTCACATACTACACAATTGTATGGCTTCTCCCCAGTGTGAGTCCTCATGTGTTTTTCTAAATCATAATAAGTTAAAGACTTTTTACCACATTGGGCACATTTGAATGGCTTATTGCCAGTATGACAACTCATATGTGCTTTTAATACATTTAAGTAAGCAAAACGTTTACCACACTCATTGCATTTATAAAACTTTTCTCCCGTGTGAGACCTCATATGCACTTTTAGTTCTCTTGGTCTTGAAAAACATTTTTCACACTCAACACATTTGTATGATTCACCAGTATGATTCCTCATGTGTTCTTTTAAATTGTATAAAAATGAAAAATTTTTATCACATTCAACACAACTATATAGTTTTTCTTCAGTGTGTCTCTTCATATGAGCAGTTAAGTAATCAGATCTTAAGAACATTTTATTACATTCAATACATTTATGTGTTCTTTCACCAGTATGTGTCCTCATATGTTTTGTTAAATTGGTTGCGGCAGGAAAACTTTTGTAACACTTGGCACACTTGTATGGTTTATAAAACTTTTCTCCGGTGTGAGTCCTCATATGCACTTTTAGTTCTCTTGGTCTTGAAAAACATTTGTCACACTCAACACATTTGTATGATTCACCAGTATGATTCCTCATGTGTTCTTTTAAATTGTATATATATGAAAAATTTTTATCACATTCAACACAACTATATAGTTTTTCTCCAGAGTGTCTCTTCATATGAGCTGTTAAATGATCAGATCTTAAGAACATTTTATTACATTCAATACATTTGTGTGTTCTTTTACCAGTATGTGTCCTCATATGTTTTGATAAATTGGTTGAGGCAGGAAAACTTTTGTAACACTTGGCACACTTGTATGGTTTTTCACTATTATGACTCCGCATATGTACAGTTAATCCATTTAAATAAATAAAAGTTTTATTACATTCAGTACATTTAAATGGCATGTTCCTAGAATGTCCTGTCATATGTTGTGTTAAACTAATTGGAATGGAGTAACTTTTATCACACTCAACATATTTATTTGGTTTTTCATCACTATACCTTCCTGTAGGAATTTTCAAGATATTTGTTACTGAGAAATTATAATGCATTATAGACATTTGTACAGACTCACAAGAATGACTTGAGATGTATTATTTAATTGGTTAATCAACAATGTTCATGCTCATTTGCATATAAATTAATAACTATTTCTTCGGTAAGATTAATTTCACTATATATTTATTTTATCCTGCAAGAAAATTCTTAATCTCATTGGCAAAATATCATTTCATAGCAGACGTGAGATCTAAGATAGCCCAACAACTGAATGTTTCCTCATAGCAAAAGTCCATCTCACACTGGTTTCCCATCTTCACAATTGTGTTAATTCAACACTGACCATAATCACCTATAGCAGATTCACATCTTCCAACAGCCCAGTGCTACTTCAGATAGACCTGTTTGCTGATATAATTAAGTCACAACTTCCATAGGAAAATAAAGAAGTAGCCACATCAGTATAAATGAAGAACATTGGATTGTATGCTCACTCCTATTTTTCAGAATAAACAAAAGAAATAGAAGAAACATTCTACTTCAGTGTCCTTATAATATGTGTAAAAGCATATATTAAATCAAAGGTACCTATCACTTCTATCATAAGAATGATTGCAAATGTATCCATGAACAGAAAAAATTCACTGCAAGTTGGTAATACTGATATCTGGATATTTTACATGAAGCATGATACAAAATTAAAATACAATGCAATATATTAGACAATTTTTTTGTAAAATTTCTAAAAAAAATAATAAATTAATAATATTTCTTCAAAACTAATTTAGCACATAAATGCTAATAATAAGTGAACTTCCAGTACCTTCAACAGTCAGGTTCCTTTTACTAACAAAACAGAAGCCACACATCAGTATTTATATTTAATTAACATATTTTTGAATGTGTAGTAAAAATTCTGTAGGTTTACAAATTGTAGGACTACGACTAAGAAGAAGAGTTAGAATATGGATATGCCCTAAGAAGAAAGTAATAAATATGAAGTTCTTATGTTAACTAATAATTGGCATAACAAGTTAATGTCATTGAAAAGAAAATATTGGAATAAATATCAATTTATTTTATTGTGTCATTTGAGGAAAAATTGTATCACAATTCTTTATTATTATAAAAAACAAATTATTTTTCTAAAAAGTAAAAACACTTTATATTTACCTTTACATGCTTTATAGAGAAATAATCCTGGTTGTCCCAAAGGTAAGCACCTATTTTTGTGTACAGACAAAATGAAATTGAGTGCACTTTTAATACAACTTACGCGTGACAAACACAGAAAAACAGCAGGCAATGTAACATTAATTTGCACACAGCAAAAATTTAGGTAAATATTTAATACAAGATTCAAGAAAAAATATATTTATGAGAATATATAGTTTATTTGTATGGCTATATAAGGACAACTATGGTGCAAAATACAAATAACGGCACTGAACTATGTAATTAGTTCCTATTCTTAGATGAAATCATACAGAAACATGTGCTGAAAGAAAATGTATTATATAGTAAAGCAAAATAGGGGTTGACATGTACAACAAGTATTCTTTCCTTAATTATTTCTATTATCATTACACAATTGTAGACTTCAAATAAGGTAAGCAGTTTTGAAAAGCAAGGACGACAGAGGCATGCTTCCTTTTGCAAATGTCAAGCTTATACACACGGTTACTCCCATTTTTAGTAACTAGGTTCTGCTGACCAAGTGACTACCAGGAAAACAACTCTAGTTCTATCGGTGGATAGAGTTTTGCCCATGAGATGGTAAAGACAAATCAGTATACAGAAAAAGTATTGCAATAACAACCCTCATGATAACCTGAGGAAATGTGACCCCCTCAATCTTCTATAATGGCTTCTTCCTGGGTAAAATATTCCAAAAGTCTCTGGGTGGGAAGTCCTATGGCTAGAAAAGAAACTGTTGAGTCTGAGGGTGTAAATGTTACAGGTTTTAATAAGAGGGTGAAACAAAAGCATTTGCAAAAAAAAATTAATTAATTGTGATGGTTCATACATGATTTAGTAAATTTGATGGTAAATTATTGTTTGCATTGTGATCAAAATATATTATTTATGTTCATTTTGGGAATATGTTAGTTGTATCCAAAGAAGCAATAAAATAATAATATCAAATAAACTTAATCATACAAAAACTACATTTTCTGAAATTATACTCGTTTTCTCACATGGGAAGACAGTGTAAAATTGAATTAAATTTAACTGAAACTCAAAACTTCATACATCAGTACTCTTAACATTTGCAAATGAATCTATATTCATTAGACAATTGTTATACTTTTCAGATTTGTAAAATTTCACAGCAACCACTGCCTTCTTAGACCATTTAATGATAGACTGTTGGAACACACGATATATTTAAGATGAATTAATAAGAATTCTAATATAAGTAACACGACAGATGAAATGAGATATTTTACAATACTCACAAATTTGTCAAGTAGATCATTCATAATAAACTACATAATACACAGGATTCTATTTAGTATGAGATTTCATGTGAACAGTTAAATAATATGATGATGAAAATCTTTTAAAACATTCAACACATTTGTATGGTCTCTCACCAGTATGACTCTTCATGTGTTTGGCTAAATGATGCGATCTTGAGAAACATATATCATACTCAACACATTTGTATGGCTTTTCGCCAGTGTGAATTCTCATGTGTTCTGTTAAATGATGTGATCTTGAGAAACTTTTGTCACACTCTTCACATTTATGTGGCTTTTCACCAGTATGAGTTCTCATATGTTTAGTTAAATAAGATGAAGCAAAGAAACTTTTGTCACATTCAGCACATTTATATGGTTTTATTCCAGTATGCCTCCTCATGTGTATTTGTAAATAATTTGATCCTGAAAATTTTTTACCACATTTGACACACTCATATGGCTTTTCACTAATGTGAATAATATGCTTAGTTAAATCATATAATGTTGAAAAATTATCACAATTGACAGTTTTGTTCAGCTTTTCACCAGTATGTGCTTTCTTAGATCAGATGAAGTTGAAAAACATTTTTCACATATTACACAATTGTATGGCTTCTCTCCAGTGTGAGTCCTCATGTGTTTTTCTAAATCATAATAAGTTAAAGATTTTTGATCACACTGGTCACATTTGAATGGCTTATTGCCAGTATGACTCCTCATATGTACATTTAATACATTTAAGTAGGCAAAATGTTTACCGCACTCATTGCATTTATAAAACTTTTCTCCTGTGTGAGTTCTCATATGCACTTTTAATTCTTTTGGTCTTGAAAAACATTTGACACACTCAACACATTTGTATGGCTTTTCACCAGTACGATTCCTCATGTGTTCTTTTAAATTGTATATTAGTTAATCCATTTAAATAAATAAAAGTTTTATTACATTCAGCACATTTAAATGGCATATTTCTTGAATGTCTTCTGATATGTTGTGTTAAACTATTTGGAATGGAGTAACTTTTATCACACTCAACACATTTATATGGTTTTTCATCACTATAACTTCTGGGTTGAATTTGCAATATATTTGTTATTGAGTAATTATAATGCATTGTACAGATTCACAAGAATGATTTGTGATGCATTATTTAATTGGTTATTCAGCAATGTTCATGCTCATTTTCACAAAATTAATAACTATTTCATTGGTAAGATTCATTTCAGTAGATATTTGTTTTATCTTGCAAAAAAATTCTTAATTTCATTGACGAAATATCATTACTTAGCAGACACCAGATCTAAGATAGCATAAAACCTGAATGTTTCCTCATAGCGAAAGTGCATCCCACACTGGCTTCCCATCTTCACATTCTTGGTAATTCAACCACACTGCCCATGATCACCTATAGCTGGTTCACATCTTCCAATAGCTCTGTGCTACTTCTCATAGACCTATCTGCTGATGTAATTCAATCATCACTTCCAGCCTTGGCTGCTCCAATCCATAGGAAAATGAAGAATATTGGATTGTTTGCTCCCTCCTATTTTGTAGAATAAACAAAAGAAATAGAAGAAACATTCCACTTCGGTGTCCTTATAATGTGTGTGAAAGCTTGTATTAAATCATAAGAATGATTGCAAATGTATCCATGATCAGAAAAAATTCAATGCAAGTTGTTAATAGTGATATCTGGATATTTTACATGATGCATGATACAAATTAAAATACAATGCAATATATTAGACAATTTTTTTTGTTAAATTTCTAAAAATAATTAATAAATTAAATAATATTTCTTCAAAACCAATTTAGCACATAAATGCTAATAATTGAACTTCAGTACATTCCTTTTACTAACAAAACAGAAGCCACACATCAGTATTTATATTTAATTAACATATTTTTGTATGTGTAGTAAAAATTCTGTAGGTTTACGAATTGTAGGCCTAATGAAAACATGACAATGAAGAGATTTCAAGGTACTGTTGATTTTAGTGAATATATTTATCTCTGTACTATGTGCTATAACCAACTCAAATAACTTCTGAAACTATTTGGCATTTTCAATATCGCAACTTTTCTATGTAAGGTTCCAAAACTGTATCTTTGATCAATTTCAGTACACAGAGTTATTTGCATAAGAAACTTTTGGTCTTCCAACTAAGTGAGAAATGGGTTAGGCTATGAAGCAGCAAATACTATGCATTTATTATATAGACAACAACCAAAGAGTAATTTTACTTGGTATATTTTAATTATGATGTGTTTGGACAAAATAAAATTTTACTTCCGATTTCAGACGTCTTTGCCCAACTTCTACTCGCAAAATATTTGATTCAATTTTCTGACTAAGAAGAAAAGTTAGAATATGGATATGCCCAAAGAAGAAAGTAATAAATTTGAAGTTCTTATATTAACTCATAATTGGCATAACAAGTTAATGTCATTGAAAAGAAAATATTGGAATAAATATCAATTTATTTTATTGTGTCATTTGAGGAAAAATTGTATCACAATTCTTTATTAATATAAAAAACAAACTATGGAGCAATATACAAATAACGGCACTGAACTATGTAATTAGTTCTTAATTTTAGATGAAATCATACAGAAACATGTGCTGAAAGAAAATGCATTATATAGTAAAGCAAAATGGGGTTGACATGTACAAGTATTCTTTCCTTAATTATTTCTATTATCATTACACAATTGAATACTTCAAATGAGGTAAGCAGTTTTGGAAAGCAAGGACGACAGGGGCATGCTTCCTTTTGCAAATGTCAAGCTTATACACACGGTTACTCCTATTTTTAGTAACTAGGTTCTGCTGACCAAGTGACTACCAGGAAAACAACTCTAGTTCTATCGGTGGATAGAGTTTTGCCCATGAGATGGTAAAGACAAATCAGGATACAGAAAACTATTGCAATAACAACCCTCATGATAACCTGAGGAAATGTGACCCCCTCTTTCTTCTATAATGGCCTCTTCCTGGGTAAAATATTCCAAAAGTCTGTAGGTGGGAAGTCCTATGGCTAGAAAAGAAACTGTTGAGTCTGAGGGTGTAAATGTTGTAGGTTTAATAAGGTGGTGAAACAAGAGCATTGGCAAAAGAAAAAGTATAAATGTGATGGTTCATACTGAATTAAGTACAGTGAAATTGAAGGAAGAATACTATTTTTGGTAAGGTGATTATACGATTATGGTATTGTTAGTATGGTTAGGTATGGTTTTTATTATGAATTAGAAACTAGTACAGAGTCAGTTAGGGTGAGCAAATATTAATAAAAGTAATTATGAGTAGAATTAAAATGAAGTCAACAGTGCAAATATATATTACATTGTCAAAGATTTTCCTGGTGTATATTCTGGATAAACAGTCCTTGTGTTTCCCCTGGGTTAAAGTAAGCTTCAATGTCCAAGTATGTGAAGCCAAACAAGGAAAAAATCAGACCATTATAGACTGGGAAAACACAATAAGAAAATAGAATTTTTTGAAAGTCACAAATTTGTCATCAGTAATATTTTTTGCAAAAATCCAAATTTAAGACGATATATCTGGTTAAGCGAAGGTTCAAAATCCAAATACTACAGTAAATCACACCAAGGAGCTGACATGAACTCTGACGATAATTTACTTATTATGAAATACTAATTGAAGCAAAGAATAGAAAAACAACATACAAATGAGTATGGTTGAAGATAGTCAGAAACAAGTGTGAATGAAGAGTTTAGGGGTAACAGACGGGAAACAAGTTAAGTGAAAAATGAATAAATAAACAGAAGGAATATATCAGAGATCAATAGGAAGGAGAACATCTCGAAACAAACTGCATAGAATAAAAAAAAATTGATTTTAAATAATTAGGATGCCCGCTGATAGAATTGTAAAATGAAAACGCATTGAATGTCGTTTGGAACAAATTTATAATTCATGTTTTTTTTTAAAAAAAATAATATTCCATTTTAAGCATCTACTCACAATCAATCCATTCTTTATTTTATCTATTAATTCGCTTATCAACGTATATTGTACGATTCTCATGTTGGCTACAGGAAAATGCCTGTCAGTAGTGGAAATAGCCAACCTACCCACATGAAAGTGCACAAAAAAACTGTTGTGTATATAACAGATATATATATATATACTGTTGTGTATATAAAAGATATATATATATATATATATATATATATATATATATATATATATATATATATATTGAAATATTAATACTTTTCCGATTTAGGTTTTTACACATAAAGTATTTTAATGTAATTAATATCAGTCGACTTTTCAAAGTTTCTTCCTCATTAAATATCAACCAATTAAGTATAAATTGAATATCAAACCATTTTTGATAATACAATTCAATCATTAATTGAATAAATGTAAAAAAATCCTAACTTTCTAACTTCTAAGATTATTTAATGCTTCTTAGTTTTGGCAGAAAACAAGACATCCTATTTTCAACATTGACAGACACATTAAAAGTTAAGGTTCTTAATACGAGGTGTTGGGAATTTTTACAATTCTAAGCCTTCCAAAATTTCAAAGTAGTCGGCCGCTTGTTAGCAGAGATTTTGCCAAATTTTCATCTACAGCGTAATTTTTTCATTGTCTTCCTTTCGAGTACATTTACAGAAAAGAGATATATAATCAGACAAGGTACTGAGTAATTAGGCACTCTTCATTCCAAGACATCCACTTTCAAATATTCCGCGTTACTCAATTCCAACCTCAATATCAAGAATGATCTCCATTGAAATTAACTTCACAACCTTCGTCAGCAAAAAGTGGAGATGGTAGTTATGATTTTTCTCGTCTTTTAATATCTATGGCCTTTTTGAAATGTTTAAACCTCTAAATTCTATTCCTTTAACTACGTTCAATTAAGTATTTAATGGATTTAAACTGCAAGTCTGAAACAAAATTAAATGCAAATTCTTTTCTCTCAATAATATATAAAAAATATACAAAGGTTCAAGAAATTGGGAAAACTTGGAAGAACTGATAATTATTAATACTGATCGTTTTTTAAGTTATATTTACGTCTCCCCAAGCAACAATTTTTGCGAGGACAAATATTTATACAATAACAGCATAGTGATAGCAATAGTCTGCGGTAAATGACCGGACCCATAATATACTACATTTTTAATTCCGTCTGCATAGTTCTAATTTTTAAAAGCGTAATAATTCGGCACCAAGTTTACACACATTTTTAACTCCAGAGAGTGGGCCTTCTGGGTAGCAATGGTTGTCTCTCATCTGAAGATGGGAAAGAAAAGTTATTGTGGGTGAGGGCAATCAGAAGGAAGATGGAAGTATTTAAGTTTGTAAAGAGAGACAATATCTATGGTAACCAGTTGGATATCAGGTTTAATTGGTTTTGGGAGTTCATGCTGGTCGAGGAAATGGTTTGTATCCTGGATAATAGAAGGTAGATTTTTTTAATTATTAGTTGGAGGGATTTATCCACCAAAGCAGAACTCCTTATTGGAATGAAAAATCTCATTACAGAGATAATTGAAAATATTTGTTGGTTGTGGATATTTATGGTAAAAATTATTAGGATTATTTTGTGATGAAAACCGTACCAGAGCTGCTGTAACATCCCAAACTGCCATCATGTAACACTCCACCACTGTGAACATGTAACATTCCAGCAGTTGGAAATGGGAAGTCCAGATAGATCGTTCACCAACCGAGCTATACCTCTGTTAGCTCACCTGGCTACCGATCTAGAGGATAAAGGAAGAATTAAGAATAGGAAATAGGAAAGTCGGTAACGTGAGGGTTCGGGTTCAACTAATTGAACCTAGGCGTATTGGTTGGTGTTTCGCTGCACTTCAGTCAAATAAGAGCTGATGAAGAATAAAGAGATTTAATAGTTAGAAATAAAATAAAGTAAGACAAACTGGCGGATAGCACCAGGAGCCACCGACCCGTCTGGAGGTTGGATCACGACTGCCGTTCCAAGAAGCTCTGAACAATTCGAAGACTCCTTTCCCCCTCCCTGATGATTTTAAGTCTCCAATGAGAACTCTTACAGGGTGGAATATTCCTGCTGCCGTGTGCATGTCTGCATAAGGCACTTAAAATGCTGACTTCATTAGTCGCAGCGTTTTCACAGCTGCCTAGGCGGAAGGGTTGAAGATTTATGTGGTGGTGCGTATCGTTACTCACTATATCTAAAGTGATGTCTTTAACTGCATCAGCGTTCTTGCAGCTGCGCCCTCTTAGGTCCGCTATGCTGAAGAGACGTTATGATAAGAGGGCACGTGTAGACTATTATATTACACTGCTATGTCAGTGTATAATATTCAAACATTATAGGTGTTTCAATTGGTACCAAAAAGTAGTTTATGATTCTATGGGCCTTGGATAATGAAAATAAAAACTGCATGAGGTACGAGCCTGATAGTGCTAATATTGTATCAGGAATTTCAATAACGTATTGTAAATCAATCACGAGGAAATATCATCATGGAAAAATGTTATAGACGAAGTGGAATATCTGTAATTCTTTTTGGTCAGATAATTTAGAGTAACATTGGGTGCTCAAGATTAGAACATAACTGGAACAACATAGTTGAGCAAAGAAGTATGGAAATAAGAAATGGAATAATAATATGTAATCTGGAAAGGAGTTTCACTAAGACATGTGTCGATTCGGCAGAAAATGGAATTGATAATTTTTGACGATAAGTTTCACATAAAATTATATACCTTCCCAAAAAAGTGAGTAAACTTCAAATCAACAGGAAATACCGTTTTGTCAGGTTGGATAATGGGTGGTATTGTTTATTCCCTTCCGGGATTCGCCCTGCTCCGACTAGACTGACCTTGTACTGTGACTAAGGCTGTGCCCACTCGCTGCGCCCGTAAAAGGCAACCTTCTCAAGTTCGCGAGCCACACACAATATAAAGGGAAATAACATATTATTCGTAGATTTATTTTTGGTTGTTATCACTTCAGAGCGAGTAGGTTTCGTATGTTAGATATTTATTATTAGAACATAGGCATAATAATAAATTAACTGTAGCAATCGTGTTTAAGATCTTGAGATTATTATTTTACTTTAACGCTCAGAGTTTTGTAATGTAATTTTAAATATTAAATAATGTATATTTATTGAGAATACGGGGGGGGGGGGGGGAGGGTGCCACCTCCTCTCTCTGGTCTTTTGAACTCGCAGGCAGAACCTGCGAGGGATGTTCTCTCGCAGGCAGAACCTTGTAGGAGAGATACGAAGGGGCTACCTTTGGGGATGGCTTTTCCTCTCGGTTTTTGAACTAAGGTTCCCACAAGCCGAGGCACCTCGGCCTGTTCTGAGAAGTGTATGTTCCGGGGTCACAGACCTTGGGCATACGGTAAGAGTTGTCCGCTATTCCCATTGGAATAGTCGGCCAGCTGCCTCCTAAACTGGTCGAGGCACGGTGAAAGGAATGCTGCGTCCCCACAGCAAACTCCTCTCCCGCTTTCGGGAGGGCGCGGGACAAGTACCCAATGCTCGACCTACCTGATGCAGGTTTTCCTAGGGTTTTCCCTGCATTTCTTTAGGCGAATGCCGGGTAGGATCCTTTAAATATACCCCGGGGGCCCTAGTAACCCTTGGCTACATTCCTCTACCCTTCCGCATCCCCCCTTTCAAATCCCTTCCTATGCTATTAAAGGGGAGTTACCCAACGTGGATTAGCCTCATGTAGCCTGTTGCCCTAAAAAAAATTGAGAATACGGTCAATGATTATTTCTACATTGTTCGAAAAAGGTGGGTTTCCCAGTTCTATATATTTTTAAAAAACATTGTACCTAATTCAACAAGAGTATTCGGAGAGAGCATAAATTATAATTATTATGTCTGATGTTAAACTTGAGATCTAGTTCCGGGTGTTTTTTATTCTTAATATTTAGTTAGTCAGTTCACTGATGCGACGTGAGGAATCCTATTTCAGTCAGACTTCCAATTGACAGTCTTCCTTAACAATGAAAGAAAGATATCGACTCTCCGGTGTATCATGAAAACTTGAGTCTGTTACAACGCGTAGTCCTAAATGCATTGTAACATGCGAAATATACGGAATTTCAATTTGATTTTGAAACTACTCGTACACACGTTAAATGTAATCATTTATGTTATGTCATCACCGATAACTATGACGTAACATTTCTAGGAGGATTTATTTAACATATTTATTGGAAGATTTGTGTGATTAATTTATATTAAAAATACGAGATTTTACGTCAATAAGCGCATTTTGCAATTTATAAATTGCGTTGCGATTTAATTAAGAGAAAGGTAAACTGGATCAGACACAACTTAAGAGGAAACTGTTAACTGCCCGACGTCATCGAAGGACACAACGATGGAGTTCCAGGTCGAGGAAGAAGAGTGGAGCTGCTAGACGACTTGAAGGGAGAAAGAAGAAGATATTGGGTGATGAAGGAATAAGCTAAGGACAAGGCACTGTAGAGGAGGAAATTTACAGACCAAGCCTGTAATAATAATAGTTATATTTACTTATTTAGTAGTAAAAATAATAATTATATTTATCTGACTTAATTGAATTTACTAATAATTTAAATAGAATTTATAATTTCGTGTTATTGTAAATTATTTTTTATCATTTAAGATAAAAAAATAGTTTTTCATTTTTAATTATAATTAATAACAAATAAGCTGTACAAAATTAAGTATAAAATATTTATTACGGCTGCAATGTGTGGGTAAAGTAAAAATGTTTAGAAATTATCTCCCCAAAATTATTATTCCGTATTTATATTTCAAAAAATTAATTTTTAGTAATATTCAAGAAATGTTCACATTATTATATTATAAATATCATGTTTATAAAATCTTATTCTCTCTAAATTTGGGATACTAAAAACTTATAAAATTTTTTATACATGTTCCTGAAGAGGTTCCAAAAAGTAACAATACTATGTTCTATTTTTTTATTGCATTGAAATATATTTCTGACAAATTTGGCTGTTTTTTTTCATTAATAATAATAATAATTGTAAGTACTTTACTATAAATTGAAGTTTCAAAAAAGTAGATATTCCGCAAAACAACAATAAGTAGGTCGTGAAATAGGCAAAACGTAGGTTGAATGTGTCGAATGAATGACATTATTCAGTCAGTAGAGTTATTATAAAGAACACGAAATTGAAATAATTAGTGGCGGCTCCACGACGATGAAAAAGGGGCTAAGAACTTTATAAAGGCTCAAATCAGTTCATTAAATGAATAAACATCAGCCAATTTTAAGTCAGAAAAATAATTTAATAATATAAATTTAAACAACGTTTCGTCGGTTATTTTGCCACCCCATCAGGTTCAAGTTTAATTTTTTTTATAAACAGTCTGCTGACTGCTGTGGCCGAAATTTCTGACTTAAAATTGGCTGATGTTTTTTTTACCTGAGTATGTTTTTTTTATATTAAATAGTCAGAATATATATTTATATATATCATTTGTACATTAAAATTATTTTCACAGTTTTAAATTTACGTCAATTTCACATGTATTGAATTCAGTAAAGAAGGCAATTCATAATCGTTGTTGGGATGTGATCACCTACTTTCTGACGTTGTTCAAAACTTAAATGTTCAACATACGACAGAAACACTGTAATCTACTGAAATGAATTATATGATTGAGATTCATCTTTAAGCAAAAAAAAAAAAACATGTCAGTTCTGCTCTTGATTTATTCCTCGTATTCCTGGAAAGAGTCACCCACTCGACTTACAGGTTCTCGTCAGCAGGACATTGCAAATGTGCTCCACTCCAAAACTCTCTCAGCGAAAACCAGAAAAATAACTTCCTTTTCGAAACTCAACTTCTTCATAATTTCCTCAAAAGTAACTTATAACATCACAAACCGCCCTCCACACTCCAAAACTAAATACTAACTAACTTCCGCTAGCTGCAAGATCGCTTCACACCCTGGTTCTCCGAAATTTCCCCCGCAGGGTCTTAAATTTTTATTTTATCCAATAGGAAACAGATATGTGCCCTCACAAATCTCAATATTTTAATTGGCCACAACCCCTACGGGATTTAAATAACCAAATTCAGGCCCGCGGGTTAGACACGCGCCAATCTGTTGGAGCGTCTTGTCTAAACGTAGAAAAATATTTTGACCAAAGATTAGCCTATTCACTCGCAATATTTTAATCTTTACAAAGGGATGCCGTGGCGGTGGGATGGTTTTCGTTTTTGTGAGAACCCGGGAAGCGAGCCTTGACCCTCGCCAGACTCAATCTGAGAATAATAATTGCTATTGATATTTTTTCTCGTAAAATAAATTAAAATACACAAATCTTTTATATAATAAAAAAGGATGTATATTTGTATGTATATATGTATGTATGTATGTATGTATGTATTTACGTTGTTCTTTATACAAATTTTATCGCGTGGACAGAATGCAACAAAAATTGGTATACGTATTCTGCCAAAATCGAGAACCGGTACTGTGGGGGTGAGAAACCCCTAGAGTAAACGTGGAAATAATTATAATTGAAATAAGTTACGAATTAGTGTTAAATTACTGCGCGAGACGATGACGTCATAAGTTATCAAGACATTGACGCATCCTAAATATAGTTCTGTATTTCGTAATGAAATAAAGCAGAAATATTTTGATTGAATAAAAAGTAAAATTTTTTCCAGTATTACTCCATCGAATAGTAATAAAAACAATACGAAACACTTTACCATCCTTGCGCAAAGTTAATTTGGAATAGTTAATTATCCCGCTATCTTTGATAAAGCCAATATGGCGCCTTATAATACATTCAAATGTGTGTCGGTCGAGATTTATAAAATTTCATAATATAACGTACTATTGTATCCTGTATAATATTTCAGAAGATAATAAGATTTGTCTAAGGTACGACTGCTGAATTATATGTTTGTAACTATAAAAGTATTGAAAATGACGTACGGAACTCCGAAAGTTTTTATGGTCGTTATTCATTTAATGCAGTCTCAGTCAAAGGTATGCACAGAAATAGGAACATTTAAATTGAATTAAAAGTACAATTAATTATACATTACGCAACGTATTTCTATAAATTTGTATAAATGTAAACAAATTATTGCGTGCAATTTGTGTCGTGAAACAAAACTTTGAGGTTAGGATAGCAATATTTGTTTACCATTTTTGGGAACGACGTTATAGATGTTCAATTTCTAAGAAATGAAGCTGAGCAAAAATATTTTGATTGAATAATAAGTATAATTAAATCTACCAATACCACATCGAGTGATAAATATAATTTATTATGAAAGGTTATACAATCCATGGCATTAATTTTCTTTTAAATAACTTGACTTTTGACGTGGAATATTTAACGGGATCAGGGACCAATATGTTTCCCAATTATATCTTGCAATACGCACTGGAAGATACATAGAATTATGATAAAAACAATACTTAAATGTTCAAAATTGATATTTTTTTATTGAAGACAGCGTATTTTGTAATGTTTTGCATTAATTTTATACAATGCTACCAACTGCAGATTGCTAAAACCACCAAATAGTTTAATTTCAGATGGAAAAATTATATGTCTACAAATTTAATAATTGTTTTAAATAGTGTATGTATATCTATCTATCTATATATACTATATAAAATTGTCTTATACGGGTATGTATGTGTGTATACATGTGGGTATGCATATGGGTATGTTCCGCTTACAAATCTACACCCTCGAAGCAATTTCACCGAAGTTCGACAACGTTTTCTTTGCGACAGGGAAACAAACAATGTGCGGGTTTAACACGCCCACCACCCCCAGGAGCATGGGTGGACGGTGGTGGAAACCTTCAAACCTGCTAAAATGTACGATATTTGCGTTGCATAAATATTTTTCAGGGTTAATTCGAATTATAGTATTTCTATCCATGTGATTTTTATTAATTTTAACCCATTGTGGCACGAGGGTTGATGCGCATTAAACGGTGGCGGTGGATGGGGTTACAAGGAAATAACGCTAAAAATGTATCGGGACATCTCGGCAAACGCCGGGCACCCAGCTAGTAATAAAATAAAATAACCCCATTAAATAAATGCCACTTGTGAACAATACAAAGCCGCTATTATTTAGAACTTAACAAAAAGGTAAAGAAGCAGCCAAATAACCAGATAAAATGAGGGTTTTAAAATAAATACCACTCAACATTTCTGCAAACCTTGTTGCTTTCCCCAGGTGCAGAAATTTCAATAGCTCTAACTTATCTTCCGTATACCTTATTAAATCAACAAGGGTTTGAGAAACGTTGTGTGGTATTTATTTTATCACCATATTTTGTATAAGAAATAGATCAATAAGCTCTTGCTTAATACTACCACTGATAGATCTGGATTGAGCTGAAAATTGAGTCAATCTATTTTTAGGGCCATAATATTATGAAATTGATAAGTGGAAAATACGATTGTGAAACGTTCACGTCACTCGAACGGTTTATTGTTGTAAACTCATGCGTGGTTTCGAAGGATTTTTGAGCGCGTTTGAGGTAAGTGTCAGTTTTATGAATAATGACGGCAGTCATTACGAAAGCGGTAATAAAAATGGCACTGAAGTCATGGGAAAGACCGAAATGGCACATACAAAAGCAATATCTCACGGTAATTTACAGCCGAGAAACAATAACCCATGTTACTGCAAGCGGATCTTACAACAAAAAAGTTACAGAAAATATTTAATGTAGAAATTTTTACATTGTTTGTATTTCACTACTATGACAATCATAAAAGATATTAAATATGGCATAAACTGATGACCGTAGGCGAAATTGCATCCAATGGAAGAAGTAAGAAAAAGAGCAGAGCTTGGAAAACAGTGCTCAGAAATAAGTGTGAAAGATGCCTCAAATCATTAAAAAGAGGGTAGTTCGTGGTGTGGAAATCAGTAAGTAAGCGAAATGGACGGATTTAGAGAGGTGAAATTCGGAAATAGTAGTACAGAATTTGTTTGTAAACAGAAGAACGTAGTTTAAGTGATATGAGAAGAATTAGATGTTGTTGAAGAGTTAGAGAGATTTAGTGTGAGGCGAATTACGGTAAAAGCGCGTTTCACCATCCTTATACCTGTCTTTCTTGCAGAAAGTAGCTGGCCAACGAGACAGTCAGAAAGACTTCAAAATAGTTACAATAATTACCTTTCAACAGCTATTACGTCATCACTTCAACAAATATTGTAACTGACATGAAACATTGATCATTACTGTAAATTAAAATCACATATATTAAGAAAAAGAGTTTTCATAAATATAACCATTGAGCAGTACCTATTATTTTATAATTACTTTCTGTTCTTTGGTTCCTTTACTAAATAAACTTATAAAAAGTTTAATTATTTATAAAACAAAAAATAATGTAATATTATTTATTACAATAGGATTATATATTCAGTTATAAATCTGTATTAAAATACAATGGGCGGCCTGCTGTGGTGTAGTGGCCAGCGTCATTGCCTCGCATCACAGAGGTCCCGGGTTCGAATCCCGGCATGGGCATGGATGTTTGTGTTCGTCCTGGTCAAGAAAACTGGGGTTAAGGCTGTGGGAGAATCGACACTCTGACCAGATGTCACTCCTAAATCCACACTCCTAAATCCAGAATGTGTCATGTAAGATGACAGTCTGGCAACCGTCTCGGTAGGCCTAGGCCCTTCATGGACTGTCGAGTCAAGGAGTTGTTAGTTAGTATTAAAATACAATATCTTGAGTGTGTTTGCTATAAATGTTAGCTTTTCAACTGAAAAGGAAACTATAGAATTAGTTGATTACCCGGCGATTCCGGGAATTTATTACCTAATCATCTATTAGACTCGAAAGGATCCAATCTATAGAGTACAATCAATGAATTTTATTTACAGAACAGTATTACTTAATTTTTTATAATAGCACAATACTTAGCATTATGAGTCCAAGACCGGATCATAACGATTTATAGAAATTAACTCAAGAGTCTTCAGAGTTTTATTAATTTTTTATAACGTTTTACAAAAGTTCTATAGTTAAAATTTTCCAGAAGCTTCAACAGATTTCTATTCGGATAAAGTTTTACTAAAATGTGATGGAGGTTGGTAACTACATGCTTAGAGGCCTAGAAATATATATGGATTCATTACTATTATCGGTCATTTTTATTTTTACATACCCTCTTCCCTCTCATACCCCATCGTATGCTAAGTTTATCTCACCCGCTTCCATAGTATTTCTTCAACGTTGTAAGCCGTATATGTACCATGCTTAGTTGAAATTTCTCCAGACTTTCCACAGTTATGCTGAAAACATACACATACCTCAAACTTGACTGGGAGGTCGTTAAAATCTTAGGTTTCAAAACTACCAATCTAGATTAATTTCTTAAATGATTTTTAATTAATTGACCAATTTTGTTCGCAATTGGAAAAGCGCTACATGTACCCTTAATAAATTGGTCTCTAAAAATCTCTTGATTCTACTATATTTCAAGTGTCGTTAGGGGGAAAGCTTCTTTACCTTCCAAAATTTTTAAATGATATAAACTATAACACAATTTTTTTACAATAAAATGTAATAATGTCTCAGATAACGAAGTGAAATAATCTGTATACTAAGGTTAATATTTTTCCTAATAAATCGTCTATAAAAAAATTATTTGTGTGCAATTTAATTATAATACATTATTTATATATTTACTAATGTACTGACGTAAATGACATATTGACAACTGTACTTCATGCACCAAGTCAAGTACCGTGCTTCCGTATTTGACTCAATCATTAATTGTCGATATTGTGGCTATTTTTTTGGTATAAAATATGGCAATAAGAAATATCGATGTCTCCCATGTCTAATATTGCGTTCATTGTCTTGTTGTTATTTTTAGATCAACGAATCTTTCCAGTATATTCCGTCTTATGAAGATTAACAAGGTCTTTAGGAACCGAAGCTTACAGAGGTTACATATATTACAATTGAACTATTGAAATATTTCACAGTTGATTATATATCTTCATAACTGTAGTCAGGAAGTCGATTGTTCTTTTTTGATATTCAGATGAATGGTTCATCAAACTTTTGGTTGTCTCTCAGGATACGACGTCTGCCTTGATAGTATTTTTGGCATGTTTTTATCAGGTGCTCTATTGAAGAGATCACAAATTGAAGGGGGTCTGTTTGAATATAAGTGGGAGTCCATTAGTCTGGACTGGCCGAATCTTGTCCTTGAAAGGACCACTTGGTCTCTTCTGGATGCCTTCGCAGGGAGGTTGATGATGTGTAAGTTATTTACTGATTTGTGGGTTGGATAATGCCAATTTCCAAACATTTAGGAATGTTTTGGCCCAATTTGGAGGGAGAGGAGAGTGTGGCGGGTTTGGCAAGCTGGTCGGCGGAGACATTTTCTTGAATTCTAGTGCGACTGCCGGGATCCATACCAATACTATCTTCTTTCCGTGCGTATGAAGCTTGTAGAGAGACTCGATGATGTTTGTGATGAGTTCTTGGGATTTTCTTAATTGGGAATGTTTTTTAAAGCCGGAGAGTATTAAGTGGTTACTTTTTGGGGGTCGATAGCCAACTTAGTGGCACATTTTTTCAGCTGTGAGTATGGAGGACTAGGAGTAAAAGGATCATTCATCGGCGCGTATTGACAGACACGATGGCACTGCTGACTCTATATTTGTTCTTAGTTCCATCGGTGTGAATGAGGTCGAAATTTTTTAACCTCGAGGTATAGATGCTTGAATTTGGTTGTCCATTCTTCTTGGGAGAAATTAGACTTGTTAAATTCCGTGAGCGATAGGACGAGTTGGATTCTTGGGATGTGCCATGGGAGAAAGACAAGATATTTAAAGGTTTCCATTTTTGGGTGGGTTAATATGTATTAGCTTGCACAAGGAGCTAAACCTCGTGTGAAAGGGAATGTGCTAAGGCGGACCTATGTCTATTGTTTACGTCTAACTTGATACATTCGATACATAATTTTGACAGATGTACGCTTATTATTATTATTGACATATTCTTTTCCTTTGAAGCTGTGATTGCTTTTTATTTCAGCCAGTGAAGCAATCTGTATACGTATTGAGTTTCTTTTGTTCGTTTGTTGAACTTCTGTTTCTTTATCTGTGGCTTCTTACAAATTTAGCCTCAAATAACAGCTATACGTGTTCTTGGCTCGAGATCAGTTCCAGTCCTTTCATTGTTTCATATTTTTTTTATTTCAACATTGTTACGTTGCTCATGTTTGAATTTATTATTAATGAACGAACTTATTAAGTTTGCTTTTTCGGGTTAACTCATCAGTATGTTATTTTGTATTATTTTATTTTCATTGGATTTGTCCATTTATTATTGAAAGACCTTTTATCATATTGTAAGAATTACAGATGAATGATTAATAATTTTGTGGACCAGGTAAATATATACTACAGAATTTTGTGCAGTGTTTTTTAAGTCACATATGTCTGCGGTATTGAAGTTGTGGAACGGCAGTATTCAAATAACTGGTAATGGCATTTCGATTTACTTGCTGCCTAATTATTTTGCACTCGCAGCGTAGTTTCTGTCGGTATCTCGACGATCAATCTTTTGGTAGTCTAGCTTCAACTGTGCGATTAACGGTACGCGCCGCATTAGGCAAATGAAATGGAGGCGTAAAGGAGGCGTGGGTTGTTCACGAAACAGACACGAACCGCCACATTCCACTTCAAGGGCGCCAACCTTGAGGCGATATCAAAGCGGATGTCGCCTTACACATCATGGTGTAGCTGGGTGACAGGAGATCAGACTTGGAAACCATTACGCTATATAGTACATGCGCACCTCTCCTTTGCCACTTAAAATACAACCAAATCATGCTTGACTAATTTGTCATATAACGTCCATTGTGTTTAAGCCTAGCATATACAACGTATGGATAAGGTATCCCATTTGTATTCAGAACCCAGTCGAATAGTCATACATATATATTGTAATATACAAAAATATATATAACAAAATGCCAACACGTTGAAGCGGCAAATAATGTAACATACAATTTAAGAGAAAATAAAAGCCTCCACGTTGAAACCAATTAATGTAATATTTAAATTCAAAGGAAATGTTAGAAAACATGTTGTGGCGCAAATTAATGTGGAAAACAAATTTAAAGGAAAAGATACTGAATAGGACTCATACCTGAATTATAACAACTTTTTAAAGATAAAAAATATTTAATAAAAATTTCTATTTAATTTAGTTTCTGTACATATTTTAAATAAATTTCAATGAAACTCAATTCTTTAGGCTCGCTTATTGGGCCTATAATAATTATAGTAATTTGAAATTATCACTAAATTATATGACAATAAAAAGAGTTACAAAAGAATAATAATAAAATTTACAATAACAATTAATATAAAAATACTGAAATCAAGTTAACTTTACAGAAGTTTAAAGAAATCTTATGGTACTCATATTTATATAAGGTTTAACAATAGAAGATTTTTACATACCAGTTTATTATTTTTCTTTTAAATAACATTTATTTCTGTTCACAACTTTGGTTCACTTCGCTAAATTCCGGCCCACTGCCCATCGGACACTTCTCCAACAATTGCTCAAGAACTTTCTTTCGTCCTACTTATATCTGCCGGCTTTACTTTAAAACTTATTTAATACCGTAGTCTGAATACGATATTATCAGCCGTTATTCATCATCAATTCCGCTACTTGTTTACTCGCGAGAACAGTCTTTGCAATGATTACCATTAGCCGCTACGTGGCTACTCTCGAGAACAGATTTTGCTATGATTATTCTCGACCGGCCTCCAAAACCAGACTTACTTTGACCATCATCAGTCAGCGTTCAAAAACAGACATTCTATGACCATCATCGGTCGCGCTCCCAAACCAGACTGCTTTTTTCGCCAAATTTCTGTGTATTACACACGCTGCCTACAATAACAGAGATTGGAAACCATTCCCATTTTTGCGCCACACTGCCTGTTATTTACAATGATGTGGTCTCAATATTACGTCGACATTAGTATTAAAGAAAATTATTAATAAAAACTTTCATGACACATTGGCGGTCTCTACGATAGTTGTAATATAATGGGTGTATAAAAAATAACCATCCGATTTAACATGTATGATTTTGAAAAATATGGAAAATATGAAATTAATGTTAATTCTGTAATAAAGGAAAATACTTGAAGTTTTTTTTACATAACAAGTCAATATGTGGCTCAATATTCCTCCCTCGAGAAGCGCGACATATGTCTGTGCAATATTCAAATACGTTCCACATCCTAGTGAGCATCTCTTAAATTATTGCTTCCACGATTGTTGTTATTCGGTTCCGCAGTTCGACCAGTGTTGCTGGAAGTGAAAGCACATAAATTGAGTATTTAATTACCTCCAACAAGAAAAAATCGCATGCAGTGAGGTCTGGTTACATTGAGGCCACTGATCATTAGTCCAGTACGGCCGATCCATCGTCAAGAAATTCTCGCACATCTAGGGAACGAACAGAAAGTATCCAGTTTCTAACAGTATATTGTTCAATAACATCGGGCTTAAAGCTGAATACGTATGAAGTATTGAAATCTTATGTTTCTTTTTGAATCAATTCTGTAGTTGGAAATTCACTTATATTATATTATATTATCGTGACGCACTGTCGATCACGGTCTTCGATTTATACGACTTTCCCACCATCGTCAATAAAACATATTCATGTTAAATTTTCATTTGATTCATGAATAAGACGCAGAGATACTGGACGCGATGTAACGGAAAATGGAGTGTTTTTAAGACGGACTAATATTTTGATGGAAGAATTTCTGTTATTCTACAAAGGTGGTGTGAAAGAATTAACAGAAGGGGTTGTAGAGTCGTACAGAAATGGATCTACGTAGTTAAACCCAGCCTACTATCAGCTTTGCATTTTTCTTTCTACATAATGCAAAAAAAAATATCTGTTAAATTAATTCTGTTTAGCTTTTAACTCACTGAGAAGCCTAAGCTAATGTTTGTGGGAAATACAACTATGTGTGATGGAACTGAATGTATGGCTTATCATACTACTAGGATATGTTTAATTACATCCTTAACTTACATGGTAGTCATCTTCAACCTTTATGCTGAACTGTAGACGACTTATACGGTTATTTCGTCAAACCATGGAAGAACAAAGCTTGCGATGCTACGGCTAATAAACTGTGTTAAAGGAGTTAGATTCGGAATTTTGGAGACACTCGCCAGACTGTTGCAACCAAATAACAAGATAGATCAACGACGCCAGATAGATATATCAGAATTTAAAATGTAAACAGAATAATTTGAAGCAATGACTGTGTCGCTTTTTCGAACCATAATGAGGAACTGGGGAAAAAATAAATTAATTGTAAAAATGTCGTTTTTTTATCTTTATTATGTTCATACCGTCAGCGATATAAAATGTATTTCTAAGGTTGAATGTGGCATTGTAGGTGATTTATACATTCTATAAATAACAAAGGGATAATAATTGATCGCTGTGGTACTACGCTTTGAAATATATTGCCACTCCGTAAAAAGACTTTTTATCGTTATCAATATATTGTTACATGGCTATATTTGTAGACATACTCTAAGGACACCGACCTGTGCTTTTATTATTTGGCTCACATGTATTGAATTACCAAAATGGATTGTTTACTAATTCTAGTATTTTTGACAAAATTGTTAGAACTGAAGTAGGACAGTAATTTTATATACCAGAGGAAATTTTTAAAGTGATGTGGGGGCGCAACATTCCCTTCTCCGTGTCTTGACTAGTTTAGGAGGCAGCTGGTCGAATATTAAAATAGGAATAGGGAATTAGAGATCAGGTAGATTTACCCTCATAATGAATTGTTTTTTGAGGTATAGACAGGCTATGTATAGGGTAATCCACATAGTGGAAACTCCCCTCTTATAGTATAGGAAAGGGATTTGAAAGGGGGGATGCGGAAGGGTAGAGGAAGGTAGCCAAGGGTTATCTAGGGCCCCCGGGCTATGGTTTAAAGATGCTACCCGGCATACGCCTAAAAGTAATGCAGGGAAAACCCTAGGAAAACCTGCATCAGGTAGGTCGGGTATTTGGTACTTGTCCCACGCCCTTCCGATGGCGGGATTGGGGTTAGCTGTGGGGTCGCAGCTTTCCCCTCGCCGTGTCTTGACCAATTTAGGAGGCAGCTGGCCGACTATTCCAATATGAATAGCGGACAACTCTTACCGTATGCCCAAGGTCTGCGACCCCGGAACATAGACCTCTCAAAACAGGCCGAGGTGCCTCGGCATGTGGGAACCTTAGTTCAAAAAAACCAGAGAGATGTGAAGTCATCCCCAAAGGTAGCCTCCGCCAGAGCTCTCTGGGAAGGTTCACCCCTCATAATGAATGATAGATTTTCGCCCTTACGATACGGGGTACCTGAGTTGACTGCAAACAACTAATAATGGCTGTAGGAAATTTCATTTTTCATCCTGGGCTGATCAGGGAGAAAAAAACCAAGTGCCCGTTGTTATGTATATGTCGATCAATCAGATTTTTAACGAAAGTTTCGGAAATAGTTGTCAATGAAATCAAAACTATATTCTTATTTTCTATAAATTACTCTGTATATAAATAAAAATAAATCTACAACTCAGATCTAGCAATAGTTCACTTATTCAATTACTTGTTCCAAACGTCTAGAGACATCGCTATAAGAACGGTACCAATTTTGAATTCAACAGAAAGGCAGTACTTCATGTATTTACTTTACATTAGTAATGTAGGTGAAGTAATAAATCGCGTTCGATATTGCAATTATTTTAGATATAGTGGACAGAAAACTGGAATGGCATAAAAGTTCTAGAATTTAGAATAACGTTAGAGTTCGGGTTTTCAAGTTTTATTGAACTGTATTTCGTTGCAGTTTACCTTGATGAAACAAACAGATTACGGTCATATATTTACACTACTCATCAACACAAATTTACATGTCACTAATAAAAACATAAAAATTTGTAACTCAAAACATTTGTTGGACGAAGATATTTGAAAATAGTTTGCGTAAACTTGAAAGTTACTAAACCCGTAAGGAAATATATATGTGGCCACAGTTCCTGATGTACCTCGAACTAAATATTTAAACAAATTTGTAATGCCGAAAATAATTGCAAAATAAATGTGTTGGATTTTTATAATGACATTATTTTTATTTCGATATGCGTTACTCTTAATTTATCTTCACCGAAAACTAATGGTGTCTAAATAAATGCTTGTATTGGCGGCTTACGGTGATGTAATAATAACAACAATAAGATGTCTGATAAACATGGGTGATGTTTATGTTAAATTGTATTCATATTTTGGAAACTAACGTAGAGATTATTAAATGCGATAAATATATGTACTTTTCGAATTCCACAAAAATAATGCAAACCTTATTAACATAATAAAACCTTATAAATAATATAAATTTGACGAAAGCGTTAAATATAACAGAAATCGTGTGTGGTATTTATTTTAAAACTTAATTTTGTCTATTAATTGGTTACTTTTTTTATCTAATAAATATATAATTGTAATATTGCATTATATTTTCCCTGGTTTCCAAACGGGTCCCATGATACACAACGTTAAAATATCTTGCGTCGTTATAGTCTACAGTAATTTTCGGATCGCAATCTAATAAACACTATGCGTATGAAACATATATTTATTTTTCGCAGGTTTCAAAGAGGAACTATAATAGTTTTCTTTATTCCTCATAACGGGATGATAATATTGGCTTATAAATTTTCCATATTATTAGTTTCGTTTCAATGGTAATATCATTATAATACGACCTTTATATTGCGTATCTTTTTTCAAAATCCGTATTCCTCCCTGAAAAACATATGTATACGATTATAGATATTCTCAAAAAGGAGCAGATTTGACCTTAAAGCTCTTCCTCGTTCTGTCGAATCAAATTAGTTAGACGTTGTCACATAGTATTGTCCACGCAGCTGCAGTAAGGGGTTGTTATTTTTAATTATTGACAATGTGGCAGCGTTTGTCCTATTGTCTACTCTCATTTCATGACAACCGGAACCGCTCCCATTTGAAACCAATTATAAACTTTTCCAGTTTGAGGGTCTACGTCTGAGAAAAGTAGTAGGCAACTATGGCTTTCCCATTGAATTGACAAAAAAATTCACTTTATCGGGACCATAAATAATGGCACAGTTAAATAATAATTATAATATTGATCATTCTAATTTTTCACAGTTTTACAACATACCACATAACGTAAAATAGAAAGCGATCGCTGAATTTCTTGTTTCTTTTGAATACAACGGGCACAAAGCTACCACTTTAGTTGGAATAACTGTCAACTTTGACTCTACTTTCATGATTTTAGAACTCCTACTTCGAAGTCACTTACAGTTGTAAATTCTGATAGATGTTCTAAAATAAATTATATGTTTATCTAACCGGCTAATAATATATGGTAATAACATTTTCATCTATTTTAATATGTTTTGGAATTGAAACTGAATTTTATGTTCTTCTATAGGAAGCCTGAACACTGGAAACCAGGAAACTAAAATAAATTCAAACTAACATCTCGTTAGACGTGAATAATTTAAAACGAGTGAGTAACTTTCTGCTATATTACAAAAAAATACACGGCCCCATGTATTTTAAACCATTTCCATTTAGACATCATATTTCGTATTTCGCGATGTTCCAAATTAATAATTTATATTTTAATTTTCATAAAAGTGACCTGAGGATTGCAGTAAAATCTTTGTAGAACTTTATGAGTCGCGTACAATGTCATCATTCCCTTAAGAAACCTACATTGATAAAAAAAAATCCTTCCAATATCCATAATGGCTCCTTCCACAGCTTGAAATTTTTTAAACTTATTCCTTTGATGAAAGTGTCGTTTGATTTACTACCGCACCAGCTCTGAATACATATTTCCATTTTTCGAGTTTCTTGTTAAAGCAACCCAGTTTGAATCTGCCCACAACACCTGCACAGGGAATATTGCGGTTTTATGACTGCAATTTTACACCTACATAGTGTTTCATGTATCATTGACCGGGCCAGTTTCAACAGGCTTGTGACACTTGAAATTATGTAACGGAATTATTTACTGTATTAAGTTAATTTATTTTTGGTGAAATCGTGCATCACAAATTGCGAAAATCGACGTTTTATGCTTTCATAATATGCTTTCACAATATGTTTCAAGTTTTATTATTTCATGGAATTCCAATATTAAGAAATAATTTAAAATAAAAAAAGTACTTTAGATTTTAGCATGTTTTCATGATAAAGCTTAATTGCTAATTTTCTCAAGTTGTAATTACATCATTAGAAGAGGCAATTTTACTGATTTATTCTTAAAATACTACTTCTAATTATGGTCACACATTATTTTAATATTGCTTTGAATAAATATTTTGGTAAGATAATATAGTCGTAATAAATTTAATACTCGGTTTCACGTGCACCAAGTTGAAGACATTCCCAGCTAAACACTTCATCCATAAGCTCAAATGATTTTATATTATTTCAAAATCACTATCAATTGAATATAACCTTCATTAATATTTGTTGGTGCAAAAAATTATATTTCACTTATCTTTTTAAAAAATTGATTACGAATTATTTAAATCTGCCTTTTTTAGTATTTCGAACAGAACTTCAACAACAAAGATTACATTGGCATTGATGCATAATATTTGAAAGAAACTTAATTGATAGAAATACTTAATGATAGAAATACTTCTCTCATCGATTGAGGGCTTGCTAGTTAAGCATTAATAATTATAAGTACGATTCTTTAAATATTAATACGAATATGTATTGGAGTTTTCTGGTGTTCCTTATTCCTTATATTTTTAAAGCCCTACATTTGTTTTAGATTTATTGTTTTCATTAACGAACTAATATATATATAATATATATATATATATATATATATATATATATATATATATATATGAGAAAATCCGCGAATAAGAAAATACATATACAAGAATATACGTACATAAGGATACATATAAATGAATAATTGGTAAGTGAAAAAATAATAGATAAGGAATCACCAAGATTATATTAATAAATAGACTAGAAACAATCATTACATAAATTTGAAAAAATTTAATATTTCAAAGAATATTTGGGTGATGAGAAAACTAAACAAAATAGCTGACGTCCATGAGCACACATGATTGACTGACCAGATCGATTGATTTTAGATACAGATCACAGTCTGAGCGACGAGGCCTGCCGTCGTCTCATATTATACAGGTTACATTTGATGGTCGTTCATCGGTTAGCAAAACAAGTAGACGTGTTAGTTGGTCAAATCTGCCAGATAAAAGTCGTTGAGCGTTGAAAATATACCAGATCCAAGTTGAAGTGCATTAAGAACGATTTTCTAGTCAGACTGCGTTCCGATTTTTTAATTAGCTGTTTTAGTGTTAAGTGTTTGTATAGTGGTATAAAATGATGGATAGGTTATTATTATTATTAATACAAAATACAATAAAGCTAGGAGAAAACAAACAAATTTTATAACACACTTTTTGATATCGGTGATCTGAGTCTTTATAAAATATACTATAGATTTGTTAAATTAATTTAATTAAAAGTTGAATGAAATTTTTTCAACTATGGAAGTTGTTGAATAAAGTCTAAATTATACATATCAAACACCTGAAGAGATTCCAAATAAATTGAAGAAACTTTATCTTTTGCACCAAATTTTTATTGTTAATCTGAATCATCATTTATTATGTTTTTAGCCTTATTTTATTTCTGTGTACTTTTTAATATTTTTCTCAAGCCTACTAACATTTTTGCTATGTTTAAATCCTCGTGGTATTATAAACTAGATCTGTATGAGAAATTTTTGAACCCAGAAGAGCTCCTACCATCAAGTTCTGAGGAGATATCAGATGAGAGACATGGGTTGGTCAAGCATCTTTACAAATCTTGACTACAAACGGAAAATAAATTACAGTTGCCTGAATCCCCGACCATCTACGTATACAAGAAAACGAAATAGCCCACCAGGAAGCTTACCAACCCCCCAAAAAGAATCAACCCCCCCACCCTCCGCGAAGGAAAAAAGAAACCTCCAATACCCTCACTGAAAGCTGAATTTTTGTCAAAAGCATACTATCCCCACAATAGAATCGGTAGTGTGGAGTCAACTCAAAGCAAGCAGAATCCACAAGTCAAACAACTACTTCCGTACCATCTACTTCAATCAGAAAACAACAAGAAGGGACGAAGTGGTCTAAACCTGAATCAGAACCGAACGCTCCAAACTAACCCACCTAATTACGAATAGCACCCTGCGATCTGTGTGACACTTCAATCACCATAGCGCACATAATTGAGTCCTGCATCAAATATAACATACCCTAAATTCGATTACCCACTCCTCAGTGTTCCAAGAATCTGTAACACGTGTATTTAGGTTTAAGTTTTTCTTTGTCTCGGAAGTGTTGTTTGCTGTGGTCTTGAGAATTCGAAACCGTGCACGTGCGTGGGGGTGGAGGAGATAAATATTTCCATCCAAGCAATTTCGTGTCCTGTCTCGATTGTTGGCCTCAACATGACAGAATAGTTAGCCATTGTTGACTACAGAACTGTAGCTGCGTGCTATAAATCTTGTGACAATGGAAGAATCAGTAAAACTGACGAAGTTTTCTAACAATGAAAAAAGTAAAAGAATGGGAGGATATAATGGAGGGGACGGAGATAAGCTTTTGGAAACTGGACAGTTGTTCTGCGCTCATAGCTGGTGGATGTGATTAAGAGAGGCTCCGTAAAGTTGTTGTCTCTGAGATAGTTCGAGGCAGAATCGTCGTGAGAAAGGGCCACAATTTGTTAGTGAAGAGTTCACAGAATAGCACCACACAATTTAGTACGACGGCTTGCCAGCATTCAATCCCGGAGGCCGACGCCTTAGCCAGTGATCATCCCCTGAGTCATCACTGCACCCGTTCTGCCAGCTGTGAGATACGGAGACGTCGGTACGAGAGCTACAGCAGGCAACATAACACAGAATAGCAGTACGTATTTGGTACGGGCAGCAGATCTCTTCTATGTAAAAACCACAGGTGCCTGAGATAAGAGTTTTCATGTTTATCTTTAATAAACTTATATAAAATTTCTTTATTGGTCGAATATTTATTTTGATTTTTCGTAAAAACCCAGCCCACAAAAATAATTCTTTACAAATCATTAAGTGTATAAATCAAACAACTATGCCAAACTACAAATCCCCATCAAATGTAAACTCTTCTTGCACTTCTTAATTATTGTACTTATGTAAATGGTGTTTTAGTGCACGTTCTAATATTAAATAAAGTGCTACTAAGGACAAAGAATTTTATTTGCTTTTTATTGACGTAAGGAACACGAAGAAGTCACAGGTACTAATCTCATTTAGTTTAGCGTTGCTCTTAGTATCGGAACTTCAATCTGCGACGTGTTAATTATATTTGCTCCTACAGATTCTATTTAACTGCCGCTAATAGACCAGCTGTAAATGCGACATAAGATAAAATTAAATCATTGACTGAAAGTAACTAGTTGGCCTACATTAATGAAGAAACCTCATTTTTACATTTTGCGACATATTTATATATTAATAACTAATAATATGCTCGTGTGTGTGTCTTGCTAATAAGTTATATTAATCACGAATTCCTCGAAAAGAGTTCGGGTGAAATGTTTTGGAATAACAGCCTATGAGCGTAAATTCAATAAACTTCAGGAATAATTAGATTTGTTCAATCTTTTTCTTCCCAACATTTGCTGATGGGAACAAATTATTTAGAGTATGTCTTTACGGTAAACTTACCTCATGATTCGCTTCAGTTGAGGTGCTAATTAGTCTTTACAATATGTTTGTTCTGGAACCGGAATTTAAGTGGCTAAGAATCTGGAAATGAAGCTGGTTGAGGATGTTGACACGCGTTTCTGATTTTCTAGTACAGTATATTCTATATTTACTTGGAACACATGTGCTGCATAGGCTTTTACTTTACACTTTCTACGTTCTTACTTCCTTCCCATCTACAGCCTTCATCACAGCATTATTTAAGTTTTACCCTGGATAGAATACTTTATATAAGTTCATAGTTAGCGCCTAAAATATGTTTATTGAATCTAGAATTTCTAAGCAGTACCGATTTTAAGTCATCTTGGGGAAAGCAAATGCAATTCAGTCATTAACAGCGCGTTTCCGGGGTTTCGCGTCCCCGTCCGTTATATACCTAGACTAGATATCTACCTAAAACGAATTCGTTAAAGATGAAGTCAACCGAGACTTTATTTGGAAAAAAATGTATGTTCCTCTCCAGAGTAGTTAGTGAACAGTACATTCGCGAGAGAAAGTGCTCGTGAGCTAATACCGACCACTGAGCGTACTGGAAAACGAAAGTAGTCGTCTAAATAAGGAACATGTCTTATCGTGAAAGGCCGATCTAGTGACACAGATTTCGCTATAGGTTCTATAACAGAAAATATAAAAGATCTCCCATCAATGTATATTAAAAATATACAAATCATTAAATGTCTTTTTAATCAGTGAACTTTAATCGTAATCTTTCTCAATTTGTTTATATCCATGAAATGAGGCTGAAAGATAGTCTTTTCAAATAAATCATGGAAAAATTGCTTTAATATTCTCTGATTGTAGACTGATGAAATAAATATGTAACGAACATATTAAAAAAGTTTTCAAACCATTTCTAAGGAACCATCATTTACATATTACTATAAAACATTGAGAGGTACTGAAATATAATTTTCATAATATATTTATTAATTAATGCTAAAATTTCCTGTCTGCCGTACTGGACTGTATTTTTTTTCTTGACATGATCCCACATAAGACTCTTTAACTAGCGTGTGGATCATTCAGTGTAAAAGCAGATTTAGTTGCTTCTACTAATTCTCATTAAGCCGGTCAAACCTAACAAATGAATATATGGTGACAATCGTTGAGCTTTGCAGTATGTGACATATTTTCGAGATCTGTGATAAACAATTTAAATTAGTCGTTTCCTAATGTAGTAATGATGAAATAATAATGATATTAATTTTCTTTTAAGACTTATTTTGTTCTTTTACAATACATACTCGCAGATTCGCAACTATTTGTTAATGTAAAAGCATAGAATATTTCTCCGATGGTAGGGAATTAATTCATAATCTGTATGATTTGTATTATTTGTATTATTAATTTGTATTATTAAGTGATCTTCTGACAAATACCCACGATATGCTAAAATAAATGTGATTAATTAAACTGATGGAAGAAAATAATAGTGTTCAGATAATAAGTGCTTCATTATAAAACAAAAGAAAGCTCCTCATCCTGTATTACTTTTTCATCTCTAGGGAGACATTCTAACCTCGTTTTTACTTTTTGTGTCTTCCTTGTAACGAGTGGGATACTCAATTTTTATGACGGAGAATTACTGTAATGTATCACATTTCTATGACTAATATAGTTTTATATTTTTACCGATACCTATAAGTTTTGATATAATTTGAGTTAGCACAGAGATTTTACTGTTAAAATGAACGAAAACCTGAGCTATTGTCGATAAGTCTGTGACATGTATCTTAATCAAAAGAGCTTTGCTATTTTAATTGTTTTCAAGGCCGGTAACATTTATATTGTTCTTTGAGTTAAAAAGTAAATTACTTACGAAGATGAAGGTATTTATTAACTCCAGTAATATTAAAATGTAAATGTAACCCTTATATACATATACAGGATCCAATAAATGAAAAATATCACTGATAAATCGATGATCAAAATATCAGGTGAAATACAAGGAACATAAATCGTGTGCCTGAGGAAGCTGTATAGAATTGGGAAACCTTCCTGTTCTTGGTAATTTTGTTGTACCAAATTGTGTAGGAAGAATTATTTACATACGTAAATCATACAGAACCTGAAAACTCACAGTTCATGCAAAATATGCATCAAATTATATAAGTCCAGCCGTATTTGATCTTGCGATGTTGAAATGAAAGGTTGTTTTTAATTTTTAATTTTATTCTCTCTCCCCCTCTATATATACTTTACTCTTAAGCTGATTCTGGAGATTACACAACCGAATAACGAGAACTGTTTCCGCTGTTGTACTGTAGGTGTCACATTTCAGAGCAATTTGCATCCTGCTCCGAGACAATGGGATCGCCTCATTTCAATGGCAAGGGCAGGTATTCCATCTGACAACACATCAGTTAACTTGGCCCCTTGGTCAATAGATCAAGTGATAGCCAATAGCTCCATAGTTTTTTTTAAAAAAATATTCGCGTGTCATTGATGTACGAAGTAATGGTTATACGTAGCACGTCATCTTTTTTCAAAGGCATTAAGTACTAACGTTTCACAATAGCGCAAACAAAGTTAAGTGGTACTTCAGTCCGCCTCCAGGATATTCACGATACTGTGTGTGTGTGTGTGTGAGAGAGATGCGGGTGAGGTAAATTGTGTTAGCTTCTTAAATGCCAGTTTCACGTAATTTGCGACAAATCCTGTTTGAGTACCATGTGCGGCTAATTAAACTTTCGGGGACAGTTGGAATCCGTAACAATTAATTTGATAAATTGGCTCGTTTCAGGTTTTTAGCAAAGTATATTTCAAATGGTTCTACAGGGTTTTTATTTTAAAATATAATGAGAAATATGAAGTACTAGAATATTTTTACTCGTATATTGTGAAATATAAAAAATATATTTATATGGATTTGTAATAAAAATGTATTGTTTGGTCTTAAATATGTGGTAGGAACAGTTTTTGTATAATAAAACTTGCTTATTGTCATTCAAGATATTATACCTTAAGAAGCTATTCAAACACCGACGTTGATTTTTTAAGAATAACAGGATTGGACCGATTATGAAATAATTTTAATAATAGTCACCTTAACGTTTACTTAAATTCTTTTTAATTTCTCGATATGGTTTAATAAATTAATGTTTCATAATCCCAATAATTCTTTAGACCAATACAAATTTTTCTATTTTAGTGTGAGCTAAACGCATGTAGTAAACTAATTTGGTTGAATTCGGTTGTCAGTGTTTTTAAAGTCATAGTAATAATAATAATAATAATAAAATTATTTGGCAAAAATAACTAAATACATAACAGAATCAGTATAATTTTACATTCATTTATAGTTCAGTGATTGTATAACAAAGTATATTCAAGTAATATAAAATTATAATAAAAAAATCAGTCACAACAGTATGTATTACTAAATATTTTTATTATACTCAGTTTTACATATTTAGGTAATTTGTTGTAATTCGTAACTGTCTTAAATATAATAGAGTTTTGGCTGTTTCTGTATCTCAAATTTGACAATACAGTATTACGGGTTAAATAATTATAATTTTCTTTAAAGTTTTGAGGACATCCGAAAAATATTGTGGCATGAAATCAAGTTTTATTTTTGGAATTAATACAATATTTTTCAAATTAAATATTAAAAACAACAGACTGCCTATTAGGTAGAAGATATTATTATCCTATTTAAAACATAATATTTAATAGACACAACGTTTCGTTCATGATTTATCGTTAGAAATTTATCATAATTAATTATAATTAAATTTTAATTGTTCATCTCAAGAGGTCTCAATCAGGGACGAAACGTTGTGTCTGTTTAATATTATGTTTTAAATGGGATAATAAATTTTTCTGACTAATAGGCTCTTGTTTTTATATTTGATTTGAAAAGAAAGCAAACTATTATAATTGTTACAATACTTTTCATTTCACTTAATTTGTCCAATTGTAGACAATACTGTTTATCGTAGTTTAGAATAACTACAGCCTAAGATTATACTAATCCCTGTATTAAGTAACTTTTGTAATCTTTCCTTGTCCCCCAATTTGGCCATATAAATTACTGTTACAGAGAAGTGAGAATAAGCAATATTGCGTTATCCATGTTCTTTCTGCCCCTAAATCTTAAATGTTTACTTACCCTAAACAATACACTTAACATTATTGAATTATATGTAATCAGTTTGATAACGAAAACTTATCATATACCATTATACCCAAATATTTATTTTCTCTCCTATTCCAACTCTGATGCTGTCAATTTCAATTTATGTCTTTATTACCGATAATTAGAGCTTTGGTTTTAATAATAATTAATTTAAGTTTATTTTCATTAAGCCATTTTAGTAAGTTTATGAGATCATTACTTATTATTGTTGCCCATGATTTAGATTGTCTCCTGAGTAATATAGAATTGTATCATCAGCAAGCATGGGATATTTACAGATTGTCTAAATAGTCTCCAAGTCTTCAATATGGAGTTCAAATGATATAAGTCAGGTTCCCCCAAGCCAAGGCATCTGTGTAAGTGTAAGTTCAGGGGCCTCAGACCTTGGGCACACCGTAAGAGTTGTCCTCTATTCCTATTGGAATAGTTGACCAGCTGCCTCCTAAACTGATCGAGGCATGGATTGCTGCGTCCCCACAGCAAACCCCTCTCCCGCTAACGGAAGGGCATGGGACATATACCAAATGCCCGACATACCTAATGCAGTAAGGTTTTCCCTGCATCACACTTAGCCGGGTACGATCCATAAAAATAAAACCCGTGGGCCCTAGTTAACCGTTGGATACCTTCCTCTACCCTTACGAATCCCCACCCTTTCAGTCCCTTTCCTGTGGATTACCTTGTATATTATCTGTCTACAACTTCTTTCGTTCTTTCTGTCTTGGGTACTCCATGTTTGACTTTTATTTAATCTGAAAATGCGTCGTGGATTTGACTATTTGCTTTCTATTTGCCAGATTATCTGTAAATCAGTTCAATACTGTGCCACAAAGTTCATATTTTCTAATTTCTTAAGTTACGGTGTTAACTGAAAATGATCTCGGTATATCTAAACAGTTTTCAATAATTTTTAAATCGACATATTACACTTATATCCTAATTGATTTCATTAGTTAGTTATAAAGAAATTTCCTGGGCACTCCTGCATCTCGCATCTTAAAATATCGTGGAGAATCTCGTAAGGAGTTACGAAAGACGACTCGCCTCTCTTGCACAAGGCTAACCAAATTTGGTTGCACTGCTCCGAGTCAGGAAGTATTTCTGTAACTGTTAATGTTTACCGTCTAGAAATCTTCTACCCACATCCTTTGATGAATTGTTACGATGCTTCGTGACCCGTTGATCGGGCTTTTCCCTACTTATCAACTTGCCAATTCCATAGTAATTAAAGACAGAGCAGACGTGCGTACTCGTCGTTGACGGGCAATTAACTCCATGAAGAGGTACCAATGATGCTCATAAAGAAAGTTTATTAATCAAAATACAGTGCACATATCCGTAGCCAACAATTCAAATGTGTCTTTGGTTTCCTCAACCCCTACAACACTTCCTTACTTGAAATTCTGGGAAGTATATAGCGAATATACGTCTTGAGAACATGGAAGGAAAAATCTGAAAATTCATTGAAATCTGTTCTGCCGTTTTTTGAGTTTATACCGTTCAAACGCCACACGCTAACGTTTAATTGATAAAGGTCGTTTCATGAATAATGAACCTTCTTTCATGTGCATAGGAATATGAGACACATTCACGTGAATACTGAGTTGTTTTCGATACCTGTTCAAGCATGGTCTCCCTTGCTCAGTTTCAATTCAAGTGCGTTATTCTTTTGCTCATTGAAATTACTGTTATTGTAGATTGACATATTATTTGAGGTTAAGATTCAGTTAGTGTTCAATATGATAATTCGCTTCTATGTTCCAATAAATGATTTATTATTGTAAAATTTATTTTCAATTATTTTGTCTTTTCGGGATTTGAAGGCGAGCAAAGGAACCAAAGAGTGTTATCTCAAATAATCTGAGGAGTATAAAATATACCGGACAATGTACTACGGTTAATTAAATTACAATAATCGGCAAATTGAGTTTTTATAATACTGTAAACATTCGCCGCAATAGTAAATTTTGAAATTTGTTAATAATTACAATAAATAAATAAACTAAAGAGCGTAAGTTTTCCCGACGTATATTCTGTATAAAGAGTTTAAATCACGTTAAATCACGTTACCCGACCGGAAACCCGAGAACTCTTTATACAATAAAGAAACTGTTCGTAAGGAAGAAAAAATTAGCAACGAAAGGTTGTGATAATATATTTTATTGCATTAATTTCTGAGACAATTAATTTTTTCTGATATGAAAATATTTACGTGTGATTGAAAATGATGAATAATTTTTTCTGACATTAATTTATTGCAATATTAAAATATGTCAGACAGTAATAATTATTTGGTAATGTAATACATTGCATTAATATTATTCTAAGTATTGCTTTTAGGAATTATATTTTGTAGCAATTTGGGATGAGTACGTCCGATTCTCTAATATCAAATGACCTTCAATCCATAAAAATTCAGCATACAACAGTAAAATACCTTAAACTCGGTCTTGAACATGGTGATGAAAAGGTGGGAGCCGTTAAATATTAGTCGGTATAAAGCGCGATTGCTCTTTCGTCGATTAGAAAGTCCTCCATACTATGGCAGACAAGTGCGCAGAAAACTGACAAAGGGTAAATTTTCCTTTGCAAATAACTCGATGGGGGACTCGAAGAGTCTGTCTGCAGTACTTTTCGAGACATACGCTCTAACTTCAAAAAGTTTTATAAACAATCTAAACAGCGTACAAATTCGTGGAAGTTCTTCGAATATTCATTCTATTTTCTGAGTATTAAAGTCGCAGACGATGAAATATACGATAAATATTAATAATACAACTATTTCACCACTTTCAGCAAATTTCAAAACTAAGACATTACCAGAAGAAAAATTACACAGATGGCCTTCCGCTGTGCCTAAAAGGACCCTGAGGCTGCAGCCTACAAAGGCCTTCGTGTATCTAAAGGAATTTATCTCGCTAAGAGTACCAGAATACAGAACCAAAATAAACGCCGAAATCACAAACAGTTCGCTGTGTATTGTAACCTTCTTAGAGGGCGTCCAATCAGTTCGTAACGGAGTTTACAGAAAGAGACTCGATTCAAAACGAAGACAATACTGATCAGTCTGTGCCGGAAGACTAAAATACAATTGACGAAGCTATTTTCATTCTTCTTCCAAGAAATTTGAAATATATCTCAAACCGAAAATAGAATTGACAATTCTGAGAAAATGGTTGTCATTAAATCTTCTTTCACTAATTTTAGAAAGCTATAGTCTATCAACAAAATATTCCTAAGGATTATTAAAAGAATAACATCTATCGCACTGGTAAATTCTCAAGAACACACTATTGGGCTAGTGTATTTAAATTTATTTGCGAAAGCGCGTAAGAATGTGCTCGCTCTCATTTATTATATGGTTACTATCAAACGTCTAATTTCTGATTTAGATTTATTATTCATTCCATTAGTCCTCGGTCGAGGAAATAGGATACGTCATAATATATATACACGAAAAGAATAATTATTATAAATACACAGTTTAAAAAATCAAACATTGTACGTTTAACATTGTACTTTACAAAAAATATATGATTTAAAACTACGTTAAAGATATTAATATGACAGTAATTAGTAATTAAAGAAATCATAAGTTTTTTAATTCATCTTCAATTTCCAATTGACGGATTTTCCAGTAGAAAATCTTACATCGATTCCCGCCGAACATGAAAAAGAATCGAGTTCAATTCAAATCGAACAATCGCAAGGTGGAGGTGTAACAGAATGAAAAATGTGAATATCGAAGGTAAAATTATGTAAGTATCCAATGATTTATTTATTTTTCACTTCTTATTTAAAATAAATAATTTGAATATTAAATTTTATATATTTAATTGTTCTAAATAATATATTCAAATTTCGTCATAAATATATTATCGCCCAAGATGACAAATAATAGAATCCAAAAATCTATATGTAAATCTTTCAAGTTTGTAGCAACTATTAATTATATCAATTTTCTTCCTTCTAGACTTTGCTTCTTGAATTCAAGAAAAATGTATTTTTTTACATTTTAAATGTATACTTTTACTATGTGATTAAAACATTACGTAATTTTCAAATAATTTTATTGTTATTTTATCTATTTCACGCGTTCTCTAAGTGGAAAAATAATTTGACAGCAAATACTTAAAAATTATTATACTATAAAGGCCAAACGTGTCATGTACAAAATGCAGGACCAAACAAAAAGTGCCACGAGAGGCGCTAGCTAGGTTAGGTTCATTACTATATAGGTCTAGATCGTTCAAAGAATGAATTTCGGTTTCCATTAGCCCTGAATAAATATGTGTAATTATTCATGTGTTTCCTTTTGCTACTTTGAGAAAATTGTGAAAGCTCTGTCTATAGATGAAACGTGACTCTCTATTGCGCTTAGGAAAGTAGAAAATTGTGTATATAAATTTATCACTAAACATTTTGGAGAAGTAATTATGAGGTTTATAGGTGTTTATATGTTTTCAACCAGTGCAAATATCAAATATCATATATCGTGAGTATAAAATTAAACTATTCTTAGAGTTTTATTAATTGAAGTTCAACTATAAAATTTCACTATAAACTATAAAATATAAAAAAATGAATGTTTATTACATTTAGGAACGGTTAAAAATTTTTATTCAATATTATTTTTTATCGTACAAATTTGCTGCGCTTCAAATGATTTGATTAAATACAATGAAGTTCTACAATAATTGAGCTGAACGAATATGTATAGAGTTCGGGGGGCAAATTAAATATTTATTGGCTTCTAATTTTTTTAATAAGAAAAATAGCCAATTCGGACACAATAAGTGAATTATTTTCAATCAGACGTAAATTTTTTTCATTATATTTTTTTGTTTCGTACAGACGTCCCAGTACGGGCGAGTGAAGCATAAATTATGATTATGTTAATATGATTAATAGCCTAATGAATGAACTATTAAAAAATTAATGTATACAAGAAACACAAGATCGTATATAATTAATTATGACCTATGCGATCTGAAAAATTATTGTTTAATAAACGCTTAATACACAAAACTCAAATAACACTAAATAACGCAAGAGGATAAATTATATGCTACTCTATTTTCAATCTGTCTAAACTTTAGCATCTGTCCCTGCGCCAATATACGACGTGCAAGGCTAATAATAAACAAAACTGCAGAAACTGTAAGAAAGATATGTTTAAATGTTAGATTTGCTTTAGAATATGATATCTGGCACTTACCGAGGTCCCGTAACTAAATCTGTTGATGTCGAAGATAAGACAAGTCACTCAAAATGGGATTCCAATATGGCGCCGCCTACGTCCTAGTCCGCCCGCGCATCCTCTCGAAGAACAGGGCTTCGATTACAGTTAACGGCCCCATCCAACCACGCCATAGCGACCAACGGACACTTCGGCAAGGGTCAGTGCACTCGAGTACAGGCACCAATGGAACAAGATACTATTAGGGTCAATGCGACCTATTGGAAACGATTTTACTTAAATAAATGGACTAATTTAAAACATCATTTGTTATATTTAGTAAAAACTCCGGACTTCATGTAGTAGCTCTCTTGAATTGAGGTAATTAAATATAATATTGTTATTAATATTTTTTAGTATCAATACTCATTTCGTGTGTAGAATATAACGTTACACTCGTCAATATCTACACAGTTGGTGGCTACTATATCTGTGTAAAAATTAATAATTTATATTAGATAACTTGGAATCTATATAAAGATTTTTCTGAAAGTTATGTCTCAATTATGTATGATCATTTGAATAATTCTCGTTAGTTTGGCTTATTTTCGCCCTTAACTTTAAACTACTGTCATACAGATTATCACGTTTAATTAAGGGACAATCGGTGTTTAATTGTGATATGTGATATGAAAGTACTTGTTCTTCAGTTTAGATAACGAGTTATTATTACTGTAAAAAGTAAAATTGAGTAATTGAAGAAAATAGTCGAGCTACAAGCAGAGAACGTAGGAGAGGACGAAGAGAAATATTAAGTTATGCAGAATGAGCTCGGTAAAGCGAAATAATACGATAATTTGTTAAGAGAAGGGGGGAAATGAAATGAGTAAAGGGAAAAAGAAAGGAATAAGTATTTATTTTGAGAAGCTCAAAATCCAACAAACAGAAAACAACATTTACATATTGTTGACAAATTTACACCGAGTTCGGCACCATCAGAAAATAATTAACTTTACAACAGAAAAAAATTCATAAAAATATAAGATACGCCAGGCTTGTAGGTAGATAATCATTTCATGTAAGAGATTTTTAATCTCCGTAAATATTTATTTGTACTATTTTGAGGTTGAATATAACTTACGAGGAATCGTAATAAGTTTAGCGAATAATTCGTAAGCTAGTTCCAGGAAACCAAATTGTTCAAAATTTTTGGACTCGTCGGTGTTGCAGTTCACAAAACGAAGAATTGTTGATTGTTATTCCAACCACACCATTAGTTTGGATTGATTATTAAAATTAAATCGGTGACATAAGGGAAACTTAAATAATTCCGAATACTTACGCGCATTACCGCAGCCAAGGAAAAAGATAAATCATTTTTACTGATCCGCAGGCAAGGGAAAAAAAATGAAAGATCCTATTTGTGAAATTAATTTTGATTAAACCTAAAGGAGCTATTTCTAAAAGCGTTCTAAATGAAGACAATATTTTTGAACTTGATGAAAAGTGCACGAAATTCGGAAGTAAAACTACATTTCATTGTAAATTTGACATCTCCGAAGGGTTTAGATTAGATTAATATATCCAGAAGTTCTAGCCGACTCCCAAGAAGGCCATTTTTGACACATCAGTGATAAATTAATAATCTAGTGACGCTAAAATTTCAAAATTACAAAAGACTTGTATCAGTGTTGCCAGTGTTTATGAAAATTATGTTATTGAAAACTGAGAAGTATTTTACGCATTTTTTTTTTGATCGAAGTGACATAAAACATGAAGAAATCTGCACGTGTGCGATCTATTCGGATGAAACAACTCGTTACGTGCTTCCGAGGGAGGGCTTCTAGCAGACATCTGCGTTCCACAAGGGTCGTTTTAACTTGGCAATGCTGTCGAGCATTGTTCACGATGACTCGAAGACACACTTTCGTGCGTCCGTGATGGAACTTCTGAAAGTTGGACAATGGTAATTAGCACCTTGCGAAGATCCCGTCGCCTCCGAAACAATTCTTGCATTGAATTACCTTCACAGAGAGATTTACATAGTCGTAACCCGCTCGGCATGACCTTAATACAACCTCAAGAGATGGAATAATACCTGCTAATTGCAGAGGCAACTGTTAGCGGCTAAACGAATTATAATAGGTTAGAGGCCTTCAAGTTACTTAAAAGATAACATACAAGAAATAAATAGATTTAGACAAATAAATCTTTGTATTAATATTAGACTTAGAATTACATTATATTGATATATTTTTTTTACTATTTTTGTTTTGCGTCTATTCCTGATAATTGAACGTTAGGCAGATTTATCCTGTTCAAAACGGTGAAATTTGCGTCTTGCCTTGATGAAATACACGAAACAGATTAGGGTAAGTCAAATTCGAATTTTGTATTCTAAGTTCACCTGCTGTGGTGTAGTGGTCAAGATCATTGCCTCGCATCACAGAGGTCCCGAGTTCGAATCCCGGCATTGGCATGGACGATTGTGTTCGTCCTGTCACGGATACTGGGGTCACGACTGAGAGAGAATCGACACACTGACCAGATTGTGTCATATAAGATGACTGTCTGGCAGTCGTCCTGGTAGGCCAAGGCCCTCAATGTGCTGTTGAGTAATCAAATAGTAATAATAAGTTAACCGTATTGTCTCAATTTTTTTAGTAACAGGCTACATGAGGGTAATACACATGGTGGCAACTCTCCTTTAATAGCATACGCAGGGATTGGAAACGGGGGATACCAAGGGTCAACTAGGGCCTCCGGGCTGTAGTTTAAGGATCCTACGCGGCATTTGCTGAAAGTGATGTAGGATAAAGCCTAGAAAACCTGCATCAGGTAGATCGGGTAGTAGGTACTTGTCCCACGCCCTTCCGATAGCGGGAGAAGAGTCTACTGTGGTGACGCAGCATTCCTTTATCCAGGAATGAACCGGTTTAGGAGGCAGCTGGCCGACTGTTCCAATGGGAACAGAGAATAACTCTTACTGTATGTCCAAGATCTGCGACCTCGGAACATACACCTCTCAAAACAGGCCGAGGTGCTTCGGTTTGTGGGAACGTTAGTTGAGAAACGGAAGAGGAAAAGGCTCCCCCAAAGGCAATCCTCTCCGTCTGTTCAGAAAGGTTCTGTCATATTGTCTCTAAATGGCGCATGCAATTTTACATCCCTAAGATTCTCTCTGTAACAATGAGAAAAACTTGAATCGAAATTGGTCCGACCTTATGTTTTGAACAAAGTAAGAAAAGACAGGAATCTAGAAAACGTACGTTTCGTATCACGTAATTCAAATATTGTAAATTATATTAAAATCCATTCTAATCAATGTACACGCAAATGTATTATTTTATTAATTTACCACTCTGTACAAAAACTAAGGTGAATTTATTTATAAAATATAAATTCTTTATTTATTCTTCCTAATCAATTTCATCCCCTTCAAAGTAATCCCCGTCCGATAAAACGCACTTTTTCCAACGCTTTTTCGTCCTCGAAACAGTCGGAATAGTCTTTTTCCGGTATAGCCTTCAAGACCTTCTTCGATTCTGTTTTTAACTCCTCAATCGTGTGAAAACGGTGTCCCCGCATTGGCCTTTTGAGTTTGCTGAATAGCCAGAAGTCGCACGGAGCCAAATCAGGCGAATACGGTGGTTGCGGAACGATATGAGTCGAGTTTTTGGCAAAAAAGTCGCGAAGAACCAATGCAGTATGACATGGTGCATTATCGTGATGAAGGAACCAAGATTCCGGCCGTTTCACGCAAAGGACGCATAACGCTCAAATAATATCATTTGTTGACAGTTTGGCCCGGCGGAAGGAATTCATAGTACACCACACCACGATAATCAAAGAAAACTGTCAACATGACCTTGATTTTCGGTCGACTTTGCCGTGGTCTTTTCGGTCTTGCTTCACCTTTTGCACGATATTCGGTGGTTTCAGGGTCGTATGCGTAAATCCAAGTCTCATCTCCAGTAATGATGCATTTCAAGTGGTCCTTATATTCAGACAGCAAAGTTTCACACACATCAACGCGACGCGATTTTGGAACCAATCGAGACTTGACGCGTTTGAGACACAAAACATTCTTCAAAATGGTTTGGTCTGAGCCAAATGATATTCCAACACTATCAGCGAGATCTCTAATTGTCCATCGACGATTTTCCAGCACCAAATCTTTGATTTTTTGGACGTGGCCCTCGTCGGTAGACGTTGATGGTCGTCCAGAGCGCGGTTCGTCTTCAACACGTCCTCGGCCCTCTTTGAACGGGTTGTACCACTTATAAACGTTTTTTTGTGTCATAGTTTGATCACCAAAGGCCTTCCGCAACATTTTCAACGTGTCCGCACAAGAATATTCGTTCCGCAAACAAAATTTGATGCAAGTTCTTTGCTCAACAAAATCACCCATTGCAAAAATCGAAAAATTCCCTTTTGGTTGTTTACAAAAACATGTGTAACTCGGAGATAATTAAACCTTTTAACAAACAGACGCTTGGCAAATATTATAGACAGTCCTACCAACCTAGTAAAAAACTTTACCTGCCTTCCTAATACCCGGGAGTTTTAAATGACAATTTCACCTTACTTTTTGATCATAGTGGTATATACAGGTTTTACAAAACAAATTACAAAGTTAATATTTATCTTTACAATGACGTTATATATACCATTTCGGCTCTACTTTGCATGAATTTGTAAATACTTTAAAATTTCTTTTATCATGTGAAAGGAAGTAATATTTGTAGAACTTCTTACACGTATTAGATTCCAAGTAAACCGAATTCAACTTCAATGACATGAAGAAGAAAGTTTTATTGCCAATAGATTTAGTAATTTTTAAAATTATTATTCCTGTATCTGTATCACGTGATGAAGTCCCAAAATCAGGACGAAACGTTGTGTCTATTTTTTAAATAAACTTTTCTGTAAATGTAATTAGTAAACAAAAATACATTAAATCAGTGATGCAGAGTACCAGGGGATGGTGGGGGCGATCCTGGCGGCCCTTTTTGGATTTAAATGTCAAAATAAGGTTGCGGAGAATTTGGATTCCGCCCCGGGCGGCTGAAACCTACGCTATGCAACTGCATCAAATAACTATTTTCTGACTTATTGGCTAATTTATTTATTTTGGTATATATGTATTATTCGGTTTCGTGTATAATTATGTTTGACCTAGTTTCTTCCAAATTGAAACCAGTTTTTGCGTTGAGACCTACTTGTGATTGTTCGAAATTAACAAAATAATCTTTTGACTGTTTTAATTAGATTTCATTCTTCATTTAGAAACTGTACTATTCAAACCTTGGACTATTCAAATGTTCGAACCTTATATTATAGATGAATTTTACACGTATAAGAATTTTATAACACATCATGTGAATGTATACACAAATTATGTATAATTATTTTTACTATAAAGATATGAATATTTGGTTTACATTTAGATAATTGTTAAATTATAAATTATTTTAGAAAATGTTGATGTAAATTGCTTGTAAATTCGTTGCCAAACAACTAACAAATTACCGTGGCTAATGTGAGAAACAAATGTAAGCTGTCGTTCTGACAATGGGACATTACTCACTCCCACAAACAGCATCCTCACTCGAAATACTTGCACATTGCATGTAGGCGAACTGTGTTCAGATTTTCGTCTCTTACAACTGTCTACGCAACAATCACTCATTTGAAACGGTGAGATCTATTTGCGTAATTAGCGTCATGTACTCTCTTATCAGTCCCGAAAAGATATAATTTTAAACCTGGTGAAAAACTGTAGAGAAATTTCAGCTATCTTTGAATAAGGCACTAAAAGAAATAGAGAAATCTAACACTAAGTTATACAATGAATATTTTAACACGGTTTTAGTGTCTTCTATTTTCAATGATAAATATTGTTAAATCATTAATCCAATGTAAAAATTTATAATCGATCAATACTAAATGTATTATTTCAATTATTTGTTTTTTTACAGTGCATTCGATTGTAATATTTTAATCGCTTGTTACTTCAATTACGTAATAAACTTAAAATAGTAGAAATAATTGTCAATCACTGGTTATCTATAATTGTATCATTTACAGCATGGATAAATATAAGAACCAAGTGGAGAGTAAATAAAATATACCGTAAGAATTGAAAAGGCAGGGATTTTATGAAGATGTCCTTTCAGTTTCAGCAAACGGATTTGACCATCTGGATGACATCTTTTATACACAAAATACAAGTTGGACAAAGAAGTGAACAACAAGTTAGTTGAGAAAGAGTAGATAATGTCAGTCAAGGAAGCAGGACAATAGTTACTGGCGTAGTGGAACGAATGGGATCCGGTCATTTACCCGAAAGATACTTGCCTGATGCACGTCGGTATTAACCCAATTAACGTTTGCCTGAATCGTCACTATCCTGATGCATCGCTTTTCCGAAAAGCGCCATTTTACCACGTCGCGTTTGCCGTTTACGAAATAAAGCGTAATGTATATTGTAATGCCAATTAATTAGGCCATTAATTGTTTGGACATAAAATTTGAATTGTTTGAGAAATCCATTATAGCGGTCTGATCGAACAAAGCGACAATGGAAAAGCGAACTCACTTGCTTTGTCGAAAAGTCAAAAATGGCGTATGCGCGCTAAAACTAAGTAGAACTAGGAGTCAATCACGGAAAAACATCGTGAGGAGCAGAACAAGTAATATAACTGTTAGTTGGAGGCGGGACATTTCAGAGGGCGGAACAAATAATACTAGAGCAGCGACTAGCCGTCGTTAATGTATTATTAAACAAAGTTGTGAATTTAAGACAAAGTAAAAACATTCACGGAAGTATTACATCGTAAATATCGCTAAGTAAAAGCAGTTTACGTCTACAGTCAGCCAGGAGAGTCTAAGAGAGTTTACGTCTACAGCCAGCCAGGAAAGGAAGTCAGCAGTTTACGTCTATAGCCAGCCGGAATAGTAAAGTTGCAGTTTAAGTCCAAAGCGGTAAAAGACTAACAAATATACTAATCATAGGATTCGTATAAGGCAAGCAGACATCAGATAGCTGACATTCGGGAGGATCATCCGAGTTCCTGGGAGCCTATCAGTTTTGACTTCAATAGTGTAAAATCTGTGAGTCGACAATTTAGAATCAGTGTATAATTTTGCAATAGTGTACTTCCGAAACCAAAAAGAATGCTGGTAGCAGCTGGACAGATGTAAGTAACAATACCAAACTAATGATTAATTGTAAACGTAATTAAAGGATAGAGTCAGATTTCGTTCTCTTTGAATTGTCAATCAAAGTTAATTTCTTTTCTTTCTAATTTCTTTCTATTGACATATTGTTTAGGTAAATATGAACTGTTGGTTAATAAGATTTTAAATTCAATTTGTTGTGTCCATTATCAAACCCAGTCAAGGCCCTGAGAGAATGAGATCTCAAATTTTGTGTTTGTAATCACCTTTTGTTGCCACAAAATAAATAAATATTTTGTAATCAAGTTTTGTTTATTATTTCATTTAATTAACGACTTCCATTTGATTATTACATTTTGGCGCTTCACGTGAGGTAAATTCTTCAAATTCATTAAATTAAATAAAGGCTTTCTTTTGATTATTACAATATAGAATCTTTAATATGTTGTTATCTTATACTTGATCCTTCTGTAAGTTTAGTTATTAATAAATGCGTGGAAAAATTTCAACCAAACTTCGTACACAAGTTAATTACGATCCAGGAACAAACACTTAGGACGTAATATCCCTATAGCATCCTGCTGGGTGTACGAGGGTAGTCTGAAAAGTTTCCGACAATTATTTTGCAGAGAAAAACGCTAAGTACTTTTTGGACGGGTTACAGAGATGGGAGCATCGCTGGGAGAAGTGTGTAGAGTTACAAGGAAGACTATATTGAAAATAAAAAACATAAAATAATTAAAAAAATGAAAAAAAATGTCTTCTATCATGACTTTGTCGGAAACTTTTCAGACTAACCCTCGTATATTGAATTGGGTGGAATTTTTAAAATTTTGGGTACACGGCCGATATTAGCGTTGAATAAATAAATAAATAATTTACGTGGTCGCTCAGTTAATACTATCGCTATCGGTGTGTTTAGTGTCTAATTTCAACCCATAATGGTATGAGAGTGGAACATCCCCATAGGTGAGATTGGAAGAGGTGACACAAAAATAATACAAAAACTACCGAGATTGGAGTCTTATCCGTGCTTACGGTAGTCGCCGGGTTTAATTTGACATTCCGGCACTGTTAAGGTGAAATTCAACCCCTGGAGGTGTGGGTGGGCGGGGATTACACGAATTCTGGCGTACAATATTAAACGAGCGGGGCAATTATTACTTGTTACTTTCGATCCGGATACCAATATAAAGTACACTGGAAAACAGTACAAAGACGCAGTTAAGCTGTGAGGAAGGTAACAGTAACATGGAGATTGAAAAATTAAAATTAAAAAAATTATATGAAGTGCAGAATACTTATGAATTATTTAAGATTTAAGTAACTTTTGAAATTATAAAATATAAAACGCCTTTGTTAAAAGTAAACTAAGGCTAAATAAATAGCGAAATAAAAGACAAAAAATAGCTGTTAAATTAAATACCGCACCACGTTTCTGCAATCGTTGTATTCGTCCGGTGATTCAAAAACATGACTCTGATGATTGACTCAAAAGATAAAGTAGGCACATCAAGATGTTTTCCAAAAGTTTTAATATTCATCTTTAGTATGTAGTATCTGAATTTTCTTCCAATACGGAGCACTCGAGACATAATATAACAGCTAGAATATAATAATGACTTTATTTGGCGTCGTGCAACAAAACGAAAAATATACAAATAAAACTCCATGAGTATGTGAGAGCTGCGTGTGTATCTTGTTTCTTATCATCCGCATCCACCACTTAAGTCTGCTTTTAGGTCAGGAACGGATCCATTGTATCTTTTTCGCATGCTATCAGCATTCCGACGTTTCCATTAAAACGTAGTAGTATGTTCTATTTTCCTAACCAGTTAATTCATCATCGAAGTCCTAAAATTAGACCGTTAAGAATATGATTTAGTAAATTGTAGGTGAGCGTGTGGCCTGGTCTATATAACGGAGTGCGAAAACTCGCATCTGAACGGGAGTCGACACGGATAGCTCAGTGGGTCTGAGCACCGCGTTAGAAGCGGAGGTCCTGCGTTCGATACCCTGACCGAACGAAATTTTTTATTTAATTCACTTTCAATAGCCAGGTAACGAATCGTTTTTATTTAATGTAATATTTATCTGGGATAAATTCGGAGTTGATATTGAGAATTTTTTTTTGTTTAATTGGATGATCAGAATGAAAACTGAGTAATGTCTGTTTTTGTGAGCATTTCGTGTGGAGCCCATTTTTTTTACGGATTAAAACTTGAACAAAATTGACTATGTTGTTTTTCCCCTTTCTTAAGTATATTGAAAATTGAAATCATAATAATTAAATTATAAATAAACCACAGCCTTTTAACGTCAGAAAATGAATTTTTAATAGAAATTATACAACGTTTCGTCACTAATTTGCGACCTCTTCTGGTGAGCAGTTTTACACTATAAAACAAACATAATACAATAGTTAAAATAAATATTTTATGAAAGAACATTGGAATCATATATAATTAATAAAGAAAGCAATAGTTTTTAGTCTGGTGGATAAAGCTATTAAATTTCCTCATAAAGATAATTTAATTAAAATCAAGAATATTCTTGTACTAAATTCATATCCCGCCAAATTATTAAGGGCAGATTGGATAATATCATGTATAACAGAAATAATTTACAGATTAAAAATGATAATCAAAAATGTAGTTTCATAGTTTTACATTACATTGCTTGTTGACAACATAAATTAATTAGACTCTTAGAAAAGTATGTTGTTAGTGTTGTTTTAAAATCTCACAACTCTTTAAACTTGTAAAAAAAAATTTAAAAAACATAATTGGTATTTTAGTTGAGCACAACGTAATTTACAAAATTAATTGTATTGATTGTAAAGCCACATATATTGGTAAAACTAAGCGTTCGTTAAAAACAAGGTAAAATGAACACAAAAACAATTTAAAAAGTAATATTCCAAATTATTCGGTTTTGGCAAAACATATTTACTTAAAGAATCATAAAATAATTAAACTCTAAATTGTTCCAATGTAAACCGCACTCAACAAAGTAACTGAGTTTTCCTGGTAGTTCTTTTAAATTGTGTATTTCGGCCGCAGCAGTCAGCGAAGAACGACCCTGACTATCAAAATTTGTGCCTACCAAAATTTATATTATTACGTTATCTGCCAAATCTTTCTTCAATTTTTTAAAATATATGTTTTATAGTGTAAAACTGCTTATCTGAAGAAATTAACGACGATCGTTGTATAATTTCTATTAAAAATTCATTTTCTGACATTAAAAATCTGTGGTTTGTTTACAATTTAATCATAAATAATAAGAATTTGTCATTATTAACATGATCATTAATAATAATATTTTATTAATTGGAGCCATGTAAAAATATATACCAGACGAACTCCATCAATTATATTCCTATGCCCTATGTCGAATCCAAACAGCGCGTTCGTTTTCACTCTTACGTGAAGCTTTCAAAATATTGTGTCAGAGATGCAATCTAATGAAAAGAAAATCAAAGCAACATTAACAAAGCCTATTAGGAAGAAATTAGCAGACTCCATTGTCGTGGCACGTTCTCGACTCTCTGTAACGAACTAGAAGTGCAGGTGTGCGAGCAAAAGTGTGCGCGAACAATAGAAGCACATAGACGCCGTGCTTTGTGTCTAGAAAATTAATTCAGAGGAATGTTGTCGCCGTAGTCGTTCTTTTGCTAGCTCCCATTGTGCAGCTCACATGCCGCGTAAACAAGAACAAAAAAACTGAGCCACATTGTTCGGACGGCGAACTTGAATATTCAAACGAGCCGTCTTGAGTTTAGTCGTTCGATTACATGATACGAAAATTGTAATATTTGTCCTTCAAAAGGCAATGTCCTTATGTGAAATACTAATATAAAAATTGTGCCACGTAAATATTATGCGTGACGGAATTTAAACTTCATATAATCGTGGAATTTTATTCTGTTAAGGAAGAAATAAAATGGCGTATTAAATATATACATATATATTTTTTGACTATTGATGCAATTTATAAATAAATAACAGACAATTTGAAGTCAAAAAAAGATATTTGAGTAGAAAATAATAATTTGTAGTATTATTAAACATAATTTACATATTCGGAAAATGTTTATCGTAAAGGGTATGCGACTTGTAGATCAATTTCTAGATGCCAGGGGTAGTTTAGAAATAGGGACCTTAATTTTGCACCTACTATTGATTGTACGCAATTTACCTATAACATGTCGTTGGAACCGCCGAAAGGTGTTGGAATTATGTACTTAATTTCAAGCACCGCGAAATTTTTCTTTGTACAGTTCGACCGTCGAAGTCGCTGCACAACAACGTCCGACCCTCCACGCCGAGTTCCAAATGGATATGATTTCCCAAAGGTGCCTTCATATTTAAAGAACCTAATTTAACATAAATTTATATGCCTTACTTGAATCAATTAATTGGAAAATTATTTTCTAATGTGTAAATAATATTGTTTTCTCATTCACGCAATACTTATTTTATGATGTGATTACAAACAAACATTTAAAATTGACATTTAACAGTTTCCGTTAATGAAATTGGAAAAAAAATAACTCCCAAAAGTAAATTAAAATGAAATGAGAATATAATAATTAGGGAACTTTAATTTTTCTGTAATTGGCTACTTCATATAATTATTAAATTTAATCAACGTAATATGTTAGAAAACAAAATTGTCGTCTGTAAGACAATAAAAGAAAAATTTAACGAACCGTATAAAAGAAAAAAAAACATAAATTAAATTTTAACAATTTAATTTGAAATATGTAGACGTTTGATCAGCTCCTCTACCGCTATCGGAAGGGAGTGGGACAAGTACCCAATGCCCGACCTAACTGATGCAGGTTTTTCTAGGGTTTTCCCTGCATTTCTTTAGGTGAATGCCAGGTAGGATCCTTAACATATATCCCGGGGGCCCTAGTAACCCTTGGCTACCTTCCTTTACCCTTCCGCATCCCCCCTTTCAAATCCCTTCCTATGCTATTAAAGGGGAGTTTCCCAACGTGTCCTAAAAAAAAATTTTTTTTTGCTCTTCGTCTGTCATACGGGTCGGAAATTTCTTGTGTCAATATAATATGTGTTAATATGAGTTGACGTGGCTACTTTCGATGTGAAAAATGCCAACTCGCTGTATTACCTCTCATAACCAATTGAACTTAAAAAATTAAGATAGTATTATTTTCTATAATTGCGTTGACTAAAAACATTTTTATGAATTTTTGTATTGACACAATAGTTACTGTTCGTATTACTATTTTGTGTTATAATTTAAAAAAAATTAAGGATTGCATAATCAGGGGTGAGTTGTGTTTCAAGTCATCGAAGAAACAGGTTTGTATTAGGTTAAATATTTTCAGTATAACTCCCGAACAAACATCCGATGATCACTGACTGAGAATGCTTGCCAAGAGAAGAGTTAAAAAAGTTCTAAATTAATTGAATAAATATTTTTACCGCATCGAACATATAATTTTAAAGTGGACAGTACTTAGATATTGTTCGCATATAAATTTAAATGACATTTTAATTTTTTTATTGAATCATTGCACACACATGAAGCCTATATTTTCGATATGATCTTTGGATTCTGCATGATTGCATAAACTACCACTGTAACTCCCAAAAAGAGATGCATTCCTATGAATATTTGCAGGTATAATTAATGCGGAAATATCTCCACTTTTATAAAGACATTCGTGGAATTTACTAGTCTATAATAGACAAAAACAAAAAGTTAAACTATAAAAGTGTTTTCCTTCCGACAGTGTAAAGGAGAGCGATGTTCAAGTACAAGTCTCGTCCTTGTCCGGGAGAATAGCGCACGGTTACTTAACCTCTGGCTCGCCCACGAACCGGAAGGACAAATCCCAAACCACACCCCGACTCTTTAAGTGCCGTGTTATTAATACTCTGATAACACGGCCAAAATAAAGTCTTGCCCTCTATTGTTTCCCCATAATATGGGCCAAGAGATCAGTAGGTGTAGGCTGATTCCAGTTGCACAAGAAAGACAAGACAAGGACATTCTATTCCTCTGCTTTATTTACAAACGTCTCCTGGAAAAATAAAACCGGCAACCGTACAACTGCCTGAAGAAATGAATTTTTATGCATACGAAACAATTTTGATACATGACACTACTGATATCAAAATATATCAAGATAACTAGAACGATTAACAATGCAAATTCAAGAATAACTTTTCTATGATCAAAAATCAAGTCTACAGACTTCACCAGTTTAGAATAAAATGTTTTGTATCCAAATATATTGTCTCGTGTTTTCAACGATACATAGCTGAGCTTAAAAAGTGATATAATTTATTATTCTAATTATATTATTATGAATAATAATACGAGACGAAATAAAAATAAGTTATAAGTTTTAAATTATTATAAGTTACTTGACGTTACTATTTATTAATAAATATTTAATTCGGTTGGAAACCCGAGAATGTCTTATTCGTAGAATATTGCTGTTGAAAAAGTTTTATTTCACTTTAGTCTCGATGATTGAAGAATATAATCATTTCAATAATGAAGATATGCAGTAACGTATTATTGTATTTTCATGTTGTAATTTTTATAAAAAATACATATAATCTATGAAAATTTAATTTATATGTTCCAAATTATGATGTAGATAAAAATATATTTAAATTGTAATTTAGTTTTTTTTAAGGGCAACAGGCTACATGAGGGTAATCCACGTTGGGCAACTCCCCTTTAATAGCATAGGAAGGGATTTGAAAGGGGGGATGCGGAAGGGTAGAGGAAGGTAGCCAAGGGTTAACTAGGGCCCCCGTGCTATATTTTAAGTATCCTACCCGGCATTCGCCTAAAGAAATGCAGGGAAAACCCTAGAAAAACCAGCATCAGGTAGGTCGGGCATTGGGTACTTGTCCCACGCTCTTCCGATAGCGGGAGAGGAGTTTGCTTTGGGGACGCAGCATTCCCTTCTCCGTGCCTCGACCAGTTTAGGAGGCAGCTGGCCGACTGTTCCAATGGGAATAGCGAACAACTCTTACCGTATGCCAAAGGTCTGTGACCCCGGAACATACACCTCTCAAAACAGGCCGAGGTGCCTCGGCTTGTGGGAACCTTTTGTAATTTAGATTCAGGTCTTGACTTTAAAATTATACGAAAATAATTTCGACTGGATGTTGGAGAAGGATGAAGGTCGTAAGCTTCTAATAAATTGTTTTGAAGAAATCCTAAATTATATTGTGAAAGCACAGAACAAAGGCAGACAAGATTCATCATCGGGAATTGTATGACAGATAAGCGTTTTCAAATAAATATATAAATAAGTACATATTATGATGTGTCTCTTCACAATGAATATCTGACAGGTGAAATATATACTCTTAATTAAATATAAACTCTAGTAGTATTTTATTAAAGGGTTTAGAATGAAAGTCAAATTTTGAACATATAAATAATATTCAATAATTTCATAATCACGTTTCGTAAAACGAAACACAAAATTGTATGTAAATGACGTTACATTAGAAACAAATGTTACAATAGGAGAATCTAGTTTTGGTAAATGATACGCGTATTTATGTGTTTAATATTTGCTTCTCTTCAATACACTTCACGTACATAATTTTAAACAAGGAAATGTTGTTGAAATACCTGTTGCGAGATTTTCATAGTTCATTTTAAGGATACTCAGAATAGAGAAGCTTGATAAATTTCACTTCTCTAACCGAAATGCAACATGTAAAATATCGTAATTACAGATTTAAGTAGCTATGTAAAGTTTGAGTAATTTTAACCGGGGGAAAATCGGAATCTGTTGCAAGTGCCAAGCTACCGAATGTATATGACAACGGAGAACAGTATCATATAAATGTAATAGCACTCTGTATTGCGAAAAAATTTTCTACAAACAAGAAGATCAAATAACAAGAACAGCAGGTGTTTCAGGCCAGCTTAAATGATCCTATAAATCAACTTTCACTTAATCTGCGCAATACAACATATGTCACGCCGAGAACACGTCACTTAGCGGTAGATGGTTTGGTTTACAACAACTTCAGAATAGTATCATTGCCTTTGGACTACAATATGCGATCCTATTTCATTGGTTTAATTATAATTAAATTGCGTTTAAGAAACATCGTACCTGTATCGTTTTTTCTATGAATGATTGAATTTGTTAATACTGAAGTTTAGTCTGTGTTAGTGGCAGATACAATAAAATATGAACTACGCGTAAATTAAATTATAACACACCAACAAAATTTTCAATCAAACCTTCACAATATCATTTATGTAACGTTTCAAAATACCAATCTACCCTCTCGAAGCTATTTTTTTTTTTTTGGGTAATAGGCTACATGAGGGTAATCCACGTTCTGGCAACTCCCCTTTAATAGCATAGGAAGGGACTTGAAAGGGGGGATGCGGTAAGGTAGAAGAAGGCAGCCAAGGGTTAACTAGGGCCCCCGGGCTATGGTTTAAGGATCCTACCCGGCAATTGGCCTAAAAGTGATGCAGGGAAAAACCCTAGAAAACCTGCATCAGGTAGGTCGGGCATTTGGTACTTGTCCCACGCCCTTCCGGTAGCGGGAGAGGAGTTTGCTGTGGGGTCGCAGCATTCCCTTCTCCGTGTCTCGACCAGTTTAGGAGGCAGCTGGCCGACTACTCCAATAGGAATAGCGGACAACTCTTACCGTATGCCCAACGTCTGCGACCCCGGAACATACACCTCTCAAAACTGGCCGAGGTGCCTCGGCATGTGGGAACCTTGGTTCAAAACGGAGAGGAAAAGGCATACCCAAAGGTAGCCCCTTCGTATCTCTCGTAAAAGGTTCTACCTGCGAGAGAAAATCCCTCGCCAGAGTATCTCGAAGCTATTTTTTTTTTTTTTTGGGTAATAGGCTACATGAGGGTAATCCACGTTCTGGCAACTCCCCTTTAATAGCATAGGAAGGGTTTTTGAAAGGGGGGATGCGGTAAGGTAGAAGAAGGCAGCCAAGGGTTAACTAGGGCCCCCGGGCTATGGTTTAAGGATCCTACCCGGCAATTGGCCTAAAAGTGATGCAGGGAAAAACCCTAGAAAACCAGCTATTTTTTTATCTAAAGATTATAAATGCTCAAGAAACTTTAAAGCCTGCGAGAGGATTCTCTCGCAGGTAACCTGCGAGGGATTTTCTCTCGCAGGTAGAACCTTTTAGGAGAGATACGAAGGGGCTACCTTTGGGTATGCCTTTTCCTCTCCGTTTTTGAACTAAGGTTCCCACAAGCCGAGGCACCTCGGCCTGTTCTGAGAGGTGTATGTTCCGGGGTCGCAGACGTTGGGCATACGGTAAGAGTTGTCCGCTATTCCTATTGGAGTAGTCGGCCAGCTGCCTCCTAAACTGGTCGAGGCACGGAGAAGGGAATGCTGCGTCCCCACAGCAAACTCCTCTCCCGCTATCGGAAGGGCCTGGGACAAGTACCCAATGCCCGACCTACCCGATGCAGGTTTTTCTAAGGTTTTCCCTGCATTCCTTTAGGCGAATGCCGGGTAGGATCCTTAAAATATAGCCCGGGGGCCCTAGTAACCCTTGGCTACCTTCCTACACCTGACCGCATCCCCCCTTTCAAATCCATTTTCTATGCTATAAGAGGGGAGTTGCCACTATGTGGATTACATTATACATAGCCTATCTACACCCCCAAAAAAAGCAATTATTGTGTCATAGTTATCTGTTTAAATAGGTTATAGTTCATTGTTGTGATTAAAATTTTCTTGGTCATCAATATTGTTATTTCCATAAATAATTGCTATTTATTTTTCGAGTGTTTTTATAATAACATAAAGTAAATAAATGAACGACATTTATTTACAGACATTTTAAAATATTTTATTCAATATAACAACGAAGTTTCAGTGACTTTTTTACTTCAACCAGTTGTAACCTTTTTGTACTTTCATCAGGTTTTAATCTGATGAAACTCCAAAAATTTACTGGAACATCGTTGTTATATAGAATAATATATTTTAAATTGTTTGAAAATAAAGGTAGTAATTTATTTAATTCATACATAATAACAACAAAATATTAATGTTTTATATTGTATGGCAACTTTATCGTCTGTTGGTTCACTATAGGAGAACTATTTGGATATACACAATTGTTTGAACTGTCTTTAATATTTATGTTCCTCCAAGTTTTAATTCTCTGATGGTATCACACCAAGTGAAATGGATGTATCTGGACCTTAATCCTTATTAAATGTACTGTATTCAGTTTTTATCGTTATATTTTCCATATTCTGTTACAATACTTCTCTATTATTGTTATAAATGCAGTTCGTAAATTATTTTAACAATATTTTATCTTTTTTAATTTCATCTAAGATAACTTCTGTTTTGTCTTATTTTAAAACATATCATTTTACATAATATCATCGCTCTTTCACATATTACTTTCACTTATTTTTCTTCTGCTACTTCCAATATTCCATTTACTTAATTTATGTAAACCATTTATTATTAGTCTTCCAATATTAACTTGATCAGTTCTATATTTATTTCTTTGAGCAAATAATTTATTACCTTCATTATTCTAGGAGTCATCCCTATCGTTTTTATTCCTTACTGCTTCTGTTTTGACTTCCTTCAAAAGAATTTTATTATTCTATGTCAGTTATAGAATGTTTATTTGATCACGATGAAATAACCTGCACGGAACTGATAAACACTAAATTTTAGAAATGTGTAACTTCTCCAATCGAGAGTGATAGCTTTAATACACATTGCTGTATCTCCCGATTATCGAAGCAATATGTGTCGCCATACGTAGCTATTTTATTGACGTTTTGCATTCGCAGTTAATCTGGTTGGGTAATAATTTTATAAATTTATGTAGTTAATAAATATTGTGGTGCCTCAGGTACCTTCTTGTAAAGAAGTAAATGTAAATAATTGTGTTGCCGCTTTGGCGAACTATACATATAATGTATTGTAAAGAATTATTTTATATTGGGCTGGGTGTTTACGTTAAATCAAAAAAATATTATTGGCCATTTAAGACATTTTTATAAGTTTATTACAGTTAGGCATGAAAAACTCTTATCTCAGGCACCTGTGGATTACGTAGAAGAGATTAGCTGCCCGTTATCAAATACGTACTGCTATTTCTGTGTTCTGTTCGTCTGCTGTAGCTCTCGTAACCAACGCACTGACGCCTCCAAATCTCGCAGCTGGCAGAACGGGTTAACTGCAGCGAGATCTAGTCAGGATCACTGCATGGCGTCGACTCAGGGGTTGACCACTGGCTAAGGCGTCGGCCTCCGGGATTTTATTGCAACGTACTCGTGCTGCCCATTTGTGAACTGGAAGACGTGGCACGTAATTCTCGCTCCTCACAGCTTTTGTGCTTCGTGACCTTTTTGCATTATGAGAACTGCACTATGACCGGAGTTCAACACTAACAACTGTCCCTCAGTAGCGCATAGACCAGACTGACTCATTTTATTACGAGCGGTGGAGGTCCGTTAAATTAAAACGTGCGCCATATTGCCAATCTCTGCTGTAGTACTTTAAGAAGCTTCCCATATTTTGCTCATAAACATCGTGAATACACTTCAACTAATTTAGTTTTCATATTTTAGGTCCCTCCATTTATATCCTCTCATTCTTTTTACTTTTTTCATTATTAGAAAACTTGTTCGAAAATGTCATTGTTTCACTGATTCTTCCATTGTTACAAGAGTTATAACACGAAGCTGCAGTTCTGTAGTCAACAGTGGCCAACAATTCAGTCATGTTGAGGCCAACAATCGAGACAGGACACGAAAATTATTTGGATGGAAATATTTGTCTCCTCCACACCCACGCACACCTCGTCCAACATTTCACAAAAAACAACTCCTGGTATCCGTCCGTCAATGTACGATTTCGAATTCTCCAAACTACAGCAGGCAACACTTCCGAAGACAAACCAAATTAAAATCAAAATACACGCGTTACATAATATTTACTTTAATCTGCGGTTTTATTATTCTTTATAGTTTTATCGTACTTGAAAAGTTGTCATTACAGCAATTTTCATCTCCTTGATATGATTTAATATCTAAAATTTGAATGTTGCCTAGGCTTGTAATAATGTTGTTGGTATATGTGTGGCCTCAACGGGAGACAAAAAAACACTGTTAAGCAGGAAGTATTCGAACCTTTCGGAAGACATCTGCTCGCTTGCAAATCCGGTTGGACAACGCGGAAATTGCTCTAAAATATTTGGAGGTAGTCTTTGAAGATAGAGTGACAGAAAGAGTCGCCGCTTTTAGCTAAGTGGTGGGTGATAAGCAAAAGCTCATAGGTGGTGAGACACGGATGTGAACGTTTGTTTATTCAGAACTAGAAGCTTAACTGAAAATATCAACATTTTTGGATAGGAAAATAGTTTATAGAAAGACGGGAGATGACAGTACGAGAGATCAGTTAACATTTTGATTAGAGACGGAGAGGGAATAGTATTAAGAACAAATCAGATTAAAAAATTGAGGTCCACAAAATTATATCTAAGTACCGGTATTTTCTAATTGAGTTATCCTTAAACATTATATAGATTTTCTCTGATGCATGATCCAAGATTTCTCTGATTTTATTTTAAATAAATAAAGTGCTTAAAAAAATCAATTTAAAGTATTATTTAACAAATACTCTATTATTACTAACTCTCGGACGACCGTGTAAAGCTTGGTTGTAATTGTAAAATATTACAGTAAATATAAATCGCTTTATGAAAGAATACTCTTGAGCGTATTCATCTCGCTACGTTTACCTCTATAGCCTATACTATAGTGACGGTTTGGCTGTAGTATTCCTTACTCAAATGGATGAAGGGCGAAATTGCGTCTAAATTTTGACGCACAATTTGCCCTAAACAAAATGTGCATAAAATAAACCCATAAAAAGGCGTGTATAACGTAAATTACTTGCACTTTCCCAGTATATCCTAATGATATTAAACAATGAATTGAAATTGAATTATTCATTAACTTTTTGGAAGTTTGATTATCTGCAATGAAACCTTTCATCAACGTTGTACGTGTCAATTCTATTAATATGTCTAAGTAATTTTTCAAGAATTATTCCCCATTTTCCTGCTAAAACAGTTTTGACGAACATATATTTCTAATTGACAACTATTTTTATTATCTTCGTGATTTTTATTTTACTTAATGATTTTAGATTTAAATTTATTGGTTCAACTTTTTTCTATATTTCTAATCTATCTTCTAATAAATAAAATAGACTGTGTGTTTGTGTGTTGCACATACAAATCTACACCCGTGGAGGAAATTTGACCAAATTTCCTACACATATTGCTTTTGAACCGCAACAAATACTGTGGGTAAGACACATCTACCACCCACAGGGGCGGGGATGGAACTTTTTAGACATGATAAAACGACCGATTTTTGCGTCAGATACATAATTTTCGGGGTCACTGAGATTTCTACCCCTTTCGGTATCCGGGCGGCGGATAGTCTTTACATAAATATAACATTAAAGGAGTCGAATCCGGTGTTATGGATGTCGCTGTGATTAATTAAGACATTCAACTTGCCGTTTAACTCCCCGGGGTGACGTTAGAAATTTTCAAAATGTAAAAACGACCGATATGTTCGTCTAAAGAAAATTTTTCGTGGTCAGTGAGATAGATACCGTTTCTCCAGATATTTTTGTATATCATTTCAACTCCTTTCAGCAAAGGAGAACTCTTAGGGATTGGGTTGGAGGAGCACTACCAAAAATAACGCGAAAACAACTGAGATTTGAATCGAATACTGGATTATGGATATCGCTGAGTTTAACTATGACAATCCGGCAAAGCCGGGCACCCAGCTAGTACTGAATAAACAGGACAAGTCAAATTACATACATATTTAATAATATATACTATATATTTAATAATATATACTATACGTGTCATCAACTATGAAATAAAATCAACGAGAATACACAAATTACAACAATTCGGAAAATAAGTATAAAGAAAAATAATAAATTTTCAGCCTTTACTCTACAGCCTTGTTCAGAGCTTTCCATGACTAAGACGACTGCCATACTCAGTTTTCATTACACATTCCGGATTTGTTTTGGAGGGGTACATGGTCAGTGCGTCGACTCTCCTCGACTTCTAATCCCAGGATTTTAACATATCGAACACATCAATGCCCATGTCAGGATTCGAACCCAGGACGTCGCATGCCGTGACGTTGACCATTACACCACAGCTAGTTGGCAAAGTAACTAGTATTCAAATTGAATAATAAATAAAACCGTTAATTATACTTGAGAAAATATACCATTAAAAGGAATGAAAAGGGAAGATCTCGTGACAAATTTTAAAAAAACTTAAAAAATAAAAAATCTCTAAGAGACTTGTTGGCACAAATAAGTTGTACTTTTAATTTGACACATTATTATTATTGACTTAAGATAAAGAATAGCTTTTCAGTCAGACGCGTAAATGTTTAGTATAGAAACCAAGAAACGGTCAGAGATTCGCTATTATTACTCAGTTCACCACTCGGCTTCAAGACACCTCGCTCTCATCAGAGTAATGATATATTGAGGAATGAAATGAGAGAAAAAATTATAACGAAGTAATATTTAGTACATAATTACCGACAGGATTCCTCTTACATGAAATTGTGCCAGGGAAAAGGTAATTAAAATATTCACACGATCTTTACAGCGTGGCGGAATTTCGCTATCAAATATTACCAGGAAATATTAATATTATTTTGAATGTCATATAAAGAATTGCATTAAAATTTTATGAATTAGGATTTGAATTTACTTAGGCTTGACTAGTTGATTAGATCGTGTGACTTTATTTAGAATCTAGACTACTCTTGATATCTTTGCGAAAGACCGTCATCTAGATCCCCATATTTAGATTTGAGATGGGTAACTGCCATTGGCAATTAAAATTTCATTTTAAAGGAATAAAATTCTCATTGATAAATGGGAATGAAATAAATTGCGTTTTAAACACAAAAATTGGTGGTAGGACCCAAATTATCTCTTCTCTACCGGATAAGCGCCACTGTACGTAAATTGTACTCCAGTAACATGCCGTTTGGTTTTATTTAAATAATTCTAAATTCCTTCTTCGATAACTGTATGCAACAAATGACGAAGGTCTTTTTATACGGGATCAGTGGACTCTGAGCAAGCATAGAAGTCATATTTGGATATTGGCATAGGCACCGGTCAAACCTGTCCTTCATCAACATTCCTCATGACTCCTCCCTTCAGTAGTATTTAATAAATGTAATCCTCAAGATATTACACAACTCGATGAAAAGTTACATTCGTAAAAAGCCTCATGAAAATCAAACCCAGTATATTGAGCTTCAACTGATGAAATCATTAGAGGAGAATTTGTGACAGATACATGGTAATTATATGCATTCAAATAATTAAGAAAAATATTTAATTTTGGTCAAATTACCTATACAGTGAATAAATTAATTTTCAAATCATTCCCAGTGGGCTGTAAAATAGAGGGGGATTTTATTATTAACATTGTACACGGATATGAAATCCGGAATACGACTCCAATTTTTAGAATTGATATTAAATAAGCAAAGTGCGAATAAAAACTATTGAAGTATCTAATACGAATGTAGTTGTTGTTTCTTTTGTAATGTGTTTTATATTGTACATAGAATTTCACACGTCAAAGTTATTAACTATCACAAAATGGTTCGTTTATCATGAAAAAAGAAAATGCAAAGAACTGTTATACAGATTTTTCGAATGTATTACATTTTCATATTCTCATTTGACATCTAGGTCTGTGAGGCGATTTAGAAAATAATTTTTAAATTACTAAAAATAAATTTCAATTAGGAAAACGGAACTATACGGTGTTATTGTCGTACATATTTAATTGTCTGTAACACTGAGACACGATTTTTCAGTTTCATGCAAGGAAATATTGCGTGAATAAAAATTACGTGTGACAGTAGTTAGTCACTGAAAAATAAATTATTTTTCTGTGGTGGTATACGGAAAAAATTGGCTATGCGTCAACGAGTAAAAATATGTATTTTTTTCAATTACTATTGATTACTCAAGCAATATGCTTTATTATATTTTCTTTCAAGATGTAGAAGTGAAAATAAGAGAATACAACGTGATAATTCCAGTAAATTGATATCACGCTTACACATCACTAGAAAGTATTTTGTGAACATAGAGAGAGTTTGAAACTATCTTAGTTTCTCGAAATTTGTCCTTTTTTTTAATAACCTTACTGCGAGGGCGATTAAAAAGTAATGCATGTTATGGGCCTTTGGACTTTAATTATGGGGATGTGCATCCAAATCAAACATTGCAATCATCCAAAGGTGCCAATCCAAAATACTCCGTCAAATTACTAACGCTCCATGGTATGTAACCAACCTCACTGCATATCGATCTTCATGTTCCTACGGTGCAGGAAGACATCCGAAAGAAAGCCATCAAGCACCATGCAGTACTGGACAACCATCCTAACCCGATACTGGACCAACTCCTAGAACCAATGATGAGCAAAAGACTGAAGAGAATTAATTTAAGAAATAGATTCCTTTGGTTGTTGTTGTTTTCTTTTCTATCATGTTTTAAATTCTACAGGCGATATCATTGGATATCATCTCCCTGATAATGTTATTGCTACCAGTACAATCCAGTACATCCAGTACACGGTGACGTGAAGGCTTCTTATCGGAGATCGGCCTTTTACGTGATGATCTGTAACGTCGCTTCTAAATAACAAAACAAAAAGTTGCTAATTAAATAACACACGTGTTTGCTGCTCTTCTGTGAGCTTCGACGTCTACTATGACGGAAATTACAACGCAGCATCACGGGATTACACATCAACGCAAAGGCCACACTCATTGAAATCTCTGCAATAAATCAGAGTACATCACCAATCGGAGGGTTTCGTGCTCAAATACATTCTACGTTTAATAGTCATCAACTATTTGACCAGTTATAGAAAATTTTAGACATATTATCACTTACGATACTTACGAGAAAATAGTTCCCACCACAACCCTGGGATGAAGAGATATCTAAATAGTATCAAATAATAATTATAATATTATTAATATAATATAATTTAATTAAACTTTATAAACCATAGAAATTAGCGTCTGTTAAAAACATTAAATACGACCTTTACACGGAAAAACTTTAAATAGAGAAATAATAACTAAAAAAATTTAAATTTAAAAGTTCCGTACCTAAGACACTGTTTTTTTTTAACGGCGAAAAATCACTATACTGTACTGTGATACAAATTTACAAAGGAGAGAATATGAAAGAAACAAGAAAATTGGAAACCATTACCCAAACTAAAAACTGAACAACAAAATTGGAAACAATAAACAGTGGTACCAGTAAATTAAATCCAAAAATTACTGTTTAGTTCGTCGAAATATACATAAAAATATAAACAATTAAACTTGAAAAGAATATGTTAACTTTAAAAGTTGATCAAACTTAAATATAACCAGGAATTAACATCTGTTAAAAAATGCACATCAGAAAGTCCGGCACATTTAAATTTTCTTAGTTATTAGTTATTGTTTTAGTTAAGTTTTTCTGTATGAAGATCGTATTTCGTATTATTACAAATTCAACTTTATTAATAAAATTTTATTTTAACAAATAACTCAACAGCAAAATTAAATAAGCAGTATTATGCATTATTTAATTTTCATAAATTATTTTACCCAACATGTAACTAAGCATAATGTATTCTTCAGTAAGATTTAAAAAATTGTGAACGAAGTAATTGTTTGAATCATACGTTTGCCCCTTATACTCAGGCAGAAGTCGTATAATTTGAGTCTTCGTATGATACTGAGATTAGAGAGAGGATTATTTTTCTGGATTCAACGGATGAACAACGTATGTCCAGCTGTATAATAAGTTTTTCGGGTGTTAAAACCGTAGGAAACGGAATGTAGAATAACAATCAACTTAGGGAAGGAGCAAGATCCAACTCCTGAATTTTAAAACAGCTGATGAACGTCATTCAAATAAAAGGCTTGGACTAATCAAGGCTGGTGACCCTATACGAACTAGAGACGATTTTTTTCAATACTATTGTCCGTACATGTTGAATCATACATTTTCTATTAGAACATTTTCTGATGACGGGGTTTTCAAGTTTCCTGAAACAGTTGGGACTAGATAACAGAAACATTTATTTGTGTACACATAATTTTCTTTCAGGTGGTATACTCATGAATTTTTTATAAGAGTCAGTACGTAGTGTTTTGCCCAACGTGGATTACCCTCATGTAGCCTGTTGCCCTAAAAAATAAAAAAATAAAAAGTTCTGCTAATTGATATAAAATGAAGAGTCAGTGCCCGGACCTGCCGTCAGCGCTGGACCTGGACCAGGAAGATTTAATGATCCATGGTCGCCTCCGCTGGCCGCCTCCGCACCTCACAGATATGGTCACGCCACGCCACGACAGCGCCGCGCCCTCCCTGCCACCTCACAGCCATCTCCTCAACCTAAAATGGCTTTATATCACACTGGCGCCTCCACACACAGTGACCAACCAAGAATATGACAACGAACAATGTTTCCAATATACGGACGAAAAATCAGATAATTCTCCTAGCCCAGAAACAGCTCACTACAGAAATCTTACTGAAACAAAACAATTACATCACACCGAATAAATCCAAGAAACGGATAAATTCATTTGACACGAGGGTAGTAAGAAATTATATCCATGTTACAAGAACTCGATAATTTTGTTCTTCCTATGGTAGTTACTTAAGGAAGGTATCCCTAGCAGTTGGAATATTACGCGGTTTAGTCTAGTTTTATTATATTACACAAATGTGAACCTCATATTTTAAATCAATATTATGGTGGCCAGTGGCAGCTGGTGCATTATGTGCTCATGTGCTACAGCACAAAAATTAATTTAGGTAAAATTAAATTTTCTAAATTTTAAAACCCTTTATAATAATTGTGTTTGAAGAGAGCGAATTTCTGCTTATATTTCCAACTATTATTAACTGCACGCCTTGCGGTGCACTCCCTCGCACGCTGTGTGCTACCACTGTTGTAGCACACGTTCTGTCAGGAATAAGAAATGCGCAATATTTCGGTGAACCCCCTTCAACCCGTCAAGTAACAAAAATGCTTCTTTCGGTGTTCACTTCAGATGAAAACATACAAAACAGATGCGACCGCATCAGGCAACACAACCAGCGAAATAAAAATAAATGTAAACCATTTAGTAATTAAAAATCTTATTTTAAAATAGTTTATATTTAAAAAACATAGTATTCCTAAATTTTTCGCAATACTTAAAATAACAATTACAGTTTACTTTAAATTAAAAAAAAACATTCGAAAACTTGTTTCATACTGAGTAAATGTACCGCACAAACCTACAAACAATACTGCCAATATGCGTTGCCTGTTTCTGAAGTATAATGTATTTTAATTTTTACGGAGGAAAAATACTTTTGTGTAAAAACAGTGTGTTAACTTGGTGCTAAATTATTCCGCTTTTAAAAATTAGAGACTTTCGGAAACTATGTAGTCCGAATTCGCAAGTGGGTAAATTACCGGTTGCATTATTTGCCCAGAGTATAGTTAACATTATCGCTATTTTTCATAGTTATCTTTGGTTGGGGTGATGCAACTCATAACATAAAAAGTTCTGTTGGTATATATATATATATATATATATATATATAAATTAGTATTATAGTAAGCAGTGTAAGGCAATAAAACTTTCACGGACCGACCTTAGACCCACAGTGTTATTAAATGAAATTGGATATGCTCCGAAAACAAATACCTAGCAAATTACCTTTGTTCAAACAGATCTTACAGGAAAAAAAGGAGCCATTCTTGTTTGCAATTATGAGTCATTTCAGTATTAGATATTAAGAAATCTCAAGAATTGCATGAAAAAAATTGAAATTACCGCAAAAAAATCTAATTCGACTGATGAGCCAATCTTAACTCCAATTTTAAATACTTCCTCTAGTATCAATTACCTATTATTTATTATCACGGAGAATAACTTCTTTCTCATATTCCTAAATACGCGCTAAGCGACCGGCAACCCACGAATGTACGAAAGTACAAAGCAAATACGATTTACAACTGAAAAAACCTTTTATTTTTTCAAAATTTCCTTAAACGGTAATGTTATGTAAGTGCTTCAATGAAATTTCGTTGTTTGTTCCAGTTTAGAGAAAAATCAATTCCAGGCACTCGATCGACATACGATATACATACTGTCACACACGTCTCCATTGCTATAGAATAAATTATTATAACATGTTTAATTGCTCTGACACGAATATTTAAATTAACCTGATTATTCTTTAACAAAACTCAATAAACCGTAATAAACAAGAAAGTGCATATATAATTTTCTCATTAAAAAATTAAACATCCGATTATTAAGGAGGAAACTAAATCTAAATAGGCACTTTGGACGATTGGATTGTTTCATAGAACTTCGCCCGGGATCGAAAAAGTTTTGTCCCGACGTTATATGTCAGGTTTGACATTAACAGTATATATTAGAATTCTTTTAATGGATTCAAATCCTTTTGATTAAATTTACTTTAAAATGAAAAAAATTACGTTTGATTGGCTAGTGAAGTTGTGTTGCTCTAAGCTCTTACGTTTTTTCTGCACCTGTTGAAAGGAACCAGGCTTCCAGAAACGTTGTGTGGTATTTATATTTTCACTTCTTTTGTCTGCTTTTTTTTAAAAGTAACAGGCTACATGATGTTAATCCACATGGTGGCAAGTCCCGTTTAATAGCATTGAAAGAGATTTTTTTTTACGGTAACAGGCAACATGAGGGTAATCGACATGGTGGCAACTCCCCTTTAATAGCATAGGAAGATATCTGAAAAGAAGGGTAGAGGAAGGTAGCCAAAAGTTAACTAGGGTACCCGGGCTATATTTTAAGGATCCTACCCGGAATTTGCCTAAATGTAATGCAGGGAAAACCCTCGAAAAACCTGCATCAGGTAGGTCGGGCATTGGGTACTTGTCCCACGCCCTTCCGATAGCGGGAGAAGGGTTTTCTGTGGGGATGCAGCATTTCTTTCTCCGTACCTCGACCAGTTTAGGAAGCAGCTGGCCGACTGTTCCAATGGGAACAGTGAACAACTCTTACCGTATGCCCAAGGTCTGTGACCCCGAAACATACAAGAACAGGACGAGGTGCATCGGCTTGTGGGAACCTTAGGTCAAAAACGGAGAGGAAAAGGCATCCCCAAAGGTAGCCCCTTCGTATCTCTCCTATAAGGTTCTGCCTGCGAGAGAACATACCTCGCAGGTATTGCCTGCGAGAGAATAGCCCTCACAGACTTGCATCGAAAGGGATATTTTTTTTAGGGCAACAGGCTACATGAGGGTAATCCACGTCCCCTTTAATAGCATAGGAAGGGACTTGAAAGGGGGGATGCGGAAGGGTAGAGGTAGGTAGCCAAGGGATATTAGATCCCCCGGGCATTCGCCTAAAAGTAATGCAGGAAAAACCCTAGAAAAACCTTCATCAGGTACTTGTCCCACGCCCTTCGGATAGCGGGAGAGGAGTTTGCTGTACGGACGCAGCATTCACTTCTCCGTGCCTCGACCAGTTTAGGATTTTGGCTATCTTTTTTAGTATTATTAAATTGATTTAGACTGCGATTTTTAATAGCAAATTTGCCGACTATTGCTGGTAACTTGAGTAGGAACACATATCCATAAATCTAACCAGGTTTTGCTGTTTACTCGAAGCAAATTACCCGATGTAAATTTATATAATGCCATTCTCAATGAATCACAAGGCATGTAGGGTCATTGAAGGACAATATGCAACCCATGCCCACATTTTCCTACGAATAGTAAGGTATTATTCATCGCTCATTTACTAGACACTATTCATCAGCGATGTGAGAACTTGTGGAAATTTAATATTGAAATTTTAATTGCAAATATTTAACATAAATTCCCCGTTTCAGAATTTGTTAAATTTGCATTTAATGTTGAGAAAAATACTTGCAGAGTAATAGTGTAAGCAATAAAGAGGAATTAACGTATTTAAAATGGACATCATAATGCATCATTCGTGTCCTATTTTATAATATCAGGCTAACAGTAAATTGTATGTTATTGTGTGTATTTTATGTAGTCAAAGTGACCTATATATTCTTTAATTATCGACATCACTTTTCAATCTTTCAGTATTTCAGGGCTGCTTTTGAATAACGTAGGTTGTTCTATCTCAGAACATTTACATTTGTTACTTAATTTACGTTGGACTCTTTTGCGCTAGGATCTAATATAATCTGTACGGCTGTATGAATATAGTAGATCCGAAACTTAGCAGTGTAATAGTGACGTATTAATATCAATTAAGATTTGTGACAATTGTTTCGTCATTTTAGATTGTTCAGTTTATTAATCCATACACTTTCAACGTTCGTAAATTTAAATCTAACGTAGTTTAAAAATTAACAATTGACATAGGAAATAAACTGAATTTTTTGGAAATAAAAAAAGGAGCTTCAGTATAAAAGCGGGAAAATAAAACAAATAATAAATAAAATAAAATACTTATCAATTAATTAACAAACTTGTAAATTCATTTAAGTGCATTGTGTGAGATTAATGGGAAAATCATAATAAATATTAGAAAATTTGTAATTCAGGACTTTGAAGAGTAATATTAGTTGCGGCCTTACTACCCACATGTCGGCTCCATTTACGAGGAAAGCCATCCATCATAAATGCTACAACTTTTCACGGTAATAACGACTTCGTTCGGCGACTTTGACTTAGACAGTAAAATCTTACGGCCAAGGTCGAAAATGTAATTTTGGTGGCCAATGGCAAGGATACATTGTAGGAAGATCAAACAGTTCTTCATAATAGTTAATCTAAATTTAATTACATTTGTCATCTAAAGGTATTATTCCAACAAGCATGACAACGCCATTAAGGATATTTGGCAAAGTATTTCATTATATGTAATATTTATTTTGAAATAAACTGTGATGGTTGTAGGAAAGAAGTGCCGAAAATTTGATTTGCGAAGTGTTTCGCATGTGAGTGGTGACAGAATATTTTTCTAGTATTTTGAATTTTGTTACATAATTAAATTGTCTGAAGTTTAATTACTGAATATTTAGAAATTCTTTAATTATTTGACGAATGAAACGATTCTTACACGCAATGAAAATGGTTTACTTTGTGTATTTTCATTCACTAATGTGTTATGGTATCGCAAATTGGGGCGATTGCTTCATAAGCACTGAAATATTCAAATTTACAAATATTAATACTACGAAGTGTATATAGTCATGAAATTTTAAAATATTGTAAGAGGAAACATAAATCCGTTGCAAACGAATGTCGGATTTCCTGTATATGAGACTAGAAATCGATCAGGAACTAAAATCTGACGAACATTGCCTTGCTCCCTACCAGAAAACTATTTATATAATAGTCTTCCTTCGGAAGCGAAGAGCAATAATATCTACAAGAGTTTTGGGAATCAGTGAAATAATATTTTATTGAAAGCGTGTTTTTCTCAGAGCAGGAATGTCCTGAGCGATCGCCTTAGAGTAGAATTTGTTTTTCTGCAAAGGTATTTAATGTGCTGCTTTGTAAAATATTCTATTTCGTAACTTCTATACTTTCTCTTCATTATTTCTGCTCTCTTCTTTGTTTGTTTCTAATAGTTCTGGAGTTGTTCAGATTTCTCGTCGTTAAGCTTTTATAAGTGACTTGCGCGTCGTTTGTGTGTGTGAACTAGTGTGTGTGTTGTTTTGTGTTCCTCGGTATATATAGTAATACCAATGAAACAGGCTATTAATTGTTTTTAATAATTAAATTGTTAGCGGTACGAATGCGTAAAGGCGACAATCAAGGCGGGTTTTGTTCCTTGGTTTAGCAATGGAAACTGAAAAACCGCGCGCTTGGAGAACAGTCAGTCTGCACGGAGATACGAGACAGAACGGTCCACATAAAGTAATAACACCGAAAAAATTTGCTTACATAAAAGCATGAATAGTGTAATCCAGGAGGTCCAACGGCGAGATATGAATGTTTATATAAAACGCGAGTAAACAGTTTGGCGGAGAGATACATAAAATCGCAATTTGGAAGCAGAAGTTTTGCTGCCCAAATTGTACTAATTGTCGCATCGAGAGACTTTGGGGAAATCTACATCCAGCAACCGGCTGAGGGTGGACTAATTCCGGATAGCAGAGACACGAGAGGGCAACGACCACGTGTATTCAAATTTTAAAGTGTAGAATCAGTGAGTAATGAATGGCCTGTTTTAGTGAGTGTTAAATTCAAGCAAGAAGAATCCAAACTGGTACCAGAAGTACTGTCGTGAGTACAAGACAATTATTAATAATTGTAAACAATAATTAAAGTGTATAGTCAGATTTCGTTCCTGTTTTTATTTTCATTCGTTTTCTTTTGTTGCTGGTATTTTAATTTTGTATTCCTTAAACTTCAATGAATTGAATTGTTAATGTTTTTATTGGAGTGTTCTTATTATCAAACCCAGTTATGACCCTGAGATATAGAGATTCGACGTATTTGATTGTAGTGATATAAGAACTGTATTTTCATAAAATTCCACGAATTAATAAATGAAAAATTAAAGTATTTGTTGTTAACTTGATGAAATTCTGCGTGCAAAATAGATCTTATACAATGTAAATTTATCAACAATAATAAATTTTTTTAATTTAAATCATAAATTAATTTTGTTAATTATTTTAATGATTTTAGACCACCTTTTTAATCATTATATATTTGACATCTTCAACGTGTGGCTAACTATCATTCAAATTTAAATTAATTTTTTTGTGTTAATTGATGAATTTAATTAACCCTATCAAGGTGTTTATTACATAAATAGCTTCACCAAAGTAGGCAAATTAATCGTTAACCTGTTGGTAATTACAATATGTGTATATATTTTTGTGATATAAATGTCATAAAGGATTCCATCGCCATGAACGTATGGCGTTGTATCAAAATAACTGAGTAAAAGTAACGTTCTATTCTCCAAGCGACTAGGAAATTTCATAATATCCAAAACTAATGTATTTAAAACTTTTATAGATTTTACAGATGAATACGGTTAGAATAACCGAAAGCTCCTGACGAACAATTTCAAAATCCTGACATTTTAATGTAATTTACATTGAAATAAAAATTTTATATGTGAGTGTGATTTAAAAAGAGTATAATCATTTATAATGTTAATAGAAGAATATTAATATGTATTTTATAACATAAAATAAACAATAATAAACTTAATATTTAATATAATATGACAATTAACATTTAATAAATAAACAATACAGCAAATAGTCAGAAAAAAATGTTTATTAATTTATTATTATAATTTTCATTTCTAAATAATTTCATAAATTTTGCTTATTTAGGTATATTAACTGATGAAGTCCCAATATTGTGGACGAAACGTCGTATTGTAATGATTTTTGGTATTAATTATTTAATGCACATTTGTTTGAAATATTGGCTATTTTCGTTTATTTATTAAATAATGAATAGGCTACTCTTTTACCTCTGTAAATGTAAATATTCTTGGTTTTTTAAACTCAATTACAGAAAAAAAACTTTGACACCTTGTTCATTGCATGTAAGTGAGGCGTGTCTTTTCTAAATTAGGCAATAAATAACTAGAATTAATTACAATTTTGAGGATATAGATTTATTTTTTGGTCAAAAACCGATGCTTTTTAGCAATACCATTGAAATAGTTATAGGACTGGAGTATGTATATGATGACGAGGATTAATTTAGTTATTCTTCAATATACAGAAAATCAAGAAATATGCATTACATACGTGGTTACAGACATTATAACCTATTTATATTTATTATTTTTACGAAACTCATAAATATTTTGTTAGACACTTGTTGGGGTTCGTCCTTTCAGAACAATCATTTGGGAAATAGCTATTAATGGTGTAACGTCATGGCATAAAGAGACAAAATATGTGAAATTCTAGGCTATAATTTATGGGGTAGAATAAAGAGAAGCGGTTTACACTGTCACGATCATTAAAATAGCAAAATAATGCTATGATATAATATATATATATATATTGTATATCATAGTATTATTATTCTTCGTTAATATTTTAATAATAAGTAATGTTATCCCATTAACAACGTAAGACAGAATTAACGTTTTTAATTAACCGTATAATAACTGTTAAAATCAAATATACCTGATGTGGTGTTTTCTTTCTTCTTAGTGGAGTTCGATGGCCCAAACTTGCCTCGAAGAGAAAGTTATTTAGACTTATTTTCAAAGCATCAAATAACTTCTTAGCGTCACGTTACCCAAGTCTTATACAATATCTAGGAGGCCAGGTTTGCTTCTTTGCCTTAACCACAAAGGCGCGGATTGTTTTCCTGTTCCAGGCGGTTAGCTTTTGTCGCTCACATCTTTCATAAGGATTATTACCGTCCAGGTAACACTGACAGAGCTTAAAAGTTTATTTGCTTAGATTAAGTTACTAAAAATCTACAAATAAATTGTGAATTTTGAAATTGAAGTGTTAGATTGGAAAATCTAACACGCAATAATTTTTTTTTCTTTGGATTATTGAATAAAATTACAGAATTACTAATAGTAACTCAATTTGGCTTGTATTAAATATAATTAATGCATAATGAGAAAATATCAGTATTTACTAAAATTTACACGTAAACAGTTGTATAATTTGTTACTTGAAAAATTAGAGTAAAATAAAGTCTATCGTTCGGTTTGTGCACACGTGGTGTTGAAAATCATATTTTTTTAAATTAAAAAAAAATTATTTCGTAATATTTTTTAAAAGTAAAAGTAATAAAAAATGCATTTTATTTAAACGTAATATAAAAATAATTTTAATTGTTTGTTCAATATATATTATTATTATTTAATTTTATTTACAGTCGCATAAGAAACAAATAGATATCCTAATTTACAATAAGAATAATATTTCAATTTAAAAATAATTATTGTATAATGGCCAAAAGTCGGATGCAAACCGCACTTTAGAAATTTAAGTAAATCTCAATTTTTATGTAATATATTATACAACTGAAGAGGTACTTGAATATAGGAATTAAACGTTTTGTAGTTAAACGTTTATTTTAATTTTAATAAATACTTGCTTTTGGTCATTATAACTAATTATTTTTACATTTAATACAAGCCAGTAATGAGCAATAATAAATATACTATGATCAGGCAACGCATGCGATTGTTATGACGAACCTAATTGGAGAATTCCCGAAATCAGAGGGATACAATGTCAATGAAAAATATTTCCTATAATATCATTTTTTTCTGTCGTTCCCTACGTAGACATCAACTAGTCTACGTAGTTGTACCACTTGAATGGAATCCGTAACTAATATTCATGGAAAACCATTTATATAATACCTTGCTCAAGGTAGCTGTTCTTATTTTGTAAGGTTTGACGAGAAGGAATAAAGTTCGGACACCAAGTATGAAGATTTCACTACACGGTAAGCGTTTTGGTGACCAACCGGGTGAGACGTACTGTAACATCGATATTTGAGTTGGCCGTTTGAAGGAATAAAAATTTAGTCACCCTCTAGATCAACCGAGAAGTGTTTATGCATCAATATCTCCTGGAAAGGGGACATTTCTTTTGAAAAGTACGGTTACATTTCCGGAAAAGACAGATTATTTAGGTTAAAGTAATAAAAGGAAAAGTGTCCGTGATGAGAAAATTTGTGGGAAGCATGTTTGTGGAGATACCATCAAGTAACGGAGTGTAAGAGGCTGTGGCCTAGGTCGCTACAGATGGTATCACCAGAGATGACAATGAAAAGGCTACTGCCCCTTCCGTGGTATGTGAGGCCTCTCGTATTCCGCAAAGTTGTTTCTTGAGGACCGTAAAAGTTTATCTGTAGGCGTGCAAAGGTTGTTGAACGTCTCTTGGGCAACACGCTTCTCCTCATTTGAAACGCACTCTTCTGTGACTGAGGAGATCGCCAACTCTAGTTTCCTTTGTCCTAGTCTCTGAGAAAGGCTATTCCAACGTCGTTGACGAACCGGAAAGCTTACAAAATAAGTATATAGCTGATATAAACACTGTTATAGTGAATGAACAATGGTTACATGAATTATATAAGAACACGAGGTCCGAAATAGTTCCATTATGTTCATCATCAAAATCTACTCTTATACACCGACGGATCCAAAAATGACATGGTAACTGCAAGTGAATTCTTTTCATCCGACTGATGATCCAACTCAACTTGCGACCCAACATTCTCCATCAACACGGCCTTAGATTTGTGCCATGCACATGGCAATAGAACAAATTGATTCATCCAACTTAAACAAGCATACAATCCTCAGCGAATCATCTCGCTACCATTCAAGAAGTCACTAAGAAAGATGCATCATTAGAGATAGATAAGCTAATCCAATATATTTACCACCAAATCAACAAATCTGGCAAAACAGTCATAGTAACATAGATTCCGTCTCATTAACGTATCAGTAGCAACAATATAGCATACTTAAAGTCCACTTTACCACGCAACCCATCCATTAACCTAACCACAAGATCAACAAACACCTACGAAGATCTCTGGAAAAGTTCCCGGATAAAATTCTACACCACTGGAACACAAACGGAGAGAAGGAAAAGTTAGAAATATCCGCCAATAAATCAAAGAATTCCAATCAATAAAAACATACCCCAAAGCCTTCCGAAGAGACCAGTTAGTGTTATCAAGAATCAGGCCAGAACACTGAAAGATGACACCCCTTCACATAAGTGTCTTTGCAACTCCCCAGTTACGAAAGGAAACATGTCCTACGCAATAAAAACCTCTCACAGAAGTTATACATTCAACTAAACGTCGATGACTAATGAATTTCCGGAGCTGACTAACTGTTACGGTGATATATAGGAAAAATAACATTTTTTAATACTCTCAATATGTACTAAATATCGGTAAACAGTAGTCGGTAATGACATCGCTGTCGATGCTTCACAAAATAAAATAAATTTAAAAAAACGACAGATGAATTCCAATTTGTACAATATCGAGTTGAAAATGAGTTTGAGAAATGCAATGAAATAAATCAATCTCTTGATACGTGAAATTTCACGGTTCACAGAAAATTGTGAAGGAACGTTGCGTTACAAACGGAAAGAAACTAATGTATTTTATATCATGAACTGACCGAGACATTCAGCCTGAAATATTTTAAAGAATCGTGAAATATAGAAAAAAAATTTAACCCATTGAAACTCATCAAGGAATTGGTGAGGCTGGCAGTTACTGATAATGTAATCAGCAGTAAGGAGGATGTCCCGTGTCCTGCTCCTGCCTCTTTCTTTTCTGGGATAGCTAAAAATTCCTGGATTTTAAAGAAAATCCACCAAGCACCATGGATAAATTGATAGAAACGAATTCGGCAAGAGATCAACAAAATTTAGTTGGAAATTCTACGGAAAATTCATGGACAACTACGTTCTGCTCTACGACCTACGGTTCTGTCAGAGTCTGAACTCCGACAGAACCGTGAACTCATTCACGATGGTACCAACTTCAAAAAACAAAAGTTGCTCAAATGCACTAAAAATTTTCACTGTTATGCATTATATTTTTGTTTAAAAATTAAGTGAAATATTTTTCAATATTTTAGCGTTTTTTAAACATACCCGTTTTAAAGAAAGCATATTAAAATTAACAGGTTCTTTTATTAGAATGTAGTTATAATTTTGTTGAGGTTATAGATCAGCATAATTTATTTATTATAATGCCAACATTACCATTTTCAAGGACTTATAATTATATATATAATTATTAAAAATCTCTTAATAGCAATAAATATGATAAATTTTTTCTATATATTGGTCCCTTAATTACATAAAGTCAGACATACCACATATATAAATAACATAATCTAAATAAATAAAACGCCGAGTCCTCAATCTTTATAAAATTAAATATGCAGTTAGAAATATACAAGCTTTTAAAAAACAATTATTTTCAACAATTACAAACCATTTGCTGTGTATTCATAATTACATTAATAACAGCCATAATAAATCTTTTAATAAACCCAATAACGGAACTTTAATTTATATAAATATGCTGTCTAAACAATTAGCTAAAATATTACAAATCCAAATACATACGAATTGTTGATATAAAACTTGAAATATTCGTAACATTACATTTTTAAAAACCTTAGACAAAGTTACACTTGAATGAGGCAATATTATTATTACAGTAAAATTATAATAATTTTTCTCTAATCGAAATTATTAAAAACATGTCTTTTACAACATAATATTGAAACCAATTTTTACGAAAACACTATGTTCTCTGGCTCAATAAACATTGGACTCAGAAAATGCATTTAATTTTAGTGAGCAAGTATTTTACAATATAAAAACAATTCTCTACCGCAGCCTTCAGATTTTAAGACCACAGAAACTTTGAGTTCATATTCATATTGATATCTAAACCTGGTGATTAACCGTGAAAACTTCATTAATAAGAAGAAAACTTGTAGAAAAAAAGTGCCGCATCTGTTTCAAACAAGGTTTAGTGTAATCCAGCGAATTTGTAAATTACAATATGTTCTTCACTATTGGACCGGAAAGAATGTCGTGAGTGAATCTGATTTAGCTTAAATTGTTATAGTTAAAATTATTATTAATTTTTATAAATTATATATATATATATACTCTCCGTTTTTGAACTAAGGTTCCCACAAGCCGAGGCACATAGGCCCGCTCTGAGAGGTGTATGTTCCGGGGTCACAGACCTTGGGCATACGGTAAGAGTTGTCTGCTATTCCTATTGGAATAGTCGGCCAGCTGCCTCCTAAACTGGTCGCGGCACGGAGAAGGGAATGCAGCGTCCCCACTGCAAACTCCTCTCCCGCTATCGGAAGGGCGTGGGACAAGTACCCAATGCTCGACCTACCTGATTCAGGTTTTTCTAGGGTTTTCCCTGCATTTCTTTAGGCGAATGCTGGGTAGGATCCTTAAAATATAGCACGGGGACCCTAGTTAACCCTTGGCTACCTTCTTCTACCCTTCCGCATCCCCCCTTTCAAATCCCTTCCTATGCTATTAAAGGAGAGTTGCCCAACGTGGATTAGCCTCATGTAGCCTGTTGCCTAAATATATATATATATATATATATATATATATATATATATATATAAAGGTTATGCTATCTTTGTGTTGATAAATGTTTATAAAATTCAAATTGACCGAAGCGTTGACCTTATAATAAAATTAATTGCAGTTCATGAACAGTTTTCTTCAAATTAAACGAGATTTTTGTATAACAATACATTGATATATTATTGAAATTCTGAAATAATCTGTTATTTTATCACACAGACGAATAAATTTATCTTAAACATTCAATTATAGCTTCAGATTAAATTATTTTAAATTATACCTCGCAATAAAGCATTTTAACAATTGAAAATGATTATATGTAAGTTACGTACTATGTTCTAATATAACTCGTATAGTAGGACAACAAAATTTTAATATTTTAGATTATTTCGTGCATCGAATTAGGATCTTGAAATGATTCATACGACTGCAGGGCTAAAATATGCGTAGAGGAAAACAGAAATTTGTTTATTTGGAAGTATATTGTAGTAGAATGGACGAATATATGTAAAATTAAATTTTGAACGGAATAAGTGAGAGAAACGGTCTAGGGAAAATGTTAACCGTAATACGGTAAGAGACAGTGAAGTCGCTCAGAAATTGGTAAATGCAATTACAGCATGCAATCCCCGTCCGATAAAACGCACTTTTTCCAACGCTTTTTCCAGACCTCGAGGAGTCGGAATAGTCTTTTTCGGGTATAGCCTTCAAGACCTTCTTCGATTCGGTTTTATCTCCTCAATCGTGTCAAAACGGCGTCCCCGCATTGGCCTTTTGAGTTTGCTGAATAGCCAGAAGTCGCACGGAGCCAAATCAGGCGAATACGGTGGTTGCGGAACGATATGAGTCGAGTTTTTGGCAAAAAAGTCGAGAAGAACCATTGCAGTATGACATGGTGCATTATCGTGATGAAGGAACCAACAGTTGTTCAGCCGTTTCAGACGAATAGCTTCACGCAAACGACGCTCAAATAATATTCTTTCTTGAAAGTATAGCCCGGCGGAAGGAATTCATTGTGCACCACACCACGATGATGAAAGAAAACTGTCAACAACGCCTTGATTTTCGATCGACTTTGCCGTGGTCTTTTCGGTCTTGCTTCCCTTTTTCACGATATTCGCTGGATTGGTCGCTGGTTTCAGGGTCGTATGCATAAATCCAAGTCTCTTCTCCAGTAATGATGCATTTCAAGTGGTCCTGATAGTCAGACAGCAAAGTTTCACACACATTACGCGACGCTTTTTTTTTCCAAAAAATTGAGCTATTTTGCACCAATCGAGACTTGACGCGTTTGAGACACAAAACATTCTTCCAAATGGTTTGGGCTGAGCCGAATGATAATCCAACACTATCAGCGAGATCTCTAATTGTCCATCGACGATTTTCAAGCACCTAATCTTTGATTTTTTAGACGTGGCCCTCGTCGGTAGACGCTGATGGTCGTCCTGAGCGCGGTTCGTCTTTGAACTCGTTGTACCACTTATAAACGTTTTTTTGTGCCATAGTTTGATCACCAAAAGGCTTTCGCAACATTTTCAACGTGTCTGCACAAGAATATTCGTTCCGAAAACAAAATTTGATGCAAGTTCTTTGCTCAACAAAATCACCCATTGCAAAAATCGAAAAATTCACTTTTGGTTGTTAACAAAAACACGTGTAACTCGGAGATAATTAAACCTTTAACAAACAGGCGCTTGGGAAATATTATAGACAGTCCTACCAACCTAGGAAAAAACATTTACCTGGCTTCATAATACCCGGGAGTTTTAAATGACAATTTCACCTTACTTTTCGATCACAGTGGTATAACGAAGTTGGTAAACAGACTGACTAGAATAAACAATTAAATAAATTATATTCCAAAGAAATAATATAACGAAAATTAATTCGCTAATAAACTATTGTAAATAACATACGGGTAGCCAATGACCACGATGTCGACGCGACCGTTATAAACTTTAAATAATAATAATAAAAAAATTAATTACTTTGAAATTGTTGAAACAGATTTTTTGGTAACGTAATTCCGCATATTTGGAGCTGTTTGCGACATATTGCAATCAGGTTTGCAGTTGGACCTTTTCTCGCCGCATTTTGGAGAACCCCACTAAGGTGCGCAGTGTTGCGTATTGAGATTTCCCGGTGTCCATTAGCAGGAGTGTGTTGGGCAAGTCCGGCCATTGTGAAGACTGCGTTGGACAGGCCATTAGCCAAGCTGTGCCTGGACACCACGAATTTCAGCTCACTCTACCAACTGTGTCACGTTCACCATTAACTGTTCCACGACGCCGCGGTCTTACGCAACATCAATTACTATCGGTTTTCCTGTTCTGTTAATCCTCAAAACGTAAACACTCAATACAAATATTAAAAGGAAATATTATATTGTAAGAGCTCTTTCCACGCTGACTTACACATGTCAACTATTTTATTTGTATTAAACAAAGCGAACAGCAAAGAAAAATAAGGAAAATAATTTTGAAGTAACATGTCTGGTTTGATACGGTTTTTTTTCTATCGTGTGATAAATTTTTACATCACACAGCACAGATGCTCAGTAATAATTTTTTCTCAATATCAACTATAATACCACAGTGTTGATCATTGATAGTATTCCCATCTTCTCAAATAATTTGACAACAGTATTCTAAAATTATATGAAAAATTGGGGGGAAAAAAAGGTATTATATAAAAAACGGAACTAGTTAAGTAAAATGAAATCAAACTTATTACTCTTCGATATCAAAATACTAACGGATATAAAATTATGTATAATACTCCTTTAATCAGTATCGTTGCTGAACCAATTATTATTCAAATATTAGGAAAGTACCCTATTACTTTGAGAGACATAATTCCACTATTTGCAAAATAAACTAGCCTAATAGTCAGAAATAATTTAGTTTTAAATTTAAAAATTTATATTTGACAAACTCAACTTTTAATCCTTAATTGGAATCTCTTTTGGTGTATACTTTCAATTAAATTCAGTTACAATTTATTACATAAAAATTTAGATTAACATTAATTTATAATTTCCTATAAAATTCAGTTATAATTTAATAATAAAATTCAGTTAGAATTTATTAATGATTATAAATTTATGTTAATCTAAATTTATATAATAAATTGTAACTGAATTGAATTGAACACCTAAATAAGTCCCACGTTAAGGTTAAGACGTTGTTTGCCAAATACAAAGTGTTCGGAAAGTTGGTGTGCGGTTGTTATGGAAACACTTTTCTCCCACGGGCGGCTATACAAGTCTGAATCTGCTAAATTTTATTGGTGAACACTTTTCACAGGGTTTAATTGTGATATGCTTCTCGTGTACGTCGTTATTTAAGTTTTTACGTCACTTTGTTTCTAACTTCGTACGTAGATGCACATCCGTAGTCCGTAGTCCAGTGTGCAGCGACTTTCCGAACATCCTGTATAATGTTTTAACTGGATAGTAAATTATTTATCACTTTCAGGATGGTGTTTTTCACAATTATTTTAAAAGACGCCAGATTATTAAAAAATTTAATTCCTCCATTGATTGATCTGTTAATAAGATTATATATCCGCTTAAATATTCATAGGCCATTAGTACGAAAATGTGATACAGTTATGATTTAAATATCATATGTAGTAAATGTGAGGGAAAATAAATTAACTGAAGATATTATAACCAATCCCAGATTTCTAATTAGGATGTGCAGTGACAATCACATCCCTTTACAATCAGTGGCATTAAATGGAGTTATTCGTCCTTAAAACGTTAGTGTGCTTAATTATTGCACTTTAAATTGATTTTATGGGTTGTTGTTATGCAATATAAATATGCTGAATACAGATATGGATATAGCCCACCAAGGGAGACAAGTGTTGAATAAGCAAGCTAAATAAATTGTGTTAAATTATAAGAATACAGGTTATTCTGTAATAATCTAACCGTATGGAAATACTATACATCTATAATAAAAGTAAAGTGGTGGATCTGCAACGTTGCTAAATCCCAAGAAAAGACAGCTGCGAATTGTTATTGTGTATTGACAGTGCAGAGGGTTACACAGTGTCTTAATTTGTCCCCTATTAATTTGTTAATTGTTGTTCGAACTTAGCTTCGGATATTAATAGAAGCGAGTAAAAGTGTGTGGTCAAGGCGCTATTTATCGCCCCTTCCATGTCTCTCTCTCTCTCTCTTTGCGCAGTGTCACAAGACAACCACCTTACGAGCTGCACCCTTCTAAACCTGTGATCTCTTGAATTTTTAAAACGTCCTCTAACTCCTGATATTATGGTTTTTATAAATTTATAGCTGTTTATAGTCTCTCATATAACCTCACTTTGTGGCCACCATTCAATAACAAGTACGTAAAGAGAAAAATCACGAAAATAACATTAATTTGAATACGTGTAGTCCCTTTTAACATTTAACGTGACAACTGTCACGCGTAGTTGAAATTTATATTAGCACTGGACCGACGCACACAATCCAAGGCTTGTCAAACATATGAATTTCTCAGATCAATGTAAGCTTTATGTTAGTATTCTCGAGTAGTGTGGGAGTATAAATACCTACATCTTAGTTAGCCAAGGGTTGTGTCCTTGTGCTTTACAGAGCAGGTAAACTGCCTGTAGGCGGACAGAGAAGGGCAACGGCTAAATCGTTCCATTTGGCCGTTTTTGCTATTATCTACATCCTGTTGCTACTGATGTGATAGAATAACGGAGTAGTTTGTAAATAAATTGCGATTGAATAACTTCAACAACTGTACATAGACCATAGAAATAATATTATTATATCAATAACGTCTGTATATTACTTCATCTATATTTCGTGTTTGACGAAGACCTACAGTCAGGTCGAAACTGCAACACGTTTCAGAAATATGATCAATAATTATGGCGCGTATTATAATTGATTTAAAAAAACTATACGTAGGTGTCGATGCAACCAACAATAATGTAAGAAAATGAAATAATGCTCTGGAGACGTTTGTATTTTTCGTCTACCATTATTTTCAATAAAAATATTAGGAGATTGAAATATTCGTAAAAAAACAACGACAAATTATATGTTGTACGCACAGCAGCACCATTTTTTTGTATGCCTTTCTTTGACAAAAATTGTAGTAGAATTCGCCATAGATTTTGAAAAATTATTATAATTCAGTCATACGCAATTATACAATACTGTCTCCATGGATAATGCCCAACTAACAAATAAAAAAAGAACTGCATCTACGAGCTCGACGAGCCAAGCTGATAAGAAAGACGACAGTAATCCTGAACATAAGACAAGCACTAATCCACCCAAGAAAACAAAACAAAACATTCAGGATCATAAATATAAGGCGCTTAGTCAATCATTAGGTTCACTAAAAATATTATATGAAGAAGAAACCAGTGCTCCAGCTATCCCTTTGGAACAGTTAAAGACTCTTATACTAAATGCTACGGACTCAAAGAACCCAAGGACCATTATTAGAGATTACCAAATATCTTCTACATCATTCATAAATGTATTGGACTCTTTTTACCCACACTTAAATGATAAAACCACAAAAAGTAGAATAAAATGGCTCATTAATTTAGTCAAGAAACAAGAGAGTGATACATATTCAGAAGCAGACGCCTCTTCCTAATAAAAACAAACTATGACTACAGTACAGTGGAATTTGCAACAGTCGCAGCTTCAAATAAGTTAATATAATTAATTATCCTATTATTATGATAAATAATTAACAAATGCGATTTGTCAAATGTAAATGTAAGAAACCCACATTTGAAATGAATAATTAATTTTTCAAACTGTTTTATTGCATGTATAGTATTGGAATCAATGTGAATCGTAGCATACTTACGTAAACAAGCACTATTTGTAATTTATTAATGGGTCTCCAATGGCCAAGTTGTTAACGCTACCATTATAAACTTTTAATAAATAAAAATAAAATACTGTCTCCATGGCCAAATAAGAGATTAAACATCTGAACATGCATTATCAATTACTATCCCTGTTCACTGCAAATATGTCTCACAATGACAACGAAAGGCTTATATAAATTTATTCAGATCAAAACCGCATGAAACTTCGTACCAAATAATAATGTAAAGTTTGATTATAAAAATTCTGTAATTTTATTTTACAGATTTATAATAACAATTATTGAAAGCTAAAATTAAAATAAATAAAATTGTTTGGATGCTGTTTAATGGATTTTCAATTATCAATAATTGAAATTAATGTAACAGCCCAATTATATTTAAATGGATACAATGGTCTATAACTGTCAGGTATCTGGAACAGTTTTGTGTTTCTCGAACTGCTGAGCAATACAAAGATTAATCTACTCGTATTCAAATAAATATTGTTAGTGGAGTGGGAAGGCACGTTTGAATAATAGTTTCAAGGATGTTGGGGATGAATGTGATATAACTTAGATGAATCATTGCCTGTTAGTTTTCTTAAACGATGCTCTACATATCCGTCGTAAAATTGTTGAACGTTCCCGGTAGGACAATGGGATCTTATATGGTCACATTTTCGACTTAACGGTATCCGTAACGGCGAAGTCAGTGAGTCTGATGAATGTGTTTTGCGGTGCGCAATGAGTCAATGGCTCCAGACTATAAGTGGGAGTGGCGCCTCTCAACTCAGACCCACGCCATCTCGGACAAAGACTTGTCCTGTGCAGGAGCCAGGGGAGATACTCCACTTTGTCATCGCTTTAAAGTCGTCCCAGCATGGATAATAAAAGTACTATAGTTGCAGCTCTAAATGACTCGTGAAAAAGATAGTATGAACAGGACTCCTCTTAAAGAGTTTAAAAATGTCCAAACATGAATTTTATAATTTTTTAATCATTGTATTATTTCGTATATCTGAAATAATGATTAAATCCTTACCAAAATCTAGTAAAAATTATTGTTCCAAATTTATACGAAATATTTCTTTTTTAATACATTAACGCAATGAGCGATTTTTTTAAAGCAATTAACGACACACTTGTTGGAAACTAAGCAGAAAATAGAATTAAAAAGCAAATTTAATTATATTGTATATATGCGTAAAGTGTCCTTAAATATATAGTTTTGTTTCCCTGAAAATAAACAGTACACTAAAACTGGATCTATTCCAAAAATTTTCACACTGAACTTGTTTTAATTTCGATTTTCATTTTCATTGAATTTATTAAATTTTTTTATTCATTTCACCTGGAAACACTAAATTTTTGTGTTTTATATTCTTACGAAGGGTCATTCTCACCTCATCATAGTAATAGTCTTTTTTTCCTCAATTGTTCATCGTTTAATTTAAAAATGAAAATTCCCAACATCCGTTATTGCCCCGTACATTTAATATTGAATTTATAATCGCATTTAGCAAAATAAATAGACTTTTGATTTTTGGAACTAATTACATTTTACGGTATTTCTCCCGTACACTTTGAATTGGATACACATCGTCGATTTTCCCCTCCTTTTCTCTATTAATTACAATCGCAATTGCTCCACTTTGTTTTACAACCTTGAGAATGTCCAACGCGGAAAAATTTATATGTTAAATAATGTCATTAATTTGTAATTATACAAAATTAGCCGTGTTGTATTAATTTAAATGGTCTCTTATTCAGATAAAGCTTCTGGTTCACCTGGAATAATTACCCGAGAATTTAAAACACAATGTACAGTTAGTATTAATTTGGAAATTCTTGTTTGCGGTCGGGTAAGTTTTGGGTCTTGTCTTCAATGTATTTTTAAAATTAATGCCTATATTTTTCACTCAAATTCAGAGCCATACAATGGGACTAAATTAATAGTTAAAGAATTTAGAAACCACGTGATAGGGCTTCAAGCACTAACTGGATCTGCGGAAATTAATGTGGTAATAATTCTTAAAGCTGACTTAGCGCTTTTGGAGACTGAATTACAGCTAATTTTATGACGTAGGCTGTTTTATGTAGATTATGCATTCACAGGAAAATTTTAAATGTCTTCTTTGAAGTCTATACCTGCGGTGTTTGCAGGTTTTCAGATAAAGTGAAACAAGTAACACTAAATTGGAATTTTATTCTAAGGAAAAACTGAATGAGTTTTCTATTTCATAAGCAAGAATAAAAATATATAGAGCCAGGAAAAAACAGAAAAGAAGCACAAGTAAAAAGTTTTTCCAAGGCAGAAATTTCTTCGTTTATAATATTGACTAAGTCTAGAAAATGTTTCTAAATTTATTGAAATAAAACTTACAGATTGTAGTCAGTACCTGCGGTAATTTTGTAATAAATGCTAAGCGTTCCAGTGCTGTTTTAATTGTAACTTACGTAGTATAGCATACTAACAGATATTTAAGATTGTCTAGGCCTCTGATCTGCCAGTTGACAGTACCAGTCAGGAATTTTCTTATGAATTTGCAGACGTTTCTGAAATTTAATTTTAAAACTATTTTAGATTTACATTTATTTCCTCGAAATAGGAAATAGGATACGTCGATAGATAGATTTATTCACCATTAGCCCTCTAATGAGGAAATAGAATTTGTTACAAATGTACAGTAGATAAATTACATATAAACAGAATTAATATTAATAGGTTACACACACACATAAAAAAATCATATCTTTTCACATTTGACTAGTCACCACAATCATACACATAATCCTTAAGAAACAATGCAAACAACACTTCCTGGTAATCATCTCCTGTCGCTAGGTACGGAGGGATGTCGTCATGGATATTTACTAAAACAGAAAGCAGAGGCAGGAGAACAGAACCAATAGGGGAAAACTGGACAAACTATTTACATATTTATAGCATATTCGGCAATTTTGTAGTCAAGGCAGTTCAACGAATGTGAGAGCGATTCAAAAATTCGTGTACGGAGAAATTAGTTCCATTTACAAGAAAAGTTTTACACTCCTTGACGAATGAGTTGTAGTTGTTGATGTTCTTTACATGTTGAGGAAGGCTGTTAAATAGTGCGATACCGGAATAATGAACGCTAGACTCGTAGAGACTGAGGCTGTGCTTGTCAGACCTGAGAACTGAACGATTTCTTGTGTCGTAGCCATGATTGTCCCCGTTACTTCCAAAAAGGTTCATATTGCGTTTAACAAATGTTAGTACTTCTAATATTTAAGCGCTAGGTAGAGTCAGAATATGAAGTCTTTTGAACAGCGGTCTGCAGCTTTCAATAAAATACATAAAAAATTATACAAACAGATTAAATTAAGATTACACTCTAGGGTCGAATGAAACTGACAACTTTAAGTAGAATTACACGTTACTGTAGGTATACGTAAATATTTTCAATTCATCACACGAGTAATACTTAAACACTAAACATAATTCATCTGTAAATTAAACACTTAACATATGAACACAACACTTACCTTTGATTACTCTGAATTAAATCCAACAGCGTGATCTTCAAATGCAGTTCTTGCGTCGATTCACGTCGTGCATGTAAGGACGGCAGTATAATTCAATAAAGAGACAACCACTTATTACTAGCGTTCCTGCCTGTTCAAAACGGACCACTGTGTACAAGATATATTAACATTTTAAGAATTAAAAATTCCCTCTTCTATTCACATTTTCAAACTAAACTTACTGAAAAAGGGTAATAATATGACTCTATAATATATTTTTTATCTAACTTTATATAAAGGATCATAAATTTTAAAAGTGCAAGCTTGTATCCACATAGAAAACAGTTTTTGTCTTCTAATAATAATTCAGATGTTCAGATATAATAATAGTTCAATAATTAAAATAACAGATGGGTTTAGTATCTCCGATTTCTTTCATTCAGTATTCGAGATATTATGAAATATTTGCTTATATTTATAAATTATTTTGTATTAATATAATTGAGTTATTGAACCATATTCAGCAGCTTCAGGAATTCAGAAATTATATATTTATAAAATATAGGAAAACTTATGGGGGGGGGGGGCAGCAAAATTTGTAATTCGGGGACCTGGTCACGGGCGAGAAAAGGTAGAGAAATTAGGGTGAGAATCTTTAGACACCAGACGGAAGAAAGATAGACTTAGCGCACTTTTTAAATCATACACGGGTAAATAAAGCGTGGAAAGACATACGGGATAAAATCGAAAAACCAACTTACTTTGGCAGAGGTGACCACAAATTTAAAATCAAAACGAGACCGCAAAAACAGACGTAGGGAAATTCTCATTCCTAAACAGATCGAGAGGCATTTGGACAATTTACCTGCAGCAGTGTTTCAGGAGAATCTTCCAATAATAATGTTTAAGAATAATATAAATGAATGTGTGAAGTGAAACTATTTTAAATGTAATTTAAATATGTTTAGGTTCAATATTATTCTTTAGAGAAGTGAAGTGAAGTGTGGGGGGACGGAAAAAATTTTCAGGGCAAATTTCTGAGACTAATTTTATTATTATTTCTTTTCTTTTCAAAATTGTTTTAATTTGCAATACTTTCGTTTATATATTTGTTTTAGACTGCCTCCGGGAAATATCCGAATCGCAGTTCTTAATATACATACGAACATATAAATCGTTGCTGAATAGATGTAATAATTACAATTATACGTTGTTTATGATTTATACATGTTTATTTGTATGAGTTAAGTGTTAAATTATTTTTTTTCAGGAAGAATAGTTGACCGTTAAATATAGTAATTATAGTATATAATAATTATAGTATTGCGTTATTTATGTATATATATATTAATTTGTTAATGAATAAAGTATATTTTGGAATCATAAGTAATAACTTTTGTATGTATTTGTTTACGTAGCATATTTCTTCTTTGGAAGAGCAATATAAATGTAAGACTCTTGGAAGGATTTTCGGGTTTTTATACTTTGGTAATACCTTCAGAAATTAAATCCAAATATATTTGTTTTTCATATTATTATTTTTATTTTATTAGCAATCAACTGTAGGAAAAGCGTGAAACAGGGTGGCCATTCTAGAAAATTGATTTTACATACACGATTTTCATTCCCGCAGTGTTATGAAGAAAGATACTTCCAAATCTACAGGATTGCGTGACACTAAAAAAACTCGTTAATTTCATTCCTTATCACCAAAAAGACGCTATCTTATCCTTTTATTTAAATGAGACAAAGTCGTGTACCAAGTCAATGAATTAAAATTAATTTTTGTTTTCTGTATGCAGTCTTCATTGTGAAGTTACTGGCAAAATCCATTGTCCCGTCTTTAGTTTTCATGGCTGTTGACAACTTACTTGCCTTGACATTGAAGCCTCCAGAGAACGAGCGTCAATGGATGGACGGTGGACCCCGTCACTCTGGCTCAACGTGTTTAATAAAATTTAAAAGTTTTCTTTATTAAACAGCCGTCAACTTTTTACATTTCAGAGACACGACCTGTCAGGGAATCACTTTATGTCACTCGATACTAACCTTGATTTAAAAATCGATGTAAAACAATGCGTTTACGTAAAGAATAATTTTTAGCTGAATGCTATATTTTCTGTTATATTTATTCTGAATATTTATATTTATTCTTTAACTGAACATAACTCACAAACATTTTATCAATGACGAAGTTATTTAATATTTCAGATATAAATCGTGATAAATAGCAACATCTATTAAATTGTTACCATCGGCGAAATTCACGATCATCTGCCTTATGAACCTAACACCTGAAAAACATCGGTTTACAAATTATGACAGAAGTAAGCACTTTTAAGGAATTAAAGTATTTAATTGTTTTCCTCCAATGATTAAAAATATCAGTAGCCTATTTGTAAAAAGAATAGTAAAACTCTGCTAACTAAAGGCGCTTTTTATTCGGCCAATGAATTTGTAAATCTGTTTGAACCTAATTCTTATGAATTGCCTTGAAATTACTACGTAATATGTTTAAAATTGATATAACAGGAGCTGTATGTCCATGTTATACTGATAAATTCGTTTTTATCCTGTTAATAATTTTTCCGGTGGCCATAAAAATTCTTTTGCAGTAATAGAAAGTTTAATGTTAATTGTGATACATAAATAAATCTAATTATAATAAATTAAATAATATTATTATAAATCTAATTACAGTACAGTTCAAGAATAAATATAAATATTAAATAAATCCGAAATTATTCTTTTCATAAATGCATTGTTTAACAGCGATTTTTAAATGGTGACAAAACGAGATTCTCAACCAGGTCGTGCCTCTGAAATGTAAAAGATTAAAAACAATTTCATCTAAACTTTATAATCATTTAATCGTTTACAGATTTAACTATCTATTTTTTGTATATGTTTTATATAATTTCTCACTTATGAAAGTTTTTGTAAATTTCTTTGGATGCAGTTTATAATATTTTTATAGAGCTTTCATTATATTTCTTTTACCATTAAGGTTTTTTTACAATTATCTATATAATAGGAATTAATGGCTAGTCCAATTTCCATAAAAGAGATCTGAAGGATTTATAAATAAATCTAAATCATAAATCGTGTTTGCTAGTGCTAAGAGTAGAGCGTTTGATCACAGATTTACAGATGCTTTTTATATACTACTATTGAAAGTGTTAATCGTGTTTACCATTGTCTGAGTAACAAAAAACGAAGGAAAACAAAATATTTTGTAGAAAATGAACAAGGTGGATACTAGAGAAAAACTACCTCAAAAATATTAACAAGAGGAGAACACCAAAATCGGTTTGAGCGAAAGAGAAGAAATTAATTATGACGAGGAGAAATATAGGAATACTTATGATAGAAAGGAAAATAGAAAATATTTCAACGTTTGAGCGACATGGATAACTCTGTTCATAGCGAAGATTATGAATGATGGACGAATTCCCATGTAAGCGTAGACTTAAGTCTCAGTAATTCTTCGTCTACACGAGAGCGTATAATTTAATAGTAATAATAAAAAATGTGATCTTTTAAGGTGAAACATATAATTGGTTTCATATACTGTGTTCTACACAAAAGTTATATATTACAAAAAAAACAGAAAATTTCAAACTATACTTTTCGAGCCATGTACTAAAATTTAAGGAAACCCTTTCAACGATGAATACCTGGGCTTAACCGAGTGCGGTCGGGATTTAATAGCTACAATGTTTACGTGCTATCTTTAGCAGTCAACCTGCATTCTTTTACCTAGAATTCGGTTGATGGAGGCTGCAATGTGCAGGAATAGTGCTGGTAATAATTTCAATAAAATTTCAAATTAACTTAATTCTGTATTTCTGCTGGGAGGTTATTTACTACTCACTAATATTTCACATTGACACCGTTCATAATCAAAATTTTTATAAGCATTCTTGCAAAAGCATTTCTCAGATAAATTTTTCGTCTACATAAAAGCAACGTTGTAGGTAGTCTTGATGTTTGGCAGTATACAAACGAGAAATTTTTTCTTACAGAAAAATTCAAATATATATTAAAGTACATATTTTTAAGGATCTGAATGGGAAAATGTCGGGCTGGACCAGGAATCGAAACGGGCAAGCGGCAGGACCCGGGTTCGACGCCTGGTCAGGTTGACAGGTTTTCCATCCTCATACTTTCATTTAATTTTATGGCCTTAACGGCTCGAGATTGTGAAAATTTTTCACTCTATTCTTGAATGGTATATATGACTACGACACAATGGTGAACTTTGGATAAAAAATGAACGAAAATTTATGTTTGCAGATAATGTGAAACAAGTAACACTAAATTGGAATATTATTCTAAGGACAAACTGAATAATTATTATATTTATGAAGGAAGAATAAAAAAATATATTGCCAGAAAAAAAACAGAAAAGAGGCACAAGTAAAAAGTTTTCTTTTTCAGGCAAAAATTTATTTGTTTATAATATTGACTAAATGTTTCTAAATTCTGAACCTATTTCTGTAGCGCGGCATTATGATTAGTTATAAATTACGGATCATAAATTTTTTGAAAATAAATTACAGATTGTAGTCTTTCTCGGTGTAGAAAATGAATAAAGTCTTCTCGGTCTTTTCAACGAGTAATTAATTGAGCAAACGTTTGCTAGAAGACGATATCAGTGAAGTCATCGAAACGTCGTGAATACAATTGTTTACTCGGTTACAGAATTATAAATTGCAAGGATGAGATGAGAAACGTCAATTTGGTGAATTATGTTTAATATCACAGTGGTAGAGGAAATAGATGGTGATAAAAATATAATTGGTATTAGATTATAACAAATAATCCTTTTGTCTATATTGCAATTACTATATATAATAGACAAAATGTAGTAATTTGGAAACTTGATTACTGAAAACTAAAAACGTAGGGCCTAAGTCCTGGAGTAATATATGACTACTGTAACAGCCACCAGTCAAACTGATTACATCATTGAAAGGTATGCATGGCATTTGTCCAATATGCAACAAAGCTAACGCAGTTAGTAATATAGGTCAATGTTGGGAGAGCCAGATGAACGGCTCCGCCTTGACCGCACGCCCAGTCCAGAAACCACGTGCTGAGATACGAGTGTGTCCACGGCCTTCCAAAATCGTGATGCAAGTCCTCCGGAGTGGGAGTGCTGGAATCTTGTGAAACCCTTGCACTTGGGAGGGGTTCGTATTCTCAGTTTTCATCAACATGCGGAGCTCTACGGTGGCTCTGCTACATGTGTGCTGGGTAAGTCCAAACAATGTCATCAATCGACCTCGTCATAAAAAAGTTTAACGACGTATTCTTTCACTTTATCTGCCGTACAGAAAAACGAATAATGCAAAATTATTTCCCTAATTATTTTTTCATCCTTGTTTAATCATAGGAATTATCCTATGCTATCAATGATCGGGCTTTTCAACAGATTACAGACTTTTTGAAAAAGAAAAGAAGTGCCTAAAATCCAACAAGTGATCCCAAACATTCGCAGAATAAGGGAGGTAATAAAACTAATTTTTGACAAAGATTTTCAGTTACCAGTTGATCAATAAAAAAATATAGTTTTTTCTAAATGTCATTTATATTTATCCTGCATGCAAGTAAGTAAGCAGTAAGGATAAAAATATTGTAATTAAACCTTTATATTTATGGTCTCTTCAAAACTACTGTTCTCTGAAGTTAATTCCCAAAAGACGATTCACCTAAACCCAACTCAATTGGTGTAATACGAACAAATTCAAGATTCGCTCGAAGTATCGACTCGTAATAATCGTATTTGCTTTTACACATTTGTTTCAAACAAATACAAAAGAAACAGAAAACAAAATTATTCACACAGTTAATTGTCTAGTAAAATAATTAAAAGCACAAAATAACAGAAAAGGCAACATAGGTGCGAAAAGAGTGAAATATTTTGGCAGTACGTGCTATCGAAACTTCTCGTGATTACATTCAACAAAATTAAGCGCATTGGTTTCCTCCGAAAATAAGACCAAAATAACATATTGATTAAAGTTAGCATATTATTCTGAAAAGCAGCCATTCTGATGGCAGCCATTATGATTTTTGTCCTGACCAAATGAGCATATTCATTTGTTTTAATAAGCTTTGTGTTGTACGCACTGTGCTATGGTTTAACAACAGCAACGGAAAGTAAAATTTGATGACGAATAAATAAGTTTCAAGGTGGCAGTATTGGAATTAAACTGTCATATGCACAATAAAGTTCTGTACAGGAAGCATATATAACAGTTACATGACATATTCTTCATATAAGCTTTATATGTGACAATGCGTGTGATGTAATCTTCACAGAAAATAGACTCCTTTTTCGAGGATAATTCCACTATTATAATATTTTAAAAATGTTTAATAAACTCTGTTTCCTATAATTATTGGTAGGAGTGTAATCACTAGCGCTTGGACCAAACAGCGAAGTATCAATTAATTGTCCGACAGTTCTCGTTGGGAGGCAATTGTATATCTTTCAGATCTTTGAACCATGAGGTATGAAGACGATCGTTCGATGTAGTCAAAGCTGACCTAGAACATAATTCAATATCCTCTACATACTGTGATTTTCAGTTTTAGAAATAAAAATTTCTGAACATGGTTTGGATGATTTGGTCAAAACATACCATAATGAACGTTGTCGAGTTCTTTTATTTTTTTCTTCGTCCAAACTCATTTGCAATAGAATAATATTTTCAGGATATTTTGGTTTTATGGGGTTAAAAAATACCCCCTTGTCATATTCTGCAAGTCCATTTCTTATAATCAAATAATTAATATTTAAGATATTTTTCTATGTCAGCCCGTTCGTCGTGAAAAAGGAAGATCTAGGATTTAAATCCGGCCCAGACAGGAAATATTTTGAGAGGACACAGATATTGGTAGTTAAAGATCTGAGTAAGTTCTAGAGAACTAAATTTTCAGAAGTGGCGGTGGAGAGACACAAACCCCTTTAAAAGTAGATACAATATCTGTGCGTCAAAAAACCCGCGGTGTTCACCGACTTTAAAAGTATTTTTCCTCAAGAGTCACGCACAGTTCATTCATTTCTATATTATGAATGATTCAATATTATTGTGTGATCATGATTCTGGTTCAGATATCATGTAGTTTCTAAATAATTTATCTTCATTTAGTTACGGCATTGTTACATTATGTAATTGAATTTTGAATGTATATGATTCGATCTCTCCCACTGTGTTCATATGAAATATGACACAATCTAATGTATTTCTACAGAATTGAAACATAAAATTATCTGGATATGGGGTGAAATGTGGGCGATTAATGGACGATTGGTGATAAAAAATTTATTGAACAATGAACTCAATAAAATACATAAAAAGAGAAAGCGACAAAAGAAGTTTCGTTTATCCTTGCTCACTTTTCGTCTTTGGTGGAGAAGCATTCTATATGAGAGAAAGGGCAGTTGTAATCTTGGAGGCGCCGCGAGTAGTTTTATCTTGATGACGGTACTGAGAGAAAATAGAATCACAGGCAATTCAACATAGGAGACGTATATGCTATTTAATGTTGGATTACTTACGTCGGTTTGGGACGTCGGGTATCTTGGAATGACGTCCCAAGACAGAGGCAGTCACATGACAGTAGGACACCGTGTGAATATATTTTATCAGCCTAATTTGTGAATTTCCTGATATAAATGTCAATAAAGATCATTATTATTGTTGTGTAATAATAAATCAAACTGAAATAAATCGTAAAATTTACAACCACGTAGTGTTACACAAGAAAATATTGTAGGAGCAACAAACTAATCCATGTGATGAAAGTGGTCAGTCAAAGGTTCCAAATGTGTTATATCAAAATTGTCGAAAATCAAACAGCAGCATTTTACAATATTTAATGCGTGAGAGTAAAATGTAAGAGTTATTTGAAGTCAGAGCGAGAATTTTAATGAGATATTTCATTCTAAAAATATTTAATATAGCTGTTCATTATCATTTTTAACAATTAAATATTTCTTACCAGGATATACGGAAGCTAGTAAACCGTTTTTTTCTCAGTATATGACAAAATCGTACTTTATAAGCATAATGATAATGGTAACGACTCTTTTCTCCGAGAATACTGCACACTTTGCGGTTAGCCACGCTAAGAACGCAGCCCCGTACCACCTCGCTCCTTCGGAACGTAATAGCACGTACTTCTCTTCTTTATCCACAATGACATAGCATGCATTCAGAACGGTATTTCATTGTCTAGCTTTGTCGCAGGATATTTCGCAACGATAATAAAAGCACATCAAGATATATCCGGTGAGTGGCCGTTGTTTCAGCAGTATCAATTGCAGGTGATGTAAGGACTGCGGATTCCGGAACATTCTTTTCGTGAGAAACGTCGTGGTATGATTGTGTATGGCTTACGATCATGGGCATTATGCATACAAAAGAAACCGTGACACTTAACGCTTTTGTTCTTCATGTTCACTCAAGTCGCAAAGTTACAATCGGGGCGGAATATTAGATTAACAGTTTATAATAATATTATATATTTGATTTATGGACAATTTTTGCTTAATTTTATACTTCTACTGTTCCCTTAAACTTACTCCTAAAATTAGTTATATCTTAAGTATCATATTAATTAATTACTAATTTACGACGCAATTAAATAATTAATCTGAACAAAATTAAAATCACGGAATCGCGTTAAGAGGACCAGCTCAACAAAATTATATATTACGTAACAATTTATGAAAAGCGATAATGAATAAAATTTTTATTTAGTATTTAAAATCTGAAGTAAGTATTTTGTCATATTTATATATAAATTAGTTATGTAATATATAATTTTGTTCAGATTAATTATTTAATTTTGGTTCCTTGTCTGCTACGCCTTTTAAATTTATTAAAAGCGATAATGAATCAAAAACTATTTTTTAGTATTTAAAATATATATGCTGTGCTTGTGCAATCAATACTACTTCATAGCATAAAATGAAATCAATTTTAATTAATTGTTGATATTACTTCCTTATCATTTTCAAAATCTTGTCAATTTAAGGATCCTATCTGCCATTCGCCTAAATGTGATGCGGGACAAACCCTAGAAAACCTGCATCAGGTAGGCATTTGGTACTTGTCCAACGCCCTTCCAATGGGAACAGCGGACAACTCTTACTGTATGCTTAAGGTCTGCGACCCCAAAACATTCACCTCTCAAAACAGGCCGAGGTGCCTCGGCTTGTGGGAGCCTTAGCTCAAAAACGGAGAGAGGAAAGGGCATCCCAAAAGGTAGCCCCCACCGTCTCTCTAGAAGGGTTCAGCAATAAAATAAAAACTTTTTTAGGTTTGGTTTTGGAGTAACAGGCTACATGATGGTAATACACGGAACGGCTAACTCCAAAAATGCATGTACTGGAATATTCAACTACCAGGTAAGGTATGTATATTTAACCAGTAGGTGCCTGAAAATGAAATTTCGTTTATTTATTGGCACTACGTCCGTCACAATGAACCTGGTATGTTTCTGGATCAGACAAGTTCAACCACCTATTATATTCAACCACTGGGTACGTTCCAAGGAACTAATCCTAGTGATTAAACCGTCAAGTTTATTTCTCCTTAAAGTCTATATAACTTCAAAGGAGTTTAAAAAAATTTGCACTGTTGAGCATGTTCCTGTGTTGTCTGAGAAAATTCTAAGGTTATGAATTAAAACGTCTGATATTTCGAACAGCTGGATATTTTCACCAAAAGGTTCAGTTAACATTGGTGCTTTTTCATCGCAATTCTGACACGTTTATACATTGATACTTCAGTGCTGATAAAACCTGTATTTACAACTACATTCCTCAGACAAAAGAAGTTCTTAAGAAGACGACGACTGTGAAATCGACCAGAAGCTGATTGTCATTGGTTTTTTTACAATGACTATTTAGTTAAAAAGGACGAACGGTAAACGTAGACTATTATGGACCGCTTGAGCCAAGAATAAATATAAACGTGCTATAAGAAGAACAGGAATACAATGCACGAGAGTTCACTCCTATGGTGTTTTATAGGCGAAAACTGTCGAATTGAAGACAGAACTGTTGTCGTGTTCTCTGTATTCTCCATATTTATCTTCTCTTCCCACTAAGACATGTTTTTTTAAGGTTTAGACAGGATATTTATAGGGTAATACACATAGTGGCAACTCACCTCTCATAGCATAGGGAAGGGAGTGAAAGGGGAGATGCGGAAAGGTAGATCAAGGTAGCCAAGGGTTAACTAGGGGCCCCTGGGCTATGGTTTACCCCGAAATTCGCCTAAAAGTGATGCAGGGAAAACCCTAGAAAAACCTGCATCAGGTAGGTCGGGCATTTGGTACTTGTCCAATGTCCTTCCGATGGCGGGGGAGAGTCGTGGGGTCGCAGCTTGCCCCTCGCCGTACCTTGACTAGATTAGGAGGCAGCTGGCCGACTATTACAATAAGAATAGCGGACAACTCTTACCGTATGTCAAGGTCTGAGATCACGGAACATACACCTCTCAAAACAGGCCGTGGTCACTCGGTATGTGGGAACCTTTGTCCAAATAGCAGAGAAATGTGAAGGCATCCCCAATGGAAGCCTCCCCCAGAGCTGTCTGCTACGACTTGTTTCTATTAACTGATTAAAGAATTGTCCGCCGGAATAAATTAACTTCGTGCGAAGATATAATTGCCAAAACAAAGACCTATTTTGAGACTCATTCGAAATTTTTTTCGTGAACGGCCAGAAAAAATTGGAAAAACGTTGAACGAAATTGACAAAAGAAGAATATGAAAAATTTTACGTCTGTTTGGGGACAAGGATCCCAGAAATGTTGTGTGGTATTTATATTATCAATTTTTTGTCTGTATTGGCTATCTTTCTTATTAAAAAAAGAATATGTTAAGAAACAAATAAGGAACCCAAAAGAATGCGTTTCTGTATTATCTTGAAAATACTTATTCACGTACTCGCATAACTGTGAATGTTAATTCAACCGTCGGGTACATTCTATCATTTGGTTCTTCAAAATCGTGCTTACGTACGAACATTGGTCTCTTCCACATGACATGAACATAATGTTCATATATTCAGCACTGTTACGAGTATTTTTCGTGTTACCTTACGCATGTGTTTATGATTATGGAGTACGTTCCCCTATAGCGGTCTTTTTTAAACCTGCGTCGGAACTTGCGAGTGTTAGCTCTTGTTGGCGAGCATTCGCCTACTCTTGGTCGTTAGCGGATTGGGCTGCCCCCTCCCGGTGGCTGGTCCCGCGGAGTCGCTGGCTCAGTGGAAGTGCAGCCGCCAGCTGATCGGCTGCTCGCTACGTCCCGTCCCGTCCTGTCCGTCGCGTCGCTAAGCCGAAACATGAACACCTTCGCGATCCTCGCCCTAGTGCTCTCGGTAAGTCAGACCACCCACTCAGACTTTGGGATCGTCTCCAAAATAACCCAAAATTTTTTTAAAAAAAATTACATTAAGGTCTTCTATTTTTTTATTTATAGTTCTGGACGTACTTTTGACTGTACCTCCCGATTCATGTGTAGCGTCTGTCGCCGTTTCTTAAGTTACATAAAAATTAATTTTCAAGGGTTTGTATATCGTGAAACCATTCGATGATATTTCCTCAGATACTCGTGAATAATTTATTTTGACAGTCCTACATTATGTTATGCAATTTTTTAGAAATATTTTATGGACATCTTTATGCATATTTGGTTTTTGGGACGTATAATATACAAACAAAATAGGGACTATTTTACCAGTTATAAGTTAATGCGGAGAAATAGGATCTTGTTAATTACAAAACCAATGACTTCGTAGAATTTTATTTTACGCTGAATAAACCTCATTTCCCAATTTATTTGGACCCATCAACATTTTGTTCGAGATGTTGAATATAGTCCGATCATCTAATTGAGGTAGACTTTTACAATTAATATAAATTCACAGAAAACCATTATATCAAAACTGAAATTTTTTGGAAGAATAATTGATGGGCGCAGTAGATTCACTAACCCCAAAAAATATATATAGTTGCTATCGAACTCATTGAAATAAGGAGCTAATTATTAACAACTTGTAAAACGGATCTTCTGGACGCACATTGTTATTATTATCTGCCAAGCACATTCATTTTTGGGCTCCATCAAGTTGGAATCAAGGTAGATCAAGGTGTGGGTTAGTATTTCACAACACTATCAAATCTGCACGAATCGTCGCTATTTCGCAGAATCGAGTTCCAATATCCAAAAAACAGAGAAATGAAAATAATTGATCGAATAATTATCAATGTACTACTTTTAATCTGCAGCGTACCAGACTGATCTAATAGTCGTCGGTATCCAGATTTCCGTGCTGATACGTTTACTGCGACAACCTCTTGCATGTACTAAATAATTTAACAACACTGTTTTTTATTGTTTCTAATTACCCACGTAAAGTCTGAACTCCATACATAATTGATGTGTAGAGATTTTTCTCCTCGACACGAAATGTCGTGCTGTGATGCCTATACTGATTTTAGCCGATGTATTTTAATAATACCTTTTTATTTGTGTTTCTCTTGTTTTCTTTCACACGTTTTAAATTTTTTCAAAGACATGATCATATTTGATCATCAGCACACGAAACTTGTTGAATATTAATATTAAAATGTCACGCAACTCAGAAACGTAATTTTATTTCGTCACTTCTGTAAATTCATGACATGAATATGGTGGCGTACCACATTGACAGGATCGTGGTAAATAAATATGGATGAAGTATTTAATACCTGTCATAAATCAGGGCTGTCTTATAAAAAAATATATAAATTTACGATGTAGGTGAATTTGAGAATTCTGAAAGAATTACCTTTAATTGCAATTAGAAAAATAATTTTCGAATAATAAATGTCAGGCGGGAAATCTCCCGCAAAATATGAGATTTATATGGATTGGAGTAACGAAGGTGCACAAATTACGTTCACATTTTAATAGTTATAAAAATTACTTGCTCATTTATTGAAAACAAATAAATATTATATATAAAATATACAGACTTAAGGAAAAATTTAAATGGAGTGAAGCGTTTGTAACGGTAAGTACAAGAGTAAATTTAACCCACACTCATGAATGAGCCGCTTCAAATTACTCATAACCGCAAACATTGTTAGACATGAAGGGACTCCGAGGTCAGGTGCATTTGCACTGACCTTAACATATTCTTCTTTTTCTCATGGCTCTTAAATTCCATGAGAAGCTAAGCTTTTCTTTATGACCTTTACGGTCTCATCGGGCAGTACTCTACTCCGACTTTCTACTCTCGCGGAATTACGGCACGTCCCGCGAACAGGACCTTAGGCATAGCGGATCCATTCAATTACGAACATTAACAGTAAAATTTTAATTTGACAAAATAATGTGAAACATTAGGGATCTCTCTGTGGATTTTACTAACGAGCAAGAATTTCAGAATAAAATTGCTACTAATATGGAAAATGTTCTAATAGGTTCAAAAACCAACCAAAGATTCCTTATTGTTTTCCAATTTAGTAATTATAGAGTATTAATAATATACGTCTATTTAAAATATTATTAATAAGATAAAATAACCAAATACTGACAAAATAAGTGATACGTATATTACACAAAGTTACGGGAAACCTTGTTCTTTCCCTCCTACACAGTTCCGTTTCTAAATGGATGAAAAAAATGTAAAATATATTTTTCGTCGATTTTGAGATAGAGAACTGTGCAGTTGTGACGCTCTAGGTTCTTGTGTTTCTATTTTTCTTAGCAGCTGAAGAAAGGAACAAGGTTTCCCGAAACGTTGTTTGGTATTCAGATAACTTTGTTTGTCTGTGTTGTAATATTTTACCTTATTATTAATTATAGAGTATACTTGACAATATTTGTGAACAAATCCGCAAGGAGATGTAAAATATTTTACATGACTCAATTAAATAAATCGAGGTTATGGTCAAAATAAAGATACCTATCAGCCTCTTACTATGATTTTTTGTCTGAATGAAAATCTAGACTTACATATCATTGAATATATTATAAATTATATTATTTTCAATGGTAGCAATTTAAATTCATTTTTCATGGTTTGAGCTGCGTAACTGTCGTTTTAATGTCCACTGTGTAACGTATTTTTCTCTATTCGTCTGCATATTGGTTTATCTGAATTCAATTAAATCCTAAGCTCTTCTTATTTTGACTATCACACAACCAACGATCTCGCAGGTACTAATTCAAACTTCTTGATCCATCGGTGATCTTCTGGTTTCACAACGTATCCTCCACAACACTGCTTCTTGTTCCTATGAATATCTTATAAATATCTTCAAAGTTTACGTGATGTTATCAGTTCTCTTGTAGTCATCCCTAACACTGCTCTTTCCATAGGTTTTTGAATCGCTCACCGTTTGTGAACAATTTCAAATTTTAAGTACTTCGTACTTTTTAAAAATAACTGCTTATACTGTTAAATTGATAATCCGCCTTGAACATCATCTCACCGTTCCTCGCTTGAATACATTAATTACTGGTGGTATTAAATATTCATTACTAATTCGGAATCCATTAGATGATGTAAAAATCTTCGAATATCTATCACTGAAGGATGAAAGATAAACGAGAAATTTGGGAAAATAATTCAGCAAGTGAATGTGTTTTACCAGACTGTGAGAGACCTAGAGTGGAACAAGGAAGTGCCAGAAGGTCCTCTATTCAATGGGTTGTTAACCGGTATTGACGTAAGCAGCAGGAACATTGACAACAAACACAAGGGAGGAATGTAAAATTCGAGCAGAGAAAATGAAGTTCCTGAAAGGAATAATAGGAGAGATAAGATCGGAATTGAGGACATCAGAGGAAAAACGGTCTTCCTGTAAATACAAGACAATGCATTGGTTAGTAAGCTGTATTGGTTTTGATATATGATGAGAATGAAAGAATATAGTTTAAAAACGAGTATTTTCTGATAAAGTAAAAAATATATACATCACGGGCAGGCTTGGAAAGAGGCGGATGAATACAGTTACGGAAAGAATAGAGAAATGGGGAGGAAAAATAGAATAAATACTGAATGAAAGAAAAGAATGGTGAAGCGAAACAAAAATGTGGAGGTCGTTGATTACACCCGACTCAAAAGACTGGAAACGGGAAATTAAGAATAAAAATAATACAGACTTATTATATAAATGTGTGTGCATGTGAATGATTTATTGACACAGTTGATTAACTGTGACAGTATTTTTGCCTTTAGGCAAATATTACGAATAAATCATTTCAATTTTTTATATTTCGTAAATATATTGAAAGAATAATTCTGCGGTTTTTAATATCTTGATTTATCATTTGAAATGTGGTAAAGTCATAAAAAAAATTGAATTCGGCGTGATTGTTGAAATTAAAGAGACCACTATTATAAAATGGTGTTTTTCATCTAATTTATAAAATTATATTTGGATGATACTTAAATATTTTTTAAAAAAATTATTATTTTTATGTAAGTTAAAATACAATAAGACTGATATACAAATCTCTTTGTATTGTATGCAGCATTTATACGTCTAATTAGACCACCTTTTCTTCCCGGACAAAATGGCAAAAAACTGCAGTTCAGAATGATTTTTCCACGTCATTATGAGAACATTAGTTAAATTACTCATTAAGGTGATGAATGAAGCAGCCCAGAGTGGGCGAGGTCTCGTCCTTGTCATTGCTCGCACTTAGTGCCGCAGTGCGAGGATGCAAATTGCTGCGAGGACGAAAACACTCGCCCAATGATTAAATTTCAAGCGTGGTCCTTGATCGTGAGGACGTAAATCGTGACGGTCTTTTCAATGCTAAGCGTCTCCGCAGACAATGCGGCCAACGCATCTCGCGGACATCTATTTTCTATAACCATTATTATGAGATAAAATATCGCGCCCGACTCTGCACGATACTTAATTGTCCACGTTTTATGAACTACTTCGAATCCCACCCAGGATTTTCTGCTCCGGCCAGATTTATTCCACGTGTCACTTTCTTGTGACACCATGAAGCAGGAACACACGCGTTTTCTATTATATGGGAAGAATGGCGCGATATTATGGTTAAATAGTGATTTGAGTACTAAACTGAGGAACTATCTACCACGCACCTGACGTTATTCACGTAGGCCCTACATTACGTGTGACTCACTTGAAACGTATTAAATCCATTCGTGTATTTACAATAATAGAATTATAAATTTTAATTGTAGGTAGATCCGTAATCCGAATGGCAAAATTGTTTATCGCAAAATTTTCCTGTACATGTCCGTCGTTGTACAATAAATATGCCTTTGACCAGCATAATTAAAAAATTGTTTTCATACAGTTTCTTGAATGAATAATATCTATTGGACTGCCATTGGGAAAATTTTAGGAAATGTTTTTAAGATCTTGGACAGGATGCTCATTCTAAAGATACGAGTGTATCTAATCTGTTTCTCACTGATGACAGTCTTAAGTAGCTGATGATAACGAGGACTTGGGGAGTTCGTCAGGAAGACTTTTCCTTCGTTCGTCAGGGTATCAATTGAACCTTGACTTCAGCGCACTTACGACTCACAAAACATAATCTAGCACTACAATTATGCTTAAAAATCACGAATTCCGACAAATGGTTCCTTATTTCAATAACAAGCACAAGAGAAACTATTGACCCAATGTCTTTAAAAGTGATTGTTAAAGTGTAGTAAAATATGCATTCCATGTGTCATTCGATTTGAATGTGATGGTGTAAACCCGAACCAAAGATAATCTTAAAACGGAGTTGTCATTAAAATCGTCGAAATAGTATCACGGTATAAGCTTTTTGACGTTTTTTATTTATCAAATTAACCTATCTATAGACATGAAGTTAAAAGCATTTTATTCACAAAATAACTAATTTACCATTTTATCACAGAATTTTATTTAGTCTGATGGTTTCATAGGCATGTGTTATTGGGCTTCTATGGTTCCTAAGTAGGATACGATTTAACCGGTGCAGTAGGGATATTCCTTCAGGAATTATTGTAGCACCTACTTGACATTCCTTGAAAATGTAAGAAGGTTCCGTTAGCTTCTAAGCTTTTACGTAAAGTCTTACCCAATCTTAGTCAATAAAACCTCGAATAATATTCAATGCAAGGGAATGAATGGGAAACTATACAGGATTTTGGATTATTTTACGAAAATCCAAAGATGTGTGTGGACTAATTAACGTTATACTACCTTGTCGAAAAAGCTATAAGCTGTTAATATTTCCTGTCATGCGTATCATTTATATCTTACTGTCAATATACTTGTACTACAAAGGCCAAACGTTTCATGTAAGGGGCGCAGGGGCAAAAACTGCTACCAGAGGCGCTAATGTTGTGCAAAAATAAGTTCTATAAAACTAAACTTGCATATGAGGCAGTCCATGAATCATAAAATTGGTTAATGTGTTTGTAATCAACTAATTGAATTTTTACACCTCTTTGAATCCAAGTTTGGCTTCAAAAATGTTATTAAGAGTTTTTTATATTCCACAGATTGAATATTTTACGTCTCCCTTTACATTTTCTATCCACACAGTACCTGATAAGGTCTCAAAGCTGCGTCCGAACGCTGTGCTCCTTTTTTATGTATTCTCATGAGATGCAATTCTCCAATTTAATTGTATTAAATTAAAATTAGATTTATTTATTATATTTGTCTTTAAGTTAATTTATTTTAATTTGATATACGTAAGATATATATATATATATATATATATATATATATATATATATATAATCAGATAAACTTAATGAGCTGAAACGTTATAATAATAAACTATCTATTCTAAAGTATCTAATAGTTATGGAGTAATACCATGGAAACTGGGACAGCCACAGCCGTCATTAGCGTCCTGCACTCGTAAACAGAACTAACAACTAACAGGACGAAACTACGTGACGCAAACCTCACCTCTTCCGTTTCTCCTCGAGGAATAAACCTTGAACCATATTAATTTTCTTTGACGTCTCGATAACGAAGTATTCTCCTGAATAAACAAAGAAACTTTCTCTTTTTTTGTAGGCTCTAGAATGTGCCACAATATATTTTTAATCATACTAAAGTCCCTTTTGTACCCAAATCAACAAATGTGAGACTTAAAAGAAATTGGAATGGTTCTATCATTACACCTATTCAAATAAAAGTATACATTTACCTGGAAATTGTCTATAATGGAGTGATATTAATACATGTTTGCGAATGTAGACGAAGAAATACGAAACTGATGTCATCTAAATATGCGACGTTTATTTTGATCCGTTTTTACAAGAAAAAGTTCGGCCTAATTGTCATCCGTATATACGGTAGACCCGTATACAAAATCGTCAACCGCCATGTAGACAGTGGACGTTTCAAACACCTGTTTTTTGTTATGGAAATCTCATTTTAACTGCTCGCACAGAGATTTTGTTCGCTTTACAAAAAAAAACTTTGAAATAATTCCCTCTAGAGCAGAAAATAAATATGAGGGATGTGTTAATTTGTCATCCACCATTTGAAAAATTTTATCTCCAGAATTTATGTTTATTTTTACCTGACATGTTAGTAAAAGGTAAACAGTAGGCGAGAAAACAATAGATACGGCCAATAAGTAATAAAAAGTATCAAAATCATGAGCTATAAATAAAAAAGATAGACCCAAGACCTATCCTATCCATAGTTTACATTGAAGACAAATCTTTGTACTTAAAGCTAAACGTAAACTTAAACAGTGTTATAATTACCGAATGGCGGACAAGGACCCAGAAAGTTCTATACTAAAACATGACGCACATTAGATTTCGTATTCTCAAAGAAAAACGCTTTTGTATACTTCTGTGTTACTCCATTTATTATTTTGAGGAACTAAAAAGTATGATTATTATAGAACTTGAGGACAATATGCAGCAATATTTCATTTTTATATCTTGGATTATTTTTAAATCACATTGTTTCTATTTGAATAAAAGAAACGTTATTATAAACTCATGGTGTTGCATTTAGAACTATTCCTACGGTTTGTATAGACTTGGTTAAATTATGTGGTAAATCAAATTGGGGTCTCTGGTTTCGTATCCTATCGGGAAAATTGAGTTCTTTCCGATTGGGAAAGAAAACACTGGATCTCTCCGGGTGTAACCCGTATGGTTTTAATGTCAAGAGTCCAACAGGTTAATCCTATAAGATTACTACATCAGGTGGAAACCCAAGCGTGAAATTGTAGGAGATATTTTTCGTCAGAAAAAGTCATTACCTCAACAAAATGAATGGTCGTGGACTAAAATCTTAAAGTCAACACTTTCACCGCGGTCACATAATTGCTCAGAAATTTGGTATTTGATTTTTGACATAAATTACATCCATTATGGAGCATTAAATAATTTTGAATAAAGACTGTGCGCAACGGGGGTTAAAATGTATCAGTTGAAAAAGAAATTATTTTATACGACGGAAGGTGGAGTTTTTTCAACAACCCTTATTAAACACGTGCTGAATTTTATGGTTTGCTCAACCACCGATGTTCATGACGAACAAACAGTACATTTACAATTCATGGCACTAAAATTCTCATTACGAATTTGTTAATATTCAGTCATGAGAAAGCTAAAAATAAATTACATCCGCAGCCTATAGTATGTTTTATTTTGTGAATATTTAAAAAGACTATTTTATGGCAATTGATGTTTTGTCTGTGACTTATCAGCAGGCTACCGTCCTTTACTTATTTTCCAATATTCATAGACTCACCGCTCATATTGAACGTTTAAATTTCACAAATGATTATAAGGGTAGACATGATTGATGGAGTGATTCTAAACACAAATTAAGCAAATGATTGTCAACTAAATTTACAAGTGGCGTTGAATTTTTGAAGGTGTTTGTTACTATCAGGTACAGAACTGTTTACAATTATTTTCCTTGGAGAAAAAAAATATTTTTTGACTGGAAACTAATTATTATTTTTGGGAATAAAATCGCCGACGTCTGAAAATATTTCTCGACTCTAAAATTTCTATCGCATGACAATAGTATATCTTCATGTAGTTCTCGTGTCATTCTGTGTCTGTTGAAAAGTGAATGAATTATCCTCAGGCGCTGGACTTTGCTGGTCAAGGTTACCTAATAGGCTCACAGTTAGGAAATAAATATTTGTGATACATCGTTAAGAGTTTCATGCTCCATTTCATTTTCGAAGTAAATATAAAATAATCTATATTATGGAAGTTTTGCATACTAATATCCACTTATTGGTATTAACATTTTATATCTCATTATTCAATTCCTGCATATATTTCATTTTCATGGCGTTGTTAAGAAAACTTTTCCGTACTCAATTTTCCCTGTAACGTACAAAAGCACATACCAAATTCAACATATTAGGTTGTTATGTTTCAGTTTCGAATACTTTTGTCAACTTTCAATTATATGGAGGTTTGGACAAGACCATTTCCTTATTTTTTATGCGGTTCCTACCGGTTAAAATTTCTAAGTGTATCTAATCTCCGTCCTACATTAATTTTAAATAGCTTTGCTAGAAAAATACATTCACAAATTTATTTCAGCATTTTTATACTAGATTATAAAATGATTCATATCAATTAACTGTAACTGTACATTTGGTAATGATATTTCAGTACAGAATAACCACCATGAAATGTCAATCTACTTATGCTATATAGGCCAAACGTGTCATGTAAGTAGCGCAGGGACAAAAAGAAATGCTGCCACAGGCGCTAACTTAGACCCAGCGTTCGTGTCAAAACTCCGACGATTGTAGTATATTTCGTAATATAGAAAAAAATCTCGTTGCGTTATCCAATTTATAAATTATGATCTATTAATAGGAATGAACTTGACATCGTAAGGGACATAATAGGTTCTAATAGTAAGAGAAACATTAATTCGACTAATCACAAATATCAAAATACATCAGTTTATTATTTTGAGAATCTTAGCAGCTGTACTAAATTGAATTTAATTCTAGTAACTCAATAATAATTACTTACAAAATAATTATTAAACTATTGTTTCGTTTCTGAACAAACCATTTTCCATGCAATTTATCGGCACGATATACATGGTAAACAAGTATTTTATAATTTATTATGAAAACTGAGTTATATAAAGTAATTTAAATGTTACGCAAATGTAAAACATAACAGATGTAAGTCGCTACTGACCAACAGGTTAATGCAACTATAAATTGTTTTTAATTTTTTTTTATAATCGAACATCTAACTCCTAAAACATCTACTTCTAAAACACGTGCCAATAATTATTTCCGTGTTTCCGTGTTATGTCTCAATGCTGGAATATCTTGTTTGACTTTCACGCCATTTTCATTCCATCAGCCATGATTTGTGAAGATCTCTTATCGACTTTTGTTAGAAAATAATCTGATTTATTCGTTGCTTCCCACGACGATTTTGCTTCCATGCTGTCGGTGGTTTTCCTCGGCTTTAATGGTGAGCTATGTTTGCGACCTTGCACTTTAGGAGCCGTAAATGTGTCTGAGAAGAACCGGGGCGTTGTGCTGTTACACGCTCAGTGAGCGCACTGAGTGACGTTTACGCTCGAGTTATGGTGTCTACTGTCTGTCGGACTCTCGGTGTATTTACGGCTGTCCTTTCGCACTGTGAAACACAATGGAGGTTGCTGAAGCTCGATTTTCCATTAGCTGAAGCGCGAAGTGTCAGCACGGGTCTAAACAACCAGGTCTAGGTCTTAATTCTGCCTCCACTTCTGAGAGAAACTTTATTGCTGGTACAAACAAAAAGGAAAATAAAAAGGTATTGACTCAACAAACATAACGAGACAGTGACTGACGTTTAGTGAAGGATTTGCGACAAAACACTATTAAATTAATTTCATTCTTAAAATAATATTATTTTAGCGTAAACTGGACAGTAGTCTACAATCTTTAATAGTTTTTTTATAACAATTTAAAAAATGATGGAACATTCAGTATCGAACTGGCCTACCTTTTTGTCAGCATTCTAATAGTAACTTAAAATTCGTCGGTTACAAATAAGAAAGGGCATAGTTTCTTCAATTTTTCGATGTGTTGCTAGACAAACTTATTAATTTCTTTTTGTTCTGTCTTTATGTTTTTCCTCGATTCTTCCTTAATAATTCTCTGAAAAGATAATTATTTCCCTTTCCTAATTTCTTTTTGTTCTGTCTTTATGTTTTTCCTCGATTCTTCCTTAATAATTCTCTGAAAAGTTAATTATTTCCCTTTCCTGATCTCTTTAGATATCACTTAATCATTTTTTGTGACCTTCTTTATCGTTCTCTCCATGAGCCCGACAGTTTCCATAAATGTGCCTTTTTTCAATTATACAATAAAAATATTATTTAACTGAACACGAATAGTACTTTCATAATGTGTTAAATTAAACAGGTCAGTAAATAACTCGATTATTCATTATTTAAACTCAAGAAAAACTAGAAACATAATTTCACAATACATGGCGGATCGAATTGAAATGGCGCGAATTACAAACACGACATTCCAGCACTGTAATTTTACGTTCTGTAAAGTGCCTAAAACATTGGCAAGTATTTTACAAGTAGATTATTATTAGAATATAAAGTATTGCTGTTTACTTGAATATCATTGTGATATATTGTACTAGCGAGACCATAAGCAACATACGAAACAATATATTAATAATGACATTGAAATTAATTACTATTGGGGTACTGAAACATAATTCAGTACACGTATTGCATGGATTCCTCAGGATACTCAAAATATTACAATTGATATTTGTGATTAGGGAAATTAATGACTGAAAGAGAGTGACGAGATTAGAACATGTTATGCCAGTTACGATGAAGATTATGATTACTGGATACTAATTTATAAATCGAATAACGGCACGAGATTTATTAAAATATTATCAAACATATTTCTATTGACAATATTTGTCGGTCTAAGTTAGTGCCTCTGACAGCAAGCAGCTTTTACCTCTGCGCTATTTACATGACACGTTTGGCCTTTATAGTAAAAGTAGAATGAAAATATATAAATATGACGGATATTTTGTAGTAAATATCAATAGAAAATGTATAATAATTTAATACGAAATATCTTAGAATCTCGAATGAAATTCTGAAATAAATTTGTGAATGAATTCATCTAGAAAAAGTATAATTTATAATATCTACGTCATTTTAAACTTTCTATGACACGAACGTAACGTTTCTTTCCCATTTTTTGGAACATTTTTCAAATACCCGTGGATAAATACTTTCAAGTTACAATGCCATAGGAAACATAATTATTTTTTCAAAATATTTATTTGTACCAACAATGATCTAAAATTGTGTAACATTATAATAATAAGTTAAATATTTTGGAAAATGATTAATCGAAGTATTTGTCATAACTACTGCGAATTAAAGCTATCTTCATGGACGTACCGTAGTTTGAATGTGCATGGGAGGAGTACAGAAGAAGGAAGTGCGGATTTGTCTATGTCCTGCCCCATGCGTCATGGTCCGCCTTTCACTTGTGAGTGGACGTGTACTGAAACGAAACACCAATAAACCTTTGTAATAGGTCCGTGAACTATGCATGACAAGAGAACTTCAAATGGTTGTACTTGGGTGTAATGAAATATCATTTACAAAAGTGACAATTCAACTTTGTGTACGAATAGTATACATTTATAAATTAAATAGAGCTTAACATCGATGAGAAAGTATTAAAGGACGAATAAAAAATATGAATAAATATATTGCCGAAATTGGTACCGAAAATCTTTGGATAATATAAAGGTGAAAGTAAACATGAGACGCGGGGTGCCTACATTTCGTTTCTCAGTCGACAATCAATATCAGTCATCTTTCTTCTATACAGTTATTCCATGGATCAAATTTACTGATTCGGTGATAATTGTATTGTTGACATATCAAAATTCATAATATTATTGTGTACAGACGTACTATGTAGTGGAAAATTTGACATGCAAAATTTTTGAATAATATATGTCATATTTTTTGTAGATTATTATTCTGGTAATTTATTTTCATATAAAACAACATTCTCCCAAAAATAAATTTTTGTAGCTGGAAAAATTAGAGATAGTTTCGTTAGTCCAAGATACTTTTGACAGACACAACGATTTTTTTTTTATTTCGCTTCGACTTGACGATTAGAAAGCCTAGTAACTATTCTCCCTACAACGATTAGACTTTATTTTAAAGGTGTGAGGCCATTACAATTGATTAAAAAATAAATGTATGAGTATTACACACCATTTAAAATATTTTAGTATATTTCACATGAGTATATATTATCGTGTTACTTTGACCTTTAAATTAATTAAAAACATGATGTTAAATAAGTTTTTAACATTAGGTATGAGAACTATGTAGATGATTTCTTAAATAATAATATAAATATTAACATCCATATTTTTGAATAATATATGTCATATTTTTTGTAGATTATTATTCTGGTAATTTATTTTCATATAAAACAACATTCTCCCAAAAATAAATTTTTGTAGCTGGAAAAATTAGAGATAGTTTCGTTAGTCCAAGATACTTTTGACAGACACAACGATTTTTTTTTTATTTCGCTTCGACTTGACGATTAGAAAGCCTAGTAACTATTCTCCCTACAACGATTAGACTTTATTTTAAAGGTGTGAGGCCATTACAATTGATTAAAAAATAAATGTATGAGTATTACACACCATTTAAAATATTTTAGTATATTTCACATGAGTATATATTATCGTGTTACTTTGACCTTTAAATTAATTAAAAACATGATGTTAAATAAGTTTTTAACATTAGGTATGAGAACTATGTAGATGATTTCTTAAATAATAATATAAATATTAACATCCATATAAGTCAGAAAACGTGAAGTTTTATTATAAATGACATTGAAGTATATGGAGAAATGTCGACCGGGTGCGGGTGCTTTACGATCTGGTCTGATTCGTCTATTAATATTTCTTTCAACAGATGGGTTTGAAATATATACTCTTGAAAGTCTGTTCTTAACTTGTTAACAATAGTATTTTAAAAATTAAGTAATCGCATAAATTATCGAGACTGAAATTACAGTTTTTCATCGTACAATAAATTTAAAATAGTCTGAAATTACAATATTTCGAATTTATTATGGATTTTAAATTTCTTTACTTAAAGCTTCCGCTCAACAAATATAAAATTACACAAGTTTTTTGTTATTTATTTTAAACAAACTTCAACACGTAAAAATTGCACGGAAACTTTCAACCTTTCCGTCAACTGTCAACTGAAACCACTTTCATAACATAAAATCAAAACACTTTTTTGGTTGGCGGAAGCTTTAATTATTATCATAACGAGGTCCATATTATGAATATATTTCTCAATTTCTTTAATTATTAAAAGCCTGTTAGGTGTTCCAAAAGATTTAAAGAAATGGGAAACTCATCTGCTAGTCACGATTTTGGTGAATAGAAAAATATCGATTTGGCAAGCTGTGAATTCCTTGCTTTGGAAAACATGAAGTTAGAAGATGTTGATCGTTATGTCTTTATGACTCGTGTTATTTGGAGAGTTTGATACTTTCCTTCCATTAATATGCCGTTGTAAACTCACCTTAATGCCAAAAGAAACGGTTACTGCGACACTGACAGCAGCTTCCGGATTGCGGTCATGTTTATTGGAAGTGGAGAAAGTCTTTCTCCTTAGCTTCCTCAGAAACCAATGATGCGTTGCCCAAACTCTCAACCAGCTCGCTTGTGACTCGCTACGCTGCATTTGAGATAAATGTAATGCCATATAAATAATATCTATCCCACTGCTTTGACAAGGTGAAGTTGCTGTAGAAAACTATGAACGGAAATAGAATAGCAATAGGTTAATAATGACACGATTTATACTGACGATATTAAGAAGTAAGAACAGAAGGACGTATCAAACAGTGGTAATCATAAGCAAATTCTCTGAAAATTTTCAAGCTCCAAAAGAAAAACGACTGTTACTCGACGTCATCAATCAGGAAAGATTCAACACAGGGTGTTTCTTTTTAACACGCTTACGTAGTTTTTTCCAAAACTTATTTATAATTCTGAAGCTTAACTTTTTAGCAATCGATACGCATTCTACCACAACGTTGTCCTGGATATCGAAGAAACTGATAAGTATTGTCTTGAAGTTCAATACATGGATTGCTGCTGGTGTTTGATTTCTTGATCGTACGTAAATATACGTGTCCAATCGGCTGGAACACACGTTTTACATGAAACCTGTTGTTAACGCGCTGATCATTTTTTGTATTCAAATTGTCCGGCAGAGCGTAAAAACACGGCTATTTTCAAGTGCTCACAAACTACAATTGACGCCATAAATCGATTTGTAATTTGTCACCGCGAAGGAATACAGTTCAAGGTCGAACACAGTAACCGCACAACACATAAATAGTTATTAAATTACTGAGTTGGTATAATTATGTTTTTGTCTCGCTCTAATTCAGGGGTGCAGGAGAATCCTGATCTGTTGACAAAATTTCCTGAAAAGTAGTTGATCATTCTGATCTTAATTTACTAAATTTTAAATAAATATTAAACTTGTTCAACTTTCCTGTAGTAGATAATCTGATGTTTTTATTTCAATCATAAATAAATCAGATTCAGTTTATGTCACTCGCATCTGTGAAGAATCAAGAAACAAACCTGATATTCGAAACTGTTCAAAAGAGAAACTACAAATTCGCGACTTGTAGAGGCAACTGCAGGTCAGTTCCCGAGATTGGATTACCGTGACGGCCAGTGTGAAGGCAGACATTGACCCTTTCCAGGAATGGTCGTTGATGCAGCGTCTGCTCTTGATTGATCACTGAGGTGAAGCGAGGCGGAAGGACAATGGAGTCGCACTGCGGAGAGAGTTGTTCCCACCGCCGGCGTCACTCTCATTTTTTACCCTAATTCAGAGACAAAAGAACGTCGTCGCGATGCAGATCAGGTGAGAAAGTGAACCCGGCCTAGACGGATCCGGCGCAGTGTGCTGCTAGTCTACAAACTTGCGTCAGCACCCAGGGCACCTGCTGCGTTCTCATTACAGATAATACCTGTCGCTATTGAATTAAAGTTCAATTGAGAAGCTGGACCATTTATTTCGTCTAGACAGGTTTGCAAAACCGCTGCCAAAATGAACTAATCGAGTGAGTGGGAAGGCGTTCACCACCAGCTGGCCATCATCCGAGGAAGGTTGAGCAACGCAGGGCACACATAACTGCACAGCTGGTGAAACCTAGTATTTGGTGAAGGAGAAAATGCCTCGGATATAGCACCGGATCCGGAAAGTAGGACCACTGCGGCCATGGGAAGTCTTCGGTCGTAGATATCGCTTTACAATGCTTCGCTCCGCCACGCTGTTTATGGTAAGTGAACGTTTTCCGTTGCAACAGAGTACAGAGCTACCACGAACATCCATTTGTTTCGTTTGCTTAATCCAATGATACAAAACCCGCGCTACGCGTACACTTAGCCTTTTAACGGTACGTGAAAGTGGACGAAATTCGGTTGAGGATTGCAAAAACTTTCCTATGACACTATTCTAGTGGAAAAATTATTTTAATAGAAAATTTCTCGTTAAAATTAAAACAGACCCGACTCGTTTAAGATACGATTGCCGCTTGTATTCCATGTCTTCTTATAAAGTACTTTTATTAATTTAATTTTCATTAGGTTTTGATCCATCTTCGGTGTGTAATCGGACGACATTAGTTAAACACGACGTTTCGTTGAGTCGCAACGCCGACATCTTGGTAAATTGGTGTTTAATCAATGCCACCCGGTTTTAAACCCAAAACACTTTTTATACATATATTCGCATAGATAATTGTATAGTTAATTAAAACTGTTGAATTGTATGCTGTTTCGGTGTTCCAAGGTTATTGCTTTGTTTATTTCTTACGCTAGAACGAATCATAATAATTAATGTAAAATGCCTAAAATTCACATTTCTAATATACGAGAGTAAATTTCAAAGACGAATATTTATATGTTTACATAACTTATAACGCTGCTTTTTCAATAAATTATTTATTTATATTTCTCAATAGTTTTACGTGCACTGGTTAATTAATTAATTTGTAGCCGTCGGTGACATTTCAATCTTCTTCAACCTACTATTAAAATATTTGGAATTACAATAATTACGTAACTACTGAATGTATATTTAAAGAAGACATTAGATCATTAATATGATTTCAGCAGTGTTCCACAGAAAAAATGATGAACTATAATGTATCTAGAAATAAAAGAAATTCCACGACAGGAAACCAGAAGTAGAAAAATAATTTTTAATGATATTTTGAAACCGTATATTAAGATCAAATACAAAGTCAATAAGCCCAATGTGACAAAAAAAATAATTTTAGTGACATACAAAACTGTAAATATGTCAATGGATGCTATTGAAATAATAGTAATTATTTTTATTTTGCCGCGTCTTAAACAGTCACATTTAATATTAAACAGACTTTTTAAATACTGACTCAAAAAATATATGAAGCATGAAAATAGACAAGTGTTTATTAATATTTGATCGAATAAAAGAAATCCACTGAGAATTAATTTTTAGTTAAAACATTGTCATGGAGATGAATATGACAAAATTTTTTGAACTAATGGACTGAACACTTGTAAGTCAAAATAGCATTTAATGCGCTAGTAAAAACTAGGTAACATTAAAATATTAATAACAAAGTTACACAGTCTTTGGTGAAATAATATAATAATTATATATATTGCTTACAAATTAATTGTATTTTAAAAATGTTTAATGGTAGAATTTTTCATGAATTTATTTTAACTTCAGTCGAATATTCCGGAAATAACTTTAATTTTAAAATTCAGTATAAAAATAGTGAATTATGTAACTAGTAACTGTAAAACTAGAGTTAAAAATAAAAGAGGTGAGTAGAATTTAGAAAGGCTTCTCGGTTTTCCACAAGTTAACAGCGACGTTTCGAAGGCCATCTTCTTCCAGGCTTCTGTTCACCGGGATAGTATTCCATCATTGATACCTAGAATTTATTTGCATTGTATACGTGGCTCTTCTTTTATTACGTGCATATACAATTGTGTCCTTGGATTTTTGCCGTTATTTTTCCCTGTTTTACTCTCGAGTCTTAATTCAATGAACTATGTTGACATGAATTATCAGATTACTCCTCGACCGCATTTTTTTTTTTTTTTTTTTTTTTGTGTGTGTAGATAGGCTATGTATAGGGTAATCCACATAGTGGCAACTCCCCTCTTATAGCATAGGAAAGGGATTTGAAAGGGCGGATGCGGTAGGGTGTAGGAAGGTAGCCAAGGGTTACTAGGGCCCCCGGGCTATATTTTAAGGATCCTACCCGGCATTCGCCAAAAAGTAATGCAGGACAAACCCTATAAAAAACCTGCATCAGGTAGGTCGGGCATTTGGTACTTGTCCCACGCCCTTCCGATGACGGGAGAGGAGTTTGCTGTGGGGACGCAGCTTACCCCTCGCCATACCTTGGCCTGTTTAGGAGGCAGCTGGCCGACTATTCCAATAGGAATAGCGGACAACTCTTGCCGTATGCCCAAGGTCTGCGACCCCGGAACATACACCTCTCAAAACAGACCGAGGTGCCTCGGCATGTGGGAACCTTAGTTCAAAAAAACCAGAGAGATGTGAGAGCATCCCCAAAGGTAGCCCCCGCCAGAGCTCTCTGGGAAGGTTCACCTGCGAGAAATCCTCTCGCAGGCTTACTTCTTAGGGATTGACGACCTCGACCGCATATTAACAATTTCCATATAATGGAACTTCTACAGAACATGACTGAGCCTATACGTGCTCTTCACTTGTAACTTGATGTTCCTTGTAAGCCCAGGATTATCTCACATTATTCCGCACGCGTAAGAGGCAGGAAGTTGCGCCATAGCAGCGTGGCATGCGTGTTCCGTGCGTGTTGTGTGTCACGGTCGGGAACGCACACTAGGACTGCGGGGATCGCGACGCATCCGACGCTACGCGGCGCCTACAAGATACACTCTCCCCACGAAGGACGACTGGTGGCCTAACACTTATCTTAAAACGAGAAACCTGTTCTTTTTTACGAATCACATTCATTAGCGGCTTTGCCCGTTCTCTCAGACTGATATTTCCTTCACTCTTCATTCAAGGTCTCATGAAATACTCGTCATTCGCGTATCTCCTACTCCTGACGCAGATCAGGTTGATAAATGCAGCATTTTTTTTATAGAGACTAGAGAATAATTCACTCCTATATTTCCATCACTACCTGGCTACGTGTCCCTCGTACGGGGATGAAGACATTTTATACCTTTCTTAAGGTTATGATTCACTTCTAACAAGAAGACATGTTAAAGGTTTAATAGGGTTTACTTTCCTCATTAAACCCGTCAATTATTACTCATTGTTCCAGTATTAACTTTTTATTTTAATTCTGTATATAACGTTTTGGTTCTATCAGTAAGATTATTTTCTCCAACTATTAAAACACAGTATCTGTATACATACTAATAACAGATCCTATAAAAATAAAAATAAATTTATATGTATCAACGAATACAATCTTAAATTGTCACCAAGTAGTTTTTCTTATTATTATTTATTCAGAGAGATTTCGGCTGTTTGCCATTATGGTTCTGTTAAATATTATATATATATATATATATTCATCATTTTTTAAAATTGCAGGTCTGTGGCCATTACAAACTTTACAAGAGTTGATTAATGTACATTTTAAATGTGTAGAACCAATTTATTTTAAAAAATATTTAACGTTTTTTATAATTAGATATAAAATACTTTTCCTTATAGGTGATGCAAAACAGCCGAACGCTCGATGAATCGAATAAATAAAATTGACAGTGTGTGTGTGTGTGTATAAGTTTGTGCATGTTCCACGTAAAAATCTACAGACGAGGAGCAAATTTGATCTGTAACTCTCTTGAAGTACGATGAGTATTTTTGACTATTTTAGGAAACTGGAATATTATCCATTTTCTTATTTTACCTAGGGTATTTTTTTAAAGATTCCGTGAGTATTTTTTCCCTATTATGGTACTGTGGGTATTTTTGGCTCTCTTACGGTACCAGGTGTATTTATAACTGTATTTGGATACTGGGCGTCTTTTTGACTATCAAAGTACCGGCAGTAGTGCACCAGAAGTAGTTTTTACTTTAATAAAATATGTGGATTATTTTTTATCCGGGAGTTTTCTGACTTATTATGACACAGGGAGTATTTTATAACTCCATCTGAGAACGGGGAATATATTAGGTGATTTCAGGGAACAGGGAGTATATTGTACTCTTCTAGGTATTTCTGGCTGTCTAAAGTTGTCTTGACTCGATTGAATTACAGTTTGTCAAGTACCGTTTATGATGAATATACAATTCCTCTACATGAATTAATGTAGAATTAAATATGTTTTCGGATTTATATACATAAAATCCCTGGAAACACTCGGCACTCAGCAAGTAAATAAGAATAAGAAGAAAACAAACTAATTTGTGTCTGTTAAGGATGGTTAATATTGTGTATATATAATCTTATAAATAATATAAAAATAAAAAATATGTTCATAATATCAGAAAATTAAATTAAATTTTAACTTTTTCAAATTGTGGATGACAATTTCATACAGCATCAAAGATGTAAATCGCTTCAGAGAAAATCTATTCACCAGTTTTCCTTTATGACGAGCAAAATCCCTGCCAAAGAAGTTAAAATATTGTTTTGAAACTATTGACATTTTGTCCGAAAATGTATGGATGGCTGTTTAATATTGCTAAGAGCCATCTTTCGGATCTGTAGAACGAATAATTTTTTTTATCGTTTTCACTGTTTTCCAGTGATGATCGAACCAATTTAAGGCTTCAGATGGATGATTAATATTTCTATATAAGTATTGTCTTTATGAATAAGAAAGACAGCCTTTTTTGTCTGTATTGGCTGTCTTTCTTATTCATTGTTTTCTATCAGACGTAAATTAATTTTCGTATTGTCTTTATGTTTGAAATACGCTATACATGGAAATTAAAACGAAACTCTAAGCACTTAATTCACTGGTTTAAAATGAAAATCTAATACGTATATAAATGTCAATAAAACTATAAATAATAAACGAGATGCTTGAATGCTGAAAATGAGTCTTAAAATAATTAGATGAAATTACAGTCCAAGTTTTCTAGTTCTGTTATCAAATACTTTCTTAACTGCTTCCGCAATGGTTTTAAAGTTTTCTTCTACTGATAAAGAGTCTACCTTAGACTACAATGATCTTTATGTAAGTCTCGTAAATTTGTATTTTAATATTCGAGGTGTACAAACAGAAGAGTCACAGTCAGAGACGAGGCTCACATTTCTTCAACCCAATTTTTTTGAAGCCGTGTGAAATTTCAATAGGCTCCATTATTCCTCTAGAGTTACGTAGCCGCGATGTTACTTATTTATTAGTTGCAGGTAAATATTGGAATGTGTCGGAGCACAGGAATTTATTTCAATATCGGTATAAATTGCAGTTTTATACTGGTCAGTCGTTCTGTAACTGTTCTATAACTCATAACAAGAACAATAAGAAACATTGCTGAGCAAAAGCCCTTGACCCTGTGGAGAAAGTGAGCGTAATCGCCTCAACCCACTGAAATTACGAAACAGGATTTGCATGCTATAATATCTTCCGCAGAAGTTTGAATTAAAAATAAGAGTATACACTTCTAACTACCGCTAAAACTCTTTATGAGAACAGTGCTGCACAATATCGACACAAATTTGCAAGGCAATTACCTTTATACGTAATGGAAGTGGCACGGTAAAATAAAGTCTTTCTGAGCTTGATCCTGTTATACGTATTGAGTTACTCAGTTTTTTAAAGATGTATTTGATGATATGTCCCCTAACTTATAAATCCTGAAGTCAAACCTAAATATTTAAATGCTCACTAATCGTAAAAGTGTCGAATTATATATACATTATTTATCCATCGACATTAGTTGAATAATGAACGATAAATAAAATAAATGTGATATTAAAATAATGAGGCAAATAATGAACCTAGATGTGACTTATACGAGACTGGAGTGACGATCCGGCATGTCCTCTACGACTGTTCAAAGAACAACAGGATTAGAAGTGTCACAATTAAGAAATACGTAAGAAAGGAGATATGGACCTCAGCGACGGCAATAAATAACCTTGTTAATTTTAGTAAGGAAACTGGCGTTCAAAATGTAATCTAATTAGACTTGAACTTAGGTTAAGAACAATATGTGTATATTATATGAATCGAATTTAATAATTTCATGTAGTAGTTATATAAATTCGCCAATGACTAACATGTTGATGCGACTATAAACAATAAATAAAAGAAAAATGTGCAGTATTGTGTTTACGTTATAAGGTAGAGTAAATTACAGTATCAGGAAAAGTCAGGTTGCAACTAATTGGCCCAAGAAATACTCGTTAATTTTACTTGGCCCCGATCTCATAAACACGATTGCAAGGCCTTAGTGGTGGATCATTATGTACAAAGGTCATTGTGCGTCTGAATGTTAGTGATGTAAGGTGTTACGTCTGTACCGTTTCCCGGATACGAACGATTGACCTTAAGGTGAGCGCAATAGCCAATTAAGCGTGGGCGATTTCATAGACATGCTCCAACAATTTAAAAGATGAGCGTAGGTTATACAAAGCCTATTAATTATGAGAAATAAATCATTCATTACACTTAAGTTGTAAAGGTGTTATACATATTTTTAGTTGGACGACATATTTATTAAAGAAGAGAACTCACATTAATTTGTTTAACGCACAAAACATTTTCTGGAGTTGAATGTTTAAAAATCGAGTATTATAATATTAAATTCTATTTTATATTTGATTAATAAGATGTGAATAAAAATTTCACACTTTCTAATAATCAAAAATGTTCTGATATCTCATAATGTAATGGTAACAACTTCATTTCAAATATTTATTGTAGTAACTGATTTCCTCTAGTAAATTATTGAAAATGAGCACGTTTCTTAGCGTTAGAGTAAGCTTTTGTCACAGCGACTGGCTTACATTATACACTACTGATGAGATACGACTTGGATATAATTTTTTACGTTTCACTTGTAGGTCATTGTTCCACATTCACGTTTTTAAGGTTTACTTCTGTTTGCTACCTCTTGGCTCGATAAGATCATGACGTTATCTTATTGATTTAACTTATCATAATGGGCGGCATATAGTTGTACACGTACCATGCGTTAGAAAGAGAGGGCGGGGGGAGGGCAAATAAGTTAGGTGACAGTGTGGATATATGAATTGTGTGTATATTATTGTAACATACTAAGGAAGGAGTATATTTAAATACATTGAAATCAGAGGTAAGCTATTTAACCCCCGGAAAATATATCCAATATTTTAGCTCATTCGGTTTACCGAAGAAGCAGTATCTATGGTTTTCATATGGGAAAGACGTGTTATAATGAAAGTGTTTTGTGCAATATTGTGCCTTGAACTGCGGCTAGGCAGGTGTTCTCTCGATATCGAAGTGAAGGACTCCGGGCCTGGCAAAAACCTGCCTCCACATACACGCCGCGTCCTTGCGCGAGATATTCCAGGATTTACCACCTGCAAGGCCGTCAGAATAACTGGATTCTGTGTAACGGTTCCACACATCACTCGCCTTTAACCGACGAAGATTCACCCCGTCGACCAATTTAAAGTAATTTTCCGTTTGACCAGACACTACGACCGTTGTCCAAGAATAGCAATGATTGTTCTGGCGTCAATATGACGCTGCCAGAGGCGATAGCAACCAAAAAAAATCGGCTTAGTTACCTTTAACTTCATGTGATAAAATTATAAGAACCCAGGAAGACTTTACGAGGGTGTGATTAAAATATTCCGAAATTACAAATTTTTTTTCGCTCCAAAAAATGACCATAACAGACTGAGCGTCATGGAACAAACTCACCATACACATTCAAATTAAGATAAAAACATCAGAATTTGTACATTTATTCAAAATTCAGCGATTCTTAGACTCGATTGAGTCGAATTTTAAACACAGACTATCCATATCTGGTTTCTAACAGTATTTTTCGAAGAAGGATCAAAAGTCGAGTTAATATGCTCAGTTTATTATCTTTAAGCTAAACTCTCTCCATTTTTTCCGGTTCATGTAGTACTTTCATGTACTATTCAAAGCAGTCAGCACTGTTTTGAATCCGTTATCATGGGCGAGACAGAATTACGTGAACTTCAGGTTTCAGAACATTAATTCGATAACGCGTATGATTACATAATTAATTTTTTATAATTAATGTATAGAGTTATTACAGATCGACATTCACCTATTAGTATCTAGAATTTTTCATGTGACGACATTAATCATACACAATACTCGGTAGATCGTAGAAATAAAAACCTTTAGCACAGTCTTCAGTAATATTTTTTTCTTCATTTAGATAGCTTTCGACATTGTGCCAAATTCATTGTGCGATTCTGAATTACATATGAAACATTATCGAATTATTGTATCGCAACTACGGATTACATTATAAACAGTCAAATACTATTCAATTAAACTTGTTATAATTTATTCTCCTCCACGACAAATTGCTTTTTACTTCTAACATTGACTACTTTTGTAGTAAAAGCCGTGTACGAAAGTCTAAGGAATATTATACAAACATACATAAATTTCCCGATATAATACAAAGTTAAATTTTATTCAGAAAGTAATTTTATTAGGTAGTAAAAGTGATGAAACCTTAAAAATACAAATTGCACAACCATCATGTATTACACTGTATTTATTATTGATTTTATCTAGAATTATTTTTACTCCCTTGAGAGAATTTACTTCAATCAAGTCGTTTTCTTGTTTTAATTTGCTTTCTCCTGTCTCTTATTCGCTTTAGAGCAGAATGGTTCTTTTTTCTCAGAACTTTCTCTTTGTATAGTCTCTTTTGAGCGACTCGTGTGGTTTCTCGTATAAAATGCATACAAGTTATTTCTTTACTAATTTTTATCTTTAAGCGTAATCTGCGTTTATACAATTTATTTATTATATGTATATTAAGCTTTTACTTATGGATCTTTTTGCGTAAATTATACTACCACAATTTTTATGGAAAAAAATTATTATCAAGCATATCCTATGTTTAAACAAAGCAACTAGAGTAAAATGACAGCTCATTGTCACTGACGATCAACGAACTCGAACACACTTGACTTATCGATTGTTCATATTTGACAATGATCGAGTACGTGACCTCTGAGATGTGCTTCACAGATTTACTTCACCAAATCGTGACCGGGATACCACTTGCGATTTTGATTATGGCCCGACGCACGTCAAACAAAAATCTGCAGACCAGTTTCTGAGACTTTTTTCTGACGTGTGTTGGCGCAGGAGGAAGACGAATAAAAGTATCTGTACATCAGTCAGAAAATGACCATGAGCCTGTCTTCGCAGGCTGGTGTCACTCATTTTTGTCTGATGCTTGTGGCGACTGCAGATTGATATGACACCCTCAAGATCAAATCTGTGCAGAACGTTGTGCAGACTACGTTTTAGGTAGCATGTGATGCACTCATATCGTAACTTACTGGACGTTAAACGAATATATTCGGATCGTGAGAACCACGAATCAGTAAACGTCTTATGTATGATTTCGTTCTCCCTAGATTGTCTCCTGGAAACAAGAATTTAAGAGCATATTTCTTGGAGAAAACTTGTTCAGATTACAGTCAAAATGTGATTTCTGATTTTCCTTAAGTCTGTGGTGGATTGAATACGCATTTCGCGTTTCTGAGGTATGGTGTCACGGCCTATATCTGAAGCGATGACAATGGCTGGCGTGAGGCCACGACTGCCACCACTGGACGTGACCTGCACACTCACTGCCATGCAGCAGCCAGCTCTGTTGACGGAAGTGGCTCACCACTGGGCCACTGTGACGCCATGTGGCGTGGCGGCAGGTGTCATGACCAGAAATGGTCTTACTCTGCAGCCAATGCCGCCTGGTCCTGCTGATCAACGCGAACAGAATGCACAAATCCAAAATGTCGTCAGGTTTCGATGAATGTTTAAGCATGTGGCTCGGGTGCTTAGTTTTGTGAAATCTGGAAAAACTACTATCAGCGATCACTCGGCCCGAAGCTTTCGAAATATAGTGACATAATTGTAGGTCTGAGAAAATTGCCACTAGCATTTGTGAACACGAGACCAATATTTAAACGCTAATCACAAGCGGATCACTTTATTTAAAATTTAAATATTCTTTCTTTGCAGTAAAAACTGTAATCAAAACATTCCTCGATGATAATTATCGTCATATAAGGACAAGCATATCGAAACAGATGTTTTAATTTTTAGAAAAAAAGTCGTTAATCAAAATTGAATGTCTGAATAAGATGGAAATTAACAAATTCGGTGTTAATATATATATATATATATATATATATATATATAATTTTAATTTAACTACTATATTTGTCTGTTCATTGCCTACTTTAATATACGAAATTTAATTTTTTTAAAAAATAATAACTTCTATATTGTACGCCAATAAGCTATCCTATATATAACATGAATCTAAATAATGTTCACAACATTACATGAGTTTTCAATAAATAAATGTTTCGTCACTTCGAGATCAGTATAGAAATGATTTATTACAACCGAAATTGATAGCCTCACAAGTCTTGCAAGAAACTTATACATAAATTTTTATGAGAATTTTTACGCGAGGAACGATTGCAACAACAACAAAGAAACGATTTCAATTGGAACGAAAGTATCTAAAATATTAGATACGAAATTGGGGTCTTCACATAAGGTAGTGTCATTTGCACTGGCCGAATTTATTTATTTCAGACTATATACACAATTTTAAGATTGTTTACAAACGTTTATATTAAATTTTGTTCACAATTTATTTGCACTGACAGTCGCATTATTTAAATTGTATTTGATAAATAAGACTCCTCGTTGGATGTGAAACCACCTTTTCTCTCCGTTTTTGAACTAAGGTTCCCACAAGCCGAGGCACCTCGGCATATTCTGAGAGGTGTATGTTCCGGGGTCACAGACCTTGGGCATACGGTAAGAGTTGTCCGCTATTCCCATTGGAATAGTCGGCCAGCTGTCTCCTAGACTGGTCGAGGCACGGAGAAGGGAATGCTGCGTCCCCACAGCAAACTCCTCTCCCGCTATCGGAAGGGCGTGGGACAAGTACCCAATGCCCAACCTACCTGATGCAGGTTTTTCTAGGGTTTTCCCTGCATTTCTTTAGGCGAATACCGGGTAGGATCCTTAAACCATAGCCCGGGGGCCTTAGTAACACTTGGCTACCTTCCTCTACCCTTCCGCATCCCCCCTTTCAAATCCCTTCCTATGCTATTAAAGGGGAGTTGCCCAATGTGGATTACCCTCATGTAGCCTGTTGCCCTAGAAAAAAAATAAATGAAACCACCTTTCTTACACAGGTAACTTCTATATTCACGGTCTCCACTGCCACGCTCAAATATAAATTTATTGCGCTGGCCGTCGTTTCCACAATTGTTGATGTCGCGCTTCCGGCTCCTCACAAAGGGAGCGGGTGAATGATTATTTTTCTCTCTACAATGTCATCAGGAAACGGAAATCTCGTCTTAATATTCAAATGTAAAATTTAGAACGCGTGTCTTTGTGTAGTCGAGAAACCTTGACGTGTCTTTAGTCTGTTACTGAATTACCCTAAAAGAAAATATAGAAACTCTTTCAGTCGCGGTGTAAAAGTCTTATTCATTACTCTGAAATATCTATTTCATTGCCTGTTGTATTATTGGTAGATTTTTATGAGTCCTTGTAATTTGTGGTTTTCAGTTTTATTCAACAAATTCGACAAAATCAAACCTACATCAATTGAAATTCCTTAAAAGAAATTAGAGTAAATTATCTCAAATAAGACGCTAGTTAATTTTTCCTTCGACGAGTTCTCAACTCAATAGTTTTTACTGCTGATTGTCTGTTAATACATCCATCACTTGAGTTGACCAGAGCTCAAAAGCCCAGTATTCTGGTAGTTACCCATTTCCAATCAGCCGTTTACCTCTCAGAGCCTTAGCTTTGGGAGTAGACAATCTCCTTTTGGCTCCTACTTATTTATTATATTCAGGGATATGGTTGGAAAATTAAACAAAGTTCTATAAGATGAACTTATGACGTATAGTCATGGTATAGATAGATAGATAGATTTATTCACCATTAGCCCTCTTAAGAGGAAATAGGATTCGTCACAAATGTACAGTAGATAAATTACATATAAACAGTTAATTACATATTAACAGGTTACACACACATACACACAAAAAAAGGTTCATATCTGTTCACATTTGTCTAGTCACTACAATCATACACACTATGTTAATGAAACACGCACATGACACTAATCGCTTCCTGGTATTCATCTCCTGACGATAGGTACGGAGGGATGTCGTCATGGATATTTACTAAAACAGAAAGCAGAGGCAGGAAAAACAGAACCAAAAAAGGAAAACTGGACAAACTATTTACATATTTATAGCATATTCGGCAATTTTGTAAGAAAGGAGACGAATACGATATGGAAATAATTACGGATATTCCGGGAAAGAATCGGAACACTTTTACCAAATAGAACTTAATCCGAGATTAGACTATTAAATTATTTATAACGTTTAGACATAATGAATAAGTCTCATCATTAATAGGCACTTACCTGTGTCCGACTGTAGTGTCATTTTATGTAGTGGGTGTGGAAGTTTTCTTGTACGTGCAAGATAACAACATGAAAGTGAACTCTAATTAGTTTGTTGTGGTTAAAAACGGGTTGAAATGACGGATACTTGGTTTTTAAACTTTTATGGAATAGATTCTGACGCAATCGCTGCAGAATGTAGACGAATAAGGGCGTAACAAGACAGGCCGTGCCCAGAACCATAAACAGACAACAACCCGTGAGATTAAATTGCACTGCCATTGCCAAGGATTAACATCCTGCTCAGGAACTCTGACTAGTGTGCTAATTAGAGATACACCACACGCTTCTATAAACCTCTAAACCACAAACCAACAAAAAATATATATAATTACGGCGACGTTATAAACCATTGCTTACGGATTTCGCCGTTGTTCAGACCGTACCACGACATTTCTGTATGTCTTCCTATAGCGTTATACATAACTAATCTTGTCTTCAGTTACATCGAGGGAAAAAAATTCTGTCGCAATCCATCGATTCTTATAACATGTATTGTACAACGTGCATTTGTCCTTGTGATACGCAAGCTGATTCTGTTGGCCGTGAACCAATGCAGGGGCTAACAGAAACAATATACAAGTTCATTATCGGAGAAAGGAAAACCTGTATCTTATTAGGTAGAAGCCTATTGTTGGTAATTTTGGGAACCTTTCACAAGATAACGTGAGAAAAATTTTGGAGGATAAATTCTAATAAATCATTTGTAATGTACATATTTTAGTTTAAAACTAAGTTTAAAATCTGTCAGTAAAAATTATTCAGTATTAAAGTACTATTTTAAGTATGTTTTGTTTTATAAACACAAATTACACTTGCATATATCCTTGAGTATATTTGAGAACGGGAAGTTGAGTAAAACCTGAACATTACTATGTACGAGCATCTTAGCTTCCAGGCTGAATTGTTCCTGGTAAATTTATTCTTACAACTTCGAGCCTTTGACATTGAAAAATCTAAATCTTCTTCAGCGTTTTAACATTCAATTTTACGATTGTTGAACACTTTACCATGTTTATCCCTAAGTATCCTGGATTCTGTTGTTCGTAAAACCGCGAATTTATACACGCTCCAACCATATCGGGTGGATAAATTTTAAAGTGGAGGCGTTCGAATATTTCTTCTGTTTCTAAAAAAAATATATGTGGAAAATTAGAGGAGTGAATACACTGACATTTCGAACAGTAAATAATTCCGTTCGTCTTCAGCGGTTAAGGAGCATCAGTTGATTGCTTTCTGTGTCCGAAACCCATTAGGATTTTTACCAAATGTTTCAACAACGTTGCCATGAAAATTCAACACCGGGATAAGTAAGATACAGTCTGAGGACAGTTATTATTGATACCCTAATATTTATATTTTGTGTTGTACTGCACATACGAACTTCAGAGATGAACATAACATCACAGCAAGTAGTAAAAATACTAAACGTTTCATCGGGATCAGGTAATCAGTCGGAACTTTAGCCAGTATATGAAACAAATAAACATAAATACCAGGATTATATATATATATATATATATAAGTAGGCAGTATATATTACAGGACAATCAATAAAAACATGTCCTTGAATACAATATTTTTCACTTTTCTATGAAATTATCGAAGGTTTTATTGTTGTTTACATTCGGAGAACGACTATTATAAAATTATACCTGTGTGTGAATACTAGTTTGAAACAGTACAAAGCAATAATTCTAAAAAAATACAATTTTTTATATAGGGAATAATACATTTGATGGATGTTGTAAGTGTAATATAGACTTTACAAATTGATAATTGTAATAATATATATATATATAAGGAGTCTGGAAATACAATTGAACGATTTTTCGTGTCACATTTTTGTTGCTAAGTGTCCACGTTGTCTGGATCCCGTTGCAAGGTTTAAGACGCGGCCTCGGGGTTCGATCGCATATCTCACACGTACAGCAGCCATAAAAGTAAGCGGTGCGCCCTCCGCGTTTCTGACTTTTACCACGTTCTAATCGGAGCGTAGAATTTATTAGTGACGTCATTAATTCCAGTTATGCGAACCGCGCCCAGGAAAATGACCCTTGGCGTTCCCTTTCTCTCCTCTCCGCGGATTGCCGAGTGTGTGGGAGAGTGACGTGTTCCGTCCTTGCCGAGGCCCTTTGTATAGCGAATGAAAGCGAGTGGCTGCCAAACACTGTCTATTCTGGACCGAAAATTGCGCGTCGTATTCAGTCGATATTGGTTCGCTCCCGACCTGTCCAATCTTGAATCGATCGTCCACTTTCCTTCTCTCGCGTTCCTAAATGAGACTATATTGTCCGGTTCTTGGCCGAAATTGGGGACGAGACGCAGCAACATTACGAGGAACGTAATCTTGCACTGAAAAGTCGTGATTAGTGCCTTCGAGACTCTCAATGCTAATCCCGCTTCATTTATCACGCAGATGGTATCTATTCTGATCAGAAAAGCACACAGACTTGTAAAAGAAAACTTTTATTTTTTATTATCCCTGTATCCCATTAATTCATGATCGATATACATTCCTGATCAATTCAAGATAAAATCAAAAACATATAAAAAAGGCTGTTGACATATATATATATATATATATATAATTTTCTTTTCAACAAGTTAATAATTAATAATTTAAAAAGTATACTCTTAATCGAATTGCTAAATCCGAATTTCAAAAATTCTTAAGGGTTTAATTAGTTTTACGGTATCGTTGTGTATTAACGGATTCATCTGTTCCCTTGAAATTATACGTTTAAGGTAAAAAGAAGAAGTTGTTTACTTTCCGTAACGCTGTATTGAATTCTTTTAGCTCTAAAGGATTTTTTATTTTTCAAGAACGAAAAATAAAAAATTTGTGGGAGAAGGCAAAATATAATAACAAAGACTAAGTAGTTTATTCCTCGTAGAAAATATATTTCATATATATGTTCAAATGCGTCGAAGAACGTTGATGTATTAGAGATAGTAAAGTTAACGTCAAATAATTATTAGTTTTTCTATAAAATAAATTTCTGGACGATAGTCTATGGGTAGTACAATTTGTTGTGGAATATCGAATTAAACTTTGGGAATCTTTCGCCGCATTGGCATTATCAACCTCCTACACTATATCAGTGTACTGTGTAATATATATAATATTTAATTGAACACCTGTTTTTAATAAAAAAAAATATATAATTAACGACCATTAAAACACATTTTTTGAATTCAAAAAAGTATTTATAAATAATATATTTTTATTTAGTAGCAGCAGCCTTTAAGACTAAGGAAACATCCATAACATCAAGGAAATCTTTTATTGAAGAATTCTGACAGAAAAAATATTTGTCTTGATATTGTAAACGTTTCTGCAGAAAAGTTGTAGTGTTAAATAAAAAATTATAATAAATAATTTGAAATATAAAAATTCGTCTAAATATATCTTAACTATATTTTTATATATATTTGATATACAACAAGTGCTTATAAAGTAAAAATTTCTTTTAACTACAAGGTATTTTGTGGTATCTGAATCTCATTCTTTAGCTGTGAAGTATGTTTGTGTTTAGCGGTGATGAACAATTCATACATTATATCTATAACTTTTTCGCTTATTATCATTTCATTTTGGATTAATTCAGTGACGTATTTCAATCATATAATTTCCAAATAATACGTCTATAAATCATACGCCCGCATCTAAATCAAATTTGATGTGAAGCTCTCCTTATCATTTTTTTGCGTGTTATAAAAGTATTTCCAAATATGTGATTTGCCACGTATACAATATTCCGCCAAAAAATTAGTGAAGGGCCTTAAATAGAAATTTGTCGTATTTTTATTTGTTTCTCCGTTTTAAATTGGTATGTAAATTCAAATATAACTCATTTAGTGGAGCTGTAACATAATTTAGAGTTTTAATATGGATCGCTAATAATAAATCCGTTCATGGTCCATACGGATCGAATTGACTTTATTTAGCTTCTTTAATTAGTTCTTGAGGTTTACTTGGATGATTATTTTTATAATCCTATATCGCGTCTTACCTTATGATTAACAATCAACAGTTTATTGACTCATTAAAGAAAAGAATATTCTAAAGAATTATAAATTCGGCTGAGGTTCTCGGAAAAATAACTTGTTTTTATTATTACTTAATGATTGTTGCGCATTATATTTTTATAATTATGTCCAATTGTAATTACAACTCAATACCGTTCTAGCTAATACAAAAAAAAACAATAATGATGTAATGTTTCCTCCTTTGACCCCATATTTTAGTAAACCGACTGTAAAGCAGTTAAAATTAAAATGCCATAAAAAGTAATTATATTACGATGTTATTAGCGAAACGACTTCTCGTAAAGCTTTACAACAAGTGTTCCTCGGAACAATCCTCCGTCGATACTTAATTCCACATCATAAAAAGTAACCTTTAATTAATTGTACGTGACTTTATATTGTCAACGGACAACGGTTTTAGTACAAATTTTGCAAGTGTTCAAATCAAATTAAAATTATCAATCAAAAGTGACAGTTTTACGTTAAATCTTTTGTAATAAAAGTAACATTAAATTGAATCAACATTTATAAATGATTAAATTATATCTATTGGTGCTTATATATTAACAGAGTGATGGTTATATTAAATCTCTAATAGGACATTTTATGTTAAATCTAAATATTATACCATTGTCATAAATGTAGTTTCCTTTTATTACGCATAATTTCCGAATATTTACAATTTAATATTAATTCCTTTAATACTTTTCAAATATATCTAGTTCTATTTAGATTTATTAACCTTTATAAGAGCTTCGGTCTCGATTAAAGCTGTTACGCAGTTGAGGATATTCACCCAGGTTGAGTTGATCATGGCGTAAGTCATCTTGCGAAATGCGGTCATTTTGAGTCGTGAATCAGCGGGCCTCCAGGCGAACGAAATCAACTACAAAGCGACCACCGAAATACAAACAGGGGCTACATTAATATTAACTAGCTGGTTCTGTCCTTCGGACAGGAACGAATTCGTTGTTAACGCTGGACCACAAAGGTTTAACTACTATAAATTCTAGTGTTGGAAACTGTCGTCTAGAAGTCTTTACTCAACTCATTGGTTCAGTTTTAAGTCTTGTTCCTTATTCAATTATTTTCGTTTATTCTTCTATAAGTACTATTTTTAATACTAAGTCAGATCAAATACAGAAGTAGAAATTTAAGAGTGTGGAATGACTAGGAGGTTGTATATGATTATATTAAAGGATTAAAGGACCGGGATGGTAAAATCAGAAATAGAACACAGGACCTCCATTCGATACGTGGTGCACTATCCATCTGAGTTAGCAGGGTAGAATCCCCATGACGTACAAGTATTCTCCAATTGTAAGGGCCGAAATACAGGACCTACAATTTACTAAATGACATTCTTCACAGCCTAATTTTTGGACTTTAATTAAGAATTAAGATTATGTGTAAATAGGTAAAATAATTTAATTCAATAACAAAATAAATTCTTCCAATTGAAGTTAAGCACTAAAGGTTAAGAAACCAAATTAAAGAAAAAATTCATCCTGATCCTTTAATCATTTAACTCATCCTTTAGAGCTGAGCTTCAATTGGAAGGAATCATGTCTTCTCTTCTTGAATAATTTATGATTTTATATATCCAATTTTGCCACATTATACGTTAATTAGCTCATTTATATTATTTACATTCATCAGTAATAATGTGATTATTGCATTATTACTCTTTATAACTAAAATTTTAAAATGGAAAGTAAAATCAAATATTTAGACTGAATTGTAAGTTTTAAAACTTTTGAAGAGGGTGGATTTAAATTCGTTCAGCTTCTTTTTTTTGTGAAGGAAACAAAATCTTTGCGCGAGTATTGCCGTCTTGATAACGGTTGGCCATTTGGTATTGATAAATAAGGTTCTGACGGCTCAATATAACATTTATATCGTTAAGTCAGCCATTAAATATTACGAAATATTTGGACAGTGGCCCTAATGACTGTGCAATTAAGTATCGCACTGCACGAGAAAGCTAGCTGAAACTGTAACAAAGTTAATAGGTTATAAAATAAAATATCTGTTCTCGTGTAATTACATTTTGTATATTTTTTTTAAAAAAAATTGTCTATACTCCACTGACTTAAAAGTCAGAGGTTGTTTTTAATCTTGCCCAAATCTTTTCGGAGTCGACTCCTGTCATAAAAGGAACAATAAAAATAGGAAAACAGAAACATTGGAATTAGGTTATAATTATGTACATGGAAATAAAATTCAATGCTATTATTAATATAAATTTCAACTGGTCTCATCACGTATTTGGTAAACATTCTTAAACGTTTGCTAGCTTATTCCTATCAGATGAAAAATAAGTTTACTTACAAAGTGCCCTATTTATTTACCTCTGTTCCTTGTTAAAAATCAGTGTCTTGATTTTATTCCAGAGCACAACCAAAATAAATGTTTTGTCAGAACATTTTATATTTTTATTGTGTTTCATATAGTCATCATTTCCAAAATTCTATTCTATATGTCTCTTGTCTTAATGTATTTAATGCGTCGCCAAAAATCATCCAATACTGTTATGATATTTCTTCGAAAGAAATCTAAGTTTTCACACAATAAATATAAAAATAAATAAATAAATATAAAACGTAAGTTTAATACATACATTTACAGTAAAAATAAGTTTCAAAAATAGGTACACAACGTTTCGTCTGTATTTGAATCTTCATCAGGTAATACGAATACATGTGTTTTTTCGGCTTTTACTTGAAAAGAGAATGGTCTAAGTAGTTTTAAATACTTTAAAATTGATTTACTATGTGAAATGTGATTAATTTCGTACATTGTAATAGAATTACTCACACTTATTAGAATCCAAATAATCGTAACTTACCTTCAATGACATCAAGAATAAAATTTTATAAACTAAACATTTAATAGTTTAGGCTCATTTTTTCTCCTTTACGTATATGTATTGCCTGATTAATTAATTCAGGACGAAACTGAGTGATAAAAAATCAACATATTAGTCAGAAATATATTATGAAAAATTAAAAAAATTATAATAACACAGACCGAAAGTTTCATCCCTAATTTTTGGGACCTCTTCAGGTGCTTAAAAATTTGAGTTAATGATATAGTTTTATATTCATAATCTAAAATTTGAAAGAAAACAAAATTTTACAAACATGTTAATTCACAATACATCTATGTAAAAAAATTTTATAACATTACTTACAATTAATTACATGTAATGTAGTTTAACATAAATTTCTAAGGTGCGATTAACTGTTTAGATATAAATCCTTGTTACATCGGTCAAACGAAACGTTAGTTAAAAACATAGAAGAAATTTGAAAACCAAGGTCCAAAAATATTCATGTGTCCAAACATATTTGTTTAAAAATATATTTTTTCGATTGGCTTAACATTAAAATTTTAAATGATGAAACATTCTTTCAGATTGATGAGCGAAGTCTTGCATATCAGATCCAATGATTCGGCCATTAATGTAAAAAATAATACCAATAATTTAAATATATTTATTATTCCTCGTCATTGAAATCGATTTCCGTATTATAAATTATTTATTTACATTGTTATTTTAAATTCAACAGTACACTCACCAGTTGTGTAAATATAACAATGTTTTCGCCTGCAATGTGTGTGTGTGCAGAAATTTATGTTAATCTATATTTCATGTAGTTAATTATAAGTTAAGTTCTATATATTTTACACAATTGTATTTTAAATCATGATGTTTGTAAAATTTTCATTTCTTGGATTTTTTAGATTTAGAATTTAAAATTATATAATTTATCTGAAATTTACAATGCCTGAAGAAATGCCAAAAAATTATAATGAAACGTCGTGCCTATATTATTATAACGCCTTAAATTTTTCAACATAAATTTTTGACTAATAGGCTGATTTTTCATTTATTTAATAAATGATATTAATATAACTGTAATTATTTAAATATAAACTATACACTAATGTACATTGTAAGACTTCTTGGTTGTTAATATGTTTTGTTATTAATAAATATCAGTTTTAATTTTACGATTTAAGTTCTAAGATGCGTTTATTATTAGATGTGTGTAGCATCGTTCAGACTATTATAGTTAGATGAAAACTTTCTGTAGCTCTTACTCGATTATATAAAAATGGCACGTGTTGACAGAAATAGTTTACGGACCAACCCAGATAGTATTACAATATTGCGTTATGAGGCTTCCGACGCGTCAGAGTCATTTGGAGTTGTGCACGAGTGTGTCACGGTCTGCGACGAGATTAGGGACAGTTCCGTTTCATACCTCGGTAACGAGCATGGGTTTGTTAAATGTCACTTCTGTTATTGTGGGCAGTGCCTGTTGCAACAAATCTGAAACTGTGCCAGCTTTCTAACACACGTTACGGTTCACATTAGTCAGTATTCTTACATTATTGTTCGTAATATTTCAAGTAATTAAGCTTAGTTAATGGTTCTCCAAAGTGGCATTATTTTTAGTGCGTCCGCTTTCGCTTTTATCGTTCCTATCGGTCACAAATCGTGCCTCGTTTAGTTAACCTGAACGGTATTAATAAACGTCAAATCTGTTTCGATAGCTATGAATATTCAGCTCATTCACCTTCTATTACTTTTGCCATTTATTTCCTTCGAAATTCACTTGCTCAGCTACTTGATATATTCGTAAATAATCTAATAATATTGTTATTATTTCCTTATTTTTCCTCAGTACAAGTTAACTGTCGGTCACTAATTTTGTACACTGCAATTAATATTTCAAATTCAATGTTTTAATCGATTCCAGTGAAAATTGTTACTTGTTCAATCACCCAACGTTCTGTTTGCCACTGATTTTTGGAGATAAATCTAATAAAGTTACGATATGATTGCTTTTCTGTGCTTTAACAATATAAAATAGCTAACGATAGTTTTATTAACACATTATTAAAGAATCGGTATAATTTTGAAGCCCTTAAGGTACCAATATTATTTTGGACTCCTTTAATATTGCTGGAGTATTCTTGACTTCATTAACTTACCGGGAGTATATTTCAACTCCTATTCTAACGTACCGGGACATTTTTCCTGCTTTAACTAACTAAAATACGGTATTTTTTAGTTCCTTAAGATATCCGGGCTTTTTTACTCTTTATGGATTGAGAATATTTATAACATTCTGGGTGTATTTTTACCACCCTTAAGTAATAGGTGGTATTTTTAATCCCTTAAGGTATAGGCACTATTTTTACTTGATTAAGGTATCGCGTGTATTCTTGACTCCCTTAAGGTAATAGGAGTTTTTTAATTCCATGAATAATTTTTAAGTCTTAAAATGAAAAATTTACGTCTGTTTATAAAATTAATAATAAGAAAAAAATAGTCTAATACAAGTTTACAGAAACGTTGTGTAGTATATCTACACTTCTTTTGTCTGTATTTGGCTATTTTTTTCTTATTATTAGCTTTAAGTCTCTTAATGCGCCAGTATTTTTAGAGTCTTAAGGTATCCTGCTTATTTAATGTACCAGGAGAATTCTTGACTCCGTTAAGTGACCGTCAGCCATCATCCCGTTTAATTTGAAGCCTATCGGATTAGGTCGGGGTGTGGAAATCAATGCGATAATATTCAAAGAAAGTGACGGTGTCGATGCTAGTTAAATTAAATGTTGACCAAGAAATTAATTCATTTTCTGGTTAAATAAATACCCGGGCAATTCCAAGCACCCAGCAAGAAAAAATCTGCATCCAAAGCCGTTAATAATTTTATTCGACTTTTTCTGTTGGCTTTTCAATTTTTAATCTTGTAAATCTGAAGGAACTATACACCACTCATCCAGTATTTTGTCTGAAGAAATTATTACAGTGACTAGTAGCATATGCGGAAGAAAACTTGACACGAGTATTTGTCGCAGCTTCGGTATGTGCATTTTTAAGCTGCATGTAACTTGAGTAAATTTACATTGTTGGGATACCAGTGTACTTAAGATACAAGCACGTTTCTATGTATGCATTAAATTTAATCTACAAATGCGCAGTTTGCGCGGTAATAAACTAATCCTAAGTAACAGTAGCGTTTTTCTGATACTCTCTCTCCTTAAATTCCAACACAATGACCGAGAGAGGCATGAAATTCTAATGAAACTTTTACTTACATTAAAAGAGCTTTTCCACTCAATCACTTCTGGTGAATGCAATTCTTTACACTCTTCTTTAGGAGCTCTCTTCGTCGCTGACATGTTTTGTGAAGCCAAGCTTTGTCGATAAACCTGTAATTATTTTTATTTTCTCCTACTTTCGTCCCTGGAGAATGTAAAGGTAAGATATAAACATTGTTCCAAAATAAACAAACTTCTGCGGCTCTTGCGGACTAAATAATATAACAGCGATCAAACTTTCCAGGTGAAATTCTTGCTCAACATAAATTTTATTCCATTGCTCATTATTAAATTATAATTACAGTTATGCATGCTATTCATGTAGGCAAATTTAATTTTGAAGGTTCTTAAACGTGCTTCATAAATTCTGTTTATTACATGACTTAGTTATACGTTTCTGAAACAGATAACCAAACACAATTTTAATTTATGGACGCAACGTTCTGTTTTTAATTCTTTATGTAGTCTAATGTAAATTTCTGTCACCAATTTGTGCAAATATTATATATATAAATGATGAGTGAGATTTCAAAAACATGTCAACGATCCCGCCTTTTATACCAACACAATTTTAATTATTCATTAAATTATAAATTAATACTGCATTACAAGAACACATAACTCTTTCTAAAAGTTATGTTTAATTGTTACGCTTTCCGATGTTGATATCCAATAAATTTCCAATAGTGAGTCGTTATCCTTGTACTTCAATTAAAACATTCCGCTACTGTTGCCTCACTTCACCGCATACCAACAGAACTCGCATCGCAATCTAAAGAAATGTGTATTTACTATTTAATACAAATCAGACAATTATATTCTGTAAATAAATAAGCAATACAGCCAACATATAAGAAAAAATTATTAAACCTCAATTTCGTTTGAATACAACGTTTTGTACGCAATTTTGTAAAATCTTCATGAAATCATTTAAAATACAATTTTGAATTCAGATGGCTGTAGTCGAAAATCAAATGTGCATTTATCTTAAATTAAAGACATTGGCAATTAGCTTCCGTTTGTTTCCATAAAACAATTGGACCGAAACGGCCACGTGTACAGTGTCGCATTTAAGCTGCTTTAAAACGACGTTAGGAAAAACAAATGTTAAAATTATCAATACCACGCCAGATAGCTTATAGGTCCAATACGTACATTTTGTGCCAAATTTCCTTAAAACAAAAACTGACAAATACAATGTATAGAACTTCCAAGCTTTTTCAACTCTGCAATTGTTGTTTGATTATATCCATTTACCTCTAAAGACATAACCATTGGACCTAAATAGCTCATAACGTTAAAATTAATTATATTGGTATGAAGAAGTTCCTGTTCTTCAAATTTTAGAATGTTAGCAAATGCATGGATAATTATCTTTTACTATATATAGAATACAAAATAAGGTAGTTTTGATCAGAATTTTTTTGTCGATAAACGTAGGATTCATTTGTATTTAGATACTATATTTGTCAGATGTATAGACATGATTCTTCAGAGAAAAACATCATCAAAGTAAAATGCAGTGTCCTATTAAAGTGAAAAGTTTGAAAAAAGTGAACTTTGCAATAAAAATCGTAATTATTATGGATTACAAAATAATTTTTCAGTAATGGCTGGGAAAAAGGCTGAATTCACAAGGTACAGGGATTAAAATGTAATGAAATAAGAAGCGATTAAATTTTCGAATGGTTTAGTTCATAATCCACATACAACATCACAAAACACCGTAATTATCTGATAATCATAAATTTTGGTACATTTTTTAGCTTAATAAAAACATTGTTCATTTATTGACCCAACAGAGAATAACTTTATCATGTTTTGACATTTTACATGATTTATTGAAATTTGCGTACATATACTCGGATTCCGTCATATTTTATTTTTAGACTATAAATCGTGTAAACACATGATTTTAAATTTCCTTTAATCTATTTAAAAACAGAGTCAATAGTAAAATTTTGTAGATTTGGATATAATTGAGGTTTAAAAGTATAGTATGTCGTTGTGCCAAAATAATTAATGATATTATCTTAAGACTGCAATTAAGTGGTTTATTTAAATAAAACCAATTTAGTCATCATTTATTCACTATAGTGTACGAAAAGTATTGATATTAACTGTATATAGTTGATGATGATCTTATTGTCGAAACAGAAAGTGTTTTGATTATAAGACACTGAAGAAATGTCCGCTATCGGAAGAGCGTGGGACAAGTATCCAATGCCCGACCTACCTGATGCAGGTTTTTCTAGGGTTTGTCCTGCATTAATTTTAGGCGAATACCAGGCAAGATCCTTAAACTATAGCCCGGGTGCCCTAGTTAACCCTTGGCTACCTTCCTCTCCCCTTCCGCATCACCCCTTTCAAATCCCTTCCTATGCTATTAAAGGGCAGTTGCCACCATGTGGATTACCCTCATGTAGCCTATTACCCTAAAAAAAAGACTAAACTGGATTTATTTAAATAAAAAACTAATTAGTTTCTCAGAGTGATTTTCAAGGTTATTTAATCCTTATAACACATTTTCTCAAATGAACGGTAGGTAATTTCAAAACAACAAAAACGCAATTGTTAAAAGATTATAAATTAAGCCAAAAATGAAGTAAAAACAATACTGCATAGCTCAGTTTTTCTACGTAACCATAATTATAATAATTGGAGGGAAAAACTTGAGCTTTTGTTGTATTTTAAATTTATGTAGTTTTAATTGATCAGGTTCATTAACTTTAGATGTTAGGTGAATAGCGACAAGTGAAAGAAAAGACTGTATGTAAAACTTCATTAAACACTTTAATTGCAATTAAGATGAATATGATATGCTGATATTCGTCGTCTTAGTTCATGAACTGAGTTACACTATCCATGCAAATTTAGTCAATTTATGTTATATTTATGAGAGTAAATATTTTACTGGCATCAATTATGCTACGTAAGGAAGTTTATATTCCAAATCACCTTGGCAGATTTTCCAGTTAATACTCTTGAGATAGTGTTCAGTAATGCGGAAGGAAAATTTAAGTGAATTTCGATTTGCTTTGTCAATTCCAATTTGTTCATTTGGTATTTTATCCATCGAGGATCCTCTGAAGACGATCGGAAAATTGGATATACCATTGTTTACTATCCATTTGTTTCTAAATACGTTTAATTAAAATATTTGCGTAGATGTTAGTGACAATGTGCACAGGAGTGGGTGGTGAGGAATTCGCGTCGTCACCAGGTGTTAAGAGATGGCGTCAGAGGCCCTGGTGTCAATGGAAGGCGTCATAGCAGGTTAGCGAAAGGATCTGGGTCAGTGGGATCCTCGCCCAAGATCAAGGAGACTCCAGCTCTCGTTTCCCGGAAGGCGCAAGGAGCTGCAAGCTGAGGCTAATCGTCGCGAGCATTCGATATGCACGAACATACGCAAATCTGCGGCGATCGCAACATAGAGACAATTGCGAGCAACCGGTTCCCACGGACGCAGCCGTCTAAATATGGTTCGCGTTGTTCATTCCTCCCGAGAACACTTTCTCCTACACAACGCCCACAGAGAGAGATAGTGGCCGAGTAGCACGGTAATACACCTGCGTAGTAAATCACCACGTGATTCACTCCAGAACAATAGCACAATCTTTTCACTTTAGCTTTGTACTTGTTAGTACTTCTCACCACAAGTTTGGAGACAATACAAAAATGCGAGTGTAGGTCTACACGTAGGCCTACATACAAAAACAAAACGTTTGTTTCTGGGAAATACTATCTGGAAATACTCTGCTATCATATTTTCTGTAATATCCCATTTATTTTTAATTGCGGCCAAATCCAATAGTTAACGTTATTTTTAAGCTAGAGGCAAAACCTAATTTCGGTTGATCATTAAACACTTTCAGCTGGAAAATCCCAAAGAAAAAAGCCGAGGTCGTTTGAGCTCAAGACACATGTGAAAAATCGTTTACTATTCCGTGAACGAGTTTAAACGACATCTCTCATCCACAAACCTTGAACATCGATCAGGACGTCACCTGGAGGTGAAGGCGTGGAAATTATCAAAAACATCCGGGATATGGTGTTGATTGATTGATTAGTCAAATGCGCGATCTTTTCGAAGCCACAGAAATATCCCATAACTCGGCGAGTCAAATAGCTTGTCTCGAAAAAATATCCGCACGATGGTGCCGCGTGTGTTCTTAAAGGAAAATAAGCCAAATGGTGTGGTCGATACAGTGATTAGTCAAGTGCATTTTCATTGCAATCCTGAGGAGTTTCTACGTTTGTATGTAATCTACAACTACACTCCTAAGAGCATTAATGTTTTTAATTTCAACATTACAGTCATCCTCCCAACATCTCTCTTCTCATCTTACGAGAATTTCTTTACCATCTTATCTTACACTCGAAACCCTAGTCAGTGGAAAACTATATTCTTCCTAAATAAGAGACCTAAAACATTGGGCAATATTTTCCGTGGCGTTACCGCTCTACTGAGTACAACGTCTTCAATAACAACTGCTACATTATTGCACTTGAGAGACGTTTTATTTGTTGGTTAGAATCTTCACTCATGTTTTATCTATGATTTACGACATTCCTTAAACTTAGTATAAACTCAGTAAACTGAGTGACACAAAACGCAGATTTCTAACTCTGACTCAACCTCACTGGCGATATTCTTAAACCTACACAGGGTTTCTTAAAACAGCGGCCGAGAAAATGATTATGAAACTTTTCCTGGCAATGGGATTACATCAAGTCGTTCATTCGCGGAATCTGAGGAATAGGAATCTTCTGGTTGGCATTCTCTAACTCCAACAGGGGCTCCTGAAATGCAGTTGAGAAAAACTCAAATATTATACAAGAAATTCATCTATTTAGCAGAATTTCTCGCGGTTAACTACTTCTTCCGTCAGAAAAATTATGAAATAATTTAATTAATTGTGGTAAATAAAATAAGAAAAAAATAATATATCTGTTGAGATAATTTAATCTGAAAGACGAATGACTATACTGCACAGTCACATTACAATCATCAAATTTGTCTCTTGATTATGAAGTGAAAATATAAACAGTTAACACTTGAATCATGAAAGAACCCGCATTTTTCTATACCTTCTGATAGTCTATAAGCAATTCCTTAAATTTATAAATTAGAATTTTAAATACTTTTACGTCGTCTGGGTATTTTATAATTATCGTTGTTTCTCAAGAAATACGTTTGTGTAACTCTCCTTTTCGGAAGATTCTGCTAACTAACTTTGTCATTTCCCAGACAACTTTATTCTCCGATTTATTTTCATATGCTAAATCTGAGGTTCTCCGTACCAAAATAAATCATACATAAATAGTCAAACAATCTTTTATAAGCATTCCTCTTCGAATTATTTTTCAACACTGTTCCATGTATTCCATGTATTATCAATATATTTAAAAGTTTTAATTTATCGTCTGTTTATGAATTAATAAAAAAATTCATAACCTTATACAGACACTTTTAATTTTTTATTTATATTGTAACGACTTTTCGATACCTTTTTGTATCTTCTTCAGGAAAATACATCCATTCTTTTATAATACACAGATTTTTTGCTTATGATCTCACATTTTTAAGTCGCAAATGTGATAGGGAATAGGGGATAAAAAATGTGACGATTTTATGGTAAATTTTATGCAAAGACATCTTGTCAAAGGCCAATGGACCGGCAGAACAAGACGTCAGTCTTGATGAATGATATAATGCTGCAGCAGCACAGGACGTGTTTGTTTAACAAAGGATTCAATTATAGATAAAGACATACGATTTGGCAATGCTGATCTGTTTCGCAGCGCATTTTGCAAAACAGGCCTTCATTGTCGGTCCGAAGGTTGCGTCCCACCTCGCTTCTTCCAGCACCCACCGCGGGATGCTGAGCCAAGTCGGTCAAGAATCTCGAGAGTATGTGGGGGCAGAGAGCTGCTCTCACGTGTAACGCAACGGGGATGTTGCGAAAGGAAGAATACGAAAGGACGGCTGATTTAGGAGCACTGATTAGCTCCACTGACCAGTGAAAGTTCGTGATCGTGCGGAGATCGTGCTACAAGATCATAATCAATCACTGAGACCATAACGATACTCCGTATGCAAAGATGGAATATAATTATTATTCGTAGATTCAAACAGGTTTCAAATTCAGTATATTGGAAAACATTTTGGTCTTACCGAAACTTGAAAAAAAAACGATATTTGTTCATGATGGAACAAGGTTGAAAATGTAAGCAGTCCTCTCATGCGATTTATGACTCCATAAAATTACTGACCCTGTTCGTGTCTCTCTGTTGTCCTATTTCGTACAGAAATTTTCTCTCAGAAGTACTTAAACAACGTTCCCATTTAAATAAAAGTTTTCCCTAACTCAAACAAAACTGATTTTAAGTTACGCCGAAATCATTCAAAACATTAATTTGTATACGTACTAAATAATTTCATACAAAATTCCTCATATAAATTCTTACAAAAATTTTCTTTTTATCATATAAATAATAATCAAATGAATTAAGAATATGTGGTATATATATATATAATAACTTGTTTCGACGGTAAAATGGTTATTTTCCATTTATATATATATATATATAATCAATAACACAGTCATTTTATGTATATTTGTTTCTAAATATAAAATAAATCACACGGTACTTTTTTTACTTATTTGTGTCTAACACTTATGGAATAGTCATTTTAATGAACGAAGGTTCTCCTGGTAAATAGATTTCATGTATGATTCTCAGTTTGCAAAAAAATTTCCCGGTTGATAAACCGCGAATCATTTATTAAATGGTCATTTTGTTTCTTACTTATACCAAATATTCAAACTCTATAGTTTTCGGTGAATATGTAATTTTATATTCAGGATTAAACCACGCAGATTAACAAGAATTGTATGAATTATGAAATAGTCTATGGCTCCATTTTTTAATAATGTAAAGAATTCCACAAACTTCATAATTGCAGTGAAGACGTTGTGCGCCAATTATCAATCTTTTAAACGTTTTTAAGTCACAATAGATTATTGGGCCCAGATAATAGCATCTGACAATCTATATTCTAAGAATTACGATCGTTCTGAAACTTCAACCTGTACAAAATTGCCGTTATTTTTCTTTCATGTATTATCATAATACATATTTCTATAGTTATTTAACACTTAAATCCAATTGATTACATCCCTTAAGGCAACACAGAATAATAACGGTAGAATCTATACAAAGGAAATGAAAGTTTATAAACCGGAGTGCACGTCTGTTCCACACGAACTTCGGTAAAACTAGACAATCGACTCGACAAGACGATTCTTTAGTGCTGCGTAAATACTGTAGAAAATCTATTGTCTTTGCTAATATAATTAAAAGCGTTAAATCACCAGAGCGTGAACAGAGTTGGATTGCGGAAATGTTAGGTTAGATTTATTATTTTAAACTGAATCTATAGAAGTAGCACTAGAAAGACGGAATATTTACGTTACAGTATTTTGTATTCCATTCTGTCAGTATGTTATGGAAATTTTTAACTGAATAAATGAAGTATACAACTACATCGTGTAGACTCTCTACTCTAAAAGGTATACCACTGTTCAAGTCTGCTCCTTCAGTATTTGATGGGAAATGAATTATATACGATTATAGAGAAGAAACATTTGACTCACAAAAGAATTTTCTTTATTTATAAACGGGAAAAATATTCACGTGTATTTATTTATTTATTATTTATTTTATTTTATTTTTTTAGGGTAACAGGCTACATGAGGGTAATCCACATGGTGGCAACTACCCTTTAATAGCATAGGAAGGAATCTGACAGGGGTAGGGGGGGTTGCGGAAGGGTAGATGAAGGTAGCCAAGGGTTAACTAGGGCCCCCGAGCAATAGTTTAAGGATCCTATCCGGCATTCGCCTAAAAGTAATGCAGAGAAAAACCTGCATTAGGTGGGTCGGGCATTGGGTACTTGTCCCACGCCCTTCCGATAGCGGGAGAAGAGTTTGCTGTGGGGACGCAACATTCCCTTCTCCGTACCTCGACCAATTTAGGAGGCAGCTGGCCGACTGTTCCAATGGGAACAGAGAACAACTCTTACCTTATGCCCAAGGTCTGTGACCCCTGAACAAACACCTCGGCTTGTGGGAACCTTCGTTCAAAAACGGAGAGAAAAAGGTATCCGCAAAGGTAGCCCCTTCGTGTCTCTTCTATAAGGTTCTGCCTGCGAGAGAAGTGTATTTTTTTATGGCAACAGGCTACATGAGGGTAATCCACGTTGGGCAACTCCCCTTTAATAGCATAGGAAGGGATTTGAAAGGGGGGATGCGGAAGGGTTGAGGAAGGTAGCCAAGGGTTAACTAGGGCCCCAGGTGGAAACCTTTTTTAAATTGCATATTGTTTCATTACACGACATAGAGTGAAAAACCATAAAAATTCCATTGTAAGATATCAATGTGTATAAATTTTCTCGTATTTTAGATCATTGTGCAATTCAATTCTAAAGATTGTTTAAATTCCTTCCTATTTAGTATGAAAACTGCTGCATAATATTTCGATTAATTTATGTCGTGTAATGGTATTGTGGAATTCAAGTATGCCGTCGAAGTACCGTATGCCAAGCCACGAATCGTCAATACTGTATATGGAACCTACAGGAAAGTCTGTCTTTGGCCGTGAACTTTCCCGTACTTTCTTCTCAGGAATACGTCAGCTATTTAGCACTTCGATCTCCAAAAGTATACGGATTCCACACGACTGACAAGAAAGGAAAAGGTGGCAATAACACAGCGAATTACGAAAGCCTCAACAAATATTTACGAGGCATACCGTTGACCGCTGAATCAGTTTTTGTCATGTCTTTGTTGGTTCATATTGTTTGGAGAATAAATATTTTGTTGCTGCTTTGTATCAAGATATTATGTGATGGAGGTTCTTTTATTATTTTGATGAGGAAGTGAAGGGCGCAGACATTCTAATTATTTTTTAATATTATTTGTGTTCGGTAGGTGATTGGTTCAGACTATTTTTTATTGTATTGGAACGGAGAAAGTAATCCAAGCGTCACTTTTCATTTTAAGCTTTGACTTTCAATATATCTGGGATTTAACGTTTACAGTATGGTAGGAATTGTTGTAAGTCTTGGTTTCTTTTATGTTATGAAGAATGGTTTCCGGCCAATGGTTGCAGGATGGTGTAAAACGGATAGGACTTTTGGGATATTGATCGGGGGGACCGTAGGATACACGGAGATGGGTAAGACGATGGTGGACAGGGTGGTTAGGAGTCCATGGTGTTGGAATAGGTTGATTGATGAGTATAGGAAGTGAAGTTCACTCCTGTCTGTTGGGAACAATTGCTTTGTTCGCTACTCCAAAGGATCACAGTCTAGCTGATTTTGATGAAATTGTGATTAGTTGTAGAATTTAAGAATGGTTTCTGATGAATATAAGAAAAATTTCATTCATCTATTGCGAATCTAAATTACAAACATTATTACTTAGATTATTACGGTATCCCATTGTCACGGAATAGATAAGTGAGAAAGAGAAAAGTAAAATAGGCAAATAAAAAGTAAAACAAGAAAGAAAAGCAAAGAAACAAGAAAAACAGAAAGAAAGGGGTAGGTCAAAGAGATGATGAGAAAGATCGTATAGACGATCAGAAAAAGATGTACAGATATACTCCTAGCCCATTCTGACTCTATATACCGGGACATCTGTCAATCTAGGACCAGGCAGAATTTAGTATATCTGACCCCTAATGAGTGTTCGGACTCCCGACTCCCGAAACTGATTTGTACTGTTTGCACAGCTTCCAGGAAACGGCTCGGATGTGGTAAATAACTAAGAGGATACCTTAAACTGTCATCCAACATTTCTGAGAGTTGGTTCTCTCCCTGATGACGAACAGGTTTTTTCTGTAATGTTCCAAACGTTTGAGTTTCGAAATCTTTCTCTGAATTTCCTGATGATTTTTTCACGTCCTAACCGTACTTGTTTCTTTCTATTTTTCTTCTTTCTTTGCTTTTTTTTACTTTTTATTTGCCTTTTCATTTTTCTCTTTCTCACTCAACTACTCCAAAATAATGGAATATTCGAATAATCTAAGTAATAATGTTACCTCACCATTGTCAAGAAATTTCAAATCCAGACTAAATGACGAACGTCCCGAAACTGATTTGTACTGTTTGCACAGAAATTTTGTTCAGTTTCCAGGAAACGGCTCGGATGTGGTAAATATCTTTGAGAATACCTTAAACTGTCATCCAACATTTCATTCTTAATAACATTATATGCTTATATATAACTAGTGTAAAATTTTTTCATGCCAAAATGAAGTCGGTTAGTATGTCCTAATACAGGAGTAACCCAACTGAACTAAAACATTAATCACAGAGTAAACCGCTAGAAGCGGAGAACTCCGAGAAGTTGTTTCAAAGAACGAGTCTACGAACCTTCCGACTCCTTGAACCATTTAAAATAACCAGTCCAACATGCACGATACAAGAGTTATGTAATCACCTCGAAAGGGCAATAACTTGTAATCCGATCACCTTTTACTTGTAGTTGCATTATTTGTTTTTACGTTACAAACTGTATCGTAATTACTTTTCCTATATACTTGTTTTACTCTTGCTCGGATTAGACCCAAGGGAAGACTTTTTAACCATTCTTCCCTCTACATAAAAATTTTCAAAATGATTTATAAGAAAACGAGGTACAAAAATCCACGAGGCGATCAACGACATTTGAAAAAATATTTTTAATGTGTTGTATTCGTTTAGATTATAATTTTTTTAAATCCCGTGTTCAATTTCGTGGCAGTGGAGCACGAGGCACCTCGTCCCTATTAAATAAGATCCGGTCCGGCAGATCACGTAACTGTCCGTCGCCGGTGGAGCCAGGCCTTCCTCAAATAGCCACTGGAAGAACCACTTTCGATTTCACTGCAGTGGCCGACAACTTGCACTTATGTGGAGCACGGCGTACGTGCAGATCTCTGACAACATTCACCCAATGAAAATTAGTAGTGGATCCCCAGCGGCACGACGTGCATAAACACCATTAGTCAGACGGGCTCGTCGATAACACTTGTTTGGCAATGACGTGATTCGTTGTTTCTGATATTTAAAGTTGTAAAACTCTTCAATATAAGAGCATAGAATTTAAATAGATGTTAATGTATTCCATACTATAGTCACACATCGGAGGCTATATTATTTTGCAGATAGCCAACACCCTGCGATAAAAACTTAGCCAAGTTGAATGAAGGTTATCAGGATTGGAAACCAAAATTCAAGGCTTTCACCGGGTCCGGTTGTTTTTGTGAGCGTATGAAAATTGAATGAGATATTGGTCAAACAAACCAATACGAGATTACTACAACGGCGTCAGTTACTGTCAGAACGAAGTTCACATATACGTGACATTAACAATTGAACAATTTTACATCTGAAACAGATTTCACTAAATATTGCCAGCTATCAAAATAGTTTCAAAATCAGAATATTTATTAATACGACCTTAGTTAGAAAATATATTTAAAAGTAGCTGGACGTTTCGACGCTACAATGCTCTAACAGTGTTTGAACGTATAATGATAACGGAAACAAATATCCAAAACCAAGGCTATTTAAATAAATTCCAAAGAACTTACAATACGATATAATATAAATATGTATATTCTGAATATTGAGAAAACTAATAAAATAATAAACATCAGCCAATTTTAAGTAGGAAAAAAAGAATTTATTAATGTAAAATTAAACGACGTTTTATCGCTTATTTTAATTTCGGCCACCTATCATTTTTTTTAAAAAAAACTTGAACCTTATGAGGTCGCAAACCAATCAATGAAATGTTTTTAAATTTAAAATGAAAAAAATTACGACTGATTGAAAATAATGAATAAGAAAGATTAACCAATGAATTGACTATCTTTCTTATTCGTTTCTAATTTTACATTAATAAAGTCTTTTTTCTGACTTAAAATTTGCTGATGTTTATTTATTTACGATATCATATAATTTGTTGATATTTTTTATGTCAAGTTTAAAACTGACAATGTTTGAATTATTTGTAATGAATAACATTTCTGAAAATATTATTTGACCATAACGAGTCTTTGTGTCCTTCAATAAAACCAGAAAACGAAGCTTTAGACTTATAAATAATTAAAATTTATGTTTCAGAAGTCTTATTTTACGTATATATCCTTTTTTTATCTTTGAACAAACGCTGTTTGAGAAAGAGTAAAAACGAGTCGAAACTTCCATATTAAATTTGTTGGGGAACTAAGATCGTATTAATTTTTATTCATTGAATCAGACGTTAAATCTATATGTAATATATAGTATATACAAAAATTAAAAATATATATTTCATTATCACACCTCAGTGTTTTATGAAAATAAATTCAATTCCCTATGCATATTTAAGAGTAAATTCACAAAAACGTAATGCATATAACTGACGGTATATTTTTCGTATTAGTGAAGATTATTACATTTTAACAAACGATAAATTCTTAGAATTTTTTTAAAATTCAATTTCACTTTATTAAAAAAATATTTCTAAAAGTAAATAGAATTATTTGGTTAAGAAACAATTGTTAATCTTTTTTATCAATTATAAATGGTTTACTGTTGGAATGGGTTTATTTTGAATTCTAAGAATACAAAGAAATTTCAATAGATTTTTAGAAGGTATTTAGAAATTAAATAATTCTAAATTTTGTTCCACCAAAGCTATTTTGTCATTATAACACCATATTTCCTACAACGCTTCAGTTGTGTTAGTCACTTCAGTGCAGGAGAACGGTTCTAGCACTGCAAAATGTGATTTAAAAACTCCAAACAATCGTTTTATACATTTTATTTTGAAATACCTCACGTTTTATGGTAATTTAATAATATTCAGAACAACAGATTCTGATTACAAAATTTTCGAGTACTTAGTTCAAATATATCATCGTAATGCAATGGTTCGATGATTTAAACATTTTATGTTTCTCACAAAAATATTTTAATTTCAATATATTTTAACAAATAATACAAGTGAAATTCATTTCATTATTCCCCAAACCCATTATGAGTTTTGCCAAGTTTTTAAAATTATTTATTTTATAAGACAAAATATCCAAATGATAGACAAATTGAGAAGATGATAAGAAACCACAGAACGTTTCAGAAAACTTTTTTCCTTTCTTCACGTGATTAAAAATATTTTACCTATCTTATTATTGTTATCTACTTAATTCTATTATTATATTTCAAAACAGACGTATTATATTTTCATTTCAATTATTTATTTATTTGTTTTATTGCAATTGGTTTAAAACTAATTTGAATTCCTCTTTCTATTGTGAATGTTCTGTCGGAGTTTTAAATTATTTTTGTGATCGTTACTTCTTGGTCGTTATTTCTTACTTTTGACTTCTGTTTTCCGTTTCTCACTTTTCTTATTCCTTGAGCACTGTACATTTGCATCTTCGATGTATACATACCCGCCTATCAAACCCCTAATAACTATTATTAATATGAAATTATGTATATATACATGGGAGTAATTATTCGTTTTGCAAGTTTCCTGATATTACTTCATGCAACGAAGCACTTGTTAATCTATTCCATCGAGAGATCGGGGTCAGTTACGGAGCTTGTGAATGTCACTGCCAATATTGCGTGGCAAGGTTGCCGCACTGAGTGGGCCACACAATGGCGGATTCTCCTTCAACGCCCTCGGTTACCCAACAGCTAAGAACTTCCTAACTCGTCAGAAAGGTTGGTCCCTTGACGACTGCTTTCGCCTTCGTCGCCATACTGTGACTCAAGGCGCGAGCATTCCCATCTAAAGGAAAGCTGCTTGGGAAAACACATTCGTCTCTCCTTGCACGAGAGTCCTCACCGAGCTTTCGGGATTTTCCAAAGTATGATTCCCTGAAATCTTTATTTCTTTGTGGGGTTTCCTTTATTCGTTCCGTGGTCGCATTTTGCATTAAGTTCATAAATATTCAGGTTTCATTTCTTCGCCCTTGGTATTGATCAGATTAAAATTATCCCGTGGATGCTTCAGCTCATAGATACATATTTCGTTGTCACAGTAATGAAACGTCGTATTGACCTTGCGGCAATTCCGTGAATGTCGGCTCTGATTCAGACTTTATTTAGAATGTTTATTTCACTAAGGAGTACTCGTGTGCCCCAACTCTGATTCTTAACCCCGTCTTTTCCTAAACACGAACTGAGTTCTTACTGTTCGAAATTTTGAAACAATATTTTCCTATCATCATCTTTAATTACACACGCATTTTCATGTCATCCATCTACTATATTCTCCCTCCATAAAAAATATCTATGGAATACCGAATAATGTTTCTACCAGTAGCAAAAGAGGATCTGGATGAGCCTCTTGCATACGTAATTCATTTGATAATGCTTTAAGTTCATTACCTGTTAGTTAAGCTCGCCTTCTTTGTATTTGTTTCATGATTCTTCACTTCTCATTCCCTCTTCTACATAATTCTTCATTTTTAACCTTCTCTCTACAATATCTTTAACTTTTTTATATAACACTATGCTTCAAAAGCAGATATTCTTTTCATTTCCTGGTCTCCAATGGTCCATGATTCACTGTCATGTATTTCAATACTCAAAATACATGTATGGAACAAATTAGTTATCACACAGAATCTTAAATATTTGATATGAACAAATTTTCCTTCTTTTAAAATGCAATCTTGGTTGGAATTATTGTACTCACTATTTATTTTCAACTTCTGCCATGATTCCAATTGTGACATGGCTAATTTGAGTTTTGTATTTCGTAGATTAAATGTAGTTTTGAAACACTATCAAGTACGTGCAGAGGAACATAAAAAAATTCTCAATATCTGACGGATTTGTAAGCAAAGCATGAAACATCACAGTATAAACCTGATTTTATTGAATTTCGGTAGAATATTATTATATAATATTAGTAAGACGTAAATTTACTATAGTGACGCATCACCCTTCACTATTTATAAGGAATTACCCTCCAATAAAGCTTACGTTAATATTGAATAGAACGTATAAAACCAAATATTTTTTAATTTTGTAAAGCGGTACAGTAAAATTACAAGAAATGATTTGGTCTTTATGATACCCGAACGAATTCATCATTAAATAACTGAATTTAATTTGTCTATTATACGTCTGTTATAATTTCATTAATAAAGTAAATTCAAAATTTCACATTTTGATAAATAGCTACATTGAGGTCTAAAAAAGTTTATTTATTTAATAAGTTTTTTAAAAAATAATATAATTGCCTTTTTCTGTAATTACAGTCGCTTTTTCTCTCATTAATGATTAAACTGCGATTGCTAAAAAATTTATAAACACAAAGATAATTTAAAATTTTAATACATTCACAATACATGAAACATACTCGTTTTCCTCGTGAGTTGTTAAGTAATGGTGTTACAAACAAATACGTTTAAAAGTGTTAAACGACACCTGCCTATAGGTGATGAGTAATATTCACATTATGCTCTTCACATATACGTAATATTCGTCACGTGAAGTTCTTCACTACTATATGTGCATGAGGATTTTCCGTTAGTAAATATTTCAATGATTACATAGTTAAACAATTACCTTAAAATTAACAAATGCTCTTTGCGCAGAGTGCAAATTTACTAATTTTCGTTCTCGAATTTCAATTTTAGAAAACTTGTGTTTTAACTTTGGAGATTTAAGAGATGTATAAACTTTTAATTTTATGTTTGTGCCAAGTCGATTTCTTTCACTTTAAAACCAATGGATAATAAAATCAATTAAACTTGATATAATATTGTGATATAAGATCAGATGGTGATGTGTCATTTGTTAGCGTCATAATGCTGAATTTAACCTTGTAACAGCTGGGATGAAGACACATGGAATCGTTGTTCTGAAGGCCTCTCCTTTGTAATGAAGGTCGCGCATCGCCGCGTGAAATGGGCGTCTCCAGTTCTCGAGACCGTCATGACGTCACCTGGACGAGCTACCTCGTTTTGGAGTCGACTCCCGCTCATGTCATATAAGGAATCGAGGATCTCCATCCGCACTTAATGAGAACTTATAACGTCTAAATTGCTAGGCTGGTATTTCAGATGAATGTGTAGGTGTCTGTGAAATGCTGCTACTAAGAAAAAATGTTGTGAGTGATTTCTGGTAAAACCTAATGCAATCTTTGAGTCACCGTGTTCTAATGACACCAAAATTTAGTGCCTTTTTTCAGGAACCATCTAGTTCAAATAATAAATATTTCCTTGTCATCACTTCCCTGTGTCATCGTGTTCGTAACACTTCCTTCCTCCTACGCACTACAGTCGTTGAAGGGCCTTAGTCTCTCGCACAATGTTTGCCTATTCGTCTCAGTTCTCCATCTCCTTATTCCCATTTCCTTGACGTCAGTCAACCTTGGTCGTCCTTTCAGTCTGGTCTACCTGTGTTGGTTGCTCTACCTTCATCAATTCTTTCAACATGGACCTCAGTCTTTTTGCCTTTGATGGCAGCCATTATATCTGGATTGATGAATAGTATTTTCAATTATTCATTATTTTTCACCTTATATTGCCTGCAATATCATTTACACGGCCATATATTCTTCTCAGTATCTTTCTTTCTCACCTATTAAAAGGTTCTTCATTAGTCTTAGTTAAGGTCCAAGTTTCTGAACGAAATATCACCAATGGCTTGAACCCAGCTTTTCAAGTTCCTGCTAAGTTTTAATGATCCGAACACAAGTAGGGAACTAAAACTAGAACTGTGACATAATAGAGTAGCTATTAATATTGGGTTCCTTTTACCATTAAGTACTCATCAAAGTTTGTAAAGCTAAAATATATTATTTCAAGGGTCTTATTTCAATTGAAATGTTCCTCAATACAACGCTAAGGTCAATAACTGAGGTCACGTTGTCTTATTTTGAACTTTGTATAAATATCAAATTTTATTGCATTACGTAAATAGTAAATTATAAAGTAAAATAATACTAAACATCGAGGTGTTTCAATAAAAATCTTTGTTCCTTAGTATAGATAAGTAATGAATTAAGATTGTTGAAGACTCTCATGATACTTCATTAATTTAATTTGAATCAGTCTTATGTAAACAATATATATATATATATATATATTAATATAATTTTGATTTCCAACAATTTTCTCTAATTATTTTATTATACTACGATTCATAACTGTCTTTATTGGCATTTAAATGATTTTGTGTCATTTTATAAATATAGTCAAGCCTCGGTTACTAATTATATAGTTTGCATAATTTTGGTATGTTATTTATAAGAACAGAGAAAGTAGTAGTCTTGTCGGGTTTTTTTATGAGTCATATGTATACAGCGTGTTTTTCTATAACGGAAAAAAAAAACACGAGACAGTTTAAATAGTACTTCACACAAATAATTCACACCCGATAATTTTCTAGCCTCCTGATCTGGAAAATATTTTCCTCTTCTAAAGCTTCCTTTCTCCACGGTTGGGAATTATTGTGTGGTTAGAGATAGATGTATTAATTGTATGAAACAGGAAATGTTTGGTGGGGATATATGAGCTATAGAAAACAAAAAATATATTCGAAGAAAACAGACGCTATTTTATAAAACATAAAAGACACTATAATTAATTAGGATAATTTAAAGAATAATACTGTTACTCCTGTTCACTCATTTGTAATTTAACCCAAAATATTTCAATATGAATTTCGTAAGATGGAAAATTCATCTTCTTTTAGATGGTTTTGTACTCTTTGAGTTAGTCCCAGCAAGTTTTCAGGTTATCTATTTCACTCCATAATGGTTCTCGTTATGCATGGAAGGTTTTTCTGCGCTTGGTTTTCAGCTCTATGTTTTCACTAATTATCATTATGAGATATGCGTGACGGATGTAACAACTATTTAAATTTATCCAGGAGGGTTCGATCATATGTCTCCTAAAATATGTGGACACTTTGGTATGTTTTGTTTGCTCTACCTAAATCTGTAGATCGCCAATTTATTTAATGGTTAGATTACAAAATACTTTTATAGCTTTTTATATCGGCAATAGACTAACTGAAAGTGTTAAACTTTGTAACAATGTAACATTGCACCATACTCTGTAATTCTCCAAACTAATTATCTAATTATGGACCTTGCCATTTTATCCCTTCGAACAAAATGTACCATTATTGATTATTGAAATGACATGTTCCCTTCGTGAAAGATATTTATTGAACGTTATACCCAATAATAGTGATAGAACTTTAAGGAGCGATACAATGGAAACGACACGTAGCAATCAATTTTTATGTATTACAAATTAAAAAGGAAACTTTAAGATTTGTGTATGGAAAATATCCACATTTGAAATGCCCGCCAGTGCCTTATTTTGTTGCATGCATGAGATCCAATGACGGGTCAATATTTTGTGGTAAATTGGCAATGGTTCGTGTGATATTATGCTGACGGTCATGGATCGTTCACGGTTTATTCTCTTAAACTTGCAATTTCTCATACCCCACTTAAAGAAGTTCAGTTGAGGTCACTGAAACTGGGCGATCAGTTCACCTCACCATTCTGGAAATAACCCTTGCATGAATTTTTTTGTGAAACACGAGCTGCGTGACATGTGGCACCGTCCTGTTGGTAGAAAACACTACTTACGCAAAAATTATCCAATCGAGCCAGAACACACGAAACGTCTGTCACACAGAACCCACATTTCGATAATACCGTTTTATGATTTCTCCCCGATGTTGAAACGTTTACCTCTACTTGACTTTAGAAAATGGCATTTGAGTTTTTTCAATTGACTTGTGCAGTTGTGTCGCTCTATGCTCTTGCGTTTTTTTCTGCGCCTGAAGAAAGGAACGAGGCTTCCAGAAATGTTGTGTGGTATTCATATCATCACTTCTTTTTTCTGTATTTGGCTATCCTTATTACTAATCAGTAGAGCTGTTACAGCAGGGTGTCAACATTTGACGCTACGTCTCTAACGTTAGCGTTATAGTTATAATACTCTAATTGTAATAACGTCTAATTCCAGATATTGGTAACTTATATTGTTTCTTCTATTAATTTGTAATACACGTACACTCTCCATCCTCGACTTTGGGCCAAAATGGAGTGTAGCGTCGCGAGTATTTGGTACAGTTTTTCTGAGAACTCCTGAGAGGTGGCATTTCGTCGATGGACTTGAGTTTTGGGATATACAGAATGCTACCGCTGAGAAGTTTAAGAACTGACTTGAAATCGGCAACCCACTTCGTAGAGACTAAGTCGCTTTGAATTTCAGATCTTCAAGCTTGTGATCAGTCTTCAATGTCGAATGGAACTTTGCATCTTTCAGTTTATTGACATGTTAGTTACGCGATCTTATCGTCACGTAATGGACCCTCTCACTTTATGAAACATTTCCTTCGAATTTTACACAAGAACTTTATGCACGCATGATGGTCAGGTTTTACCGACACCACGGTGAGTATCGACAACAATGCACGTCATGAGTCCCAGAGAGGGGAAGGAAGGTTCCTCGAACTTATCGATCATAATTTGCTCTCCATTAAAAATAATGTATGTTACATATTTCTTGTGACGACCAGTGTGAATGAGACCATTTGTTGTTGTTGCAGGCGCTTGTAGCCGCCGTCAGCAGCGGTGCCAGCTCGGGCATGAGTGGCTGGAACAGCGACAGAGGCACACAGTACCACATCCAGACGGACGAAGGCCCTGAGAGGTACTTCCGCTACCAGACCCAGAGCGGCCAGTACCGCAAGGAGAAGCGTCTTCAAGACGGCTCCGTGGTGGGTTCTTATGGCTGGGTCGGCGCCGACGGCGTCCTCAGGCTGCGGGACTACGTGGCCGACAACTCCGGGTAAGAAATACAACCCCCGCCAATAATTCACTTGGGTACTAAACCTATTTACTTTTTACTAAAAATTTGTATTAGACGCGGTAGAATTTATTCACTTTAATTTTAATGACAATCTTGAGTTTGTATTAGCTCTTATAATTTACTTGCGTCCGGTTGTGAGGTAAAACTGACAAAGTTTTTGTTCGAAATGGAGCCGTGAATGAGAAAACGAAAAAATCAGTATGTGGAATAAAAATTCAGACACTTGAAATTCAATAATGTTCGTAATACCCTTGAAATGAATTTTTCATCGATCAAACAGCACCAATGCAAATACTTTAAGTAGCGATAAGTCCAACAATAATTTATAAAGTCGTATTAGAGATAAATAGCGTTTCTTACCGTTCCAACACAAAAAAGTGAGTTTTTTCCTCCCTCAATTTACTTCCAATCGAGATCTCTACTTCACGTAAGAAATGCTCTTGATTTTCCCATTTTTATGCTCGTCAGTTCTCCAAAACAACTAAATATTCGAGAACATTTCATCATACAATTCACCTTATTGTTTATCACACCAACAGTACCGTTTCCCGAGTTTTCACGAATGTGTGTGCCAAGTTTCGTTGCACTCTGTACAAGCGCTAAAAATTGTATAAAGATTAACGTAAATACAAACATACATTTTTACTTTATAGATATAAATTCAAGTGCGTAGTTCTGAGCGAGGTGTAATGAAAACTGGGAGAATCACTACACTGACCGCGTGCCACTGCAAAGAAAACAGAATCAATCATGGAAGATGACAGTCTAGCAGCCATCCTGGTAGTCCAAGGCCCTCAATGGACTGTATAACCAAGGAGAAAAATAAACTTTCTAAGTGAAGATCACATTAGCGATCTAAAATTAAATATAATATTCATGGAGATATTCCAGTAGGCACCAGATCTGTGTCCATATATCAAATCAGATTAGACATTCTGCTAATTGACAGGGCGTGTATTTAATACATCTCAATTTTTTATATCGGGTCTTTTCTGTTCTTTTTAAAATCAAACATTTAAGAATGGTTATTGTTATCTCGTAAATCGAAATGAAGGTTCACTGCAATTTGTAGACCAACCAACGGAAGACGCCAATTTCCTGCATTAACCTCAAGAGTTTTGCTGTAGGCTGCTTCGGTCCCTACCCAGGTAAAAATTCCAGATGGAATAGAAAATTACCCAATTATGCCTTTGATTGTCTCTCTCTCCAGAGAGAGATAGAGAGAGAGAGAGAGAGAGAGAGAGAGAGAGAGGGAAAGGGAGAGGGAGAGGGAGAGGGAGAGATAGAGAGGGAGAGAGAGATAGAGAGAGAGGGGGAGGGGGAGGGGGGAGGGGGAGGGGGGAGGGAGAGGGGGAGGGAGAGAGAGAGAGAGAGAGAGAGAGAGAGAGAGAGAGAGTAGAAGCAATCCAAACTACCTACTTGGTACTGATTTTCGGTTGGAAATAAAAATAATTGTAGTCGGATTAAAATTTAAACAGCCGAATTTCTTATAAAATTCAAAACGTTATATAGGTAAGAATGTATTTTTAAATTGAAAAAAAATACGAGTTAACTGTGATTTGAAGGCAAGGCACTTCTATATACAATTTTTAACTTTAATTCAAAAATTTGTGAAATATTAATTGCTAAAACAGTTGATGAACGTCTTCTTATCAGCATTTTACGTACTTCATAAAATAAACAATTTCCCGAGCATTTTTAACTAGGCAATAGGATTTGACGTTTTGTGAAAGTATTGAAAAACAGTATGCTTTAATTATTCTCGTTTGAACTATCCGTGAAAATAATAAAATGGTGTACGAACCGGCACAACACTTGTTGTTGCAACAGGTACCATATATTATTAATTTATTACTAGAATCATATTTTGATAACATTCAGGTGCCACACTTACCAACAATTTGCACACTTTTTTCTGCGAGAAATGATAAAAATTAAAAGGTTGATTTTCTGGTACATTATTTTTATTGGAAATTCATCTAGGCTTCGTGAAAATTTCAGTTAAAATGATTTTATTCATATTTTCACTTTATAAAGCATTGAAATATGAATATAAATTGGACGATAAAGTATTGAATAAATAGGTATTCAATTTTAATTATGAATAAATATATTCACACTTTTGAGAAGTTATTTTTTGTTTCGTGCAAGACGAATTTATTCTGTGTGCAGTTCACTCATAAAAAGATTGTATCTTGACTCTTTGTTTCGTGCTGACCTTAGCAGATGAAACATTTGACTCTTTGGGAACGTTCTTCATGCAGGAGTGCCTATGACGCAGGCGCCAAGCCTTTTCTCTCATGTAAGAAGTCATCTTCCATTTGAGTAACGTGAATGCAAAGATGATATCGTCTTATCTAAATGCTCACGTGGGTGTGGGTGTGGTACCATTCATGAATCATGACTGTTTAATTACAGTTGTAATTAAGTTTCCTCTTCATAATAATCCCTATCCCTTCTTAGTATCCATAATCTTTGAAAGGAAAAGTAGCAGTAACAATAACGCAACCAATTAGTATTTGGCATAGCAAACTTCAGTATAAAATGGTGAAATAATTTTGAATTACTCTTCGTTTAATTAAATAAATGAAGTTATTAATATGTTTGAGACAGGGCGTATAAATAATTTTGCTTTTCATTTTGTATAAGTGTAGTCACCCAAATAATTAATAAAGTTTGTACCTATATACATGATTTGGATTCTTCTTCGAAATAAAATCTCATTTAATACCTGCGAAGTAATTAAAAATCAAGGAACACGAAAAACAAAATAATTGATTCTCTACATTTTTCATTACAAACATATTGAAACAACTTTTTTGAGAAATTATTGGCGTTAATCGCATCAATCGAATATAGGTGAGTTTTCATAATTGACTTTTTTTAATGTGTGTTTTAGTATTGTTAAACGCAGTTAATTTCACCTATACCCAACTGAAGACTTTTATGCATTAAAATTACATTCTCATTAAGCTTTCCGTTACCTAGGATCAATTTTATACCACAAAAATTAACGAATTTGTAAAAAAACCTTTGAAGCGCCGTGGTATCAATAGGGTACAGTTTGGTAGAATGATATAAAATAGAACGAAATAAACCTGCAAGACCCATTAAGTGCGCTTTTATTTAACTACACTTTATTATAGTATATTAATAATCGTTTCCCGTTAATTAACAATTTCTCCCCCCCCCCCCCCAATCCTTTCTCTGTATGAGTGTTTAAGTTTGTTTCTCACACAGATAAAAAACATATGCAACTAAATAAATCCTTTTGTTATTTTTCATTTAATGTTTCTTGCAGTTTTTTCATAATAAAGACACCATTTGATTCGTTTGATGATAATTTTTTTTTTTTTTTTTGGTTTAGAACAGTGCCTGCGAGAGGATTCTCTCGCGGGTAACCTGCGAGGGATTTTCTGTCGCAGGCAGAACCTTTTAGGAGAGATACGAAGGGGCTACCTTTGGGTATGCCTTTTCCTCTCCGTTTTTGAACTAAGGTTCCCACAAGCCGAGGCACCTCGGCCTGTTCTGAGAGGTGTATGTTCCAGGGTCACAGACCTTGGGCATACGGTAAGAGTTGTCCGCTATTCCCATTGGAATAGTCGGCCAGCTGCCTCCTAAACTGGTCAAGACACGGAGAAGGGAATGCTGCGTCCCCACAGCAAACTCCTCTCCCGTTATCGGAAGGGCGTGGGACAAGTACCCAATGCCCGACCTACCTGATGCAGGTTTTTCTAGGGTTTTCCCTGCATTTCTTTAGGCGAATGCCAGGTAGGATCCTTAAAATATAGCCCGGGGGCCCCTAGTTAACCCTTGGCTACCTTCCTCTACCCTTCCGCATCCCCCCTTTCAAATCCCTTCCTATTCTATTAAAGGGGAGTTGCCCAATGTGGATCACCCTCATGTAGCCTGTTGCCGTAAAAAAAAAGTATTTTTTTTATTTAAAAAGGGCTCATCGAGTACAGCAAAATTCTTTCTAACAGCACAGATAAAACCTGAATTTATAGACAATGACACTGTTAGTAAACTCATAAGGTAACAAGGGGTAAAAGTTGCCATGTAGAATGGAATTTGAAACAGGTCAAATTTCTCATACGTTATATTATGATTCCAGTTAAAATTCTTGTGATTTTTCAACCACCATAATTATGTTTAAATAAGATAAAATAGCCAAATGACAGACAAACTGAAGTAATTATATAAATACCACTCAACGTTTCTGGAAACCTCGTTCCTTTCGTCAGGTGATTAAAAAAAACAAGAGCCAGGAGTGACACAACCTCACAATTTAGTTGAAAAAACTCAAAAGCTATTGTGACTCTTTTTATAAAAATTCAGTTTATTTTGTATATTATTTTGAGTTTTCCAACCGTATTTTGTAGTTGTGTCAGTCCCGGCTCTTGTGTTTTTTAATCACCTGAAGAAAGGTTCGAAGTTTACTGAATCATTGAGTGGTATTTATATCATCTCTTCATTATGTCTGTTATTTGACTATTTTATCTTGTTATTATATTTCAGAACAGCCGTATAATATTTTCATTTAAATAATTATCTTTTGATCATAAATATTGCTATAACCAAAATTATTAATTTCAGCCTTTTTGAACTAAGGTAAAAATAGTAAGAATTAGAACAAATGTTGGAAATGTTTAGAAACCCCTAAGTTCCTATTGTTACTTCCTGGTCTATACCTTACCTTACCGACTTTGATATGGTTATAAAGCTGAAGATTAACTTGCTGCCTATAAATAATTCCTCCGGGGTGGAATTGTCATGTCCACCCTCCTTTTGAGTAAATCGTGCAAATTTCAACTTGGCATTTACACTTTTCCATGCTCGTTTACAATTTTGTCATATAATTTGGCTCACAAATTCATACTGGGTCTATAAGGAAATTAACTTTTCAAACGAACATATAAGCCAATAAAACCTCAAATTGTCGGTGAATCTTAAGTCATATTTTAATCCAAACGAACCCCAGTAGGGTGCGTAACCAGATTATAAATATTTTTTAATATAATACAAAATAAAAAGTGCAAAGGTTATTAAAAAAACTTTTGGAGATGAAAACTGAAAAATTATGGTTTGTGAGTAATTCACATTAGAGGCTGAAAATTACTCGGATAAAATTTAGGGTCCAGAAAAAATGTATGAAAACAATTTAAATATAAGTAAAAATAATATTAATATTATATACATATATAAATTAACATACAACACACAGACAGTAAAATGACAAATTGATAAAATGTTGAAAATTGTGAAATATGTAAGATACGTTATCACAGAATAGTAAAAATAGAAATGCATTTGGCATCAATTTCAAACTACTTTTAGACTCCATGGTAGAATTTTATAGCATTATTACTGCATATTTGAGTGATGTTACTAAAAATGAGTAAATAAAGTGAAAGTTACATAATTATTGCTCGTTATAAGCATTAATACTATGCCTTAGGATCTTAATGCTCAAAGTTAATTGAATATTTGTTTCCTTTTTCAGATACAGGGTCGTGCGTACGAAGTCTGTGTTCGTGGGACGCGACGAGCCCATAGACAAGGCCATAGCGAAGAGCAAGGGAGTGCCCTCGCAGGGCGGCACAGGCTTGGACACGTCCGTGGTGCCCGCCACCGTGGCCGTGGTCAACGCAACCACCCCCGAACCTCCCTCCACGTACACGACGCCTCCACCCACGCCCCAGTACACGCAGCCTGCCTACAGCGGCAACGTGCTGTACCAGAACCTCGGGGGCAACCTGCCCTCCAACTCCCTGCAGGAACCGTACAGACGCCGTCCCGCCTACAGCGGTGTCCCCGTGCAGGCCTCCGACCGTAACTACTACGACGACAACGGCCTTGCTTACCAGAGCCTCCAGCAGCAGCAGCAGCAGCAGCAGCAACAGTTCCCGCTGTACGACGGCATCTCGGCCACGCACAATGGCTTCCGCTACTATCTGCCTCGCCACTACCACGAGCAGGAGAACCTCTCCGGCGACAGGACGGCGGGCAGCTTCGGCTACATCGACCCCTTTGGCATCCGCAGGGTCATCTACTACAACACGGCCCCCGGATCGGGCTTCGTGCACCGCAAGAACAACCGCTACGTGGGCTTCGACGCGACGCCCTACGACCCTCGCTTCTAGGGCCGAACGTCGGCGTCGGCGTCAGCGTGCAGTGCTACTCCAGGGCTTAGACGACGCAACTAACCTCACGCACATACAGACACGCTTCGTTGTCCAAGCTCTCTGCGAGTAACAATAAAATCACATGCGGCGACAGGCGAATGACGAGGATCGGGTCCCAGAAACAATGAATGCGTCCACGACAAAATAAATTATTATGATGAATAATATTGACTCTGGCTTCAACTTATTTGATTTATGAAATAGTGGTGACAGAAAATAGCACGAATATTTGAAACGTGAAAAGCTGCAAAATTGCGTCTTGAAGGGAAAAAGCAGCTTTACAATGTCACGCGGAAAGCCGAGTAGGTGGATGTAGATAAGGCTTCCCAAAAAAACATATCGAATCGATCGTATTTGCCATGAAGACGTACAGGTCTGTTTTTATTTATTAAACCGAGTAATTTCCTTTCCTTTACCTTATCATTTCAAAAATTCTGTCAGTAGAGTACCTGAATAATATTTTGTCTGAATTGTTTTTTAATTGAGTGACGCTGTAATACCATCACGAGTTCAATTCTCACACGTCACCTGCTCGGGTCCATCTTCAGCTCCTCGTTAACTGTTACGTCTTAAAATAATTTGACAAAGAAAGCTGGTAATTATTCAGAAAGCAGCGTAATTCAGAACTGTACCAGTCCACATTTATAATAATTTGAAACCATAGAAAGACCAAAACTGTGAGATGATTTCTAAAATTTAATTGCGTAAAAGACCCTTTTTTACACTATTTTTATTTACAAAAATAGATCTAGGTAAACGTTAGCTAAATTTTCGTTTAGCGTGACGACATCAAATATTTCAATGTCAAAGATTATTCCTTCCAAATTCAAATAAGATATAAAAATCAATTATATTGTCCGTTTCTATTGTAATAGTGTCAACATTTATTACTTTATCGACTATTATAGTTAGCTGATGAATATTTATCTTCTATTCAAAATTAAAGTATACAGACGTAGTATGTTAAACTAGGCACTCACGTAAGTGTATGAATTATAATTATACAGAGGGTTTGAATTACATATAATTTTGATCCTGTGTCCTATAAACGGTCGAAACGGCCTTAAAATTCAGAAAGGACTTCGTTTATAAATTCTATAGAGGAATAGGATGTGAAAAAATCCACTTCTTGTTAGAGAATAAGTAAAATTTAAACAAGAGCAGTATTTTTCTAAATTAAGTTGAACTTGAATTGGTCCCAACAACTGATATTTCGTGAAGAATCAGCTTCCATGACCCATTAAATTGGAAAGTATTTGTTGTTTCTGAGACAAGTTTTCAGGTGAAATTATTTATAAATTAAAACTTGAAATAATAATATTTATGTACAAATACACTGCATTTTTCAATCGATGGCATAGCTGATAAATAGTACAAGTGTAGAGTCGATTGAATTCCCTTCTTTTGTTTGACGCCTGCCTGCCCGCTTGAAAAATCTTGAAGTACTTCTTTAAAAACTTAGTTACAATACCCACCAATTAGATAATATTGTGTTATTAATGCATTCACTAGCTATACAATCACGGTCATTGTCAATCTTATGGGATTAATTACTCTTCTCGGAGTATTTCAAGATTTTGCGTAAGTTGTTGATTTTTTTATTTATAAAAAAAGAGGTTCCTCAGTAACAAATATTAAAACAATTTAACAAAATATTCTCTGATCATAATTCACCCCAATTAATTGTGAAACAAATTATTTTGCGAACATTGTCGCAAAGTGCTCGTTTCCTTAGCGTTACGGTCGAAAATGGAGGCGATTAGGATATGGTCCGTTCTTTTTACTTTTGTACGCTAAGTGTTTGTAATTTATATTAAATGATATTATAGTAATAGTTTTCCATTATAAGCACGATTTACTGTATTGTTAAGAGATTCTTAATAAAAATAATTTTATAAAATGTTTTTATTTTTCTTCTTTCTCTAATAAATATTATAACCCAGCAACAATTGTTTAATGATTTATGAAAGTTAATCACTCAAATAAATAATTCAAAAGCCAGTATACAAACATAATATAAGTAATGATGAACTAGTGATAATTATTTACTCAATATAATTCAAAAATAGTAATAGTTCTACACTACGACATTTATTTTTCCACAGTGCTGTTCTGTACCATTCAGATATAATTATTTATGTCCCATTTTATTTTTAAATTATTAACAATTAAAGTCGTATCAGTAATCAAAATATGAAACTAGTGTATTTTCGGTAAAATGAGCCTATAATTTTAAATTTATTGAGTGCTGCAGTTCAAAAACACATAATGGGAAGTTTCAATACTCATCCATTATTAAACTTTAGTGTCAAAGAACGGCAAATTGATAGCATGAGAAAATTCTCAAATGTGGGAAACAACTTAGTAAGGTTTCGTTAAATTTGACTGAAATCCATTTGTCAACACTCATATCAATTATGGTGGTAAATATGGAGAGATCACGATGGCTATTAAGTTCAAAATGTTGGATGGTAAAGTTATTGAGTTTCTATTTTTAGGCGTTGTTAAAACATAAAGAACAAAAAGGATTCTGTTTTCTGGCTGATTAATTTTTGAAACGTTCATATTATTAAAACCCACATCATCCATGAATAAAAAACATCGATCGTGGAAAAGTTCAAAATAACTGACTGTAAGCATTTTGTAATGGCATTGCCAATTATTAATTTAAAATGCCTTTCATAGAATATTTCTTGCAATTAATTTAATTTGATAATGAAATGTTTAGCCTATTTATGAAAAAAGATTTAAATTCAGTTTTTTACAAATTCAGCATCAAATTTCAATTTAAAATTTTCAATCATCACCACTTCGAGGAACTGAAATATTCTACAGGTTTATTAATGATTCGAATATTACAAGCAACAGGTTTCGAAGGAAATGTTTGATAATGTGGAGATTTTTTGCAGCGAAGTCAGTATTCCGCTAATTTTACACCTCATTTTACTCGGTCGTTTTACGCGTCAATTTAATTGTAGCTGTACTAATAAACTGGATTAATATGATTTTCAATCTATATATATATATATATATATTGCAAATCGTATTCGCATAATATATTTAGTATTTCCCACTTGATCTAAACAATTAATGAATTAACTTAACATCAAGGAAAAGAGGAGTTGTTATACGTAGATAATTATTATTAATTAATTGTGCAGAGAAGTGGATTAACGTAATGTGTATAAAATAGTCATATAGGAATTATCATTTTTAGAGGTAACGAATAGCTTTCACAGTTTTCACGCGAATGGTAATAATAAATCAACTTATTATGAAATATTTATTTGAACCGTTTCGATAGATGTTACTAAATCGAAAAATAGGCCTGTAGGTGATCTGACCTCGAGTGAGGAAAAATAAACAGCCACTCCCTGAAGTCACGTTGCTTCTAGTTTTACGACCTTGCTCTTACCCACGCAACTACAATTAGTCTTCGTTCTTCTTACTGCAACTTGCCAATTCTCTAAACCGGAATATGTTGAGGATTATATGCAACCAGCAACGTCAAAGTGTTAGGAGTGATGCTTACCCATCAGGCGCATGCGTTTTAAAAATTATAACAGACCCTTAGAACTATAGAAATATTTAATGAAGAAAAATAGGGCATTCCTCCATTTAGACTTTAATACGATAATTTAATGGGGTATTTTTTACTCCAGTTTAATTTTCTGCAGAAATATATTTCGCAAAAAGAGTACTAAAGTGCGTAATTCCTGAAACACTTGGAGAAGTGTTTTCATCAGAATACATTAACCTTTTGTGATACGTAAAAATATTATATTAGTAACAATAAACAGAAGAAAGCTGTAAATTTCTTAAATTGTGATATGATAAATATGTATAATGATCATAATATCAGCGACACAAAATACCGATTCGTGAAACTTATCAATAAAGTTTATGACAAATTTTTATGATGAATCAGAGTTTCAGGCAGAAATACGTATGGTAATCACATAATGAAAAGAAAAGGTGCGATTGACAAACGCGATTAGAGGAAGTAAATAGTTTTCCTTCGGAATTTTTATAATGTAAAATCAAAAAGGCGTTGTTAAACAATGCGCTATAATGATTTCTAAACAATGATACTTACTGATACGACACATATAAATGGTGAGGTGTAGTCCGAGGCTACCTTCTCGTTAGCGTATACGTTCCTCTACGATTGAAAGTCATTAAGCTATATCGTTTACTCCTCTCCTTCGTCCAAACAACTTGAACGAATAAGCCATTGTGAAATAGGTGCTTAAAAGCTACTTAACACTTGCAGTACGTTACAATAAATTTTATCTTCCTTCACATCTAATGGCTATCCAAGAAGGATCCCTAAGATGGTATCTGTGTCTTCTGGACGAGCAGAGAATAATTATCCCATATCGGGAAACCGTTAGTACAGACATATAATATGTCTCGCTTGACGACATTAAGATATACAGAGTGAACTTGAAGGTATTAAATAAACATTGAAACGAACATTTTAATAGTTAAAAAATATTTTATTTTACGTCTGTTTTTTATTAGTGAGATAAATTGAATAAATGAACAACAATTATAATGAAAAATTAAAATATTTTATTCAATACGACATAAACAGCCTGATAATGGTACAAAAATTTACAAAACCTCGACTTAGAAAACTCGATGAAAGTACAAAAACGTCGAGAAATTTAAAAACACGCTAAAACGGCCGATATTAACGTTGATTAATTTAATTTTTGGGGTCAGTGTGATTAATACTTTCTATCCAGATGTATTTAGTGTATAATTTCAACCCCTTAAAGCACCAATAAGGCAGTGGGTGGAGGGGCGATGCATAAAAATAACGCGAAACAACCGAGATTGGTGTCAAATCAAAGGTTGTATAAAATTAAATCAATTTAATTTTGACATTCGCTGTCTATTTAAGTTGTAGATCAGCCACTAAGTGTGAGCGAGAGGGAGGATGTGGGTGAAAGGCCGTTACATAATAGTAATGTGTAAACAACGGAGACTGGTATTGAACCTGAGGTTATGGAAGTCACTAAATTTAATTCGGACTTTTACCATACTGGTTAAGGTGTAGTTCAGCCCCTAAGAGTAGGGGTGTGAAGGGGTGAAACAAATTTCCGTTTACAATCTTAATTTCGTAGACCAATTTCTATCAAACTTTATACACATGTTACTTATGATCCAGCAACAAACACTGAGGGGTTAAGACACACCTAACACCTCTTGGGGTAGGGGTAGAATTTAAAAACATTAATAAACGGCCATTATTAGCGTCGAATAAAATGTTTCTGTGGTCGCTCAATTTGATAGTGTCATTCTATAATTTGTATGTGTCTAATTTCAACTTCAAAAGGCAAGGAATGGAAATAGTAGTGGTAGGCGTCAACAAAAAAAATGCAAAAAAAGACCGATATTATTGTCGATACTAGGGTCATAGGAGTCTCTGAGTTTAATTATCGAATTAGTCATCGTGGTTGACGAAATTTTATGTTTCTCTTCGTGGGGGTGGACGTGGTGGAGAAAATGTTACCCGGAGTAGTTTTGACCCTCTTAATACGCCGGATAATTTTTTATTCTCTTAGGGTGCCCTCTATATTTTGGTTTCTATTTAATTAACGCTTGAATTTCTTTACGTCTTTAAGTTATCTGGAATAGTTTTAAACTTTTTTAAGTTATTGAGTATTTTACTGTTTTAATTCGTCATGGTTTTTGTTTTACTTTTATTTTATGTAGTTGGAAGGTTTCCGAATACTTTCAATCATCGTCGTGGTTTATTTGAAGTTGCCGACGGCTTAGGTCGGGAAGGGGAGAGGAGGGGACCGTAAATGGATAAATTTTATAACACTGGCGCTATTGGTGCTGATTAAATGAAATGTTTACAAAGAGGTTAGTGTCGAATCAATTCCTAATCCGGGTTAGTATAAATAAATACCCGGGAAACGCCTACACCCAGCTAGTACATATATAAATACACGCGTGAGTGATTAAAATTACACTGAATTCATTGTGGAGATCTCAAAAGTTTTTATTTTCATATCAGTACACGAAATTCGTTATGAATTTAATGTTATAATTCCTAGAGCCCAGACATACTACTATATCGATTTATTTCTTCACTGATTTTCATCTAGAACACAAACTCGTAGTTACAAAATTGGTTAAATTGAGAAAAAGAGACCACATAATAACCTTGGAGAGATGTTGGTAAAACGTAAGGCTAACATTGTGAAATTCTGGGCCAAGGACTTCCAGAGAGATGTTACTGAATCTAGTTTCAGTATATTGGAGACGTTCATCTGATGAAATCTATAATTTGATATTTTATTGACTTAACCTTGTAATGGAAGGGCTTTTAAATTATTTTCATAGGGGTTCTGATGGCATCAATGTTTGAATTGTTTAATCCATCCTCATTGGTATCATTAAGTGTATTTAGAATAAATACGCAATTATTGTTTTCAGTAAATATTTTCACGAAGAAAACACTTAATACAACAAAATTAATAATACAACAAAATTAATAATACATAAGACGAAAGAATCACATTAGTGAAAACTAAATGTTGATATGTTGAATTTAATTTTAATTTAGAAGGACAAGAATTCTATTATTTCTTACAGAAAACAAGTATTGGCGATAACAGATTGAAGTTCTAATTTTACTGTACTTTCATATTATTGACACATTTTATTGTGAAGAATTGGCGCACAAGGTCAGAAAATTAAAGTTATAAATTTATCAGTAACATAAATATTTTAAAATAAATACGTTGGTTTGGATTCTGAGCAAATAAAAAATATTAGAGTGCATGATATATAATATTAATTTCAATAAGATTGGTACACATGGAGCAGCAAGAGTCATAATTTATTTACCTGATGATTTCCAAATCAATGGATAATGTGCAACTGAGATATTTGTAACATTTATTGTTCTGACTTTGTAAGGTCAAAATTTATTATATTATTCATAAATGTCAGTTAAGATAATAATAAATTGTATTAATTTGCTGGTGGTATATTTTCATATTTTGTCAACAAAGTACAATTGCAATTCAATATGGCGCTTCAAACTAATAGACTAAACAAATATAAGATTTTATTAAACTTCATCGCATTCAGCCGCCATATAATAAAATGGGAACTTAATAAAAATTATATCTTAAGTAAAATAAATTCATTTTCCATAGAACCTCAAGAGAAGCTGGGCTTCAAAGCTGTAAGAGTCACATAATTTTACATTGTTTTGAAACTATCTCCAATTAATTAATAACTTAATTTACATGAGAATCAGTTAAAATAAGATAACAAAACATTCTACTTTATGTATTAATCGATTAAAATTAAATTTTTAATTACAAAATAAATACGATTATTATTTTTAAGAAATAGGAAAAGTGTCGACCGGACCGGGAATCAAACACGGGACTATTATCCCGCTCAACCGGGCGGGAGCTCTACCCAATTAGCTATCCCTTTTCGACTCCCGATCCAGTGTGAAATTCCACCATGGACCTAAATTAAGCTAACCTAAAATTTACAAGTTACCTTTACTTCATGGCATTTTATGTAAATTGATCATTGTTTTGCAAACAGTCATTTACAGAAAAGGAGTGGCTGAGTAGAATTTTCCTGAAGTTCACTTCTGGAGTGCTTTTTGATTGTTTAATGTTATCAGGAACTTAGTTGAAAATAATATTTCTGAATATTGCACCACTTTACGCGCAACCGACAGAGACATAAAATTTATTATACCAACGACATTTCGTTCTAAAATTAGGATCGTTTCTGAAAATGAGAATAAATAAGAGAACATTGTTAAATAAAGAAATTGTAATTTTTAATAAACTTCATTTGTTAAACATATGTAACCGTAATTAATTATACAATTACTGATTGATCTCATATAGCTTAATGCTACGCTTCTTGACCATATGATTAATTTTCAGACGCGGATAGGACACAAAATCACCACCAATCTTTTATCCCTCCCAGAAATTCACTTTATTAACATTTGTTTTTCGTGTTGTAACCCTTAGGCATTGTCATTCGCGTATGAGAATTGTTTCACAGGGATTACTAATCAAAGAATTTTAATATAAATTAGAAATGTCGAAACACTATTCTGTTTTTGATTCATATTTTTCAATTACAGTTTTCTAAAGGACAATAGTAAAACATAAAGAAAAAGAAACAATAATTGCGAGCACTAAAAAATTAATTTTGATGAAAAGGGACAGTTGAAGGTAAATTTTGTGAATAACTATACCACTGTGAACAAAAAGTAAGGTGAATTTATATATAAAATATAAATTCTTTATTTATTCTTCCAAATCAATTTCATCCCCTTCAAACTAATCCCCGTCCGATAAAACGCACTTTTTCCAACGCTTTTTCCAGCCCTCGAAACATTCGGAATAGTTTTTTTCCGGTATAGCCTTCAAGACCTTCTCCGATTCGGTTTTTATCTCCTCAATCGTGTCAAAACGGCGTCCCCGCATTGGCCTTTTGAGTTTGCTGAATAGCCAGAAGTCGCACGGAGCCAAAACAGGCGAATACGGTGGCTGCGGAACGATATGAGTCAAGTTTTTGGCAAAAAAGTCGCGAAGAACCAATGCAGTATGACATGGTGCATTATCGTGATGAAGGAACCAAGAGTTGTTCGCCCATAATTTCTGCCGTTTCAGACGAATAGCTTCACGCAAACGACGCATAACGCTCAAATAATATTCTTTGTTGACAGTTTGGACCGGCGGATAATCAAAGAATAGTGTCAACATGACCTTGATTTTCGATCGACTTTGCCGTGGTCTTTTCGGTCTTGCTTCACCTTTTGCACGATATTCGCTGGATTGGTCGGTGGTTTCAGGGTCGTATGCGTAAATCCAGTAATGATGCATTTCAAGTGGTACTGACAGTCAGACAGCAAAGTTTCACACACATCAACGTGACGCTTTTTTCCCAAAAAATTGAGCGATTTTGGCATCAATCAAGACTTGACGCGTTTGAGACACAAAACATTCTTCAAAATGGTTTGGGCTGAGCCAACTTAAATTCCAACACTATCAGCGAGATCTCTAATTGTTCATCGACGATTTTCAAGCACCAAATCTTTGATTTTTTGGACGTGGCCCTCGTCGGCAGACGTTGATGGTCGTCCAGAGCGCGGTTCGTCTTCAACGCGTTCTCGGCCCTCTTCGAACACGTTGTACCACTTATAAACGTTTTTTTGTGCCATAGTTTGATCACCAAAGGCCTTCCGCAACATTTTCAACGTGTCCGCACAAGAATATTCGTTCCGCAAACAAAATTTGATGCAAGTTCTTTGCTCAACAAAATCACCCTTTGCAAAAATCGAAAAATTCACTTTTGGTTGTTTACAAAAATACGTGTAACTCGGAGATAATTAAACCTTCTAACAAACAGACGCTTGGCAAATATTATAGACAGTCCTACCAACCTAGGAAAAAAATTACCTGCCGTCCTAATGCGCGAGAGTTTTAAATGACAATTTCACCTTACTTTTTGATCACAGTGGGTGGCAGTGAGAAAAGGTTTAATATTTAACAACGTAATTCATTCAATTAAAACAATATATAATTACATTTCGCCCCTAATTTGAGATTTCATCCTGTTAACAATAAAATGAATATGAGACCATAACTTTTTTCTCGTTGGAGCTACAACCCATTCGGGGTCTTGGCCTAGCGGATGTCAGACTGTCGTGTTACGTGAAACATTCTTGATTTAGAACTGACAGGAGGTCACTGTGTCAATCCTCTTCAGTACATGAGACTTTAATGATTGTTTAATATTATAATCAATTTTTTTTCAAATATCAAATATGATAAATTTGAGTGTATATACTTTTCCTTTTATCAATTATTGGATTTCGAAAGTTATTTAACGTTATATAAAAGATTTTGGAATAATTTTAAAAGCCAATTTTTGGTTATAACTGGCATGATTTTATTGATTTTTTTATTATATTATATTATATAAGTGCTAAATTTTGTGAAATTGACCAGTCATGAGCCATCTTGGATGTGCGTCAGTCTGGTTCAATCAGGGCAAATTTCACGGAGACGCAGAACACGACTTTGCCGGTGTCGAACCTGAGACCTTAATTAAGCCTTTCAGGCATGCTGTCTTTATGCAGCTGCTGTGCTACTTGCATCTAATGCGTAACAGATGACGCTTAATGAGTATTAATTGCTGAAATATAATTCTGTGAGATGGCTTCCCATTCGTTGCTTTTGGAGGCCGGTCGTTGCGCAACCGTTTAGCTGACTGTCACAAAGGAGAGCCATGGGATTTTGCAAATGGATCGTAAATCAAGTTCACCTCGAATGTCGGCGTGGGCCCGAGGTCCCTCTTTAGGCTGTTGCCCAGCTGTGACTGGGCGGGGCTGGAAAGGACACCACCACAATACGCAGCAACTCCTACTGTCCGCAATAACTTCATCATCAGGCTAGAATAATGAAGTGCTTCTATTGTTTTTGTTACCGAGCTCTGTCCTAACGAGTTGTGGCATAAATCAGTCAAACACACTTTTTGTTTATTTTAATTGATTTTGACCCTGTAACTTATGTACCAAATTCATAAGAATTAGAAAAGTGATTAAGCAATGACATCAAAATCTCTATCCGCCGATCGTGGGTTGGTTATTTGTCTGTAGATTCTTCACATTGTAACGGTTGAAATAGCAAACTGTATGGCATGTTTTGACAAAATCCATAGGAAAAATCGCAGTCTCAATTCCTCAGAAGAAGTAAATGGCCTGTATTCCAAGAATCCAGAATGCAGTAAAATAATAAATTAAGAGCATGCATAGAAAATGGTTGAATAATTAAATGCACTTTCAAAAAATATACGAGTCAGGATGTGCGTAATTGAAATGAAGGAAAATTTTTATAAAGGAGCATTACAAGAAACAAACTAAAGAGAAATAATAATAATATGTAATTGAATGTAAATGAATGTAAATACCATTACTTAGCATATTGGAAATAATTTCAATGTTAATACAATTGAATTTTTCTAATATTTTGGGTATGACATAATTTGTACAAATTCCTTTATATGCCTTTTTACAAATTATCTGACATGCATAAGATGATTAATTTCGTTTGTCTTTCTTTTGAACTCTCCGGATTTAATTACCAAAACTTCACGACTAGATGAGACCTTAATGATTAATATAAAATTTCTAAACAACAAAAATGATTCATATCATTATATAAAATTTCTTCACTGATATTGAATATTCTGAATGTGAATGTATACACTTCTAATATTTTCAATTATTACGTTCGAAATATTATGCAATACATTTTTAAGCAATCCTTAAGCATTCTTGGGGACCTAGACAATATCTAGACAAAAAATATTTCTGCTCAGTCATATTAACTACTTAAACTACCTTTCCAGGACTACATGATATTGATTCTCAGCACATCTCGTTAGTCTTCGAATAAATTATCTCCCAATAATCACTTAACTGCTAATTTCTCTCGCACTTATCGCAAATTTCGACATGTAAACAACTGTGAAGTCATAACTATAACTAGTTTCATCCAAATGAATTTTTTTAATACCAAAAGGCTTGGAACCCAGACTATACAATTTTAAAAATATATTGGATAATATTTCGAACGTAATAATTGAAAATCTTAGGAGTGTATTCATTCAAATTCAGAATATTCAACATCAGTGAAGAAATTTTAGATAATGATACAAATCATTTTCCTTTTTTATAAATTTTATATTAATCATTAAGTTTTCATGTTCTTTTTTCCTTTTTATAAACTATTTTTCACTATCGGTCCCATTTTGGATCGAAACGTAGTCTTATTTTAATGTTTAATTTTATGAATTTAATAGTCAATTATTATTTATTGTAACTATTTTCTACTCTTGAGAGTATATATATACATATTGATATTGACACAATGATTTTCGAAACAACAATATTTTAGTCGCGCACGTGTAAAATTATCAAGACTGAGCCAAACAGAAATGTTGTATTGTAATTATAACAAATACGTCCTCAGTCTTCCAAACCACCTGCAAAGTCCCCATCCCAGGGGTGGAGGGATGTCAGATAAATTGAAAAAAAAAAGATAATACAGAAATTTGTTCAAATGATGCGTAACCAAAAATTAATGATCCTGGACGACAGTTAAAAATGCAAATGATTCAGCCGCATTGTTGCGTTTCTAGCTTCAAAATCAAATTATTATAAAAAGTATTAGTAGATAAAAATTAGCCAGAATAAAAAAGATTTCGAAAATAATTTTCGTAGAAAGTTTTATTACAAATACTTAAAAACCTCAGTTTTTCTTTTTAAAGATTGAGAGGGCTTCATTTCCATCAAATAATCATGAATTACTGTCACCATTCCATGAACTTAACTAATTTACTCATAACTTAAATTTCAAATTCCTCTCATATACTATCCCTTGTGTCAGTTCGATTGCATTTATAATACACATTTTTTATACCTAATTCCATTCGGCTCCATTGTTCGCAATAAATTTCTCTGAAGTTAGCTCCACTCTCATTTAATTTAACGTACGACTTCTGAATATTTATAGAAATTAAATTAAAATGAGGTATCCTATTCTAAATAATTGCACACGCATATTGGTCAGTGAGCTTGTGCACCGAGGGAAAAAGACAAAAATATTTAAACTACTCACTCGCAATCCGATGAAGCTTTACATTCCTCAAATTCCGTTTCACCTCGCGAGGGATGTTCTCTCGAAGGCAAAACCTTGTAGGAGAGATACGAAGGGGCTACCTTTGGGGGTGCCTTTTCCTCTCCGTTTCTGAACTAAGGCTCCCACAAGCCGAGGCACCTCGGCCTGTTCTGAGAGGTGTATGTTCCGGGAACACAGACCTTGGGCATACTGTAAGAGTTGCCCGCTATTCCCATTGGAATAGTAGGCCAGCTGCCTTCTAAACTGGTCGAGGCACGGAGAAGGGAATGCTGCGTCTCCACAGCAAACTCCTCTCCCGCTATCGTAAGGACGTGGGACAAGTACCCAATGCCCGACCTACCTGATGCAGGTTTTTCTAGGGTTTTCCCTGCATTTCTTTAGACGAATGCCAGGTTGGATCCTTAAAATATACCCCGGGGGTCCTAGTTGACCCTTGGCTACCTTCCTCTACCCTTCCTCATCCCCCCTTTCAAATCCCTTCCTATGCTATTAAAGGGGAGTTGCCCAACGTGAATTACCCTCATGTAGCCTGCTGCCCTAAAAAAATAAAAGTTTTTCGATTCAGTTTGTCGGCCATTGGAATATCTAACGACCATGTACTGCAAAATCAAATAACAATAATGAACCACAAAAGATTTTTTCGTACAGATAAGTTGGTTGATAAATAAAAAAAATTATAGTTTGCATTGAAATAAGTGGATACATTAATATTATTTTTTTCATAATTTGTTTTTATAAATTTGTTGTTTATTACAATTTAAAGACAATATTCCCCAGAAAGTATTTACTTGAAGACATGACGTGTGTTTTTCCCCTATACAACTTCCCCGACCTTCGTTGTCAAAAATAATCAATTACCCATTCATAACACACAGATTACTCTCCGCCCGGATGTTCTCTTCAAAGGTTCGTTGTCAAACGATTTCCACGAATTTTGTATTTTGCTCCGTGACTTTTGTGAATGGAATTTGTATCGCCTGTTTACTCGGGTTGACGCCAACCACAGCTCAGCTTTGACGAGGAGAAAGTGTTCTGTCGCGACATACGACTTGTTTTCCTTAAACGTTACGAACCAAGGGATGTTCCGGAACAAAATATTCTCCTGTCACGCTTAACATTATCATCACAACTTGTACAATTTCCGCGTCAACTGAAAACAATTCCTCAGCAATCTGATCACGTCACCTATCGATATACTTGAAACTTCATGTTTTGCAAGCTTATTTTATTGGCTTGCCTGATAGAAAAACATCTATGTCTTTTTTACGGCGTGTGATTCAAGGATAGAAAATTTTGGATTGGATACGAAATATATGTTAATAGCCATGAAAAATCCACCGCCAGCAAATAACGTAATAACGTCAAACTGATCTAAATAGCTGTCGACACCTCAGAAGATGTCATGGAAGGAATTCGTCGCTCAACTTCATTTACAGTCTCCAAGTCATTTCGCTCACCTACGGCAGAACAAATTGTTACGCTTGTTGATTTGAATTTTAGTCGCATTATCTGTGAAGGCATGTTACGTTGAACTAAGATCCGTTTCTCCACTGGATCAAGGTCAATAAAAGTAAACGGCGAAAGCTTACAATAAATCTCACAGAAGCAGGTCATCCGACAACAGCTGGACCCGGCCACTTTAAATAATTGGCATGCAATTAATTTTTATTAGAAAGGAATTAAACTTCCCGTAGCATTTTAAAGTTTAGAATACAATTTACAATACTTAAAATAAGTTAATAAGGACAGAAAATGTCCATGTCTCGTACGGATTCCCTCGTCTCCTGTAATTTATACAATTTGTATTATTTAATTACGCGATTGGTCGTATTCCGATATTTGAACACATTTTTTTATGTCTAATTGAAAATAATGAATAAGAAAGATAGCCAATACATTCAAAAAGGTAATATAAATACCACACGTTTCTGGGATCCTTGTTCCTTTCGTCAGGTGCTAAGAAGAGCCTAGAACGACAGAACCGCACTGGTCAGTTGACAACACTCGAAAACTATTTTTCACATTTTTTTGTATTGATTTATTTACAGTCACATCAACAGCTCTGGTTATTTGAACACATTGTTAGTAAGGAATTCTTAAAGCCTAATAATTATTCAAGCAGACGTCAGTGATAATAAACTATAATTCGGCTGCATTTTAAAATCAAGATTTTACTTTAGAGGGTGGACAATTCCTTTTTAATAAAATTTACATAGAGGTCAATTACTAAAACACTTCTTTAAAAATAATATTTTTTGAACATATTTTTAAAAAATAATTGTCGCTGAGAGAGTAATGAATAAACTTTAACTTTACTATGAAGTTGTATATGTTCGTTAAGGTGCTGCTATTTTTGCGTTCGGAAAAATACGAACAAAATATTTTTGACTGAGGGAGTCGTTTACAATCTTTTAATGGATTAAAATTCACGTATAAGTCTGAAGTACCACAGAAGGTAAATGTTTCGTAGTAGCTTCCTAAATAATATAGTAACGATTAAATTATCTTCCCGAAGTTATTATAAACTTCGCAACTGGTTTTTTCATAAATCAATTCAGTAAATATTTCTACATTTCCTTTCAAATCCCTTCTTATGCTACTAAAGAGGAGTTGCCACCACGTGGATTACCCTCATGTAGCCTGTTACTCTAAAATATATATTTTATATAATGTTTCTTTAATTAAATTAAATGTTTATTGGCTTTGGCAATTAAAAATTCCTTTTTAAAACACTCGAAATACTATAACTATAAAAGTAGTTACCTGGTTGTTTAAAGACATCGAAAAAAAATGGATATAATTGCTATTTTAAGAATTATTTATGCTTATTGTTTTCATGTGATGTGTTTCTCGATATTAAACAGTCCCAACGAGTGAGTGAATCGTTACTTAAAGTATATAAAATGAAACTAGATTTTTATCGAATATATTGTACATCGGACAATTTAGTATTGATTTATAACATTTCTCATTTACTGTATGTGGTTTTTTAAAGACTTTAGTGTTAAATTTTCTCATTTATATATTTACATAATGGAATTTTTCATTCTTCCTACTGCATATTATTATTTATATTTTTGTTCGGATATACGTTATCTAATTAATACGAATGCATTAAATTTTGTTGTTTATAATTTTCTCACATTATTACTCATGTAATTTATCATTTTATATAGGTGGAAATTTTTTGATTTTGTATTTTTTGTAATAAATTAAAACATGAAAATATTGGTAGGTTAATTAGCATACTGGGTTCGATGCCTGGAATAGCAACAGTCTTCCGCTTTCCAAGATTTTCTGTATTGTGGAAACTCAGAAATGATAATCGACATTTGTGAAGAAAAGATAGTATCTCCTTGAGTCATATCCGCGCGATTTCACTTTCCAGTACAATAGCTTTATGGACACGCCTTAGATTATCGGTATCATATATCTGACCCTGGACCGCTCTTGTCTCCTGAAAATTTTAGAAATCGCTCGAATCACATTTTCCACGCATGCGTTGCCCGCTAAAATTATTATCGTGAACAACGTGGGCAGTTACTCTGCTCTGAAAATTTTCATGTACGTCCTACACTACTTTTTTTTTTATAATTATAAATGAAAGATGCGTATCCAACTGTTGCGTACAGTCCAGTACGGTGGCACTTAAGTTGAACCCAAACGCTTGTCGCCAAACTTATCCGAGTACCGATGTACTTTACAAGAAATCATCTCTAGCTAAATGATTTTAAAATAAAAAATTTACGTCTTAATAATAAAAAAAAAGATAGCCAAATACAGACAAGATAAGTGATAATATAAATGCCACACGACGTTTCTGGGATCCTTGTCCCTTTCTTCAGTTGCTAAGAAGAGCCTAGAGCGACACAACTGCACTCGTCGGTTGGCAAAACTGAACAAAAAAAAAGCTTTTGAGTTTTGACAACTGACGAGTGAGGTTGGGTCTCTCTAGGCTCTTCTTAGCACCAGAAGAAAGGGACACTGATCCTAGGAACGCTGTGTGGTATTTATATTATCACTTATTTTGACTGTCTTTGGCTATCTTTCTTATTATTAAATGATTTTAAAATCGAATTAATCATCACAGCTTTGTAGCCCGGCATTTACTGACAGGCACTCGCAAAATTCAAACGCCTCTAAATATTTGGGAGACAAATTCCACGAAAATGTAGTTTTACTTTCAAAGAAAAACAATTTTACTGACTGATGATCACAATATTCATACGACTGTAAAAAATCTGGTAGATGAATACCACAAAAATGTAGTTCTACTTTCAACGAGAGACATTTTACTGACTGGTGGTGGCAATAGTCAGACGCCTCTAAGAAATTTGGGTGATAAATTCCATAACATTGTAGAGGAAAGAAGAAAGTATCTGGGAGGAAAAAAGCAAACGTTCTAACACTAACAATTCTTTACGTTTTGAGTTATTAGGGAAGGGAAACAAAGTTTGGACGTTAGAGACCAAACTGCAAGTATCCCATTTACTTGACAGACTACGGAACTCCAAAAATAAGTATCTATGAACCATGACGAGCGGAACGAGAAAATTTGGGGAGTCTGAAAGTGGTTACATGGGAAACGACAGTATAACATAAGACTGAAGTAGTAAAGGAAAATATATGAAATCTGAAATGACAGTTTTCGGAGGCCAAGGTCCTTAATGGACCGTAGAGCCATGGACAGTGGGCAGGCCACACCGAGAAAAGTGAAATTGGCCGAGAAATTTGCGGACCGTCAGCAACCGCCGAGCTGAAAAAAAAGCCAGGCAGTAACAGTAACAATGACGATCAGACAACGTTTGAAGCTTATCCACAGGATATAGTCACATTATAAGTGCTATATCGTCATCAAATAAATTACTAGCTTTTTATCTTTACATTTCATCAATTTGGTTATCCAAAATCGATTGTAAGTTCCAGCCAGTCTGTCACGCTTACTTTGTTAGATCTACACAAGAAACTTTCCGATAAATATCGATTAAACTGTTTTCGTTGTTATTAAAAAAATGTGAGCGGGTATCTGGCAATATCCAACTGCCATCCGTCATATTGATACAAGTATCGTACGTTCCGAAACATAATTTTAATTCCTTGGACAAGGATTATGTTCGATAACCGTCTTTTTGTATAGCAGTAAGTAAATTTGAGGGTAAATTGTCATCCAAGTTCTGAAAAAATAAATTTAAAATTCAATCAGCTGGATTTAATTTTATTGTTACGGGGTATTTTATAAGTAGACAAGCAAAACGTTTGTTGTCATTAATAGGTGAGAAAATGACTTAAATAAATAGAGCATAGATTTAATAAAGAGTATGAAAATAAAAAACTTGATACTGAAACTATGGGGTTTTTTTTGTTTTTTTTTTAGGGCAACAGGCTACATGAGGGTAATTCACGTTGGGCAACTCCCCTTTAATAGCATAGGAAGGGATTTGAAAAGGGGGATGAGGAAGGGTAGAGGAAGGTAGCCAAGGGTCAACTAGGACCCCCGGGGTATATTTTAAGGATCCAACCCGGCATTCGTCTAAAGAAATGCAGGGAAAACCCTAGAAAAACCTGCATCAGGTAGGTCAGGCATTGGGTACTTGCCCCACGTCCTTCCGATAGCGGGAGAGGAGTTTGCTGTGGGGACGCAGCATTACCTTCTCCGTGCCTCGACCAGTTTAGGAGGCAGCTGGCTGACTATTCCAATGGGAATAGCGGACAACACTTACCGTATGCCCAAGGTCTGTGACCCCGGAACATACACCTCTCAATACAGGCCGACGTGCCTCGGCTTGTGGGAACCTTAGTTCAAAAACGGAGAGGAAATGCATCCCCAAAGGTAGCCCCTTCGTATCTCTCCTACAATGTTCTGCCTGCGAGAGGATAGCCCTCGCAGACACTATTTTTATTGAAACTATGGGTTTTACATATAGGCCTATTATACATAAGGCATGATATTGAAACTGTCGGTTATAGCAAGGAAAAGAAAATAACAGACCGAAGCCTATTAATGGTTAACACCTATACAAATATTTGTGCCAAATATTCATAATCTTAGACCTGTCTATGATTTTTCTTAAAACAAAGAGGCCTACTATAACATATTTTATAAGTTCCTTATTTAACATTTCCAAATAAATTTCATTGTAAATTCTGTATGTCTTGATAAATTTAAATAAATTCATCCATGATTCATTTGAGTCAAATGGCATTATGGCTGTTAAATTATCTGTCTTGCAAAATACTAAACAATTTTTGTCTAGAGTATGAAGTATTGAAAATTATTGTAGTACGCTTTATATCAAAGTATAATTTAACATTATATAGGTAATTACAATGTTTAATTTTGGAATTGTATTAACGGATTTCTTCCTATGCTGTTCAATACTTATTTACACATATATTTCCAAAAATGTCTGACTTTTGTATTTGGCAAGTGCAATAAATTTGAGATTTGATCATGATGAGACAATATTTCTGACGTCATATATAGGTCTGCTTCCTCTGCTTATGAGATTCAGAAAATATCCTGGGAATTTCTTTTCACATCCTGAACCACGGGGCGTGTTTGTCAGAAGTGTTTTGACTCCTTGCGGCAAAGGGGTAGCTAAAGACCTTTCGTAATCCCGGCGCAGGAGTTTATAAGCGCCAGTCGGCACAATCCGGCTAGCAGATGTCCAAAACCTCCTTCACCATGCAGCTGGTAAGTACTAATACTCGTCGTACTTACAATTTATTCTCAGAATACTCGCGTCCAGTCAGCACTTGCCGTAACACATAATTTACAGTGCTTGGAATTGTGTCGTACATCTACTGAAATCCGTTGTAATTAATTTGAAAGCAACCCGCATTAGATGCGCCAGATCGCTGATCACTTTGTTCCACAGTGTTTTTAACTAGAACATATTTATGAGAGATTTATTTTTGGAAAAAGTTTGAATATAGCAATCGATTTAAGCATAATATTACGTAATTATCTATTATTAAAACAACAAAATAGTAGTTTGAGACATGGGTAACTCATGAAAACGGCTGAGTCAGTCTGTTCCCGCGACCCAATATTTTATTTTTCCATTTTTGGGTGCCATCAGACCAATGACTCATTTTTATTTTACATATCACAATATTTCCAGAAGCCTTGATTATTTCATTTATAATTATTAAAATCGTTTCCCCCCAACTATTCTTACCATCCACCAGGGTTTATCAGTATGGTCTCAATGAAGTTTAAAATTTACATTAAATCATAAATGAATAAACCAGCCAAATTTTCAGAAACATTTTAAAAAATATAAAATATAGCATTTTTATAAACTTCAAACTTTACTACGTTTTGGAACCTCTTCAGCTGCAAATGTAAATAATTTTGAAGTCTGAATATCTAAAGGTTTAAAGAGCACAATTTTCATAAACCTGATATTTCTAATACAATTATGTGATATGTATTTAAAAATTACTTTCAATTTAATTCTTGTAATTTGTGTAAATAATTAAACTTTTGTGGTTAAATTTTTTACCCACAAATTGCAGCCAAAATGAGTGTTGGATACACAATTGATGGTTTATTCGTTTATGAAGTCTAATATTTATTATTCGGGACACAGAATTGAACCAGAACCATGTGGAATACGTTTTATTTGTCTCCTTGGGGTAATTAACTGGGTTATTACAAACCAAAGTTCACATTATATTTATTTCATTGTTAGCTTTCTTTCCCTTCAAATTTACATTCACAAGATTTTTTTTTTACTTGCGCCAGTCAGTTGTGTGTTTTCCGTTAACTACGAATTTTCATGCCATTTAAAAATGCCGAGATACACGCATTGCGCTCTTTTTTCGAAGACAGACCGCTAAAGACAAACCTCATTTGAGAGCATGAACATTTCGACTCCAAAATATTTGAATTAAAGGTTGTGACTTATATAATATTCCCAGTTATCTTGATGTACTGTAATGTTAATTTTTTTAATTTCTTTTTCAGGGGGTACTGCTTTTGCTGCAATTTATGGCAGCATTAATTGCTGCCAAACCACCAGTTCCAAATGCAAAACCAGCATTGCCACCACCACCGCCGCCAAAAATTTTATTTGGATTTCCTGGTGCCCAAGCCAGTCCCGAATCATCAGTGGATGTGTTGAAATTACTGCACAATCCTTTTCCATTTACATCACCTCCCCTGCTACCAGGTCTGAAATTTTTTCAGCCCCCATTATTTAAAGATTCACTAGAGCCGAAATTAAAAATTTCAACACATGTAACAAAACCATCACCAGTCTACGGGCCACCAGTACATATACCAGTACCGTCTCCCCCACCTCCACCATCACCTCCTAAACTAATCTATGGCCCCCCAATAAGAACCACACCACCTCCTCCTCCACCACCACCACCAGCACCTCCTAAACCAGTCTATGGACCACCAGTGCATATTCCAGCACCTCCACCACCACCACCTCCTCCACCACCACCAGCACCTCCAAAGCCTTTCTATGGACCACCAGTACATATTCCAGCTCCGCCACCACCACCACCACCTCCTCCACCACCACCTCCACCAGCACCTCCTAAACCAGTCTATGGACCACCAGTGCATATTCCAGCACCTCCACCACCACCACCTCCTCCACCACCACCAGCACCTCCAAAGCCTGTCTATGGACCACCAGTACATATTCCAGCTCCTCCACCACCACCACCTCCTCCACCACCACCTCCACCAGCACCTCCTAAACCAGTTTATGGACCACCAGTGCATATTCCAGCACCTCCACCACCACCGCCTCCTCCACCACCACCACCTCCGCCACCACCACCAGCACCTCCTAAGCCTGTCTATGGGCCACCAGTGCATATTCCAGCACCTCCACCACCACCACCTCCTCCACCACCACCTCCACCAGCACCTCCTAAACCAGTCTATGGTCCACCAGTGCATATTCCAGCACCTCCTCCTCCTCCTCCACCACCACCACCACCACCACCACCACCACCAGCGCCTCCCAAACCAGTTTATGGACCACCAGTGCATATTCCAGCTCCTCCACCACCACCACCACCTCCACCACCACCACCAGCACCTCCTAAGCCTGTCTATGGACCACCAGTACATATTCCAGCTCCTCCACCACCACCTCCACCACCACCTCCACCAGCACCTCCTAAGCCTGTCTATGGACCACCAGTGCATATTCCAGCACCTCCTCCACCGCCACCACCGCCACCACCTCCACCAGCACCTCCTAAACCTGTTTATGGTCCACCAGTGCATATTCCAACACCTCCACCACCACCTCCACCAGCACCTCCTAAACCAGTCTATGGGCCACCAGTGCATATTCCAGCACCTCCACCACCGCCACCACCTCCTCCACCAGCACCTCCTAAGCCTGTCTATGGACCACCAGTGCATATTCCAGCTCCACCACCACCTCCTCCACCACCACCCCCAGCACCTCCGAAGCCTGTCTATGGACCACCTGTGCATTTTCCAGCACCACCTCCACCAGCACCCAAACCAGTCTATGGTCCACCATTAGCTGCTCCACCACCACCACCACCTCTTCCAAAACCAACTTATGGTGCACCAATACATCACTAGATATATCACCAGGTATTTATCTCCTCATTTAATCTAGAATTTTTAAAATCTGTATAGGCAATAACACAATTCCATATTTTCTATAATGACAGCACTTAATTGTTCAGCTGACAATAGTACATTAGTAAATATTGTTATACACATATATCATTTCCCCTGTAACATAATGTATTTCTGATGTGTTCTAAGATAGTTTGAGAAAAAGATATTATGACAAATGTTTGTTTTAATAATCTTATCATGTTTGAATTAATAGTATTTCAACCTAAAAATTCAATCATCCTTGAAACATCATTATATGTATTCATTGTTAGTAATGCAGGTTTATTTTGTGGTAAGACATACTGTTCTCTACTGTTCTCTTAATAATATAGCATCAATTTTGTGCTCGACAATTATATGGAGCCAAAGACAAGTACATATATTTATTGGAATATAACACAATTGTCAACTATTTGTTGCCAAGTTGATGTAAGTAGCAAGTTGTTAGTTTATGTTAAAGAAGTAAGGCTTAGCTTTGATATAAAAATAAGTGAATATTAATATGAAAAAGGTAAATACTTACATATTAAAACACGGATATATTAGAATATTGCATTTATCTTAAAATTTAGAAAATGGATTTCCATATTAAACTCAGTTAATAATTTCTTTTTTAGGTAGTTCCATCCAAATAATATTTCCTTTTCAAGAAGAAATCATTAAAAATAATTTGGATGAAACTTTTCTGAGATAAATCATATAGGAAATAAATGAGAAACATCAACCCAAATGGGAGGTTTCAGTTTTGAAGCAGTCTTCTATCATTGCAGATCTGTTGAAGATATCGTACAAGAGAAAATGCTACTGAAATACTCCATAACATTAGTTGTTGATCATACTTTTCATCAAACATTAAATATTGGATTATTTATTGAATAAGAATTTATTTCATAAGAAATGAATATCTTTCTTGCTAATCTTTTATGCCTTTAATAATTTAAAAACAATGAAATCCTGTATTGTGTAAATACAAAATAATTTAAATGTAGTAAATAAAAGAATATTTCTTTATATATTTATATTGTGGCAAAACTTTATTACCTACAATCCTTAATAAGTGTTACATATTTTCATTATACTTATATTAAATTTATTGACATTTGAACATTTAATAATTACAATGTTAATAATGCAAGTGAGCATTGTCATATTCTCCATTATGTTTTTTAAAAATACAGTCAATCAAGGTCTCAACTAAGATTAAAAGGAAACAACAATTTTTGAAGCTAGACTAAATTTGAAGTCATATTAACATATAAAAGACACATTCAAATTGTAAAATTTACTATAGTAGAATAGTTAATTTTTCTATTTGCTAAATTTGAGACAATCAGTTTCTATAATAATTTTTAAAATATCTTAATTAATATTGAATAATTTTATACAGTTTCACTTCTACAGTTATAGTAATAGCATTACCAAAAAGAATATATTTGAAAATGTGATCTTTCTACATTTTTTACTCTTATCATATTGGCTATCATTAATTGTGAGACATAATTTCAGGTATCCAGCTTTTTTAAGTTAGTAAGACCTCAGTGCTCTTAGTTCTAAAGATTATTTTTATTCCCCACAAGTCAAGAATTTTTGAGTTGTGCAGATCTAAATTTATCTTCAATATGAAGGATAAAATGGACAATCATTCACTTCATAATGTTGTGAAAAACACCATAGGTGGCTGTACACAATATCTTCTCAAAAAGTAGGATAATACCCTGAAAACTTTAATTCCATCTTCTGTGCACCTTGCTGTTCATCTTTCACACTAAGATGAGACATGAAAATATATTGCCTGCCCATATTAATTATTTTGAGTAATGAAGACATGAAAGAAAGTTAGACTCAAGGTATTACCTTGAATTGAGAGTCATGTTAGATAGGAACATTTCAAATTATAAAAGAATTAAGCCCCCTTCCTCAGGACATAGCCTTTAAGGGAAGGTTACAACAAAAGATAAAAATGGAAAATATTGGGCAAAGAAGAAAGAAACAGGCACAAAAATACAAAAAGTAAGAAACAAGACAAATTAAAGAAGAGAGAAATAAATAAATGAATCAAAGAATACTAAGTACAGGTTTATACTTGTGCTACAAAGGTAACAGTAAGAGACCAGTTAGTTTATTGCTGAGGTTTAACTATTTCAAACAAATTTTTGAGGCAAGTGCATTAATAGGAACTTGTGCCTAGTAAACATCAGCTCTTCTACAATTTTTTCCATATAAAATTTAAGCTAAGCAAATACTTAAATTGGGAACTGATGTGTAATGAGAATAGATAACATTTGCATTAATTCCTTGTATAATTTCCTACATTCACCCAATTTTCAAAATTTCTCTAAATTCCCCATCTCATGGTATCAATCTTAAACACTCAGCTGAATCTTATATTATCTCCCTCTGTTGTACTTACTGTAATAAAATATTCAATGATTGTCATACTGTACAATTAAGGATGATGTGACATACTTTATATATTGAATCTATATTTCATCATTACACTTACATATATTTGGAACTTAGAGATGATGTTGTTTACAGCTCTTTGAATGTTAATTTAACAGGTTTATCTGGTTTATTGACAGGCATTGTCCTCACATCCAATTCGTCACCATCCCATCCAATGTGAAACTGCCGAACAAGCTGAAATAAAATAATTCAAAACATTATGTTTGGTATTAATAAATTCAAATTTTCTATAGTACTAATATTTTTCATAATGTAACAATTTTAAATTATTATTTTAAACATCCCGTTACAAAATATTAAGCCAACTTCATAAGAAAATTTAATAATGATAAATTATAATATAATGGTAAAAAATAGTATATTATTAGGTGGAATCAAAGTTCAATCAATGAAGAAACATACAATCAGATTTCTATGCATAAAAATTATAATAATAAAATAACAGTATTATATTAAATTCAATATAATGAAGTAATTAATAGAAACTTAAAGATTTGAACATAAAATATTTCATTTGAAATTTAATAATTATTTTTCCTCATGATTAAAACTTAGCATGGCCTTAGGCCTGATGCTTAGCTAAGCTCTCTTTATTCTTGAATGTAATAATTATTTTAATTATATTATTATTTACATCAACATTGATTTAATTTCAGCTCATTATTCCACAATAATTAATTTGAGGCCTTATGAGGATGCTAGTGTTCTTATAATTATTTTATTCTGTTGCAATTGTGAGAGTAAAAAATTGAAGATGTAAGGTAATAATGATCTCATATCATTGTTATATAGTATATTAGTAGATATTATATATTACAGTATATAGAACTTTGAAAATAACATATCTTACCTTCAGTAAAAGGATTTGTAAATTTTGTTCTGCTAACCTCCTTGCAATACAAGATCTAGGGCCATGACCAAATGGCAGGACAAGATATGGGCTCAATTGTCGATAAGTTAGATTGTTCTTCAACCATCGCTCAGGAATAAATTGCATTGGATCAGGAAAATATTCAGGTAATTGGCAAGTAACTTGGTTTTGGGTAACAACAACTGTCTGTAATAAATTTTTATATAATGAAATATTGCCAAAGAATAGTCAGAATAAATTTATTCGCTGAATTAAAATTAAAAACTTAATAAATTATAGTTAACAATAAAAATTAAAGTAAAACAGAATGTTACATTCTTATATTTCAGACTTTTTCAGGTGTTAAATATTGTATCTTATAAATATTTTCATTAATTAATATGAAAAATGGCGGTATATACTCTTGATGTCAATTTATAATTGGGCAGGGAAGAGGGTATGACATCTCTGGTACTAATAAACTCATATTTTTGCCAGTACTATTTAACTTTCACAAAGAAGTATTGATAAGGCAATAAATAGGCAGACATAGTTTTAAGACACATAAATCACTAGCTCTACTTTTTCTCATTGTTACCATAACAGAGCATTTTTAATATACATCACTAGTATGCAGGTTAATAATGTATGAGAAATGAGAGTCTTCAGTCCTAATTCTATTAAAGCAGAAACAATTATTGTTTTGTGTTACTACTACAAAATTTCATTCAATTGAAGGCATTAACATCAACTTCTTCCCCTCATTTCCTTTATGATTATGACTGAGCACACTGAAAGTAATGCCTATCAATCAATTTTAAGCAATATGTGCAAACAGCATATTTTGGATGGTGTTAGTTATTATAAAAAAATACATATAAATGTAAGTTACTCTGTAGTAATTTGTTTAAACTTATGAGAATGATTATTAGCATTTGAAATAAATTAATAAATCTATCAAATATAATAGTAATATTACTACATTAAACTACATATTACCCCTTTAGGAACTTTGTATCCTGACAAAATTGTGTCTTGAGACAAAATACGCCCAATTCCAACAGACACTGGGTTAAGCCTGAATGTCTCTTTCAACACTGCCTTCGTGTAATGAGCATTGGATAGCACATCAGATGTCACAGGAGAGTATCTTTCAGGCAAAAGTTTTAAGGCTTCTTCATGTAATATCCTTTGACTTGCAGGATTTTTAGCAAGATGATACAGGGCAAAACAGGATGAAAAAGATGTCTGAAACATTCATGTAACTGTTTATTTAATATTAACATCACACAAATGCTTCTCTTCCTATCTACAAATGCATGGAATGTACTTATGTTATAGTTTGTAAAACATTGAAGATAATATGTAATATTACATTTTTATTAAATTGTGGGGATCCGATATATAAATATTTAAATTTCATTACATACAAATTTTAATCTCATTATGTTCCATACAGACTATTAATTTTTCAAAAATATGTTAAATATTTGTGACCCTATCCCAAAAATGGCTTAAATTTTTAATGACAATTTATTATTAGTAGAAACCTGAAAAAAGCTTGAAAATTTAGATAATGCTTTACAACTGTTCATGAAGTACTTTTAGGAAAATGTATGTTGCTGATTAGTTATTGTGCTAATAAGTTACAAATAACAATACACAAAAGTTACTTCACCTTATATAAAAAAAAATAAGCAAACTTCTTTCTTTTAATTTCTTTTAATCTAATTCATTTTGGTTTCAGTACTTTCTGTAATTAAGTATATAGCAATGACAGTCACAGCTGCAGTAATATAACATTAAATGAAGATGTAACACAAAAGCTTAGTTACAAATAAAGTATTTTATTATATGTATTATTGTTTGGGTTTGTGGCAACAAAATATAAAATTTATCAGGAATGAACACTGACCAGTCAACAGATAATTGCAACAGTCATAATCGTCAATGAAGAAAGAGGATAAAACAAGTGAATATAACCAAAAATCCACAATTTTTAAAGGATAGGATTTATCTTTTCTATATATAGGCCTATGGAAAGGAAATAGAGATAGTTGGTGGCTTACCTGTTATTAAAGTTCAGCTTGCACTCAGAATAGAAGGAAGATAATGTTGGAGTTTAATATAAAGAATTATTATCAAGTTAGAAAATTGCATTTTTAAGTTAAAAAGACATAAGTCAGAGTAAACAAAAAAAAAATTAACTACATTATCTGCAATCTGATGATAAATCTCTGAACTTCTTCATTCTGAAAAATACTACAATAAAGGGTTTTTGTAGTAAAAGAAATTATTGATCTACAAAGATAAAAAAAAACCTTTGTTGCAATATGCTATATGGGGCCTAGTACATAATCCTGACACACATTTACCTGAAGCACGTTTCCCGACAATAATATCCCGATTGAAGTTTATGTCACAGGCCACTATACCGATTGACGTTTGCCTGACCGGACATTAACCAACAGGTCATTTTCCAGATGGATTATTTTCCCAAAAGGTGCATTTTTGCAAAATAAAGCATATTAATATTGTAGAACACTCAATATGTTTGTTGTCTTCTTATTGTAAATTATGTTATTCATTAAGGGGTGGAACATTCTACCAAACTTGGTTCACATATCATTTAACCGGGGTCAACCTCCTATGGATTTGAAGGGGGTGGCATTTCCAAAATATGTGAGAACAGTATATATAGTAAAATAAGTAGTAAAACTATTTATTCGTCACCAATATATGCTTTTATCGTATGTTTAGAAAATGTCCCTTTACCCCACCTGTAAATCCATGGAGGTTGTTCCTGGATCTTAAATGATACATGTATCAAGTTTAGTTGAAATTGCTTCATTAATTAGTAAAGTAATTTAAATAAATAATAAGGTAACTATTATATTAAGTATTCTACAATATTAATATTATGTTTTAATCTGAAAAACGAATCTTTTGGGAAAATGAACCACCGGAAAAATGATCTGTCAGGAAATAGGCCAATCAGGATACTGTACTGATGTGCAAATGCCAATTGGGAATTTGTGAAGAAACATGCTTCAGGCAAGTGTGTGTAGGTCAAACAATCGGATCCCCTTTTATGCAATTTATTCTAAACAGTCTAAAGCAATAAAAATGCTTCAAGTAAAACTTACTGTATCCATTCCTGCTAATAGCATGTCAACTGCCATGCCGACAATATCTTTATGATCCAAATCAGAACAAGATAAGAACAATTCTAATAAAGACGGTTGATGGTCAGATTTGTTACTCAACTTTTTCAATGATGCTGCTTTTTCTGACACCAGCTTGAATGCAACACTGAAAATAAGAATTACGTTTTTAAAAAGGAATTTTATTTTTAACCTTTTTCCCATTATTAGAAATATTCATTGGCATTGAATGGTATACACAATCAGATAGAAATTGTAGTCATTTATATCTTCTATTAATGGTACAAAATTATTCGTAATTTCTAGTTTTACCTCTCCATAAATTCAAGTGATTTCTTAAGCTTTCTGTAAAGTGGTGTTTCAAACTTCCTCCATAATTGTAAGCCATTGTCTAATGCTATTACACAACTGTTGGCTGTCTCAGCTGCTTCTATCAAACGGGATGGCTGAGAATGTGGATCAAGGCCATTTTCTGTTAGACTGTTTAGACGTACATCAAATGCAACCAGTCCAACCACTAAAAATGAATAGCAAAACTATTAATATGAAACAAAATTGTCTTACTTGATGTATGTAAAAACACTTACATTCCAAAAATAAGTGGGACAGATAAGGCAGATAGTCATAGAAAACATTCCCTTTCTTGCAATGGCTTTTAATCAAATGAGCAAATTCTTGAATAACAGCATCTGTGGTATTTATGTACAATTTCACATTTTGTGGACGGCTTAAGGCTCTCTGAAAAGTGCTCCTTAGTCGCCACCATTCCTTTCCATTTCTGATAATGTAAGAGCATATGTGATATTTGACAAAACGTGACTTAAAGAAAGTACTAAATAACACAAACCTATATTATAGCTCTGCTTATAATGTCCAATTAAATTGGCTGTAATGAAAACTAAAGCAACAAACAATATACTTTACTTCTTCAATAACAACCAGAATGATATCAGAAAAAATAGTTTTATGGATAATATTTGATCTAACGGCAAACAGTATTTGAAATGTCTATCAAATATAATACTGATAATGTTTCCCATCATATTATTTTGTGAACTAAAAGGGGTGGAAAAGGTATATAGATCTAGTGATAGCTGAGAGTGAGAATTTGGCTGATAAAATTTGAAGAAAGAAAGTAGCAAGTGATGGATAAACTTTTAAATAGCAAAAATATTTTTTTCATCTTTAATGGAGAGGAGCATTACTTTAAAGAATAGATTTGAGTCAGCAACCAATATAGATACGAACCTTCTCAATTCAGCACAAGACAAGGAGTCAGGAGCATAAGGTAGTACAGGCAGCATGTTAAAGTTGGTTGTAGTGCAAAACCAAAATATTTTAAGGATGAGTGTGGAAAATACTATTTGCCAAATATTTGGGAGTATGTTAAAGCTTTATTCTGAGATATCATTATTAGAATGAATATAAACGTATCAACATAATTTTGTTTTGTGATATACATTTCTGTATGAGAACTAGCCTTTTAAAAGTGAAATCTATTCCTGCTTCCCTGTAGATATTCTGGTTATTGTGTTGTTTGTTCTTGTTTGTTTTCATTAACTAGTTGTTTCACACTCACCAGGTTGTAATTAGTTAAATTTAGTATTTATTTAATTTTGCAACAAGTGTTGTAAGAAGAGACAGTTATTAAGAAATTATCATTTGCGATTCTTCTTGAAATGATTGGGAATGTAATGATTTGTTATATTGATAAAATAATTACAGGACTGAATACAATTATAACAGAAAAAATTAACACAAAAATTAGTGATTCTAAATCTTTGGCACAACTAAATGATTTAGAATGTTTGAAGGAGTTAAAATGCATTAAAAATGTTCACAATTTCCATAAAAACAGCTTCAAAATTAGCTCCCTTTACTCAACCAAACCAAGAAATAATTAAAAAATGCAAAATAAAACCCTAACAATACTTCTCTTCATTACAATATATTTATATTGAAAATATAAGTTACTGTGTTTATATTGCATTCATTTGATAGTACATTATTAATTATATTCTGAACTAATGATCGTTTCATTGATTTCTAACTCATCAGCTCAAATATTATTTCAAATAAATCCATGGATGGAGCATATGGACGAAATGAGAAGTGAATGGCAATTGACTGGATAAGTAATAGTAATATGTCAGTTACTGAAACATTAGTGAACAATTTCATGTATGCAGCATCTGCGAGAGTTCACACTATTTTATTCGCATGTCTCCTCAGATCTAAGCTGGAGCGAGCTGGAAGATGTCGTTAAGAGCGGAGCGCTGCTAAGTCGTTCACAAATGAGCCGGAGTCGAGACGCTCTCGCTCATGAGCGAGCTGCGAGCTCACGCAGAGTTGGAGGGGATGTGGTTCAGAGCGAAGCGCTGCAGAATCGTTTTACCCTACACGTCTCTTTGGAGTCGTTCGCTCCCTGGTTCGGAGGGACTCGTTCGTTTGAAACGACTAGCACCAGAGCGACCCATCTCTATGCCTCGTTTCTTAGGTTCTTGGAGTTGTTGGTTTTCATTAAATCATTTGTTATAAATTTTCATTCTCTATATCACTTCTAGTTCTTATCAAATTCACGCGAACAATATTCTCTGTTAATTGTTGGGTTTTATGAGTAATAAGTCCTATGATATTAGTTTTTATAGCTTTTTATTATTAGAATACGCTCAGCGAAACGGAACACAATCACAACAAGAAGTTATACAACAATGTATATGCAATGATATTAATAGTCAATATTCAACATGAATAAATACTTCAATATGCAAAATTTCAAATCCATGTCTGTCAGTCTCTCTTTTTCCTAGCACTTTATCCTAGCATAATCTATTCACTAGTATTTCACTGCCAACGCTTTTTCTTCGCCTGAATATATATTCCGCTCTCAGTTTCCTTCGTAATTTTTCTGTAGTATTTCGATAATAAAGTTTCAAACAAAACATGTATAAGGCTTTACATTTCCAATTATTATTTTTTAAAAAAAGTTTATTATTGCTTTACTGTGTTAAATTAAATAAGATCGAATGTAAGGAAAGTGGAAGGTGGATAAGGAGAGAAAAGATGGAAAAAGCGTATGAAATGAAAAGAAAAAAACATTAGTTTAGAAAATTTAAGATGTTAGATTTCAGTAAATATGCCAGAGAATTTGAGCAAGTCGGAATGTAAACCCCAATAAGCCTGTGTCCCATCTCTTAAAGAAACATATTAAAAAAAAACTTCTGTGTGAGGAAAAATAATATTTTATACCAATCAAATATTTTTAACGAATAAAATTATTGCTATTAGTTTCGCCAAGGAAAATATATAATTTATTTACAATAATTTAAATATTCTGAATTCCCATTTAATTACGAGTACATAACAGCAAACATATATAAAACAAATATACGTACGTTGGTAAGAGGCCACCAGAATTATAAATTTCTGGTCGATCTTCTCTATATTTCAATATAGCGAGGTGACTTCGCCTTTCAGGGTAACGTCCCTCATTTTTGAAAACTTCTTCAATGTCTTCTGGTGTGAAAACCCAAACAACATTAGTGCCTGGCAGTATCTCTTCACGTACTAAAGGTCCAAATTGTTTCAGTTTCAAATATCCATTGTGATGAAGTCTGTCAAAACGATACTGACCTAATGTGTAAATGTCAGGGTTTGCGTTACGTTTATAACTTTTATGTATGCAGATTTGATTTTACTTACCTATTAAAGGGATGTAATTGTGGATTGTCCCAATTACAGGAAGTGATTTCGGACCTGGAATATCTTCAAACGATTTGCCTATTAATTCTGTTTTAACTTCTTCGTTGAACATTCTTCTACATAAGCGAAAGCAAGTGAAGTTCCATCTTTGACAGTCTAAATAACTCCTCATAGCTAACATGATATCCTTACCAAGTTCTAGAACAGAAAGTCGCTACCTTATAATCAAAGACTTATTGCTTTACGAAAGGAAATAAAACGTAATGAAGTTTTCTTTCTACAGGCCTTCCAAAATAAGAAGTTCTAATTTAAGGAAGTTCTTCAGCCTCCTATGAGCGATGTGAAAAAAATTCTATTTCGAGTACTTTATTATTGGCAACCATGTTATAATGATACTTTGCCGCGCAATCAACTACTTAAAGTAATTAAATTTAATTCTCTACATACTTCTAAAATGTATATTCAACACCAATGAAGATGCAGTTATCTTTTCTAGTAAGAATCTATAGTGAAAAGGAACGACAAACAATAAATTTCTATTTAAATACGGGGTTTTCTTCAATACTTTACAGGATTGAACATGATCATTGAATTTGAAATTTATTGATTATTGTGGTCTTCGTACGTCCGTCGTACTTCCGATTATCACCATGTAATTTCATTTTCAGGGACTCCTTTCAATTCGAAGATATACAAGTAATTTCTTTCAAGGCTAAAGACTAAAATGCTACATATCAGGTCGAGCACTACATCCATTAATGTAAAAAAGGTACAAACAATTTAAACAAAATATATAGTATACCTTATTATTTTATCATAATATGTCCAATGTATTTGAAAATTTCATTCTATTGTAGTCAGGTGCACAAGTTTTTGATATTTTGTGTTAATTTTTTACTGTAACAATGTAACTTATTTACGACACTCATTGCTATAACTAATTTTGGCCATGTCCATGCAATTTCTAATTGGTATTTGTTAGAATCTAAATTTGAATTTATTTCACACAATTTATTGTAACAAATTAAAATTTTCTAATATTTTGTTAATATACGTTATCATTAAATTTTAAAATCGAAATAAAACATTAATGAAGAATTTTTTAGTCCAACTTATTTATTAAATTAAATCTTGTCTTTTCAAATTAATATTATGTATTGCCTGATGAAGTACAAAATTAGGGTCGAAACATAGTGTGTCTCTCTTTTCATCTGAATAATTTTAAAATTAATGTAATAACTAAAATTAACAATAAATTAATGGTAAACCTTAAGCCTCTCGCTATGAAACAAATAAAAATTAATCAAAAGTGCTGTCACATTTATACTCCAAAATTTACAGAACTTCTGAAATTCTGCCGCTCCCAAAAAGTGCTGCTCGAGGCGGGTCGCCCCCGCCACTGACTATTCCACAAATGAAAAGACAAGCAAGAAGTAGAATTTCTATACCCGAAAATAGTGGCCTGCGTGGAGTTTTACAGCTTACTTTGCATAATATTCTATTGATCATCCTTATTCTACAATAATTTCTTTCAATTTCTCGCTAAACATTTGATTCACATTAAGTTTTTCTTTCTCCTGCTTAGGAATGTATTTTACAAAGTCCTACAAATATGCCAGGATTGGATTTACCACCCTTTTGTTTTCAATTCAAACCTGGGAATCCTTAAATTCATATGGTGGTGTAACGTCATTATTTGAGGCATCCATTTTCTCTATTTCGACAACTTTAATCTGTTCATTAAGTTCATCGAAAACAGGAAACAATTTTTTCAATCTCCACACCAAGCAGCATAAAATTCAATAAATATGTTCTTCCCATTATCGCTGACAATTTTATCAAAATTTTAACCAGTAAAACATTCACTAGCCAGTAATGTCTTCTGGTATAGGTTCAGAGTTAAGACAAAGGTCAAATTTATCATCATTCAAGAATGTTATCAAATTTTAATGGAAAATTTCATCTTTCAGAAGAAACTTCTGGTTCTTTGGCTTTTAGACCTAACTTTGGGATTCCCGGTCAATATTACAATTATATCATTCAATCATTTCGTAGACATTTTATAAACAAGTACTTCATTTTTCTGTACACAATTCTGCAAAATAATTATCTGAAGTACAAAATTGACATTTACATTGCTAGTGTCATAATTTTGTTATAAATCAAAATTATTTTCGCTAAATGGATGCGATATGTTCTTTGTTATATTCTTCCGATTTATTATCATTATTTTGATTAATTAATTTGCCTTGTAAATGTTTTAATACATCTATTGTAATAATAAAACGAATTACTAATACTTTTCACATTTCCATCCCAAAATAAAATGCTCAGATATACCTCGATCAAAGGTGATATTCAACTCAAAGAGTCTAGTGACTCGACTCTTATTGACTATGGTAATTGTTCGGCATTACTGCATCCTACCTCGATGTCACGCCTGTTGACGATCGTGTCTTCGATTTTAAACAGGAAGATAAACCATGTAAAGGTACTAAAGCAAACAAAATCGACTTTATCGTAAAAAGTTTCTAGTGTCGTACTATTATTATTTTAAATAACGTATATATAGTTTTATTTTATCGTCGAAACAAACTGGCTTAACCTATACACACATCCCGACCGTAAAACTAGTTCTGAACATAAATAAGTGCTCCGTGAAAAGTGAAAGATACATGAACGCTTACTCACCCGGTGAAAAGTGAGTTTGCTGTTTCTTCCTCGCAACGGAGAGTCTGCGAAGTGAGACAATGACCCTCGCCGCGATGCCGTGTAAGGCATTTGAATTTCATCTCGGGAACCACGTGACGTGCGACGTGATTTATCTCACATAGCAGAATCAAATTTCGTGGAGCAGACAGTGCAGTAAGCACAAAGTGAATTAGTAACCATAGCCTAGAAAAATATTCAAATGGACAAAAATAAGATTTGTAAATATATTGAATCATGCCAATGGTTAAATATGTCTCAAATAGGAAACTAAAATAAAAAGACAATGCAACGTTACTGAATATAATATTTTATATTCATGACAAAAATAATAGTGTGGGCCTGTATGAAGTAATACAAGTGCGGATTCGAATCTCTGGCACGCAAAATTTTTTACCAAAGTCTTGCACCTATCTTCGGGAAATTTGTCATGAAACGACGTTAAAAACTGAAAAATGTTAATTATGTCTGTGTTCATAAAAATTGTTACAAGTGAACACACAAGCCATTCAGAGCGCTAAATAAAAAAATGGCACTCACGTATATTGAAATAAATATATTCAGGGAAACATTTTTACATTGAATATAAGTAACTATAGCTTTGACTTCCGATAGAAAATAGACAGCCGTAATTGTATTGCAGACGCTGGCAAATGAATATTCAATTATATAAAAGCGTTGCCAGTATTATGAATTCATCATTCAACTTACCACACAATTCTAATTAAGTGACAAAACAAGGCAGCATGAAACAAATAAAAACGATTTTATTGCTCACATGGAGTTTTCCTAAAGAGTAGACCTGCCTACTATGAAAACCAGGAAACGAATTTGTGACTATCGAAAATGGCTTAGATGTGATGCATTTCTTAATTCATTTCAATTTTGGTAACGACAATTTTAAAAGAACACTACTTATTATAGTCTCGACGAATGAATATTTTCACTTGTTGTAATTGTATGAGACGGGAAATTGCCATAAGATTTATTTTCAATACATTTAGTAATACAAGCACTGAAATAAGAGATCTCGTCACTAAGTTGCATTAATATAATAAATTATTCTTTAATGCAAAAAAATTATTTTCTACTTCTCAGATCGATCAATATACTAACATCAGAATTACGCCAAAACGCTCAACGGTACAGAAATTTTTAAAACATAGTAACTTAATGGGAATTGAAGCTTTTTTCTCAAACAATGGGGACTACAAAAGAAAAAAAATGCAAGAAATGTATTAGTTATAAAGTTGTACAATTCGATTTTTGAAACACTTTAATAATTTTTCATTAAACATCAACAAAATCGATAATTTCTAACCGTAGTCTGATGACAACATAATAAACAAAGTTGACAATGTGTTAGTAGAAGATGCGAATAATATTCTGGATACACGGATCACACTTAGAAATCAGGAAATACATGCACAACATTAAATGAATCCACATTACTAGTTTTAGAAAAGTAAGAGAGTTTAATCTACACAAGAAAAAAGTAATCACGTTTCAGTAACAATTATCCGTCATTGTTAAAGACATTGGTGATTTACATCAATGTTGCCAATCGCTGTTTATTTTTTTCCCTTTATTAATGCTTTGACTACTTTTATGGATTAACTAGGACTGAAATAATAATTTCGTTTATCGTTATTTACAAAATATGTGTGGTACTTTATTGTGCAAATTATAGGCTTACACGTTTCTCCATCTCATGCTGATGTAACACAATTTGAAATATTGTGAGGTTTCAACATTTTAATTAATTTGTAGTAACACTTAATTTCTTTCTCAAGTACAAATAATGATTTTTGTAAAATTTATTTAAACAAATATAGTTGTAATAACTTCTTTATTGATAGTTTTTAATCTCCGTAATTCATATTTTTCTTGCTTGTTTCAATTTAACATTTACATTATAATTGTTATACAAATGAAAAATGTAAAAACCACATAAAATATTAATATATTAACTATTGGTTGGAGAGTGGGGAAATAAATATCAATAATAACTAGTTACTGCTTTAGATTTTATTTAGTATATTATGTATAAAAATATTTACAAAAATAAATAGCACATTATTAACTTCATAACTGTTTCCTTATCCATGGGACATATGATGAGACTCTTGAGTAGATACCGGGAAATGCCTTAGAGCCACAGCCAACTCCTGATGAAACAACTCCTACTATGACATATCTTTCATCTTTCTGAATAACCAATGGGCCTCCTGAATCACCCTTAGGACAAAACATTAAAAATGTTTGAAACTACTCTAATAATTCTCCTTTATAAAACAAATTAAAAATCTGCACATTAATAACAATTATTTTCCATTTATTTTAGATATTATACTTTCATTAATGATAAAACCACACCATTGTTTTGTAATAATTAAGCATGAAATATTTAGAAGTAAAATATTAATAAGAAAATATCTCAACCACATTATTCTACTTGCATTTTGTTTAAGTGATTTATTTCTCTGGAGATTTTAGATATGATAAAAAAGGCCTTTAGTTTCAATCCCAGATATGCAATAATATTACACAAAAATTACATCAGTCTAAATATGCATAATCCTAAAAATTAGAATTAAATGCATAGTTAATACAAGCAGGATGTGAAAAAGAAGACAAAATTGAAATAATCATCTATACACAACAGAATTATGGGAACAAGAAAAAGATCTTTAAATAAAATTCAATGACGTAAATTAAATTGTGTCTGTATGGAAATTAACATGGACAAAATTTGCCAGATACAGACAAAATTGAAAACAGAATCAGTATAACATTTCTTCTACTTCTATATAGATCCCATCAGGTGCAACACGTTTCTGGACTGTGTTACAACTGATAATATCTATAGACAAGTACAAGAAATGTTGTGCTGGTTCGGTTATCAACTGTGCTTGTATTTTGCCAATATCTTGAATATTAACAATGACATTAAGATTACCTGGCATGCATCTTTTCCTCCATTTTCATCTCCAGCACAAAGCTGAGATTCAATAATGCCTTTTGGGTAGTATTGCTTTGGTATAGATGGATGGGAGTACAGTTGTTCACATCTTGTGTTGTTAAATATGTTTACACTAACTTCTTGTAGTATTGGACTCCTTTCACCACCTTAAAATTGTTAGATGTCAGTTTACTATATTGATGTTGGTCTTCAAAATTATTCTACATATTTAAAGATAAGTTTCAATAAATATGCTTGATTTTTACCTCTGTTATTAGTTTGTGAAAAAGAGAAATAACAATTACTGATAGAAAAATGGAAATCATAAAAGCAAGATGATATCAGCTTCCAAACTATTAAGAAGTGTTTTTGCTTAATTTAACTGTGCTTGTCTGAGTTGTGTACTTAGAAAGAGATCTCAGGGTTTCCAGTGTTAAATGTAGGGGCATTTCTTCATTTTAATAGTTAAATTACTGTACAATATTTTGCAAGCCATCAAGACAAGAATAATTGTTATTTATAAAAATTATAATTTCCATAACTCTGGCCAACTTACCAAATTCAGCATGACCCCATCCACTCAGTGTGGCTTGTATTGTTAGTAAATTATCACTTTCTGTCTCTGGCAAACATATTGGCTGAACATATTTATTATAATTTACATCTTCTTTTAGTTTTAACACTGCCACGTCATGATAAAACCTAGGAGGTTTGTATGAAGGATGAATTGAAAAACCAGCAACATGTATATCACTGGGATCTGCAGCTTCATCATTTCTTGAGAAATCTAATTCTCCAACACGAACCACATCTGGCATCCTATAATTATCATTAAATATTTTAATGTCATGATCACAATACTATATATACTTTAATATGTCATAATCAGAATTATATATATTTTTTAATGTCATAATCACAAATCTGCATGAAAGCAAATTTTATACAATAAAATACTCTGTTTGTACCATTACCTTCTCACAACACAATGAGCAGCTGTAAGTACCCGATTTTTCTTAATAAGAGAGCCTCCACAATACCAGTCAATTGTTCCATTTCTTAACCTTTCACCTATAGCTACCTGAAAAAAAAATACAATGGAGATTTAACAGACTAGAGAAGGTTTTGAATTACAGAAAACCAGTTAATATCTTATCAAACAACAATTAATTTATAACGAAAAATTTTTGTTATGGAAAATATAAAACTATATAAGACTTTATATTTCATCCATTATCATCCAGACATAATCAGCTGAGATAAACTCAATCAAATACTGGGCTCTAAACTCATGGCATTGCTACTAACAATGTTTTTATAATATTGAAACACAAGTTTACTGAACTAATTGTAGTTAAATTGACCATGGATCATGTACAAAACTAAAGTAATAAACACATTAAAATTTTTAAACATTTATGCAATGGACATGAGACATAAAAGCACTAAATATTCCAAAGTATCCAAAAAAATGCATAATTTTCTACAAGGTTTTCCAAGTACAATGAAAATATTAAAATTTGTGTATTATAGATTATAATAGTTATACTTAACTAAATACATAACAAAAGAGTTGATTATACTTTAGGGGAAAATTATGCTATATAATAAATTATAGTGAATATTGTTACCATCCATGGGGAAGCTGTAGCAGTTCTCAGAGGAATTCCTCCTATTACTGCACCTCGTATGCGGTTTCTTGGGATCACATCACGATGCAACAAACCACACTCTAAACAAAATTAAAAAGTTATATATATATATATATGCATAAGGAACTGATTCTACTCTACAGTATACCTCCCCACAGATATTACCAGTGTATGTATTACTTCCAATTAATACAGATTAATTATCCAGCGCAGAAAACTACTCCACAAAGAGATAACACTTAATTATTCTATAATCCAAGATTAAGAAAATTTCTTGTGTATGTATTTATTTATACAAATTGAACTGGTTTTAGAGAAAAAATTTTTTTTTGTTGTTCAGGAAGCATTTCCACTAAGTCTTAAATCAAAACATTCATTATTATTTTGTGTGATAAAATATGTGATCTATCTATTGATTCTAATCATTATGAGAAAATAATTATTTCAAAAAGTCAAATATTCGGGCCAAACAAGTTAGGAATATTTGGGCTTAGGTAAAATCATAGGAAATCGTGGGAAAAAAATGTTATATTTGTTCACGTCATTTAAGTTCAGCCCTTGGTGACTAACAGACAACAGTATTTTAATCTGTGATGGATGTGTTTAAATAGTAATGAAGAGATTTTGAGTGTTTTAATGATGTTTTAGTTTGATTAACTGTAAGTTAATTCCTGGTTTATCCAATATTTTTTGTTTTATGATTGTAATTCGCCATTATTTAATTTATTAATTACTTTTACATGTTCTTGATTAAATTTGCTATAAAATGAAGAGGTCCTAATCCAAGAATGAAATGTCTTTTTATCTATTTTTTTTAAAAAAACTAATGTTTTCTTATTAATTGAATAATAATTTCATTACTTTTTCTCACTTAATGGCCTTCAAATTTTATTGTTATATTTTTGTCTGCTTCTCAAACATTACAAAAAATATTAAATTAATATTAATAAAATATTAGTGTATACATTATTACTTTAAATTTATAAATTAATCAAAATTATCATCCATTTTGTGTTGAAAATAAACTGCTTTTGTTTGCTTAAGATTTCAGGTTTATTTGTCTGTTGGTGTGTTTGACACAAATCAAACATCTGGATATAGTATGACTCAATATTAGTTCTTCTGAAATAAAAATTTGTTCTTAATAATTAGTACAACTTAGAGAAAAATGTAATGATTTTTTATGTAGTTTTCATTTCTTGAATGATAATATCTATTTTTAATAACAGCAACTTACACATATTCAAAGTTAAACTTGCAGGTAACAACCAAAATATATTATACTTTGTATCTTTATGCCAAACAGAACTTTTATTTGAAAATAATGAAAACATTGTTATAATAAGTTTGTTTCGTGAATCATTTTAATCATATTTTAAATTAACTAGATATTTGGCTTCCAATCAATAATTGGAAAACACTTAGAAAATATATTTGATATAATATTTCAAAAAAATGAAACTCCTTACTATAGTTGTCATTTGATGCTGGTGGGCAACACACATAAGGCTCATTACCATTCGAGCCACAAAAATTGATACTGGAATGTGCCCTTAATGTGGAACATTCATTGCTTGGAATGCATCTTAACTGTTGACTTCTTTCATTAGCACAAGACTCTACTCTCCAGTAGTTTAGAGCCCCTGCTTCTGGAAATCAAATAATTATATCATATTATAGTAAAATTCTTTAAATTAAAAATGTGATTCAGTAAATTGCAGGTGAGCCTGTGTTCAGATCTATATAAGGGATACTGAAAGCTCACATATGACCAGAAGTCAATGAGTATAGCTCATTTATTACAGCAACTATGTACTAAGTAATGGTCCTTGGTTAAATTCCCAGTCCTGTCAAGATTTTTCTATCCTAATCTGTAATTTTGACTTATGTTGACTCAACTTATTGTTAAAAATATTTCTTCCATTCTTGATCCCATTACTTTAATATTCTTTCAAAGGAACTGTTAACCTAATTAGAAAGAATTATTTGCTTATTTAAAAAGAATTTCCATAGGATTCGAACTACAGGTAGTAAAATTTGTTGATGATATTGTTCTTTCGGCAGTGTATAAGTAAGGTGTAGAAAATATATTAGGAGTAGACAATATATTCAAGAGAAGATAATTCTAATGATTATTAGGAAGAAAATTAATTTAATTATTAGGACTGAACACAGAAGCATGGACATTTAACATAATTGTACATTCTGATTTGATGGAAAATGTGAAATATTTATGATATTATCAGTAATAGGACAGTATTTCTGATTATGGATCAAGCAATAAAAGCATCACAAGCAGAACAGCACACGTGGAGATATCATTTTTCAATATTGAAAATGAATTTTGGAAAAATATCCTGAAATGAATCATTTGGAGTGCAGGATATTATGGATGTGAAAAATGGTCAATTTGAAACCAAGAAAGACGTAGACTGGAACGTGCCTTTATAACAAGGAAAGAAAACTTGATATAAAATGTACAAGCTGAGACATAAGTTAAGCTAAAGGTGGATGGCACAAAAAATTATTGGGTTCATTTGTTGATTTCTAGGAACATAATCATTTTATTGCAAACACGATTTATTTGAAATAAAATTAAATGCATTTACAATTACTAATCTGGCAACTTGCTTGTGATTCTGTAATTGAGAACCTAATAACAAAGAGTTATTCACTCTTTAAAAATAATTGTTGGGATAATTAATTTTTTGTCTTCCAATCAGGTGAAATTAGGCATAGGTATGACGTTTCAATGCCGGTCAGTGTCACCGTTTTCAAAGCAGAACATCAAAAAATTCTTTGCTATGATTATTCTTCAGAGATACTTTCTGAATCATCACTTAACATTTTGTTGAAAACAACGTACTTGATGTACGAAGGACGAAAATGCTTAAAAAGTATTCATAATAGAGAATTGTGAAAAATGGGAATTTTGGTGTCCCGAAAGTTCGTTTTTTTTTTAGGTTAACAGGCTACATGAGGATAATCCACATGGTGGCAACTCCCCTTTAATAGCATAGGAAGGGATTTGAAAGGGGGGATGCGGAAGGGTAGATGAAGGTAGCCAACGGTTAACTAGGGCCCCCGGGCTATGGTTTAAGGATCCTACCCGGCAATTCGCCTAAAAGTGATGCAGGGAAAACCCTAGAAAAACCTGCATCAGGTAGGTCGGGCATTTGGTACTTGTCTCACGCCCTTCCGATGGCGGTAGAGGGGTTAGCCGTGGGGTCACAGCTTTCCTCTCTCCGTGCCTTGACCAGTTTAGGAGGCAGCTGGCCGACTATTCCAATAGGAATAGCGGACAACTCTTACCGTATGCCCAAGGTCTGAGTCCCCGGAACATACACCTCTCAAAACAGGCCAAGGTGCCTCGGCATGTGGGAACCTTAGTTTCAAAAAAACCAGAGAGATGTGAAGGCATCCCCAAAGGTAGCCTCCGCCAGAGCTCTCTGGGAAGGTTCACCTGTGAGCGAATTCTCTCGCAGGCTTCCTTCTTCCTTGGAGCCCCGAAAAGTTCGTTCGGGACACTGGAACACGAGGCTTCAAACTTCACATTTCATCACTTCAATATACGAAATAAGAGCGAGCAATGCAAATATTTTCAGTTAGAATGTTTTGTATTGTTTTACGAAATTTCCATCGCAACCCAAGAGAAATAAGAAAATATTTATAAAAATAAAATTTTGAATCATAATAAAACAGAATAACAGAAGCAATTATTCTATTATGTTATGATTTAATATTTTGTTAGAGTAAATATAAAATATAGTAGAAAAAGAAAAACATTTAGAGAAGGAAGGAGTGAAAGGAACCAACGTTTCGATCAGTAACAATCTATGTTCGTCTTCTGTGAGGAAAGAGCATCAGTTCAGAGCATAGGCACGTGAGTTCGATACCTTCTAAAACATGAACCTACTCGGTTCAGCCATGCCCATAGAGGCGCCTTTCTGAATCCGAGGCAATAAAAACCCGTCCAACACTAACACGTAGTTGTCGTACAGACAGATTAATACTTTAGACAATTTAAGATCATAACGGGAAATGATATAGTGAATTCAAAATTTTAACACACCGGAAAGTTAATTACCAGTGCTTTAAACTGTAATTTTGTAAAATTTTATACGCTGTTTAGTAGTAAACTGTTTGGGAACATAAAATGATCTTCTTGTTTTACTAAATGTTTGAATTACTGACACTATTTATTTTTATCTATAATACGTTAATGTAACGATTTACCAACAATGCCGCTGTATTTCATATATTTTTTCTCAAAGTTAATAAAATACTTGTATCGAATACAACGTTCTTTTCCTTGTCTCTTTACCCCATGAATTCTTGTTATCCTGTTACAGTTTCTTCGTATTGCACATTCTCTTGCTGTAATATTTTTCCTGATTTTCTGATCATATTGCATTTTAATGTCATCGACTGTTAATATTAATGAATATATAGGCCTAAGTGTTAGCTGTATGACGGGACAATACTCGCCTTTAAATATATCATCTACATTCCAAATTATTTCTATTTGTGTTTTCTTTTACTTTCCATTGATTTGTCTCATTACAGGGATTGAACTGTCTCAATAAATAGCTATTCTCAGCCTTAGAGAAAATTCACTCACATTGGTCAAGTAACGTCTAAGTTTCTTGTAATTTATGATGGACTCCATATATTTCAAAAATAAATTTAAGCAATAATTATCTCATTACTCACAATTTAATGAAACAGGAAAATTAAATTAAATATTTCAGTAGATAGTAAATTAGCTAATTGTAATTTAGTATAAAAATATTCACGATATCCTTGTTACAATTTTGTAAAATGAAGTTATAAGAAGAGAAAGGTTTCTCCACTAAATACCTCAATCGAAAAACGCTACATACACTTAAAAAAAATTGATTTTTACGATACTGTTATACGTTAATATTAATGGTTTATTTAATTTCCTCCAATTATAGAAATCTGTTGTCTATGCCTAAACGTTTGGCAAAGTTAATATTCCACTAAATGAAGATCTAACTCAATACTTCTTCTTTCATAAGGACTACACCACTTCCATTATATCTACGGCTGAATTATAAATGAAAATTCAGGGTTTACTGTTTGATGGAAGGTGAAAAATCGCGTATCACTAAGTATTTATGAGATATAACTCGTCATTTATTCTAATTACTCTTCTTATTTGATTGTTTTTTTTATTCGTTGTTTGACTTCTCACATACAATTTGTTGATCTCTTCCATTAGAGAATATTTAGAGATATAGTGACACCTAAATTGCCTTAATTTACATAAGCGTGTTATCCCAGAGCTCTGAGCGCAATCAATTCGCTGGAGAATTAATTCATTGATTAGTACAACTGAATTGTGAAAGCTATCGGCGGACCGTGAAGACAGATTAATGTTATTGTTCGACCAACTTTCAGAGTAAGTAATTTTCTAAAAGTACCAGAGCTGTAGGAAGATAGGAAACAGAGGAATAAAATGAATGTAGCTTCATTTACCCATATACACTAAGGAATCGGTATATGGAATACAAAACAAAATGCAGTTTTACGTCTATTAGTCAGCCAGGAAAGGAGAGCAGTTTGTACGTCTGTAGCCAGCCAGACAGTTGCAGTTTAAGTCCCAAGCGGTAAAAAGACTAGCAAATCTACAAACCACAGAATTCATATAAGGCAAGCAGTCAACAGATAGCTGACAAAAAGGAGGATCATCCGAGTTCCTGACATCCTATCAATTTTGACTAGAGTCAGTGTAAAATATGTGAATCTTAGAATCAGTGTAAAATCTCGCAATAGTATATTTTTGAAACCAAAAGGGAATGCTGGAACCAACTGGACAGATGTGAGTAACAAAATATAAATTCATGATTTATGTAAACGTAATTAAAAGATAGAAGTCAGATTTCGTTCTCTTTCTAATTGTTAATCAGAGTTAATCTCTTTACTTTTTAATTTCGTTCTATTTTAATTGTCAAGTTAATTTATTTTCTTTTTAGTTTATTTCTATCGACGTATTGTTTAGGTAAATGTGATTTGTTTGTTAATAAGATTTTTTAAATTAAATTGTTGTGTCCATTATCAAACCCAGTGAAGACCATGAGAATTAATATTTTAAATTGTAATTGTTTTTGAGTTATTGCCACAAAATAAATAAATATTATGTTTGTTAATTTTGATCTTTTCATTTAATAAAAGCCTACCATTTAATTATTACCTAAATGGCGCTTCAAATTCATTAAATTCTTCAGATTCTTTAAATTAAATAAAGCTCAATTGTTTTTTATTACACTTTGGCTTCCGCAACGTGGGGCAAATTTAATTTAATTAACGTTATCCAGTTAATTATTACAATACATAAATTTATATTAATTTGTTTATAACGGGTTGGTAGCTGTCCAGTGGCGAAAGTTTATGACCCTTTTTGTCCTGATTGTTCCGGTCTGACGACAAGAGTGGGGAGTTCGAATCGAAAGAAGACTTGATAGCGAAGTTTCAAGGTCGGAATGGGGAAAATAATTAAGGTCGTTGGAAGATTGTGTGAGAACCCATACGGAGAAGAAATTTGGACGGCAGGATTTTCAACTTCGATTCGACATCTGCCCAGCTACAGATATTGGATTTCGCGCAACCGACTGAGATATACTGAAAATGATAGTGACAGAAGGTTATTATATAAATTATACGTCTCAGAAGGTGATAAAAACAAGTTCTAGATAGAAAGACGGAGAACCGTATAGTTATGAAAATGATACTGCGCCGCATGGACGCCGGAAGTGAACTTCGCATCCCGATCCTCTGCGCTACCGATCCTCGAGTTGTGAAGCATCGCAAGAGACGTTTCGTTGGGGACAAGTTAATATTTTTGATCACATGTCTATGGCCTTTGGAGTGTATTATAATTCTGAAATTTCTCAAAATAGTAACTCGGCTATCTATACCTATAACTCAGGTCACGTGAATGATCTAGAAAACATTTGCTTTGGTGTTAGTTCATATATGCAAATTGTATTTGGTATTAATGCGTAACTTTTGTTTTGAAATTACGTTATTATTAATTATGAGCTATTTTTCAAATAAAATTATGTCCAGTAAATATTACATATATGTCAGTCCCAAGGGGTGAGGTTCGTATATTTAAAAAAGAAAATTATTAATAGTCCAATTAAGGTAGAGAATATATTATCACAAGTTCTGGTACATTTTTGCTGTGCACTGAACGACAAATTTTTGAGGTGGTTAGAGAGCGGTGCTAGAATGTAATATCAACATTGACACGACCGTGTCACACATCCTGAAATTTCATACATATAGGGAAAATACAAGTAGACAGCCGTGGTTTGAAATCTACCTGAATGTCTCTATCCAGTAACGATTATTTACCAAACCAGTGGGAGTGCAAATATCTGAGCTGAAATGAACGATACTGACGATGTAAATAAAAAAATAGGTGTAACTGTGGCAAGAGGATTCGTTCTAGTACCCCGAAGTAGGAAAACCAGTGGTGAACCTGTATGTTAGCCGAGGTGGTGTGACTTACTGCAGAGCAGAGTGATGATGAACAGGATGCTGCTCCTCCGCGGTCTCATGGCTGACTGCCGTCTCCCACTCCTCAACAACCGTTTTATGTGGCTGGCATTTACATATTAAAAAACAGTTGACGTAGTACTTGGAAGCAGAAGTGAGGAAACCATGTACATACCCGACAATTAAATACGTGGGTAATTATTTATATTTCAACTCCAAACGTGACCTTTGTAGATTCTGTTAGAAGAAACCACGCAATGTGATGTAAACGCACCGCAATTAGTGGGGAATATCAGTTGTACATTGATTTCGAGAATTACACAGCTTCTGCGGATATATTTTAAATATTTTTATTCATACTTAAGGTAAAACAAAATGGCGGTCAAAAATATACAATATACTCTGGAAAAAAAATTATGCCTCAGTCATAAATTATTTAGGTTACATAAATTGTATTGTATTTCAAATGAAAAATAACTGTACACAGAATCGAACAAACAAAATCGCAAAATGTTATTAATTATACGTGTATTTCTAATGACACGAGCAGAGCAACACGCAAAATCCAACATGTGACATTTTCTTTTGACATGTTATTCAATATATGTAACAATTAGTGCAGTATAGACCTATAAAATTATAAAAAACTCAAATGTTAATGTATATAGAACAAAAAAGCAGTACTTCATTTCATAAAACGAAACTACAGTACATGACATAGATTTTTTTTATTAATGTTTACACAAAAAATAATGTTACACAAAAAATTTACAGTTCATTGGAATAACTTAAAAATTAAATTACAGTAGTAAAAATGGTCCATCTAGTCTTAAACATACTCAACGGAAAACAAAAAAATCTAAGAAAACTTACTACACCCGTAGCACTAGAACTTCAGTGCATCGACACAAATATCGAAGCAGATACAAAAGATAAAACTGTAAAGACTGTATGTTTATTTTGTAACCATCGAAGTGATATTGAAGCATTCGTATTATATGAGTATGGAATCTTTCAGAAGCATGTTCAATCGTCAACGGCATCGTTAATGTTGTTGCTTTTCAAGATCGAAAAGCAGTAAGAAATAAGAAATTCGGAGCACGCAAACACAACAAAGCGATCGGAAGAGATTCGAGAAATAGACTAAATCGAGCATCACGCTATCTCACCTCAGAACCGTAAATAACTCGCCAAACAACTTTCGCTCAAGTCGAGGGGTGTCCACAATTAGTCAGCTACAAGGAGCGAATAAAAATCTCATTTATTTCAAAATAAATTGCATATATGCCTAATACATCTAACGGGTTCTGTACAAAGTATGAACGAAAAATTAGTAGGTATATCTTAATTTTTGTTACATATCAAGAAAGATGTGTTCTGGCGCACTTTGGTTCTATAATCGGCAGATTGCGGACATGATCATTTTTTAAATTAGTGCATTTGTAGGATAGTAAGGAAGAATTTGTGATGGTGTTCTAACATCGACATCACCAAAGCACCTCAGATTAGTTGAAATTTTAGTTGGAAAAGCTAAAACGCAATCGCTCTGTTGTAGATCCATGTTGATTTAAATTCTTGGTTCATTCATTACAAAAGCAGCAGTTTTGTAATTGACTTAGAGGAACAAGAAACAGTGAGTAACAGTTTTGGGAGAAAGGCTGAAGAGAAATTTACGATTCATTCAACGAATATTGCAGCATCGGGAAACACCCACCAGTTTGAATGTCAGTAGGTGGTCAAAACAGGTAATCATTCCGACTCCTTTGCCTATGAGATAGCTTTCCGATTCAGAGATAGTTTCCGATTCAGAGGTAAGATGATATAATACAGTATATATATATATTGTAATGCCAATTAATTAGGCCATTAATTGTTTGGACATAAAATTTGAATTGTTTGAGAAATCAATTAAAGCGGTCTGATCGAAAAAAGCAACAATGAGAGAAGCGAGCTCACTTTGCTTTGTTGAAAAGTCAAAAATGGCGTATGCGCGCTAAAACTCGGGAGAACTAGGAGTCAGTTTGCGGAAAAACATCGTGAGGAGCAGAACAAGTAATATAACTGTTAGTTAGCGGAGAAAGATTGTTAGGAGCTGATGGCGGAAAGGCATTATGAGGAGCAGAACAAGAAATATAATTTGAGCAGAGACTAGACATCGTCAATGTATAACTAGTTAAAGTTGTAAAAAAATGCGAAGAAAACATTCACGCCGCAAGTACTGCAGCGTAAATAATTGAAAAGTAATAGCAGTTTAAGTCTACAGCCAGGAGCTAAAGAAAAGTTAGTTCGCTCCGAAAGAATAAACAGTTAAAATAAATCGTCAAGGAGATACGTTGCAGACTAATAAATCTACGAATCATAGGATTCCGGTAAGGCGAGCAGACATCAGATAGCTGACATTCAGGAGGATCATCCGAGTTCCTGTGAGCCTATCAATTTTGGCTTTAATAGTGTAAAATCTGTGAGTCGACATTTTAGAATCAGTGTAAAAGTTTGCCATAGTGTACTTCCGAAACCAAAAAGAATGCTGGTACCAGCTGGACACTACGTAAGTAACAAAACCAAAACTAATGATTAATTGTAAACTTTAAGTAAAGGATTAAGTCAGATTTCGTTCTCTTTTAATTGTCAATCAGAGTTAATTTCTTTACTTTTAAATTTCTTTCTATCGACATATTGTTTAGGTAAAATGTGAACTGTTTGGTAATAAGATTTTTAAATCAATTTGTTGTGTCCATTATCAAATCCAGTGAAGGCCCTGAGAGATTAATATTTTAAATTGTAATTGTTTTTTAGTTAAATTCACAAAGTGGAAATAAATAAATGATTTTATGTATTAAATTTTATTAATTCTTTTATTTAATTAAACCCAACCTGTTGATTATTACATATTTGGCTTCCCAAACGTGGGGCTTAATTATTACAATATATAAAAAATTATATTCCTACTCACCAGAAATAGTTGTCCGAAAAATGTGATCTTCGGCTGAAATCACTGTTGCAAGAAACTTTAGGGGATATGTGATAATTAAATTCAGCATATAATTATATAATTATCTAGCTCTATAAATGACGATAATTGTCTAGATATGATTTTAATTTTTAAAATAAATCATCGTTCGAGCTTATTAGAAACGAAGATGTGCTCGCAGATTCGGATCCTAGTTATTCCAATAATTCTCTGTGTGGATGAGATATGAATTAACTGCAAAATCCTGAAGTATGAGTTTGCGAAATCGTCGTACTGTACCTGAAATTAAATCTTTCTGGAATACCATTTTTCGTAAAGAACAAATCGTACAGTAGTATATGAATATCATAAGGTGTGTAAAGAAAAACAATATAATATTTACAATTACAAATTTATACATTTTTTCTGTTATTAAAAAATTTATCTAATTGGAAAAAAATAATATTTTTCTATCCTAATTGCTGTAAGGAACAGTAAAGTGTAAAAAAAAATTAAAATGAAATCATAATTTTTAAACATTCCTTTATTTTATAATAAATTTTTGGTTGCTTATGTTATAAAAACTGATACAAAATGTGCAGTAAAGTCGTTGAAAAAATATTTTTAAAGTGTCGGTTGTAATGGTTCTTCAATTTATTTAGTAACTAAGAAACGGGACATGAGTAAAATATTACGTATTGTATGCCTTTAAAATCAGATACGCCAAAGTGAAAAATTTTTGGCGATCGTAATTAATTCAAATAATATACAGTACAGTAAATGAGTAATATTTAAGCCATACATTAATATACTAAAATTATTTATTTTCAAATGTTTATTAATTAAAAATGTAGTTAATAAAATAAGAATTTTGAACTTCATAAAGTGAAGAACAAAAAAGATGACCTTATTGATTTATTAATATTATAATTTAAAGTTTCTTCAATGATATAAAATATTCTAATAAATTTTATAGTATACACGTCTACGATTTACAATGATTAAGTTGCAAAAATTATTTAAAATTATATAAAAGAATTTTAAACAGCGAGGATTTGCTTCGAACCCTGTCGTATCCGAAAATGTTATTTTTTCATTTGTGTACCATTTAGATCTACAATGTGTGTCAATTATTCTGAGAAGTCTTGTCGTGGATTGATTTTGTAAATCGATATTTTGTTAATTATTATTATAATCTAAGATTCTGGTAATTAAAGTTTGAGACAAATGCATTTGTACGAAAGCTGTACAAATGTTTTTAGAAAAACTGTGTCAGTAGTAGTTATATATTTGGTTCTACAATTCTTCGGATAATTCTATAGTTTTAAATTTTCAGGTATTGACTCGATCACAGCAAACTCCTCTCCCGCTATCGGAAGGGCGTGGGACAAGTACCCTTTGCCCGACCTACCTGATACAAGTTTTTCTAGAGTTTTCCCTGCATTTCTTTAGACGAATGCCGGGTAGGATCCTTAAGTCATAGCCCGAGGGCCCTAGTTAACCCTTGACTACCTTCCTCTACTCTTCCGCATCCCCCCTTTCAAATCCCTTTCCTATTGTATAAGATGGGAGTTGCCACTATGTGGATTACCCTATACATACACCTAAAAAATACATCTATATTCAGAAATCAAGAATGGGAATCAATATCTGATATACCTAATTATTCCTCGATTCTGTAGAACAGAATAGTCGGACACACAATATGTCTCAAATAATTTCCTCACTTCGACTTTTCAGTTCTCTCTCAATATTACAATATGCGTGTCGCTTTAGAAACGTATGAGACATGTGAAAATTTTTTGTCTTCAGCGAAACACCTCAAACATCATATACAGGTCTTTCGCCTTTCTGTCAATACCCGCAAGCAGGATATACAACAGTTATGTACACAAATAGATCATGAACGCTTGTCTCAAGTTCCAGCAGTGACAAACATTTAAACAAGGCAGAAGAATAGACTGCCTCTGTTGAACGGCTACAGGTAATGCATTGCAAGGTTGACGGACTCCGCGTTACAAAATGCTAATGATGGGATTTAGAGGATTTTTTTTTCATTTACCCGTCGGTGAGTGCACAAGTTGTATACTTTGTAAACTTTAAGAACTTAAATTTATTTTCTCCTTCATTAGACGTATACTAAATATCGTTAAATCTGAACGCTTAATTTTGTAGTAAGATATATGAGCTCAAATATGTACCTGGACCATTTATTTCTTAGGTGTCTTGTCAGTACCGAAACATAAAGAGGGCTTGAGCCATTAAATCCTTTTAGCTGAAACATTTTGATTTCGGTATGAAGGACCAGCTAATTTCACAGAAGAAGGTTAAGGATAATATAAGTGTATTACGAAAATACTCAGTGTGAACTATCCAGCGCATGACTGGACACCCCCCCCCCTCCCTCCTCAAGTGAATTAACGTTGCTCATATAAGCACTGGAACATTGAGAGGAATGAAGTAAATTTCGATGTTCCTTTGAACCATAAATAGTTCCACTCGACTCTTATAGATGGCATCCAGTATTTTCTGACTGGTCCATTCCTGAGTAAGCCATTGTCAAATCAAAAATTGGTTGGTTGACAGCCATAGCCATAATCTAATCTAAAGTTAAGCTATTTCATTGCATCATTGGTTATCATTTCAGAGGGCTTTCATTAACTCATAACTGTTTATACATATTTGGAGTAGTAAAGTGTTTTTTAGTTGGAGCTGATTTTCATTCACAGAATTTTTATTTATTTTTATACTTGGTACTTAAATGTTTTTTTAAGAAATTATAAAGTTTTACATTTGAGGAAAAAACAACCGATAAAAGACAATTGAAAAAAGTTTTTTATATAACTTTTATTGAATTGCGACATGTTTCACTTTTCATGTTGACCCGCTTCAGACAAAGAGACCATAGAAATGAAAAATTTACGTCTGATTGAAAATAAGTAATAATAAATATAGCCAAATACAGACAAAATTTGTGATAATATAAATACCACACATCGTTTCTGTTGGTGCTAAGAAGAGCCTAGAGCGACACAACCGCACTAG